>BPUM01000029.1:0-1200000 GCA_020521455.1 Prunus kanzakura
CCATTCGTTGAGTAATTTATCTAAGGAACAAGGCGATTTACCCCACGAACGACACTTTGCCGTTCGTAGTGTAAAAGGTATCGTTAGATTTTTGGTGGAGATGCAATTTTTAAAGGCTAAAAGCTCAACACAAAAAAAGATAGACAACTAAATATCGTTATAATTTAAACAATACTAGTGTTATTCATAATTAATTGAAAAAAATAATATTACAATTAATCTACAATTGTTGCTGACCAGATTTCATATCATGAAAACGTCGCATTATATTTGCATCCCTATTAAAGCCCAATTAAATAAAGAGAACTCCCAATCTCATTTAAATAAGGAATTATGGATGCCTTATTAAAAGCCCACAAATTGGCAGTAGGTTTCCTCTTCTTTTTTTTTCTTTTTTTTTAAAAAAATTATTTATTTTATAAAGCTTGGTCTAAAACAACGTCGTTTTGACTAGGTTTTTTAACAATAAAAAAAAGAAGTGCTCAAGAGTTGTGGATAGAAACAGAAATTTTGTTTAGGCATTTTGTCAAACACCAAGCCTGCAACTCCAAAACTGAGCAGAGGTGCAATATGCAACACCTCTTACGAATTTTCGGGCAAGGAAAGGTGTAGCTGCACCTCTTTGCGCCTCAATAGGTTCGCCACTGGTTTGAGGGTTGATGGCTTTTAAGTGTTACATTTTGGGCTTTGTCTATGCTCAAAGTTGTCCCTCTAAAAAAAATATAGTTTCCTCCAGTATCTCTAATGCACTGCTCTTGCATTTTTAAACAAACCAAATTGGAAGAGATTGAATCCAAACTCTCAAAAATATACTCTCAGAAGTATATTGTTAAGGCAAGAAAGTAAGTGAATTTTGAGTTTGTGAAATGTTTACTAATTTGGAATCAGAGTGATTACAGATGACCCATGATTACTAGTAATTACAATATCACCCATTTATCATGAAGTCTCATTCTTGAAAAATCGGGGGTGTGATTACTGATTTTATGCAAGTCCTTACTCTTATTTTGATTCCCAAAGTACTAGTAAATATTGGAATGACCTTGAAAGAGAGCTCCCATTCTCTGTTTATAAACATGCCCTTGGTTATAGAACAGAGGAACGCATATAAATCATGAGGAAATGAATCTTTTCTTCATGCTTCTAGAGATATAGTGGTAACTCAAAATTTCATGAGCAAATTCTTGTCATCTTTTTCGTACATTTCATCAATTTTTTTGTTCACGACCTATTTGGCAAAGCCGATTTGTGATTGTATGGTGTGACTTGCTTTTGAAAATGCGACAAGTCTGTGATCATATATCATGCGTCGTGTATGTTGGAAAAATAAGTGGGGAAAAATTGTATGTTCTTATAGGTTGAAAAATAAGTTGCATAAATAGTAATTGTGCCATATAGCATTATTAATATATGTGTTATAACATTAGTGAATTACTAATACCATTTGTTAGTATGGTTAAAGACATAACTATGTTTAGGCCAGAAGTTGTCGTGGCCTCCAAATAATTTAAAGCCCATAATTTCAATATGTTAGGGGAAATACTTGCCTCTTTCTCTGAAAGTAGAAATTTCTATTTTTTTGCCAATCACAGTTTGGCATGTATGTATATATTTTTCTTTTTATGTTTTCGATTAATTATTTTTGCATATGTGTCAAACTGTAATTTGCAGGAAGGAGGAAAGAAGTGTCTGCATGTTAGTTCTAAATATTAGAGGCAGTTTGTCTTGTTTTATGTTAATGTCATCCGAGTAAATCCATGTTGGGTAATGACGAAATTACATAGCCTATTTCTTTGCTGATTGTCATCGGTCCAGTTGTCTCATTAATATTGGTCCAGGTGTCTTGTTTTATTTGAATTCGTTAACTTTTAACTAATTTATAAAGATTAAGATAGATCACAATGTGGCCAGGCCAGTAGAAAAACACATTGACTTGCAGGTTAGAGGTATCAAGTTCGAATCCTAATGGTATTTTAGTTGTGTGTGTGAGAAATTCCCTCCCCTCTAGTTTAGACTATCGCTTGTACTAAAAAATTGAGAGATCACAATGTAATTGGGAAAAGGTCCTATCGTGATTTTTGATGGATCAAATAGGTAAAACGTAGAAACTAGTCTATATTCAGTTACTTTATAAGCTTAATTATAGAATGCCTATTTCCACTTCTACCCGTCTACCTTGTAGACAAAAGAGACAATTTACTTTGTTTTCTGTTTTTTCTTCTTTGCCAGGCTATTGAATTTTTTGAATGGATAACTGTAGCTTTTTGATAATTTAAAATAAAGACAAGGAAAAAAGAATGGAGTTGTTCTATAGTGAGGGTTTGGACCACCTTAGATGTGGCCCTTCATATTAGCTTGCCACATGATTCCTATGAATAATAACTTCACTTAAGTTTAATGAAATGATCATGTGACTAATATGAAGGCCCACATGAGGAGTCCATATATAACACCCTCGCTATAGAATTTCGCAAAATGAATGAGTGCCTCCAATGAGGAAGGGCTACTCATAGCAACATAGCCCCCCAGAAGGTAAACAAAAGCCCTAGAAGCTGCCAGGTAGCCCTACTTGGGCCACTTGCCAAATACATTAGCACAAACAACCAATGGACCAGTGATAACTAGACTCTGTTCATAAGAATTGGAGAATCCTACCACTATCATAGCAGCCATTCGACTTGCACTCATTCCTCAACACAATTTACTCACAATTTCTTCTCATGCATATCATGCCAAAATAAAGCTGAGTATTGAATTTTCTGCACATCAAGCAGAAACAATCTAATAATTTTCAAGCCAGGTAGAATTTCACTGAACCAAGTTCGACTTTGCAACTTCTGATACACAACATAAATACCACCATCAAGACAGAAATCAATGATCGCTATTTCGAAACCATGTTAGACAATTAGGACAGCAGGATGTCGTCCAAAGACCAGAAGTTGATTGCATGCTGTTTTAGTGATTAGCTGTTGGCATTGCAAGTCCACTAGCGGTCCATAATCCTAACACTATCCTTTAGAAACAATCTGAAGGACTAAATTGAAATAGTGCCTATCACTAGCTTCAATAATTGAGATCCCAAGCATGGGTGAGCCGACTCAAGTTTCATCTTCACCTTCTGAAAGCAAGAAATCTTGTATTTGATCCCTGAAAGAAAACATAAAGCAATAGGGAAAAGGCTGAGTTACGATTGTAGGTTTCTCTCTCTCTCTCTCTCTCTATTTTTTTTTCTCTTTAGCTACACAAAGGATACAGATAATTGAATCGACCATACATGACCAAAAGAGGTCAGTCAAATGTTTTGTACATAATCGCAACACACAAATGCAACTATTCAATGGTAGACTGGCATCCAGATGGCATCCTCTAGAGAATGCCAATTCCATAAGTTTCTGATAATCTTGAAATTTCGGTTTGAAGTTTTGTGGCACAAAATGACAAAGACATAATCAACTTTAAGTTCATCTAGTTGTCCTATAGTTTTCGTCATTTTGAGTTTAACACATCAAGTGCATGTGCTTAATTAAACCCACAGCCAGAACAAGGTTTCTTCATAGCTTCTAAGGAATTTTGAAAATCGAAGCCAGCAGGTAAACATCATACATGATTAATAAGTGTAGTATTTCACCTGAGGGCACTGTAATGGTCAAGGTTGTCATGCTTTGCTCGGGCAAACAGTTGCTCAGGTAAAAGAGTATACAACTCATTTACTGATGAGTGGTCTTGGGGAAGTATTTGGAACTGGCAGCTTGAACAGCAAACAGAACTTGTTTTGTGACTCTCCAGGTTCTTCAAACTTAGCAAGTCAGATCTGCTGAGTGGGCTATTGCAGATAAAGCAGAACGACTCGGAGGAAAAAGATTCATTAGGTTTAAGGTTATATCTCTTCTGACGCCTTCGAGTTGCCAAAAGAACATTAGAGTCATCAAACTCTTCAATTTTGTTGAAATGAAATGGGATAAGCTTTCCAGCTGTTCTCATAATTGTGCACTCTCGAGAAGGATTTTCTTCCTGGAAAACAAAAGTTCAATCTGACTTGCCCATCAAGTTCTTTATATGTGTATTTAACCAAAGGGAATTACTTGTGGAGTAAGAATGGTATTGAAACATGCTTTTGTTCTCAAGTTCTATTTGAAAGAAACTTCAAGGTAAAACTACTGCCTCTAATATATGTGTTTCTAACTAAAGAAAAATTTACTTTTGCTGTAAGACTACATTTATGCAAAAAGCCTGTTGTTTTGAAACGTTGCACAATTTTAACCTTTAAAACTTACCTTATCAACTTTTGGTGATGCGTTTTTCAAATTGCATCCACATAAGACTACAATTAGCTAAAGAATCAGTAACCCTTAATTGTGTACCCTCCCATCTTGTTGAAGAACAAAGCAATAATTGCTCTTCAAGTGCATACTTAACTTTACTAGTGAAGTTATTCTTAGTAAAAGCTGATCTCCAAGGCTGCTCTCTAACAAATATTTTCGATCGGTCATAAATGATAAGAGAAACTGGGCCCACTTTGTACCTGCAAAAGTGTCACGAATGATGAGACCAAGCCATTTATGCCAGTGCAAGGACTTCTTATCAACTCCACAGTTTTTAGACTGCCCTGGCAAGATGAGAGATCAGACATAATTCAGTAAGGAAAACAAAATTCTCTATGAAGCTAAACCAAAATGGCATAAATTACAAACCCATCAAGGCGGCAAAGCATGGTCAGCTCTTTGGCAAGACAATCACGAAGGGGAAGCACAACTGGGATCTCCCACCTTGCATCAACATACTGTACATCGGCTGGTAAAGAATATCCTTGGCCCTGTTAAAATCAAGTACAAATAAGATATATCAAATTGACCAAAAAAAAAAAAGATATATCAAAATGCCTTTCAAGCTTCAACATAAATTTGAGAAAATACACCATTGATACCAATGGTCTTTCATTCCACAAATCATGTGACCTTCCTACAGAATTCGGACTAAAATTTGAATCAAATGCAATAGTGGAAAGTTCAAGAAACCATGTTCATGGTTTCCATGGAAAAAAGGTATCATATAAAGGAGCACATTGCTACATTCCTGTCACAACGTCCCTTATTTGAGATGATATTTTTCTAGGTTCATTGATAATAACTGAGAGTTACTCAGAAATATTGTTTAATCTCGACATAAAATACACCTTTCTAAAGTGTTAAGTGCAACTGATATTCCACAAGACAGAGTCGCAAATGTATGTAACACAATTGCATGAAGCAAAACCTAGATTCCTGTGAAAAGGATTAATGTAACCAAATACCAGTAATTAGCCAGGTATCTCATTGATCCATGTACAGGATTACCAGTTATTATCGGTTTAAAACTTGGGGACAAAACTATCTCTCAAATCAAATGCAGTCAAAGCAATGTATATTATAATCCACAACATTCATTACAAATATCATGAATTAGTAAAAGAATCTAATACATTCACTAGAGACAGTAAGCAGTTTTATCTTCAGGGAAATGAGCATTCAACTTAAGACACTAAGAAAAAACCTTGACAGTGGCTGAAATAACATGGCAGGCAATCCTCGATACGCATGACCCCAGTAGAAGTCTGTTGTATCCATTTTGAGAGGCAACCTGCACCATAAACAGAACATTCTGCATAAATTAATTTTGCTGCCCTTAATTGTATGTTTTGACTTGAAATATATATATATATATATCAAGATCTGAACCTTTTGCAAGGCCAACATGCGGAGATGTAATAAAAGATCTTCTCTCCCAGTTGCATCACCAACAGCATCCAGTAACTTCTTTAATCTCTCCCTTCCATCACCAGAATCTGAAGAGTAGACACTTTCAATAGGTACAATATACAACTCCTTTGATGGCGGGGCTAGATTTTCCACTATCAATCTAACGTCTCCAATTACTTTGTCAGTTTCATTAGATGGGACAGAGTAAACAGAACTTTCATCAACAAATGCAACTCCAACACCGAAAACTGGCAACGATCTTTCCCTACATGCATCGAAATTCTTCTGTGCTTTACTATGCATCTCGTGTACAAACTGCAAGGCAACCCTGAAACCAAAATAACAAATTTTTTTTTTCCGTTTTTCAAAAAATCTCAAGTCCGAAATTTACATACAACGTTTCAGCAGATATCTTTTAAAATTCAGAAAGGCACTTTCTAACATTCTATAATCCACCTTATGCACAAAATTCATTACACATACATAGAATTCAACTCATTTCAGAGAGAGGATATCTATAAATTGATCAAATTTCTTCGTTCTCTTACTACATGAAGCACAATTTGTGATTAAAATCGAATCAAATGAACATCCAAGAGTGATCGAGAGACGGACCTGGAAGAAGGGCCACCAGAGAAGGCAACGAGGACATTATCAGTAGGAGCAATCATGGCGTTGGAGGTCACAGCGAACCTGAACTTCCCGAAGAGATTTCCGCGGAAGCAATCGATGCAAAAGCGTGCATCGTCACCACCGTCGCTATTGGAAGAGATAGGTTGGCTGGCCTTGCACTTCAGACACAAACCACTGTTGCTGTTGTTGTTGCTGCTGCTAATATTAGCAGCAAATGAATTGGTATTGTTGTTGTCTTTAACAGCTTCTTCTTCTTCCTGCTGGGTTTTGTAGCAATTTGACTGGCAAGCTGAAGCACTGCACGCCATGCTTATTTCTCCCTCTCTCCCTCAGCTGAGCTAGAGAACGTAGTAGGGTTTTGGTTCAAAGAATTTTTTGGGAGACACAAAAGACAAAGATAACGGGTCATGGCAGGTTTGGGTTATAAAAGCCCGTCCCTCAAACGGGCATGGTCCAATAAAACCTAACCCATTTATTTGACCCGCCCACACCCTTTTTGTTTATTTTCTGTTTCTCTCTCTCTCTCTCAACTTCGAAGCTTCAACAGGTATGATCATACGGCCTGTCTCTCTCTTCGTTTTCTGAATATCTCATACTTCAATTCAAGCAGAGAAACACATGTGCAATGTCTGCTACACCACATTGAAGCTTTTATTTCTGTTTTCCTGTTTTTTTCCTCTAATTTTTTTCGTGGGTTATTAGGAAAGGAAACGTTTTTTGGGTTTGCCGTCTTTTCTAAAATCATTGCTTTTGTTCTAGTGGAAATTAATGAAAACAATCAATGACTGTGAATAAGCGCTGGTGTGTGGTTTCTGTGTTCTTTTCTTCCCCTTGGAAAAGAAAATAGCTCATCTCCCATTTGTAATAAGCAGGGGCTTCAAATTCGTCACTAGGGGTGTGGGGACAAGGTATTATTTACGAGCTGGAAGCTTGCAACTAGTTTTGCATTGCTGGGTTTTTCTCCTTTTTGTGAAATAGAAAAATGGGGATTATCAATTTTAGTCCTTTCTTCTCCCCCTTAATATTCAATCCTGAAGTTAAGTGTTGTGGTAAACATTCTTGTATCCAGTATGGTTGTTAATGCAGGCGTCTCTTAAATCTCAAACTAAAGTTTGTATGGATAAACTGTAGTTGCTGTGTATTGAAATGCAATCCATATCTTTGTGGTTGAACTGTTGATTTCGTTTTATGTTGAAAGCATGCATCTTTACTTTGTAGAGCAAGACACATCGTTAGAAAGCTAAACAAGAGGAGAGAATGGTGTTGCCAGATGCTTCTGGGGATGTGCTGTCAGAAATGGACGTGGATGCTTTCAGACGCCTGTTTCCTCTTCGCTTTTTTGAGACTCATCTTGTTAAATCTACACGACCTGATGGCAGGTCACTAGCCGAAGCTAGAGAGACTTCTTCAGCCCTTGGTTAGCTAAAGCCTGAACTAGAATCGATAATATGGAATTCTCCATTCTTCATTTAGTTAGTTTTAACTTTGTTTATGCAACATTGAATTTTAACTTTATTTAGCTATGTAACCTGAATGTTTTTTCGTTTTTATGTAGGGGCTGTTGCATCTGCTGATGGCTCAGCATTAGTAAAGATTGGTTCAACTGTAATTGCTTATCTCTATTTAACCATGTGTCTTTTACATGTATAAAAGAGATATATGGTCTTGTAACTGATGAGGTTTTTTTGGGTTTAGAGAATGTTAGCTGCTATAAAAATGGAAGTCATGACCCCTTCAAAAGAGTCACCGGATGAGGGTTGCATAGGTTTGACTTGCACTACTTGATAAATTTCTATTGCTTCTTTCAACTATATGATCTTGTTCTCTTTTATTTAACTGGCTGTCCACACTTCGAATTTTTCTATTTTCAGCAATTGATTTCCACATGCCTCCAATTTGTTCTCCAACTGTTAGGCCTGGCAGGCCAGCTGAGGCAGCACCTGTGGTGTCGAAGCAGTTATCTGACACTATTTTAAGGCAAGTCAAATGTCTATCTTGTTGTTCTTTGTTTCTCAGTTCTACTTGTAGTTTCTTTAGTTGAATTTGTCAGTTTTGTTAGTTCTGGTTTGAAGTTCTGTCCACATTAGTATATCATAGATGGTTTAGTTGTGTTCCAATTCTTATTGTTTGTAGGACTTTTTTGTTTGTTAACAGTTCAACTGTCTTATCTATTATGCTCTAGTACATAATAGCATTCGCTCGAGCCCATAAACTTATAAAACAACTCATCCTACTAAAGTTGCTCTACTCGTGAGGATCCCAACTAACATTTTGAAAGGAACCTTGTATTCAGAAATCAACTTTTCCACTTTTCCTTTTGGTGGACACTGTCTTTAGTTATATTGGTTTCTGTATTTGAACCCAAAAGCGTTTTATGTTGGTGTCGATATCTTTATATGGTGAAAACTCTCATCAAAGTTGGCTACTTGCCCTATTTAAAGTTGATGCTTCATTTGATGTTTTCAGTTTGGGAAATTACCAGTTATCTTGGTTGTTGCAGTTGTGGCATGATTAATTTGAAGGAGTTATCCTTGATCAGTGGAAAGGCTGCTTGGATGGCCTACCTGGTAATTACTTGGAAACTTGGAAAATTCATAGGTGTCAGTGCCTATGGCAATCTTTTTTAGTGTGTTTTTTTTTTCATAGGGATCGCTTTTGGTGAATAGTAAAGAGGGGTCTCATTATTGGGGGACTACACAATGTGGTTCAATGATCCAAACCGTCTAGTTTATAGATCCCAATTTAAGAATAATCCCTGCAAAAAATCAGCAAAGTCTTAAATCGTTTAACCATTTGATCATCATTGTCATCATAGATATTTGTTGTTATATCGGAAACTTTGTGTTTGTCAATTTTTTGTGACTAAATGATTTCCAATTTCAGTGTTTTTTATTATTTATAAAGATTATCCTTAAATGAGGTCATAAAACGGTCTGGATTATCGAATTGCATTGATGGTTGCACCCACCTGGGATCCTTTTTGGTGAATAGTAAAAAGGGATCCCTCTTAAGAAGCTCCCTATACATATTGATATATATATATATAAGGATGTTATAATATTATGAAGTAATGTCTGATTTGTCTACTGCAGGACATATATTGTTTGGATGCTGATGGTGCTCTTTTCGATGCTGCTTTGCTGTCAGCAGTTGCTGCCTTTTCTCACTGTAAGTGTTACAGCCATCCCATCATGTGGTATCCTGTACTGTCATTCTGTCCCTGTTTAAAGAGTTGGCTATGTAAAGTTCTGGTACTGCGAACACAACATATGTGATTACCATAGTTGCCCAAGTCCAACCTACCCCACCATTTTGCACTTAGAGCCAGTATATTATTCAAACTATCAGCTTTTATACCAACCTAAATATATGTATAAAAAGAAGGAAAGATATGCATTTGAGAAATACATCTGGAAATTAATCAAGTCCCATTGAAGCTTATGTTTATTCATAAATGCCTGTTTTAAATTCTCTCTCTGTGTGGATCGGCAAATCTTTTCTTGCTCAATGTGAAATATAAAACCAAAACATTTTACATGCTATTTTAAATAATAAAAAAAATACAATTGATTTGTAGAGTAAATCGAACTTGTAGAGCATTTTGGGTCATCCTATAATTAATTCAAGTTTTATTTTGGCATCTATAGTACTGTACAGTAAAATTGTGCCCCTACTTCTGTTTGATTTTAGAAATTAGATTAAATCTATATTTCTCTAATATTTACAATTCCATTTTGACATTTATTTTGATGTTAAAAGGATTGTACTCCCTTAGTATGCTGGAAAAAGAAGTTTAATTTAGTTTTTTTTTTTAAAGAACTGTAATTCATGCTTAGATTTGTAATTGAACACTAACTGTGTTGTTCAGCATCTGGTCATATAACTTTCATGCCTTGCAGTGCAGATTCCCATAGTTTCTATGAATGATGATGGGAAAGTAGTAGTTTTGTCTGGAGATCATGGAGGAAAGGAGCCAGTCAATAAAGGGAAGAGGAAACTCACATTAAGCAGTATTCCATTTTCATTAACATGCTTGCTTCATAAGAATTACATCTTGGCTGACCCTACCGCAGAGGAAGAGTCTGTAATGGAAACTCTTGTAACTGTGGTTTTGGATTCATCTGGTCAACTTGTGTCTCTTTACAAGCCAGGTGGACCTGTTCTTGCCTATACATCAGCTATCCAGGTCAGTTCTTAGTTTTCACCCTCAAGTTATTATTTTGATGGTACCCTGCAAATTACACGTGGTAGGAGATTAAAACTACAAATTCCATAGTTTGTTCCTGCTGTCTGTCTGCTCAACCATGATAACTGAAAGTAAAGAAGAAAATGTATATCACTATATTGGATGCTGGTTTTCATGTTCATATTACATCCAGGACTAAGGTTTTAAAACCGTTTTTGACATCAATTCTGTGCCTCGATAGAAAAAATTGAAGAGGAAAAGAGTGTAAAGTTCCAATCCTTTTTTAGTTTGAAACAATAATCTAAAAAAAAAAACTTGGTAACATTTAGACAACCTTTTAAATACTGGAGCTTTGTAGGGAAAAGGTTTAACTTTCAAAGGCTTGAAACTTATAAGAAATGCTCTCTTGCTAAATTATGATCAAACTATCTCGGTGAGTTATTATTTATTTGTTTTACATAATTGTTCCAGTTTGCAAACACAGAAAGATGCTAGTGGAGCGGTTTAGATAAACTGCATGTTTTATCCTGCGTATTTTGTTGAATACGTTTATTTTTTCGATCAAGTATTACTTCACCAAAATATGTTAATAAGAGCAAAACTGTGGCCTAAGAAAAGTACCAATGAAGTCATGATTCAGATACTTAACAGGAAGGCTCTCTGTGGTGCAGGATTGTGTTGCACTGACGAGGCAAAGAGCGAGGGAGCTTCAAATGATCTTAGATGAAGTCACCTCCGGTATGGAGGTTGATTAGTTTTGTCCTTCATCTCCTAAGGGGATTGTGTTATTGGTTTACATCTTGGTTCTATATCCTTGTTTGTGTTGAAAGTTGTTGCGCTGGAGGTTTCTGAAAGTTAGAAATACTAGTCTTTTTTTTTCTTTTTATATGTGGAACTGCTCTGCATTTTTGTTCATTTTTCACATTTTTTGAGCAATTAGCAGATGTGAGAATTCTGGTTTCATGAAATTTTGATGCCTTGAGCTACTTTCAGCATGGGCAAAGCATCCCGTTGCAAAGCTTGCCGTGTGATACTCATTACTCACTACACGCATTGCAGATTGGTTAGAATCTAGAACTAAGGTTCTACTTGTCTTGTCTTGCCTCTTTCAAAAAGGATGTATGAAGGTTAATGTGTATTTGATGGTGCTGGCTGCCTCGATGTAAGATTGATGCTTTTTTCATCGCTTATGTAACATGTTTCTTCTTTAGTCAAAGTTGGGAAGGAGGGGATTTTCTCACACACTATCAAAGTGTTACAGGGATTCAAACTTGAGACTACTGTATGCAAGTAAGGTAATTTTCCACTGGGTTAGACCCCATTGGCGTGTTTCTTTAGTCACAAGAAGGGTAAAAAAATAATAACAAGTTTTTGTTGTCTTTTTTAAACCAAAAGTAACTTTTGAAAAATGGAAAGTAGAGAGGAGGAATTGGCGTCTCCGACCCAAAAATATGTGGCTTCAAGTTAAAGATGTGGGGGCAAACCATAGGTGCAATCGTTGTCACTTAATATGCGGATAATTGGGGATTGGAATCACAGTAAGCAATACTGGATGAAAATTAAACCCAACGATATACAATCTTGAAGCTGAAGCATCTACTCAAAATTTTGATAGATCATGTAAGATGAATACAACTTTTTACTCTAGGTCAAACTATTTAATTGCTTATTGTTGCTTGCATTGTCATTCCTTATTCTTCCTTCCAAAAGCAAACAAAGCTCAAGGTTTTACTAAAAAATATGAATGAATGTTAAAGTTGGTTTAATTTCTTCAAATATATATATTTTTTCTACCAGAATTGTTTTTTTGCAAGATAAAGGACCTTAATGTATCATTGTCTTGTCTTGTACAGTTAATTTTAATAAGTGGGCTTGCATTTTACTGTGAACTTTCTGTCTTCAATCTTCAGTTTATGCTTTAACTGCATCAAGAAAGTATAAACCAGAAATGACATGGACATGGCTGAGATACTTGGTCCCATGGTTGTCACAGAAAAATTATCACCTCCTTTATACAAAGAGACAAAATTGAATAGACAGAATTTTTACACGCCGATTGTGCAAAATTGTGCTTGTGCTTCGTTCAAGCAAAGGAAACAAGGAAGGGAATCTCTCTCTTTTTTCTCTCTCATCATCCACACTTTGCTCTCAAGCTCTTCATGGTACTTTTGGAAATCCATTCCAACCAATCAGAATGCAGCAAACTCCATCAGAATGACCAAAACAGATTAGATAACTACACTCTCATTGCCCCCTTCTTGATTCTCTGCCCTCAGCTCTTTCAAAACTATACCAAAATGAAACTCAACCTCAGAAATAACTTCACTCATAATTCATTGACTACCAATCAAGCCACGTGTCCCCAACTTCCACCACTGGCCATGAAAACCAACTGTTTCAGCGTCACTGGTTCCAAGTGTGCTCTTCTTCCCTCTGTTCTCCACACAAACTATAAAACAACAATCTTCAAAACCCCAAAGAAAAAGAAAGAATAAGACCTGAAACTCAAGTTCAGGCAGAAAACACAATCACAGAAAGAGCTCTGCTTCTCTCTCTCTCTCTCTCTCTCTCTCTCTCTCTCTCTCTATCATTTTTCCACCCCTCAATTTTGAAACAGAGGAGGCTCAGGTGGTGAGATACAGCGGCTGATTAACAATGGCTTCTTTAGTATCTTCACCCTTCACCTTACCCAACACAAAAGCAGACCAGCTTTCTTCACTCTCCAGAAAGCAATACTTTCTTCACTCATTTCTCCCCAAAAAAGTCAACCAGAGCAGCTTAAAGTCCTCCCTCAAAGTGAAATGTGCAATGGGCAATGGCCTCTTCACCCAAACCACTCAGGAGGTCCGGCGTATTGTGCCAGAAAATAAGCAAGGCCTCCCTACTGTGAAAATTGTCTATGTGGTCTTGGAAGCACAGTACCAATCATCACTCACTGCAGCAGTGCAGGCTTTGAACAGCAACAGCAAATATGCTTCTTTTGAAGTTGTGGGTTACTTAGTTGAAGAGCTTCGTGATGCAGAAACTTATAAAATGTTCTGCCAAGACCTTGAGGACGCCAACATCTTCATTGGGTCTTTGATTTTTGTTGAGGAGCTTGCTGTGAAGGTGAGGGATGCTGTGGAGAAAGAAAGGGACAGGCTTGATGCAGTTTTGGTGTTTCCTTCAATGCCTGAAGTGATGAGGCTCAACAAGTTGGGTTCTTTCAGCATGTCCCAGCTTGGGCAATCCAAGAGCCCATTTTTCCAACTTTTCAAGAGGAAGAAGCAGTCTGCTGGCTTTGCTGACAGTATGCTCAAGCTTGTGAGGACTTTGCCTAAGGTGTTGAAATACTTGCCTAGTGATAAAGCTCAGGATGCTAGACTTTATATTCTCAGTTTGCAGTTTTGGCTTGGTGGGTCACCAGATAACTTGCAGAATTTCTTGAAAATGATATCTGGGTCTTATGTTCCTGCTCTGAAAGGGGAAAAGATTCCATATTCAGACCCAGTTCTGTTCTTGGATAGTGGAATTTGGCACCCTTTAGCCCCTTGTATGTATGATGATGTGAAGGAGTACTTGAATTGGTATGGAACTAGGAAGGATGCTAATGAGAAGCTTAAGAGCCCGAATGCACCAGTAGTCGGGTTGATTTTGCAGAGGAGTCACATTGTTACTGGGGATGAAAGTCATTATGTGGCTGTGATCATGGAATTGGAGGCAAGAGGGGCTAAGGTGATACCAATTTTTGCTGGTGGGCTTGACTTTTCAGGGCCAGTTGAGAGGTTTCTGATTGATCCAGTTACTAAGAAACCGTTTATCCATTCTGCAATATCCCTTACCGGTTTTGCTCTTGTTGGGGGGCCAGCTAGACAGGATCATCCACGGGCTGTTGAGGCTCTGATGAAGCTTGACGTTCCATACATTGTCGCATTGCCTTTGGTATTCCAGACAACTGAGGAGTGGTTAAATAGCACTCTGGGGCTGCACCCAATTCAGGTAGCATTGCAAGTGGCTCTCCCAGAGCTGGATGGAGGCATGGAGCCCATTGTTTTTGCAGGCCGGGATCCTAGAACAGGTTGGTAAAGCTTTATTCTTTTATCATGCCTATAATTTATAACTAGTCTTCAGTTAGTACTTTGGAATGACTACTAAGAAGAAAGCTGGAAAGATAAAAGCCTTTTTGTATTTTGGAAACCAATGGAAAATGATTCAATAATGCTAACCAAACAGATTGATCTTCAAGTGCTTGAACTGAATTAGTGTACCAAAACTATGTACTGACTTTATTTCTTAGACAATTATACTCCTACTAGCTTCCACTTTCTTTCTCCGTTCTGGTTGTCTCGATCTTCCTCCTTGTGTGAAGCCTTGCAGTCAAGATTTATTAAGGGTTGCTGAATATTGTAATGTGATTGCAGGGAAATCACATGCTCTTCACAAGAGGGTAGAACAGCTTTGCACCAGGGCAATCAGATGGGGTGAATTGAAAAGGAAGGCAAAGGTATTTACTTTTTGGGTCTTTTCTTATTTCTTCCTACACTTAAAGTTGCTTCCAACACATGATAAGAAACTGAAAGGAACTTCTCTGCCTGTTATCTGGTAATGATTGATTCGGAGGGGTCATATCAAGAATTTTTATAGACATGCAAACTTAATATGCCATGTGTTTCATGCTTTGCTTTGGTCGTTGCTTAAGAGGTAAATATGTTCTTAATAATGATGACCAAGAAGGTTTGAATAGGCCCATCAATCTCATGCTTCAGTCATTGCTTAGAATCTTAGATAGAATAACAAAGATCAAGGTATCTTTTACTTTGGCTGGTAATGCATGCAGGAGTGCTAATTTGGATTGATTCTGGTGGCAAAAAAGGTCTTCCATTTTTCATGCTAATAGAATGTTTGTCTTTGGCATGATGTCCTTGTTCTATGGTTATTCACTGAATAAAATTTGTATAGTTTTTCTGATCTCATTATGACAAGTATATGCACTGATGCAGGCTGAGAAGAAGCTAGCAATTACTGTCTTCAGTTTCCCTCCAGACAAAGGAAATGTTGGAACAGCTGCCTATCTGAATGTTTTTTCCTCCATCTTCGCGGTTCTGCAAGAACTCAAAAGAGATGGTTACAATGTTGAGAACCTTCCAGAGACTTCAGAAGCTTTGATCGAAGATGTAATTCATGACAAAGAGGCTCAATTCAGCAGCCCAAATCTGAATGTTGCTTACAAAATGGGGGTCCGTGAATATCAAAGTCTAACTCCATATGCTACTGCATTGGAGGAAAACTGGGGAAAACCTCCGGGGAACCTGAACTCTGATGGAGAGAATCTCTTAGTATATGGGAAACAGTACGGAAATGTCTTCATCGGAGTTCAGCCCACATTTGGGTACGAGGGTGATCCAATGAGGCTACTGTTCTCCAAATCAGCTAGCCCACATCACGGCTTTGCAGCATATTATTCATTTGTTGAAAAGATTTTCCAAGCTGATGCTGTACTACATTTTGGTACTCACGGTTCACTGGAATTCATGCCTGGAAAACAGGTGGGAATGAGTGATGCCTGTTTCCCAGACAGTCTGATTGGGAACATCCCCAATGTCTATTACTATGCTGCTAATAACCCATCTGAAGCTACCATAGCCAAGCGTCGGAGCTATGCCAACACCATCAGCTATCTGACTCCTCCAGCAGAAAATGCTGGGCTTTACAAAGGCCTTAAGCAATTAAGTGAGCTTATCTCCTCCTATCAATCCCTTAAAGACACGGGCCGTGGGTCACAGATTGTTAGCTCAATAATCAGCACAGCTAAGCAATGTAATCTTGATAAGGATGTAGAACTACCCGAGGAAGGGGTGGAAATCTCAGCAAAAGAACGAGATCTTGTGGTTGGAAAGGTGTATAACAAAATCATGGAGATTGAGTCCCGTCTATTGCCTTGTGGGCTTCATGTCATTGGTGAGCCTCCGACAGCCATGGAAGCTGTTGCAACTCTGGTTAACATTGCTGCACTGAACCGTCCAGAAGAAGGGATTACTTCCCTCCCAGATATATTAGCTGATACTGCTGGAAGAGACATAGAGGACATTTATAGAGGGAGTGATAAAGGGATATTGAAGGATGTAGAGCTTCTTAAGCAAATAACTGACACATCACGTGGAGCAATTTCTGCATTTGTGGAGCGTACAACCAATGAGAAGGGTCAAGTAGTTGATGTAAAAGATAAACTGAGCTCAATTCTTGGGTTTGGTATAAATGAACCTTGGGTTCAGTACTTGTCGAACACAAAGTTTTACAGGGCTGACAGGGACAAACTTAGAACGTTGTTTATGTTTTTGGGAGAATGCTTGAAGCTGATTGTGGCTGACAATGAGATAGGGAGTTTGAAACAAGCATTGGAGGGCAAATATGTAGAGCCAGGGCCTGGTGGTGACCCAATTAGAAACCCGAAAGTGTTGCCAACAGGAAAGAATATTCATGCACTTGATCCACAATCTATACCCACAACAGCAGCAATGCAGAGTGCAAAAATTGTAGTGGAGAGGTTGATAGAGAGGCAGAAGATTGATAACGGGGGAAAGTATCCTGAGACGATAGCACTTGTTTTGTGGGGTACAGACAATATTAAGACTTATGGTGAGTCCTTGGCTCAGGTTTTGTGGATGGTGGGTGTAATGCCAGTTGCTGATGCTTTTGGACGAGTCAACCGGGTGGAAATAGTAAGTCTTGAAGAGCTTGGAAGACCCAGGATTGATGTTGTTGTCAACTGCTCAGGAGTTTTCAGAGACCTCTTTATCAATCAGGTATTGTTCTTTTCTATGCTTCCCATCTCTTTTGGATACATGTTAGCAACGTAAGAATTCACCCATAAACCCTTAACATATATCGTCATAGAGGCTTTGAATTTCTGTGGTAATAAGAGGTCGTCAGTCCTCATGATTTTGGCTCATTTCAAATACATACTGCTTTGACTATGTTTGACTAACTGTGGCATAAGATCTCTCTTTGAGGAAAAATAAATATTCTGCAAGTGCATATTGCTGTTTCATGGAGTAGCGTCAATAATGTGGCACTGACAATTGTATAAACTAGTTGCTAACAATTTCTACATGGCAATTTTGTTGTCTGCAGATGAATCTGCTTGACCGTGCAGTGAAGATGGTAGCTGAACTAGATGAGCCAGTTGAGCAAAACTTTGTCAGGAAGCATGCACTGGAACAAGCAGAAACCCTTGGGATTGGGGTTCGTGAAGCTGCAACTCGGATCTTCTCCAATGCTTCAGGATCCTATTCCTCCAACATTAACCTTGCTGTGGAGAACTCCTCATGGAATGACGAGAAGCAGCTGCAAGACATGTATCTAAGCCGAAAATCTTTTGCTTTTGATTCTGATGCCCCTGGTACAGGCATGGCTGAGAATAGAAAAGTTTTTGAGATGGCTCTGAGCACAGCTGATGCGACATTCCAAAACCTTGACTCATCAGAGATCTCACTTACTGATGTAAGCCACTACTTTGACTCGGATCCAACCAATCTGGTGCAAAACCTAAGGAAAGATGGAAAGAAACCAAGTGCTTACATTGCTGACACCACCACAGCTAATGCCCAGGTGAGCATTGATACACACTGTACTATTATTTCAATACTAAATTCAGAATGGAGTGTCATGTTATTGTTTATATTGCAAAAGAAGCTCTGAATAAACTAAATAAATAAATTCCCAATTAACAAGCTGATCTTGCAATGCAGGTTCGCACACTCTCTGAGACCGTGCGTCTTGATGCAAGGACCAAGTTGTTGAACCCTAAGTGGTATGAAGGAATGTTATCCAGTGGATATGAGGGTGTTCGTGAAATTGAGAAAAGGCTTACTAACACAGTTGGGTGGAGTGCAACTTCCGGCCAAGTTGACAACTGGGTGTATGAAGAGGCCAACTCAACTTTCATTCAAGATGAGGAGATGTTGAACAGGCTGATGAAAACAAATCCAAACTCCTTCAGGAAGCTGGTACAGACATTCCTGGAGGCCAATGGACGCGGTTACTGGGACACTGATGAGCAGAATATTGAGAAGTTGAAGGAGTTGTACTCAGAAGTTGAAGACAAGATCGAGGGAATCGATCGGTAAACTCAAACTCAATGTTGAGAACACTGTAAATTAATATGCAAATATCAGTAAACACTATGATTTACTAGAGCTCCTCTCCCCCTTTCCCTTTTTCCGGCTCAGCAAAGCCTTTAGGAAATGTCTAATGTGAATTCTTAACCAGTTCCCCCATGTGGTTCAATTCATTTTAAGGGATATGTATCTGTACTGTTACTTTGCAGACTTTTAAGTCCTATAAATACATGCATTCAGTTCACAACTTCTTTCATAAACATTCTCAACAACATCACCATTATATCTCAATCGACGTGCAAGTATGATTTGGATATAATTTTCTTTGAGTTTTGAACTAGCGTTGAGGGGACGTTTGTTGGAATTTTAAAAGGTTAAAAAACTGATTTTTATGAAAGTATGAGCCTAATTTTGGCTAATTTTTATAAATACTCATCAAAACGTTGGATTGTTATAGCAACCAAATGAAGCGAAATGCGGGAAATACGTGAACTCTAAATGTAGAGGCTTGTGATCCTCTCAACATGTACATGAATCTCAAAGCTAATTCATTCAAATATGTAATTACCATATATAATTTTCATTTGAAAACACGGTCAGTTTCAAAGTTAATTTATTCATACGAGCAATTTCCTTCTTAATTACAATTTGGCTATCTAAAGTCGAAGTTAACCGAAAGCACTAGATCTTTATATCACATCGTCGCAACTTATGTGGCCGCCATATCCTTATGGCCTTATTGATCACGGAGGCGAATGTGCTGCTGCTTTTTGTCTGTCTGCAAATAGTTGACAACCCATCCTGTTTAAAAAAAAACGCAGGGAAAAGATAAAACTAGCCAGAGTCCACACGCATACAATATTATAGTACACCAGAATGAGATTTGACAACACCATAATAGGATCCACTTTTTCCCGTAAACCCTAATCGATATAATCAGTCCATACCCACCCCTCTGTTTTTATTTCTCATATTATTTTTTATGAAAAAAGAGTAGATCCTTTAAGATTGGGTTCTTGAAAATTTGGGATTAGTGGTTGAATTTCGAGCTCTAATATGAAATGAGGAGAGTTTCAAACGAGCTTTTACATTCAAGGGTTTTGGGTTAATGAAATTGTCCATTGCATTGTCAAAGAAATTGACAAGATTACTAACTTGTCCTTTAATTGCTACAAATACGAAACTACAATGGCAAAAAAAATCTAAAGGAATTGGGGCTTGTTTTCTCCACCACGTTCACAGTCTGATTATTTGCCCTCGATGTTTCCGAGACAAGGTGAGCTGCAGAAGTATTTACATTGGCCACAAATGCGTTTGCTTTACTCAAAGCAGTCTATCAAAAAGTTGTAGCGCTCCAACTTGGAAACTTCTCTGTCATCATGTAAGTTCGGAGAGTTGCAATGCTAACTACATGTTTTCTGAACCAAAGTACACGGCTCGCGCAAAATGTAAATCCTCATTTCCAAGTCAGCATACGAGTTACAGCGCTAACTACATGTTTTCTGAAGCGAAGTGCACGGCTCTCGCAAAAAGTATATCCTCATATCCAAGTCAGCATACCTTAGTGTAGTCCAACCTCACTATATTTATATGATTGATACCTTATTAACGTTGGCAGGGCAACAAAGAATTGCAAACAACATAACTTATTTATTTTGTTCTCCGGAAACAGTTTTATCTCAGGTAATAGTTTTTTCGGATTTCTTTCTTTCAAATCCAGTCTCATAAACATAAACATATCCCCATTTCTTTCTTTCAAATCCGTCCATACCTTCTCCTTCGTTTTGTTTCTCTTATTATTTCTTTTGAAGTTTACTAGCACGCAGTGGCAGATCCACCATGGCGTCAATGGGGTCAGACGACCCCATGGCAGCTCTGGAAATGGCTTGGAGGTCCCTTGTTGGCCTTGGCAGCCATGGGAGACGACCCCATGGAGAAGAAGATGCAAGTTGCGAGGGAGAAGAAAAATAGAGGAAGAAGAGAGAGAGGGAGAGAGGGAGGAAGAAGAAGAAGACAGTGATTGAGAGGGAGAGGAAGAAGAGAGAGAGAGGGAGGGAGGAAGAAGAAGACTGTGATTGAGAGGGAGAAGAAAGAAGGCACTGCGCAAGCGCAAACACAAAATTTTTATATATTAAAAAAAAAAAAAAATTGATCTGTTAGGGTTTTTAAAAATATTTTTCTAATTATGTTGGTTAGACCTATAAATATTAAAAGTATACACATATAACGTAAAGCTATCACTTACCACAGTGGCCGTTGAATTGAAAAGAAGTTTTTGGTAAGGGTTCAACACCCATTGCGCTCTTTTTGTTGTAATATTCCAGATTTTTTATTATTTGGGTTATTTTTTGGTCTGTGTAATTTATTATTTGGGTTGGTGTTATTATTTCGATTAAATTTATGGTTTAGATAATGGGCTTAATTTATTGAATGATGTTTTTGTTAATTGGAATAAGTTTGGCGTGTTTTTTAATTTTTAGCATTGTTTTTATCCTTAAAAAAATTTCAGAATTTTAACACTAGTATTATGATTCCCATGGGGTAACAATTCTGCATCCACCACTGCTAGCATGTGACTGGTGTTTTTATAATTTTTTATGAAAAATGAGTACATCCTTTAATCGATATAATCAGTCCATACCCACCCTTACGTTTTTTTTTTCTCGTAATATTTGTTTGGCCAAATTATACTTTTGATCCTTGCATTTTGAGTAATTTTCCATTAATACTTGCAATTGCGGAGCCAAGAATTTTTCAGGAAGAGGCAAAACAAAAACAAATATCCTTAGAATTTAAACAATACTAATGTCATTCATAATTTATGAAGAGAAAAAAAAATAAAATATCCTTAAAATTTAAACAATACTAACGCTTCTTTCCGTGAATTATTTCTTCAGGGGGAAGGGGCTTAGTACAAACACTGGGATGAATCAAGGTGCTAACCTTCCAACACCTTCATCTCATGCGTAAGTACTTCCTAGCTAGCTAGCTAGCTACTCGTATACAACAGACAATATTACGTTTTATTAATCTTTTTTTGGTCAAAACTGTTATTAGTCTTATGCTTCCGAAATTTTGGTAATAATACAATTTTTGCCCAAAGATTTTCTGGTTTAAGATGATATAATTTTGACCAAACGAAATTGTATAGATAATCCAAGGTGATTCCATTGAATTTTTTCATCGTACAATTAATAACAGCACAAGGGAGGAGCAGGAGCGTCGTCATTATGGCAGTTCTACAGAGGAATTGCACAAATGTATTTCCTCTGCCATCACCACGCTAGCCTTGCTTCTCCCAATCAAGCAAGGAGCTGAAGTCGCGTCTCTTTTCGTTACAGACCGCGTTCCTATGCTGATGTTCGTCGTTGCCTTGTTGGTTTACTTCGGTTCATTGGCTGCCAAGATACTCCAAGCTCATGAGAATCCAGACTTGGCCGAGGTCATGGATAAAATTAGCCTCTTGTCCGGAACTTTTGCGTTGAACTTAGAATTGCTAATCACTGTTCCAGCTTTTGGATGGTTTGCCATCTTCGTGTGGAGCATCTGTCTTGCGACGGCTGTATCAAAGTCATACCATGAAATTGCAGATGCGGTGAGAAGATTGTATGAAAGTGGAGCTGAAGAACTTGCTCATGCATCTGACAAGTTGAAAGATCTCTTCAGGAATATTATTGGCCACTTGAAGGATGCTCTGCCTGTATAATTTCTACGTACATATATGTAAATTGCTCTCTTTTGTTGATTACTTATATTATGTACTCTTTGATTTAATTCTATATTTTATATATTAATTTTCACCTAATGAGAATGATGTATTTGTCTGTAGGGCGTTTGATTGGAATTAATTGCCAAGGCTACTACAAACTGACGGCAAAGGGAAAGAAGAAAAGAAAATAGGAAAGTCCAAGTCCAAGAAGAAAAAGGAAGTTCAAGTAAATGAATCAAATTAGGGATTTAATTTAGAATTAAATCCCCAATTATGGCAAGAGAACGGGTGTTAAATTAAACTAATTAACAAAGGCATGGCCCGAGTTCTTTTTCACACACTGCCCCTCAGTAAGGGCAGAAAAGGTTGAGGCATATGGGACAATGCACTTTCTATCAAGTTCTTTAACCGGATATGCAGCTTTCTTTGTTTTACCCTCCTTGCAGAGTCCCAATATCAATGCATTATATAAGTCACGACATTAGCATTTACTTTTTTTGGTCTAAACCAAGAGGTGATCCTGGATGGGCCCCAACTATGGGTGGCACCTTTAAGTCTTAACCACAACCCAGACTAATCCCCACTCACACCGGGTCGGCCCGTAAGGGGTAAAGTGCTGGCCAAAGTGGTGACTCCGTACAAGAGCAGGGATCGAACCCCTGACCTCTCTTAAGGAATGAGCAGGGACATTAGCATTTACTTGATTCCTTGACATCTCCTCAAAAAGCCTACTGCCCACCTCGCTATTTCCTTCTTGGCTGTACCCTTGTATCAAAGTATCGTAAGTTACGGTATCGGGAGCAACATTCACGGCTTTCATCTCACTAAAAATCAAGGTCCGGCCACTTGGGTTCAGGAATTGTTCTGTGGGGTATGGGAAATGGGTTCCAATTCCTTGATGTCCCGTTTGGTTCACGGAATGAATTTGATGGGAAATCATTTCCCATGTCATTTCCCAAGGGATGGGAAATGGTGATTCCTTTCCTATGTTTGTTTTGAGTAGGAATGGAAAACAAATTTTGTTTAGTTTCCCAATTGTACCCCTATTAAAATAATTAAAAAATACCAATAATTGTTGGATAAAAACTGTAATTATGAATTGTTAGTAAGGACAAATTAGTCAAAAAAAAGTTAGTCTTACTTTCCCATGGGAAGGGAAAGTGAAACCCAAGTAGGAAGGAAGGATTCACTTTCCCTCCTACTTTCCCATGTGCTAGGCAACGCTTTCCCATGCCGGACTTACCAAACATGGGAAAGCAATTGGTTTCCCATCCCCAAGATTCCTTTCCCATGAACCAAACGCAGCCTGAATGTTAATGTGAATCAAAGCAGATCAAATCAGGTAGGTTTCATTAGCACTTAAACAGTGAAGTGACTTGAGCTAACCTAAAAAGCACCACAAGAGTTTAATCAACAAAACTAGCGCCCAAATTTCAGCCATGAGACCAATTCATCCCAGTGCTCAATCTTCAATTTCTCTAAATTTGACAATGCATCTGAAATTAGGATGAAATCATTGAACGATTGCTGAAAGCTTGAGTGGCAGTCATGAACTATGATATCTTCCATAGACTCTTCAATTCTATACGCTACGCATTATTCAAACCTTAAGGGGCTGTTTGGTATTATATTTGAATTCAACTTTTTAAATTTAAAAACAGAATTTGAATAAAGCCCAAAAAATAGGCTCATTTTTGAAAATCCAAACCTAAAAATAACTCAAAAACACCAAAAAGAAATTTGAAAACAGAAATAGCTGTTTTTTCAGAATTTTTTTCTCCTGGTCGAGCCAAGCTTCAAGCCTCCATGGCAGAAGCTTGAAGCTCTCTTGCTCCTCTCTCCGTCTCTCTCTTCGTCCTTCTCTCTGCCTCTCTCTCATCAGTACTTTTTAGTTCTGGGCATCTTGGGACTGCTCTCGCCGCCTCCTCCCGTCTCTGCGACACCGTCAGTCGAAGTCTCAACGTCACACACCGTGAGCTGAGTTCCTCTCCATCTCCGATATCTGCAATCGGGTAATTTTTAGTTCTCTTTTTGACCTTGTTACTGAAGATTGGGGATTAATTTTCATTTGAGTTATGTTTTCGATTTGATTTATATGAATTCTTGTGTGTAACCTAAACTAACAGATAAAGAGTTTTGCAATGATACCTCTGTAATTTTTTGATACGTTGCCTTTGTGATGAATATGAAGCCCTAGTGAATCAACAGATAGCAAGACATAACTCTGGCATGTGAAAAAGGGTTTTGGAAATAAAAGAAGAATGCCCATTGGTAATTAAAATATAATCTCTTGATGACATCTCCTTCATTGCTGAATAATTTGATAAATTTAAAAAAAAAGAAAAAGAAAAAAAAAAAAGAAGATAAATAAAAGCTTCAAAAGGCTTTTGAGAAGAATTGCTGTTTGATGAGGTAGGCACATAGCTTTGAAATATTCCCTTTGAAGACTGGTCTCTAGTCTTTTCCAATGTGGCTGGTTTTACTTAATATCATTTCTAGGGTGGGAAAGAGTCTTTTAAGGTTGGTTTTTTAACCTTCTTTTTTACCAACATATGATCCTCACTCTCTATAAGTAGCCCTTCTAAAATGCCTCACTTGCCCATAAATATTGTGGTAGATAACATGATACCTCTTATTTATCTTTTTTAAGGTTGATTTGATTTCCTTTTTTGTTGCCTTCTTTACACTTTGTGATGAGTTTCTTGAACCTTCTTTTTGAACTATCAGTCAAACTAATGCCAGGTACATTTTAACTTCTCTAAACTTTCCTGCATTTTTTAGATGCTCATTCTCCAACCTGGACAGTTGGAACAAATTGTTCATTAGATTGGAGCTATTGAACTTGAAACGAAAAGGGTATATCTAACTTGATCATGCCAATGTCTGCTTCTATATGGCTGCACATGTAGACTGATATAAGAATCCATTGAGATTTGAGTAGTTACCTGTAAAAGTTCCACATCCCTCTTCTGATGACTTCAAGGGCTGCTAAAAACGGCCCAGTTACTCTGTAGTCCACTTGTCCAAAACTTGAATGGAGAGCAGTTTTCAACCAAGCTAGCCTGAGAATAAGGTTCAATCCCTGCATAGCATCCAAAATACAGATCAACACCAGATCTCAAAACTGTCAAGCTGACAAGACCTAAACTGTAACCTAGAAACAAAACACAAAATTTGCTTCTATGATGTGTGCATAGCCTCAGACAACATCTAATTCTTTCCTGTCATATTGTCTTCTGTGAAATCTCACTGAAATTTGCTTCTGTAAATATGCCCTAGTTGGATAGGAATTGCTTTCTTTTCAGTATCATTTTGGAAATCTCACTGAAATTAATGAATAATGAGTTTGAATATGAAACTTAGGAATTGGTTTTGTGACAATTTTTAGGGAAGAAGTTCCAATATGTCTCAGATTGTATGTGATATGTGGGAGTTAAAATAAATCTAATGTTAATGTCTTTTTTCTTAATTTATTTTGCAGTACCTTGATGAGAACAAATAGTTGATTCTGGCAATATTGGATAATCAAGAACTTGGAAAACTTGCTGAGTGTGCCTAGTAAGTCCTCTCTCTCTTTTATGTGTTTGTATTGTTTCTAATCTTGATTATGAGTCATCTTACGTGGACACTGAAATCTGCCTTTATGAGTATTTTTGTCTTGGATATAAGAGGCAATATTTTGTAAATTTGTAAATCTGTCTACTTTGGTGTTCTTAGACCTTATTAAGTATACAATGCTCCTAACTCTTCATACTTGTTGTGTTTGTAACAACCTTTCATTGGTGATGAATTTACTTTTCCATTTTTGGTATAATATTTTGTATAAGTTTCATCTTGATGTTCTTTTAATTTTATGACTATCAGTGTAATGGTTCATTTCTATGTTTTCTGTTTTGGACTTTAGAAAACAATACTCTTGATTTTGACTCCTAAAAGCGTTGTGAACTTTAAACTTGGACTACGGTGGCTTTTGCTGTCTGAATTGGCCTTATGCTTGCCATGTGTTTATTGTGATGTCCGTCTTTTTACTTTGTTTTAGTACATAGTAGAGAGATGTCAAACAAGGACCTTGAAAATGATTTTGATGATAAAGCTTATTGGCCAAAGCCCATTGAAGACCATTTTATTCATCTACTGTATGAAGAGGCAAAAAAAGGCTTGCAAACCAATAATTTAGATAAGACTGAGTGGGCTAGTATAGAAAAGCAGTTGTTTGACAAGTTTGGGAAGAGATACAATCGTGACAAATTGAGGCAGAAATATAACCGATTGCGCAAGATTCACCGTGAATTTACAAAGCTCATTTCTCATACCGGGATGGGTTGGGACCCAAACACGAACACCGTTCAAGCATCTGAAGAAGTTTGGGCATCCTATCTCAAGGTATGCATCTTCTTGCATAATTTGTCTTGTTTTGGTATCTTACAATAAATGTGCATTTTTTTATCTGTCTTGTATTAATTTTACAGAAAAACAAGTTTGCAAGCCGTTTCCGTAGCAAAGGATGTCCTCACTATGATTTGCTTGGTTTGATTTTCAACTACACCACTGCCACTGGACATATGCAATGCGCATCTACTCATTCTCCTCCAGATTCTGATGACGAAAGAGAGCTAGAAAATGAATTTCCTACCAATGGTACACGCGTAGGTCTTAATACAGAAAGTGGTTCAAGAGGTTTCAGTGAGGGAGATGAAGGAACTAGCAACAAGAACAAGCGTACTGCTCTATTCCCCCAGAGTGATCTTCCCTCAAGGTTAAAGTCATCTAAATCAACCAAAATTGATGAAACCATTGAAGCTTGGGCAAAGTCTCTTAATAGCAAGATTGAGATTTCATTGGCAAAGCTTACGCGTAAGAGTGAAAAGGAAGTGGCCTTTCCATATAAAGAATTGGGCTCCATTGAGGATTGTATGGAAATATTGGAGGCCATGGAGGGAGTGAATGATGATGCTTATGTGAAAGCTTTGGATAAGTTTACTAGTTCGGATTGGAGGAGAATGTTCGTGAAGATGTCGGATTCAAGGAGAAGCGTGTGGCTCAAAAGCCTAAAGTGAATGAGATTGTGAATAATTAGTTTTAGAATTTATTTAGTTTAGAATATTTTAATTTAGTATGTATTATTTAGGACCTTAACATCAATTGAGCTTGGCGATGATTTATTTTTGGTATTAAAACATAAATGTAAAAATAGTATGTTTAATATAAGTTTAATAATTTTTATTAGCATCTTAATTTTAAAAAACATCATTGTCAATAATTCAACCAAACAAGTTTTTAAATTTTTAATATTTTGAAACAATTTTCAAGTTGTATACCAAAGATGTTTTTGAATCTTAAAAAATGAATTTGAGAATTCTTTGTTTTTAAGAAAGTCAAAATTTTTGAGTTCCCTACTTGAATAGAATACCAAACGCCTGTTAGCTATCACCTCTTGTTTCAACAACTTCAAAAATTTTAAGTTAGTATTTCGTTTGATAAAGAGACATTCTAACAATAATCCAAATGTGCGAATTGCGAGAATTTGAATCAATCTACAAGTCCAACTTGGATTATTGAATACACAATTCTGCCTTTCATATATTCATGATCAAAAAGAGAGAGATGAATACATCTTTTGGGAGGGCATCTTCAATCAGTAATGAATGGTAAAATATAAACCTACAGAAAAAGAAACCAAAAAATAAAAATAAAAATGGAAAAAAGATGCCCTCCCTCTAAAAAGGAAAAAAGAAGAAGAAAAAGAGAGTTCTGTATGACAGTTAACAAAGTGTTACAACGTTTCCTTCTTACTCCCCTTTCTTGGTATTTTCAGTATCAAAAGATAGAAATTTACCTTCAAACTAACTCCATTAAGAGAGGATCACCTTCTGCCATTGTTCTTATTAGTTTTATGAAATCTTGTTCGCTTGACACATTCCACGGATGAACGGCAGGTACTTTAGCCGAATAAAGGGATGAAGAATTAGTAGAAGGTGGTTGTTCTTCATAGATCATTGTACTGAACACTGAGTCAAAATTCTGGGGTGTATCTATTGCTAGAAAGAACATTGGAATGGCAACCTTGTGATGAATTTCTAGATTTCCGACTAGATTAAATAGGTCGGTGAAGTCAGCGACAAACCGACGAGGGATGTAGAATACCTCAGAACTACATACCGTGATGCTCTTGCCACTAGTTACAGAGTTCTTGTAACTGACTTGGAAGTGAACTGGCATCATGCTAACAACCTTCCTTACCATGCCTGCTTGCTTTGAAAACCAATCGGAGTTGTCTTTTGTGGAAACAGTAGTCCAAGACTTGGATACCTGAATCAATTGAAATTGTAAGAGAGAAAGAGACATTACAATAATTTAAATGTCAACCAATCAGCTCTTGAAAAAGAAGGCACTACTATATTATCAATTTTGTATTTTGCTTTCCTTCTAGGTAAAGTGATTCAGAAGGTATCTACGTGTGTATTAACAACAATGATAACTAGTTTTAAAATGCCTCATTTGTAAGAAACGTTAATGTTAAAGAAATGGGGTATTAGAAGTCATACCTCATTTGTAATCCACAATTTAGTTTTGTCTGCTTGTAGAAGATTCCAGTAATTAAGAATAGTATTGTCCTGAAGGAATAAAAATCCATCTGCACCGGAATATCGATCAAATATTTTGGGCAGGTACCTGCAAAGAAAGATTGAAAAGCGCAATTAGAAAACTACTGATGGCCCATCTTAACTAATTCCAACATACGCTTTCAACCAAAACGCAAGTAAAGCAGTTAGGATTTCACATACAACCATTGTCTGCCATAATTATGAGCGATAACAATGAATGCCCAAGAAAAATTAAAATTGACAACACAACTGCCGAAACTTGCTTTTGAAAGAAGCAATCAACAATATTCATATTCCTAGGGCTATGCATAGATTCTGTAGTCCAAAACAGACTTGGGGATTGCAGGGCCTGCTTCTGAAGCTGTTCAGTTCACTCATCTCATTTAAGATAAATTTCATACACCTAACTAGCACATAATACATACCACAAGGCACCAACTCACAAAACCGAGAAAAAAAGGAAAACAACAATGCTCTTCTAAAATTAAAATCTTTTCTGACAGTCGCACGGTATTTTGTATAACCAATACTAAACTTTAAATGCTGTGAGGAACACAATCAGAAAGAAGTACGATTAAATTCTTAATTTCTGGAAACAAGCTAGCGAATATTCTAAGGGATCACTAATTGCATATATTTGACCAGGAAAATAAATAATTGAGGCCTGAGCCTTCAAGAAAGGAACAGAGCTTGTAATGACATCTGCTCCTTGGAGACAAAAACCTCTCCTGCTAGGACTTGAATATGAGAACAGTAGCCCCAAACTTGTATCAAACCTAACTCCTCGATTAATGTTTTTAAATAAAGAAACAAGGTTTCAATTGAATATTATAGCACAGCATTCCCTATCGTCTTAACCCTTACAGCTACTCAGAAGGATATAGGAAGTAGAACTAAACAATTTAACAAGATGGCAGAGCCAACAAAGTAATTGAATAAAAGAGGTACAGATTCATGAGAAAAGCGACTTACTTGTATACATAATCCAATTTGCCTTCTTCAACAGCAAGGTCAGGGTTCTTTAGCTCTGACAAAATGATCACAGTCTTAAATATCCGCCCGTAGAGCAATCTCCATTCCAGAGCAGTACGTTCCACCGGTCCACTGCAAAACAGGATAAGCACAACATTCCCAAAATTCTTCCTCCATCTAATCAAATTTCCAATTTCATAGTTCACTGTCCCTGTTTCCTCAACTCCAAGATGAACAGATGGAAACTTTTGCGGGATAAACTCTTTTGTATCCCCATGACCAATATTTGCCCGTGGCCGATCCAATTCCAATGACATTAACCTAGGCTGCTGGTACCCAACCGCAATCAAGTCCTGAAGCCAGGCAGCCGTAAACTTCAGATCCTTCTCAGTCCAAAACCCCTCTTCTGTCATAGCGAAACTTAACTCCAAAATCTTTTCAAATAGCCTATGCTTACTTGATCTCCATGAAACCAAAAATTTGATCAAACGTCCCACATTGACATGAAGATCTTTCTCTTCAGAAAATGGGTACGCCTGAATTCTATCATACCGATGAACAGTTGGGGGATAAACTACAACAAATCCACCTACTTCCCATAAAAGCCTCTGCCCCCAATATCCCCTCAATACGTCAGAAGCCATTGTGCTAACTGAAACAGGAAGCATCAAACCCCAAAACGCCGATGCATGGTAAATTGTATTGAAAGAATTAACAGGAACCATCGTACCCTGCGGCAATGCCACTTTCGGGGCATGGTCATCAAACCTTATATCAAAGGCTTCCAAACCCGATTTTCGTGTAAAATAAAACACGGAATCGACATCAGGAAGTCCATTCGATATGCCCTGTTGTATAAACTGCTTTCCACCAAAAATCTCAGTGTAGAACTCTTCATGGCCAAGTTCACCAACATTTTCCAATGGCAAACCTCTCGGCCAAACTGAGCGTTGCCCAAAATGAATATATGGGTTCACAATGGTTCTATTAGGATTCTCATGGCTATATTGCAATATAATCTCTTGCCTAGCACCCTCTCCCGTCAATTCTAAATCAAAATGTTTTCCCAAGTCATCATCAATCACCTCTCCGCGATCATCAGCGTCGAAGATCTTCTTCGCGCCATGTTGGATCGCAAACAAGTAACCCACACTCTTCCTAACATACGAATCATAAGGCAAATAATCCAAAACTCTAAAACCCAATTGAGCTTGTTGTTCAAGGGACAGAAAGATAGCACCTTTGAGGCTCCAATCCGACGGCGTTTTCGAGTTCCCAATTGCCAAGACCTGCCACCCTTTGAGCTTCACAAGCTTTCTGAGCGAGTCAGTTGGGTAATTAGAGACTGAAACGACAATCCACTTCTCAGATCGGAAACTCGCGTAGGGAGACGACGTGTCGGAGATGGGCTTGATGTTCGATTCGAGCTGCGGCAATCGAATTTTCTCGAGAGCCTGGGCTTGGGTTTCGAAGCAGAGCAAAGCAGCGGTGTCTCCGATGTTTCGAAGCACGAAGAGGACGGCGACTGTGGCTATGAGAAGCACGACGGTGACGATCTTGTACAGATTCTCGGAGACCCATGTGGAGAAATCGAGATTTGGAGCGAAAGAGAGTGAGGCTCTTATCTGAGAAGAGTGAGAGTGCTTCGGTGATTTGGGTCCTGGACGGTCTTGGACCAACATTGAAGAAAATTTCAAAACCCAAATTCCCAAAATCCCAAATTTTTCTTTCTCAGTCTGAAATGCCTTGACTCAGAGTCAGAGCTGATTGTGAGTGATCAGAGGAGCTTCACTGTTGAGCTCCTTCGACAAACGAACATTCACAGTACTTTTGCACCGTACAAGAAGAAGAAGAAGAAGTTTTGTTATGTGAGCTGCCGACTGCGTGTGATTTGAGCAAGTTGTGAGCTGCTTTGCTTTCTCTCTCAAGTGGTTGCGCTGCCGACAGTTACTGTAAAGAGAGAGTTTTGAACTTGTGATGGTTGGTGTTTCTTTCTTAGATTTCAAGTCTTGAATTATATAACTGCTGCTGCTCTCTTGTTGCAGTCTGGTGGGGTCTCTGTCTTCTTCTTTTTTATTCTTCTTTTTTTTTATTTCTATGAAATCGATTATGTTCTGTATTCTGTACTTGTTAGTTGGTTCTTCTCGATTTGCCAGTCTGCAATTTTATGGTAGAATTGGACTGATTGAGTCTTTATTACTCTGCCTATTTCATTATTATATGATAATGACGATTTGTGCCACTTGACAGTATCATTTGAAGGCAATAATTGTAAGCTCAGAATTTCCATCTATTTATGACAACCTTGTCTCTTCAGAATACCAAAATGAACCTAATTTTTAAATCATGCTTTCGAATAAAGGTCAGAATATTGTACACGGTCCATTAATACGAATTACGAAAAAAATTCGTAAAAAAGTTCAATATTTAGGTTGGTTTTATTGGGTCATATTGAAAATGGATGGACTCATTAGCTACGGGTTAAACAGATCATTTAAGTTAAAACATGTCATATTGTGTGATTCGTTATTTTAAAGAGTTGTATTCGTGTGTGATAGTTTCCACCGTTAACTTAACGGGTCGAGTATGTGTCGGTTGAACACAAAGACCACAAAACACGACTCATTTGTCAGGTATACTTTTGAATCTCCCATCTTTTGTTAATAAAATAACATTTACTTAACATGAATAGCTCTAGGCCTAGAACAACCCAAGAGATCATCTAAGATCGAATGCATAATTGTTGGGGAGAGCAAAATCAAACCAATTACACCATAGATCTAAAGTAAAGCTAATATTCGCCTAGACTTCAAAATTGGGTCGGCTCAGCCCTAAAATCTGAGCTTAGAACAAACACAATGCAAAAGAATGAACATAGTTTTTTTTCCTCCTCAAATCTTCATAGACAACAATTTGATGCTCCATTGATCAAGAAAAACACAATGCATATTAGTTAGGGTTTGGATAATGAGAGAAGGTGATGAGTGTTGGTTTGTAGTGATTTAGAGGTTTGGGAGTAGGCTTGATTTTCAGACGAAACGGATCGGAATCAAGGGATTCCAATTCCAACAGGAAATTATTGGTCATTAAAGAATAATTTTTTTTTTGTCAGAACAAGATAATTTTTAAAGAACAACTTGTCTATGTTTATTTGGTCATTAAATCATGCTTAGTTCAATATGAACTTGGTCATTGCGTGTAGTCTTACCACGAAACCCCAATATATTTCAAAATGCGAAATTTTCGGAATCTTGAGATACATTCTAATTCCAATCCAACTCTTTTTTGGAATTTTCGAATTTCGGAACTTTCGAATGTAAGAATTGATTTGAACTTGCCAAAATCAAAAATTTCTGAATTATAATTTTCAATCCAACTTTCACTCGTATTTGGGAGTGAGAGAAGATGATGAGTCTAAGGTAGAAATGTAAAGAGAACTTTCAATGTCTATAGTACCACCCATTTTCTTGGCCCCAAAATCCACTTTTGATCTGCTTTTGAATATCTCAAACCTCCTATTGGTATGCAACAAACTTGTAGCTCAAGATGTTAAGAAAATTCACCTCTTCCCGAAGCGATACATTCGATTCCTCCCAAGTTTTGCTTCCATAACCGTATATGAGGGTCTCATGCATTAGCAGCGCAAAAGTCCAGAGCCCAGTTTACATTCATATGAGCCCAATGAATCGATAGCCCAATAAACAGTGGAATTAGCATGCTGGCCCACTACCCAACGCAGCACCCGCCATTCCACGTGACCACAGCGGGTTTAAAGAGCTATAACTAAAAATTAAAAAAGTAATAAGGATATAAAAAGGAAAACGGTTTAGAGAGAGAGATTTTCAAATAATAGCCAAGGAACCGCCAGTTTTCGAAAACTGAGAGAGAGAGAAAGAGAGAGAGTAATGGCTTCGTTTCCATCTCCACTCGAACGCTTTGTTGCTTCGGCTTTGCTCGTCCTGGCCACCACACCTCCGAAGTAAACCAAAACTTCAATTTCAATTTGCATTTGCGTTTCAATAGCTTCGATCGTTCTTCAATCTTCTGACGCATTTTTGCTTGCAGGCTCTGTTTGGACGACGATCGCGAGTTGGTGAGGGAGCGAAGCAAGATCGAGAATTGCACAGAGAGCTCGGTTTCTGGGGATTCCAATAAGTCGTTCTCGTCTTTGATCACCACATGCGAGGTTTCCACGGAGGAGATTCGAGCTCGTAAGATCAGAATCGTAGCGCTTGCTGCTCTTCGTCGTGAGATGAAGCTCAAGGTGATCGAGCTTCTCTCTCTCTCTCTGTTTCTCATCTATTTTTAAATCTTGCTTGCTGTTTGGTTGATTTTCACAACTCTGAATTCGAACTGTGAATTTTGAGTTCGCTTCGTCCCATTAATCGTTTTCCAAACGGAAGATCGAGCGATGATTTTTCTCTTATTATTCTGCTTTAATCTGTTCGCTTATTAGTGAAATATTTGCTTTACTTCAGTTTTTCTCTTCGTCATGTGATGAAGATGAAGCTCAATCGGAGCTTCTCCCTCTGTTTTTCTTCCTTTTTCTCTTTGTATTTAAGCTCTGTTTGGCTGAAATTTCTGCATTATCCGATTGAATCTTTTACAAGCTCAGAAGAGATTTGCTTGATTAATCTGGTCTGGTTCATAACTTTTCTGTTTGGCTGAATTTATATCTTATATATCTGAATCCGAACTGTGTTTTTAATTTCCTTTTGTTACTTTAATCGTTTCCCGAAACAAAGTTCAAGCTGATATGTAATTAAGCTGAATCTGAGCTTCTCTCTCTCTGTTTCTCTTCGATTTTTGGCATTCTCACTTGCTGTTTGGCTGAGTTTGTACGATTTTCATGGAAGTTTCGGTTCATTTTTGTTGCTTTAATGTGCTTTCCAATATTAATCTAAACTAAAGATTATAAGATCCTTCTTTCTACAATTTTTGCTTTCCAAATCAGTGGTTGAGCGATTCGATTTCAACGATCCGATTCAATTATGAGCATTTTCTTATTCTTCAAGTAATAATTTGAATTTTCTCTGAATTAGAGTGTGCGGAGAAGTCGCTCCAAGACGCAAACAAGCTGGAAGACCGTCTCTGGATCGTCGGCGACGGCGTCGTTCCGATCTGAGACCACCGCGGAGTCTTCGTGCGTGTCCACCAGCTCCAGTGCGGCTTCAAGGGCGCGAAGCCAAAGCCGAAGCCGACACTCGTCATGGGCCTGGAATTATCGTGGTGCCAGTAAGCTTTCAATGGTGAGGGAGGAGCCGAGGAAGAGGAAGCGGCTGAGCTTCTCGACTCACATGCGCCGCAAAGCTGAAGCAATTCTGAAGCTCTTGTCCGGTGGCTGCTGCTTCTCTGAAGTTAAGATTCGTCAGACCATCGGTGACAGTCCTGACACTAGCAAAGCACTCAGAATGTTAGCTCTCTCTCTCTCTCTCTCTCTCTCTCTCTCTCTCGATTTGACACGTGGCACTTGGTTGTGTGTTATGCACGAGAAATTAGTGTGATGAGAACGTATTAACCGTCGGATCTGAACTGTGGAAGATCAGATATGAGGATCCGACGGTTGAAATGCATCCAACCATAATGTTCTGTTATGTTTTAGTTAATTTTTAGAACAAAACCCTTTGCCTTACGTGGCAAGAATGTTCTGACGTGGCGAGATGTAAATGGGTATTGTGTGTTTCTGTGCGTGCAGGTTGTTGAAGCTTGAGAAGGTCAAAAGGTCAGGCATTGGAGGCCGTTACAACCCTTATATTTACACGGTATATAATATAAATATAAATATATTTATATATTAAAGTTGCTTATAAATATATATTAAAAATGCAAAAAAAAACTATCTAAGCTCGTGTGATCATATTCTTAGATTAATACTTGTTTTTCTTTAAATCTTTATTAATCTTTCGCTTCTTCTTGACTCGCAGATAGCGTGAGAAGAGGTAAGCTAAAGGGAACCCGATTAAGCATGGCATGGGTCATCTTTGCGACCCGTTTTAGCTATCTTGGATCCACTCCCTTGGTTGGGTTGGGGAAATTTTGTTATGATGGGTAGCTAAAAATTGGGATATATATACCAAAATATATATAAATATATATATATGGTCTATATAATATAGAATTAATATGGAATGATATGATATTGTAAGTGTGAATTGTATGGCATGCAGTTAATAATTACACGTATTCTTCAGTACTGTTTAGCAGCATGCAACACTTAACCAGAAGACTAGAGGGAAAGGCGGCTTCTTTTACCTAAAATTACCGCGGAGTTTTACTTTTACTAAAGGTTAATTAGTTAGTTATAGCAATTACCAATGGAATGTTCTTTTAGGAAAGTATAAAAGGTGACCCTGGCAATTTGGCATTTGTCCATTGTGATTTGTGAATGGCCAACCTCAACTATGGCTTTTAACAAAACCTAATACGTAAGCAAAGAATCAAAGGGCGATTTAAGCAATAGCTTTTTTTCTTATATATAGAATAAGTTTTTAACCAACCCATTTTCTTCAAAGAACCCATCTACATAATAATAATATTCTTATGAAAATGCTATTCTTTTGGTTCCATTTGGATGAAGGTACACATTTCATATATATAAGGATTTAGATCACATTATAAAATTCATTTCTTTTAAATATTTCCATGCAAACGGAACCTTGATTTATTTTACTTCACAGTTAATTATGAACATATATAAATATGGTACAAATAACATTACTTTTTTTTTCCCCCTGAACTTAAATCCTCTACGATTGGGAATAGAGATGGATCGTATATGGCTAATCTGGGCTACAGTCCAGGTGACTTTTTCTTTTTCAACCTAACATAACATTCCAGCCCACCACATGCTCTGTAAAATGCTCCACTCCAATGAAGGTTTGTAGAGGTGTAAGCCTTTGATGCATTTTGTAGGAAAAAGATGAGAACGCACGGCACCTATTTGACTTCTAATTTAAAAGTTTTGTTTGTTCGTTTTTTTCTCAATGAAACAGTAAGTTTAGTAAGAGGGATATTTAATACACACGATATCATTTTGATTAAATTTATGAAACCCGATGGCATGTTTGTTGTCCAATTGCTACGCTCTTATGCGACATGTGGGTAATTATGTGATTAACCATATCTACAGGGATAAAAACAAGGTGGCTGACTGTTTAGTGAAGAGGAACTATAATTTTGATTTGGTATTTGTTGTGCTTGATGAGATTCCTAGCTGGGTTGAGACTACCTTTGATAATGATTTATTAAGAGTTCATAGAATTCGTACTGTCTCTGTCATTTAATTTTTGTGTGTTTAAGAATTAAGAGTTAATCCTCCGATTTTAACCACAAAAAAAAAATTATGAAACCCAACCCAGCCAACCCTTTCGTTCTTATTAATTAATTTCCTTCTCACTACAAACCCAAGTTCCATAAAGCAATAGCTACGCACCTTTACCAAGCTTCTAGCGCTTGTAATAAGCTCCCTATTCTAAAATCCTGAATCTGTTGACTGGGAATAAATAAGTTCCAGGACCTTTCGCTTGGCTTAAGCGACAATTGACATTTAGCATAAAGTGGCTCTGGCATTAAGGCTGGTCCTAAATTCGAGTCTTCTTGTTAAATAAAAAATAAATAAATAAAAACCATAACGACTAGAATGCGAATATTCAACGCGTAGCTGCAAAGACTGACGCAGTACTCCTTGGACTACATTGCAACCACAAAAGAAAATAAAAAAAAATAACATACAATGGGAATGAGTCAAATCATGGCCTACAAAAGAATGCTTGCTGTGCAGGGCTTGTATTATGGTATATTTTCATTTCAGTCATTCAATTCCCCTTGTATTTGAATTTGGCCTAAACTACTGAACCATACTCTTCTTATTTCTTGTCATCACATACAAATTAATTACAATAAAAAAAGACCTCAATTATTTAATGTCTAAAAACTTACATGTGGAGCTTGTGAGTCTGAGCCCATATTGATAATTTTTTTTTAAAAAATAGAGAGCTTTCTAACCGGTGAATGTTGATGGGAACCTTTTTTTATTTTTATTTTTATAAATATTATTAAACCAAGGTTAACAAAGACTAGAAAAGAAAATAAAGCTGGAAAGGAGAAACTAAAATAAGCAATTCTCCATTCATGATCCCAAAATGGCAAAAACCCTCAAACTAAATACACTCGGAATATGAGCTCACCAACAGTATTATCAAAAGATATACATAAATGCTCTCTTTTTTAGCTCAAATTGTTCGCAAGGAGCTCGTGATCGTTTGGCACGACGGTTAAACATCCCCCACGAGCGGGGTTTTGGGAAATACTTGGGACTCAAATATGAGTTTGGCCACTCCAAGAAGGAGGTGTTTGAAGAGATTAGGGAGAAGGTGGCGGCCCGTGTGCATGGGTGGGCAGAGAACTTTCTGACAATGGCTGGAAAAGAGGTGTTGCTGAAAGCAGTGGCACTTGCGCTACCTACGTATATGATGTCTTATTTCTTACTTTCACAGGGTGTGTGTGAAAATATCCTTCGTGCCCTTGCTTCCTTCTGGTGGGGCAGTCTTGGTAATGGAAAGGGGGTATACTGGGTAAAGTGGAAGAAGTTGACACAGAGAAAGGAATGTGGGGGGCTGGGTTTTAAGGACCTGTTTTGCTTTAATCGTGCCATGCTTGCCAAGATTGGTTGGTGCTTATTATCGCAGCCGAATTCGCTGCTTCATCAAGTTTTACAAGCGAAATATTTTCCTAATGGATCTTTTCTGGAGGCTCAGCTTGGTCGGGGGCCGTCATGGGGCTGGCGAAGCATTTTACAAGGGCGGCAGGTTTTGATGGTGGGGCTAAGATGGCGTATTGGGGATGGGCAGTCAGTCAATGTACGGCGTGATCCGTGGCTGCCGATGCCCTACCACTTTAAGGTGAGGACACCATCACCCCTGCTGCCGGAAAGGGTATCGGACCTTATTGATCCTGTTTTGCGCCAATGGGATGTGCATACAGTACGTCGTTTATTTCATAAGGAGGAGGCTGACTCCATTCTGGCCATGGCACTTAGTCGATTTGGATGCCCGGATCGATGGATGTGGCATTTCACCAAAAATGGGTTCTTTACTGTAAAGTCCGGGTATCGAGTGGCAGTGGAGTTGGATTCCAATGGCCTTCTAGGACAAAGAGGGTGTGGAGGAACTAGTGATGATAGAGGGGGAGGACGGCTATGGAAATCAATTTGGGAATTGAACGTGGTGGGCAAGATTCGCCATTTCGTTTGGAGATGCTGCAAGGACTATATAGCTGTGCGAAGTAACCTGAGGCGCCGAGGTATGCAAGTTGATCCGGCGTGCCCATCCTGTCAGCAACATGAGGAGACGGTGGCCCACCTTCTGTTTCACTGCCACTATGCACGGCTGTTCTGGTTTGCATGTCCCATTCAGTTAGATGTCCGGTCATTGCAGGGGGGGACTTTTGCGGACATTTGGTTGGGGCTGTGTGATCGTTTTGCGCAGGATTCTGGACGGGATGGCTTGCTGAGCTCAATTGCATACGGGCTCTGGCGGCTATGGAAGTGCAGAAATACTCTGGTATTTGAAGGGACCACGGTTCACCCAGCAAAGGCTGTGGAGCTCATGCATAAACAGCAAAATGAGTTTTTACAAACCAAGGAGCGGGGGATGGAGACGCCATCCAGCCATGAAGTTGGCGGAGTGCAGCGAAGCATGGGCACTGAGCACTGGTCCTGCCCTCCGATGGCTTTCGCTAAAATTAATTGTGACGGGGCTTGGACGTCACAAATTCTGCGTGGTGGGTGGGGTTGGGTGATACGTGATGCATCTGAGGTTTTCAAAGGGGCTGGAGGGGAAGGTGGCGTGCGATGCGGCTCGGTGATAGTTGCTGAAGCTGAGGCATTACGGGCTGGTCTGTGCTCGGGTTTGGACCAAGGCTGGCAACGAGTGGTGCTGGAGTCTGACTCCAAGCTCATGATAGATATGTTGAAAGGGGGAGGCTGTTCTGACTCCCGGGTTGAAGGTTTAGTGCATGACATTCGTTTTCTGATGCGGCAGTTGCAGACTGTGGTCTTGTCTTTTGTTCCTAGAATAGCTAATAATGTGGCGCATGTGGTTGCTGCCTTTGCGTCTAAAACCCAAGGGCTGTGTAGGTGGGAGGGCTCTCCGCCACTTTGGTTACTTAACTCTTTGGCACTTGATGTAAACTCTTATTTTAAGGATAAATGAATTGGAATTATCGATTTGACAAAAAAAAAAAAAGATATACATAAATGAAATCTAAAAAGAACGCTATATGTGTCTTTTCCATCTTAGGGGAAACAAATATAAAGAAAGTTACACAGCTAGGAATATTGGATCGGGCTGCTATCAATAGGGCCATTAGAGAGGGTCATACTCATAATAACAGTTCATTACAAGCAATGCTTCTATGCCCAAAAAAAAAAAAAAAAAATTATCATATTGTTTATTTTTAAATTTTGTTAAAATCGTAGAATTTGATTTCCTACCCCACAATTGTTGGTTGTTGAATGAGTTAGTTTTAAATTTTTTTAAATATAGCACTCACTTGACCACTTGTCTTAAAGAATGAGTAAAATGTGCAATAAAAAAAGAATGAGTAAAATGATCCTTGAAGCCTTGGGTAGAAAAAGAGAAAAAATGAAAACCAAAAGGGTACCACAATAATTGCATAGAAAAGATAGGCCCTTAAATGTAAAAACCATAATAAATAGAGGAACCAACCAAGAACATAGGCAAGGCTATAAAAAGGACCAAGTGTCCCTTCCTCCCTCACAAGAAGCAAAATTCTATTTCTCAACTTTGTATTGGGCTCTCTGGTCTCTCTCCTTCCCTCCCTCTCTCTCTTGGGAAGAACAGAAAGCAACAGAGAGCAACATAAGGATTGAGAGAGAAATACAAAAATATATATAAAGATGGGAAAGTGGGTGGAATTATTAGATACAGGGGTGAGAATAGCAGCAAGATTTCATTCTCACTGCCCACAAACTGGACGCTTGTATTACCATCCTCCATCTAGTTCTGAAGATCAACATCATCATCACTACTTTGATCAAGCCCAGAAGCCCACCAATGGCAGCCATGCTCAATTTGATGGCATCTTCACCAGTTGTGGTGTCAAGGCAGCAGCTATGGAGGCCAACACCAATGAGGCTTTTTTGTATTCTGTTTTGTGAGAAAGGAAGGAAATTAATTACCTTAATTGTGTCCACATATAATGGAGATTTTTTTTTTTTTTAATTTTCAATTGATTCTTAATATATATTTTTTTAGGAGTGGATATAATTCCACAAATTTATAATCTTCTCATAGAATTTAGACTTGAATTGAATCCATCTTGGATTTGTGTTGAAAAGAATTCTTTTAATGTTAATCGGCTTCTCATCATCACTTGATTCTTGGTTATTTATAAAAGGATTTATTTTTCTTTCTATGACTTGGGTTTTATTTCTTTAAAAGGAGGGGATGATATGAGTTGAATTCTTGCTTTGAGAATAAAATGCTCTACCTCTAGAGCTTAAAATATAATCTATGCCTTAACGTCATTTTGACAAAATAAATACGCTGGGATTTCCAACATTTGCAACGCTAAATATCACTAAACCAAGAACTAGTTAATACAGATATCACTCAACGTTTACGTTTACACCTTGTATTTGTTTCTATTTCAAACAAAGGGAAAACTAGTTTCTGTATTAAGAAAAAGAAATGTAAACTTATATATAATCACAAAATTTAGAATAAAAAGAAAATTCATTTACAACTTAATTGTTCTACCCAAATATCAAGGGCCAGAACATCACTTGACTAATCTTAATATATGATCAGTCTGTTGCCAAAAAATTTAAACAAAAATCCCATGTCATGTCATTTATTTCAGTCTTTTCTTTCAGTTGATTTATTTGGAACAATTTTTCTTTATATAGGTTATACCTTCACGATGGATTTATAAATTGTTTTAATTTTAAAATGCTTCGTAGTTAATTACATAGATTACAATGTATAGTATATGAAAAACAAGTTGAACCAAATGCCTCAGAGCTGAAACCAAACCCAAAGGCAGATTCTAAATCTCTTATTAAAATTATTTCATCAATAGACAGATTACAAAAGAGAAGTTCTCAATTCGACTACTTGCAATAGAATTATTGATAATTCATTGGTAGCTCGAAATAGAATACACAAATAAAACATTGTTTTGACAAGGACAATATATGGCACAGATAGAATTCAAGATAGCGCCCTGTGAAAAATAACATTTGATCTCATAGGCTTGCTTTGCCAGTGAACTTTCTTGGTGCCATTTGTTGCCGAATCTGCTGTCTGCAACCTTTGGTATTCTTCTACAGAGTTGTCCAAGTTGAAATCAAGAAATTCCATTTGCAATCCAGATATCGTACTCTGAATTCTCTACAACTTCACATGATTTCCCTTGAATGAACCATAAAGAGGTTGTGACCTTCTGAAGCTGAATATATCATCGATTTTGACGGAGGAAGCTTGTGCCGGTGAACTTTTGTCTATTTTATACTCAGATGAATGTGAGTTCCCATACACTCGTACACTTAATGTCCGCTTATGAGGTGCCCCAACTTTTATATGCTCATTGAAAAAATCTATCAGCTCTTGTTGTGTAAGCTGCCTCAGCGCTGCAATCTGTTTCAACCACATCATTAATACAGGACGCATTTTCTTTTAAGTATATTCCCAGTTCTTTTGTACTTTTACAATTATCAGCTTTAACATTACCTTTTTCTGCTAACAAGTTTGTAATATAAATCTACATAGAACTATTGGACTTAAGATGACATGCCCTGATAAGGACATTTTTCTTCAGGTTCTTTCCGAATTCATTTGTACTCAAAAAGATAAAAAGTATTGAACACTTTGCATTGCAGACATGCAAATAAAGTTAAAGTGATGTTCATACCTCAGATTCTATCCTGTCAAACTTGAGGGTCCCATCAGAAATCTCCCTCCAATAAAATGATGCTTCTTCCCTTAAGTTCTTGTGCTTCTCAAGCTTCATGTCGATCAACGCATTTACATTGCTCTATGTAACAATCAGTTCAAAAGTTATTATTGGGAAAAAGAGTTGATCCCTTCAAGACTCGTAAACACTCATCGAAGTTTTACGACTATTCTCAAAATCATATATGACATGTCACATTGCAGATCGTACAATCTCCCCTTATATATATATAGGTTAACATATAACTTTATCTAGAAGTGAAGAACACTGACATTGAAACACATCTACCATCCATACACGAGGATACAAAACATCGCAAGAAAGACCAATGGAAGGCGAAAGAAGATACTGGTGGATATTTTGAGGATGTGCAATGTTTTCTTTGCAGGAAAAATCAATGAAAAGGGGTTTCATGCAAACAATCTAAAACATCAGGGGGTGTTCGTGTAATTTCCCAAACCTGAGGGAGTGAAAAAGCTAAAACCTGAGGGGGTGTTAGTGTAAATAACTCCAATAAAATTTATATAGAAGTGATTGAACATTAGCACTGAAAGACTACCATCTATATGTGAGGATGATAAACAAGAAAGACTAATGCAAGGTCACTGAAAGTTTTAACTCTGATGATTTTCCATACAAAAGAGATTATAGAAGCATAAAAGACGTAGTCAACCCTAGCAAGCTGGAATTAAGGATAGAGCCTAGTTGATCTCACCTTGAATTCTTCATTTGTCATCTCATAAAGTTCACTCTCGAACACCTTGAGGAATTCCTCTGCTCTCAAATCAATATTTGCTGGATCCTGTAGATCAACATAACATAATTAGAATATGTAGATAAGGCAACAAGGCAACAGTAGAAGCATGTAATATACCTTCACTGTGGATTGTATAATAAACTGTGCCCCACGGATACCACAATCATTCCTGCATCAGAAAATAATGGGAAGGTAATTGAGAAAAAAAATCACAACACGAGGCATGAAATTGAGGGATAAGTCATTTGAATTTGTTTCATGCCTCTGCAAGAGGGCGGTGATGTAACCAAGCTGCTCAACTGTTCTAAGCTGGTGGAAGGCAGGCTGCTTTGCAATAAGAGCAAACAGCTGAAGTTTCACATTCAGCATAAAATCATCCCGATGTACCTAAACATATTAACACAACTACGTTTAAAACAAACACAGAAACCTCTGCTGCAAATAAATGAGTGGGAGATTGGTGTGAGGTGATTTTATGCTGTTCAACAGGAAGGCCAAATATAAGTCTTATAACCAAGAGAAACATGGCCTATAAGAAGGGGATTCAGTTAACCAAAGGATCGTGGATAATCTTTGTTGTCAGAATGTCCCATTTGCAGGTAACCTGATAGAATAAAACCCTGAAAGTTCATTTCAGTGATCATACTACAGATCTGTCAAAGGTAAACACAGCTCCAATACCTTTTCAAATTTCAAGAAAGACATTTTCTGCAATTTTTTGATGAGTTAACAGAGAAGAAATTATTGGTTTGAAACACTTCAGGGGGGGATCTGACAAGGTTTGGTGAATTTTGGACTAGACCATACAGAATGAAAACTAGAAGCAATAATTATTGATTCCAGCAAGGTCATACAGACACTAAACTATCCCAATAGAATCTAGTTGATTAATACTGTAAACAAATTTCAAAACCTGGATATAGTGGATAAGGGCAGAATTTTCGTCACTTGGATTGAGACCCTCCACAGGGTAGAAATAGCTCTTGCCCTTTTCAAGCTTCACAACTCTATTCGTCAAATGCTGGGATGGGAATAAAGGTTGGCAAATAGGGTTTGAGCCCCTAAAGAGAGCATCTTCAATATGCTGGATCATGGACTCAGCTTCATTCCTTTCAAGGTTTCCTGCAAAAGCATATAACTAGGAATGAATACGAATAGAAAAGGAAAATTAAAATGAAAATAACAGTGGGTATAACCTAAGTTGTTTGAGGTAAGAAAATATGGTAACCTGCTGTGTAACACTCTAAAAAGGCCCTTGAGAGCATCATGGGAACAAACTTAGCAAGATCTTCAACTTCAAGATGAGGAAGAACATCAAGTTCTTCCATCCATGGCCAAGTATGATCCTGTAGAATTAATGAGCAGTAGTACATAGCCTGCTCATAAGGCTGCTGAAATTTGTAGTTTTGGTACTCCTTTGTGACCATTTCCTGATATGGCCAAAAGGGCAGATAACACAAGTAAGATATCATTCAAGATATACACCACTCTAGATATAAGATTGACTTCCCAAATTTCATAAGCTAAAATACATTGACCCTTTTTCCTTCCCAAAAATAAGATACTTTAAAAATTACCATAAGGATAAAGGTGTTCAGCAAAGGGGCAACAAAATAAAGAAGCTATAAAAATAAAGTCCCAGAGTAACAGAAACAGGTTGAAAGGAAGAAGAAAATGCTCGTGACGAAGACAGATAATTGATAAAATAAAAAATTAGGTATTTCTTTGGAGAAAATTAATGATAAAAAATGATGATGACAATGAAATCTAGGAAAGTCCTTTGATTCTAAAGATGGTTAGCATCTCTAACTGGGGCATGGACCAGTCAGAACTTTCACAATATGTGTGTAATTGAATACTTTTTATGTTGAGCCAGCATCAAATTGAATATTTCGTATAGAAGAAGAAACAAGATTACTTGATCACCAACCCAAAACCAAATGGCCAAGGGTGCATAGGCCTAGAACATTATATATTGTAAAGCAAGGCTTTACATTCCCCATGTGGGATATACTCTGAACACGACCCCTCATGTGTAGCATGACTTGAGCAAAGACATGGACAACTTATATTGGGTGACGTGAAAGCACGTATGACCGTTGGGCCTGACACGTTGGTTGCCTTCTTCGATAACATGATAGAATTAAAGCATCCGGTCAAAACCAATTGGCCATTAATGGAGAGGACTAGGATATTAGGGCCCATCTGGTAACGTTTTCGAAGAATGTTTTCTGAGAATATTTTTAGAGAATGAAAACAAGAAAATGAATTTGCATTTTCAGGAAATGAAAATGCGTCTGGTAGATTAATTAGAAAACATCTTCAGAAAACAAAAACAATGAAAACGTGTCTGGTAGTACAATTTGAAATAATAATATGTGAGTTATTTTTATGAAAACGTTTTCCACGAGAATGAAAACAACTTTTTTCTGTTTTCTACAAGTACACATGAACTTGTTTTCATTTTATGAAAACATTCTCAATGTTTTCTATTGTTGGGCCACCAAACGTGTTTTTGCCTCATTTTTGTTCTCTAAAAATGAAAACAACCTCTTAAAACGTTACCCAACGGGCCCTTATACGTCGTAAGACAAGACTTCATATTCTATTTTTTTTAATAGGACAAGACTTTATATTCTTGATGTGAGACCAACAAAGAATGTCTGTTATGCCAAAACTAGAAGTTCCCATGCATGGAAAAATCTAATCCCAGTTTGAGAGAGCACAAGAAGAATCGTGGAGATCCTAAAATACTTAAATAAGGAGAATGTCCCAAAATGTTACGTTTATTTAAAAGAAACGAAAGAAATGTAACAGAATATAGGCAGATATGATTCAGTATCTTTTCAAAATTCTTATTGGCTCTGCATAACATAAGATAGTTTGGTGTAAGCCTCTGGAATAACACAGCGCAACAAGTCACTAATAAGCAAAATTATTAATCCAGTTACTGTACCACTAGTGACAGAGCTTATCAAAATCCTCATCCATAAAAATGACTAGGAGCATTTAAAGTCAAAATTTTTATGCAGGAGCCTTGAAGTTTACCTTTATAACAGAGAACCTGTCAGCTTTCACTTCAAAGCTTGTGATCTTTTCAACTATAGTCTCCAGTAAAATCCTTAATTTGTGATTATAGCCAACCAGAATCACCTGCACAAGAAAACATAAGGTAAAATCCATGGATAGTTATGATCAATAAAAGGTACAACCAAATTTGGAATAATGCCACGCCTCAAGATCTTCTAACTAAACATAGTTAAGTTCACTGTTTCTAACCCCCTTAAAAACATTATAATACCAACTGGATGAGTTACAGACACTTCCTAATCAAGACCATATCCCCAGGACAATAACAATCAAGAATTTCTTGATTTGGAATTCAAAGGTCTACAATGGGTGTCCAAAAAGTGATCCAAGGACCATTACTACATTCAGTATTCAAAGCCTTCATGTTTCATATTTCACGCTATACTGAAATACCATTTACCCTATGTAGACCACCTTTATTATTATTATTTTTGAGTTTGCTACATAAGGTATTATGAAATGAAAATGCAACTTTGAGAGAATAAATCGATTCAAGGAGTAGCTGAGACAACAGAGACTAAAATTTTACAGAAACACAACAAAAATTTAAAAAGAACCATCTAGCAAGTTTCATATTGATACCTGAAATCCACACTCTCTGGGGCTTATTCCATAATTCAGTCCAGCAACCTCAGCATAGTAAGCTGACAAAGAAAGAATTAAATATTTGAATAAGCTATTCAAGAAAATAACATGTTGTGTATGCAACACCACCAATGAAACCAAGTAATTAACTGTAACTACATATCTTACCAAATTCATTCAAGTAATCCATCAACAACTGAGTAAAGATATTAGTTAAGACTTCTGCTTCAGGGGAGTCACTTGCGTGGGGACAAGTGAAAACAATCTTAACATAAGCTTTAGGAGTAAAGAACATTGTATCAGGCTTGTGCCATAGTGTTGAATACGGCGACTTTCTTAAAAGAACTGGATATTTGGCCTGATAAAAAGTCAATCATATCAGAAGAAATTAAGTGCCGTGTTAACTTCCAGTTAAATTTTATCATTCATCACACCTTCTCATGATCGTTCTTAAGTGACAAGTCGGTGGGGATGAATACGTTAGGTGCTGGTAGGTGCAGATTCTCATTTGGCGAAGATACTATCCATTCCTGCACTCAATTGAAAAACTTTCAGGATCAAAAGTGTTTTCCTCTCCTCCCCTTAAAATATTCCTAATACCTCTAAACTGATGCAAACAAAAAAGCAGCATATTACTATCACTCTAAAAAAGACAAAATTAGAGGAAAAAAGAAAAGAAAACTGGCTAATGCTATTGTGTTCATCAATATATAAAACTCGATATACATATAGAACCTGTAACCAACCTGTATCATGGAGCCCGTAATTCTCTCGATGGAATAAGCAGTTCCATACCATGGCTCAACCATGTTAGTTTGACCTTCAAATTTCTTTGATTCCCAGAAAATTCTGTAGAGCAAAGGACCTATTAGGAAACTTATTACTATGTATTGTCATTATGTTTCTTATATCGCTTAGAAAAGAAAAAGTAGACAATAGGAGAATTATGAGAAACACTAAAAACGTTCTTAATTGCTGAGATCAAACTTTTAGACAGCATCAAGAAGTACCATGCCATGGATAGAAAGATCAAATTCCCACATAATTAATACACTATTTCGCTACTAAAAGGGGACAGCCTCAGGAAATGAGGATAAGTGATTAATGAGTTATAGTGCTGTGAATCACTATGAGAAACCAAGACTAAATAAGTTTCAATCAACACAAGTACATTCAAAAAATTGCAATCAGAACTTGATTGTGATACTGCAGTCTTTCGGTCACTTCTTTAGAAGTGAATGCAGGTGGGCCAAACATTCCTGAACATAACAGATAACGGGGTTCTTCTATTATAATATCACTAAGTTTTGCTTATACGTAGGCAAACCAAGTGATAGGCCTTCTTTCGATAAAAAACAAAACTTTTATTACAATTAAATAAAGGTACCAAGAAATAAAGGGAGGGTCAGTAGTCCAAATTTTCTGATTGTATTGACATATTCCATTTCCAAAACACTCAAGGTTGCAATGAGTTGACATCATTTGCTTGACAATGCAAGTAGATATGAGTTAACAGTCCAAGGCAAGAACTACATTAACCAAACTTTTATAAAAACATGCTTTGAATCTCTCCTCTTAGGATGGTAAGTGGATTTACAGGCCTTAGGACAAATTTACCCAAAAAGAAGCAAACACAGTGCGATTCCATGAAATTGTTGTCTTCCTTCCACCACCAAAAGACACAATATTTTTCACAAAGAACGTTTGAATGTGACTGAGGAATAACCCAATAAACCCCTGCCTCCCTGACTAACCGCCACCACAGCCTCAATGCATGACAATAACCCAAGCAACCCAAAAGATCCATTAATCCTTACCTTTCTCCCTTCCACCAGAAACACAATATTTTCCTGAATTGTGATGAAATGCTACCTTTCCATCATTCAGATTTCAGCAAAAATGAAAACCCCAAGTAGTTAAGACAGTTTCTGGAGAAAGACACTAAAAGGTCATGGAGACAACCCTTCTACTATTATAGAAATGATAAAGCATAAAAATTTTAAGCATTAAATGAACATTACTTCTTTAATAAGAAAAAGGAGCATTACTCCAGGACAGATCTTCCCAAAATCTAATGTTTAAACCAATAAAAAGAACCAAGCTAAACAAAGTCATGATATCCTTGGAAGATAGCCTGCTACCTTACCAACCCGTAAAGAACCCAAACTAAGTGATAGACTTACCTGACATTGTTTGGAGACAACTTGTTCAGCACCATTTGGATAATATCTGTACTGAAGTTAGAAGGCAAGGATGATCTCACTAGCCAATCTTTTGGGGGATATTTCTGTGTAAAGACACAAACATGTCATGTGAGTAAGAAGCAAGTCAAACAACTGAATAGAAGCACGGTTAAAAAAATAAAGCCAGAATACCTGCATATTTGGCGAAATGCTGACCACATAATTAATTGGCTGAATTTTGTCCTGATAATGAAACTTTGTCTCGCAAACAGCAGAAAGCTACAGTAAACCGATGGTATATCAGAGTCTCTAAGAAAGATCTGAAAGACAATTTCCTTACCAAATTTTGAATATGAAAATTAACATAACTCAAAAATTTATTCCTCAATTCAAACCACAGTGTGATTAAAACTGTTTAGATACAAAGAAAATCAAGAGAAAATGGTGATGAATCATATGTAAAGTCAGCCTCACAATTGTCATATTCATATATAAAGTCAGCATTGCATTCACATTCATCTTTCTATTTTTTGGTGATTAGTATTACATTATTTTTTTCAGGGACAATTTTTATTTAAATGTAAAAGAACAGGAAATAAAAAATATGAAGCTTTTTCCTCCAACTTTCCCCAGAAAATAGGTAAGGCTTGGCGAGAAAGTTGACTCATAGAAACAAAAACTAACAGAGTTATAATTTCCCTCTGTATTTTCCTGCCAATTGTTCAATGTAGTAAAACTCAAGAAAATAGCATAACTTTCTTTTCTTTTCTCATCTTTTGTTGTTCATTGTCTAAAGTGAGATAAATATAGGGTAATTTCCGACATATTAGAGACATATTACTGCATGCTTCAAATGCATATTAAATCAAATTTATATTAAATGATTGATATAAGATCATACAAATACCTTTCATTGTCAGGGGTGTTTAGATGTTCCAAAAAAAGTGCATCTCATGGCATTATTCAAGAAATATAAGCATTCAACCTCTCTAATTGGAAGGATCGAAACCATCTGAAACTATCACTACTTTGAATGTCATAGGTCCGATATGGGAAATTGGCAGGACAATATGTGGTTGAGCCATATAGGCTGTGTCGATGCATGATATACAAGAAAGACAGGCATGATGTTAGCAGCTGGACTCCTATTGAGGGGTTCACACGGTTTTCCTTGTGGTAAGAGAACCAGAAAAAGTGGGCTAAGTTTTCCACTTAATCAGTTCTTAAGATTGGGTGTGGATGGAGAAGTTAGTAGCGCATGAAACACGACATGGAATTTATTCCTCTGGAAACGCTTTCTATTAATCCCTTAGGGTTAGCCCCAAGTGATAAAGGTGGGTGGGGAAATGGGTTATGATTAGGTTAGGTCCAGGGTACAATTCCCTCCATTATAACCATGAAATAAAAGGCTATCTATCACTGTCTAATATAGCAGCAGTAGAAGAATACAAAATATTTATACCTCATCGAAAATCCATTTGCAGATGCCCGACTGCTGTAAGAGGGAAATGTATTTGAAAAGCAAGCCTACGATGTCTTGCATGTGCTCTGCAATATAGTCAAAAGGTTTAACATATTCTAGAAAACTAAAATCCCAGTAAAAGAATGCCACCCTACAAAAAGAATATGTTAGATAAGTATTTCAAGCTGTCTTAGGACTTGTGAAAAATGTTCATCCAAAATGAAATGAACCCTAAATGGGGGCAGGGGTTGGGAGAAATAAGAATACCTAAAAATGAAAAAACCAGAAGATAAACTAACCATGACCCGCGTCAGTGAGAACAATATCTACTCTAAAGAAAGAAAAGTCCAAACTCGAATCTCCTTCACCAGCAGACAAACCTGTTGCCCATCCTGCAATTTATTTTAGAACAAACAAAAAAGTGAAGTTAGCTTTTACCCAAGTAAATTAACTTCATGCATCCTATAATCAGGACAGAAGGTAACCATATCAACGAATTTTCATCTTTACGTGTCAATCTCTAAGTTCAAAATTCGGCCATATTCTTAGTGATATCTTCCAGACCAAATCAGACATCAGACTCACATCTTCCTTAAAATGATGTCCTTTTTCCAGTACATGTTGAACCACAAGTACATCAACTAGCTGGGGCAACTTTAAGTTTCTGCCAAAATTGTTAGAACCTAATTCATCTCTCCTGTAAGTTTACTACACCACAAACATTTCTAGTATAGCTTATCAACTCTAACTTTCCTGGTAATCAGACTCCTCAATCTCTCTGTTTTAATGAGAACAGAGCCAGATTTAAAGATTTGAAGCATCACATTCTTGAGCTTTGTTCACTTTGAAGTTACATTTCACTTATTATGACAATTAATAAAAATTAAATTCAAAAAAAAAAAAAATCGAAGAAGAATGACCACGTATACAAGAAAACAGGACGTCTATGGAGAACCTAAATCTTCAGTGCTAAGATCATGAAATGACTGATCAAATACTTCTGCATCCCATGCTTCTGTAGCCCATTGCATAACATGATGCTCCTTAACAAATTTCTGAGGAGATTAGTCCTTCGAGGAGTTCTGTATGTAGCAAAATCATATATGACAAGATAACATGGCACAATGAAATGAAACATTAAGGGCCCGTTTGATAACCATTTCAATTTTAGTTTTTAGTTTTCATTTTTTGTGCTAGAGTACAAAGGAAAACGAGGGAGAATGGAAGTGAGAATAAGAGTGAAGATGGGATTGAGAGGAGGGAGGAAGGAGTAACAAAAGTGAAAACAAAAACTAAAAACTGAAATCAATTTGAAATTGTTTTCACTTTCAAGTTTTTGTTTTCACTTTTGTTATTCTTCCCTCCCATCCTCTCCTCTCATCCTCTCTCTCAATCTCATCCTCACTCTCATTCTCACTCTCATTTTCCTCTATACTCTACTATAAAAAATGAAAAATGAAAACTAAAAACTAAAATTGAAATGGTTATCAAACATGCCCTAAGTGTTTCGATCTAGCATTATCTGATTGGGTCAGTAATAGGTTGACATGATAATGACACATTTATTAACTGGTCAGGTGAGCGTCCATTCGTTTAACACGATAGTGCCATGTTATCTTTGGGAAACATACTTTTTTTTTTTCTTCTGAAAAATATTTTAACCTATAAATTCGATATTATTTATAACTTTTTACATTTTTTTGACCCAAAAGAAAAGGATAACAGAGAAAATGGATAAACACAACACAGCATGCTAAATTTGCGAATGGGTTTGAGTTTGTTAATTTGGATGCAATAAGTTAACTACTCGGATTTGGCTTTAGGATCACTTCACACAAAATGAACATGGTAAAACACAATAAGTTGCCAGGGCTAACTATATGTATCATCTAAACAATATTAGGGGGTAGAGAGAGAGAGAGAGAGAGAGAGAGAGAGAGAGAGAGAGAGAGAGAGAGAGAGAGAGAGAGACAGACAGACAGACAGACAGACAGACAGACAGAGCCCAGACCACTTAAAAGAATCTGAGAAACAGATTAAGGAGAGGTTTTGAAGGACATGAGTGAACAAAAAGAAAAAAGGAACACTCAGTACAAACGAGTCAAATTCTGTGTGCATGCACACATATTCACCAAATGATGCAAAAATGAGGTCCAAGGACAAGTAAAATTCTGTAGAAACCAACTAAGCGCGTGCCATGAAACTTATTTTCTTTATAAGTTCAGGTCAATTCTACAGATAAAGTTTGAGTTACAAGGGGATCTGCATCTTAACAAATAATAGATCCTTTTATATATGTAAATCAAGATGCAAGCTGTTTATGTAGGATAAGAAGGAAACATTCTACGTGCACATAAATTGCATGATAATTATACATTATAGATAAGGCTCGAGTACAATGTCAATCTTCACATTTGAAATAAAAACAAGTTATAGGGCAATGCTAATTCCACTCCCAGTTTGTCATACTGTACTCTTTCTGCGAGGGTTATAAAAAAAAATAAAACATTGAGTTTGAAATGTAGGATGGCAAACTGGGGGTGTGAAAAGCAACTGCCAGCCTGCCAAAGTGCAAATCATCTAAACACAAAGAGGAAGTCTATGGAGGCATTGAAATGAAAATTATGAGAACACTGGCTTCAAAGTTCCAATACAAATAACATCTGCTGGAAAACTCATTATGCGAAGCAGGAAACAGATAGTGCAAATCTCACCCAAAGTTTTCAAGATGGAATACAAAGATCCTTCTCCTTCGTGGCCAATGAGATGACTAAGATACCTACATGGCCCTTCCTTGTAGTGGTGAATTTCTGGAGTTATTGGCCACACAACTCTCAGTGCATGACCCTCTTTGATTGGGACAGCTCTGACAAGAATCTGACAAAAACACAGAAGGGAAAGGCAGCAAGAATTATCCATCTAAATATAGGACCTTCTGTATGTTTTTTTTCCTAATCAGCAAAATCTGCAAGTCCGAAAGAAAGTTTAACTCGGCATAAAAATTTCATCAGAACCATGTGTACCTGTAAATGTTCTGATGTGCAAGGCTCACCAGCAAAACGAAGGCAGTTGCGGTCAATGTTTCTAATTTCCTTAAACTTGTCCTCTACAAGGCCTTGAATTTTATCAAGGTTTTCTGAAAACATCCATAGTGATAATTATTTAATTTACCACAAGGCCATTGAACCTGATTGTTAAATATAAATGTAGCTACAAACCTTTTCCGTATATGACAAGATGCATGACGTTAGCGGAATAATATTCTTCATAGAATTTAATAAGCTCACTTCTGGTATCCAGTCCTTTCGCTTTTGGTCGAACCTCCAAAGTATCCCAATTCCCTGAAAGAGTGAACAAAGTAGGCACAATGGAAAAACATGGTAGACATTCTGAACACCAACCAGAGTATAGACAGTGGCATTCTTGTAAGAATAGTCTGTATAAAATTTCCATCCCAAAAAGCAGGAAAAGAAATTGAAAATCAGCAGCTGCCATTTAAAAGAAACAAACCTCAAAGAGATAAGTCACTTATTTCTTCCTATTTTAACTCATAGAGTAGCTCTCCAGGGAGCCTAAATAGCTCAAACTGTCCTAAATATGAGTGATTGGAGGCAGTTTATAATAAGAGGACTGTTTGGGCACATGAACCTCATAATTTTTTCACTTATCAGGATAATGAAATTTGTGATATGAAATTTGCAATAATTTTTTACCATCCCATATTCATTATAGGATTTTCCAAGTTGTTAATCTATGATTATACTATTACAACTGAGTTACTAAGGTGAAGCTTGATATTAAACTCAACATCAACATTGGATATGACTGAAATACCATGAAATAAGTAATATACTAAAAAAAACGAGTGATAGTCTCCACATCATCATTAGGAAGCAAGGGCAATGGATCACTTCTTGTTGCACTGTCCAGTGGCTTATTTTTTGCGGTTTCAGTTACGAGAGAGGTTTATGCTGGTACATCCCAGTGTCGCGTAATGCGGTATTATGTGAGAAGTTTAACTCTTTTGGTGGAAAGAAAGGGGGTGTAGTTCTGGGGAGAAGTTCTAGTGCCAATTTTCTGGGTTCTATGGGTTGAAAGGAACATAAGGTTTTTGGCAGTGAAGAGGTGCAGTGATTATGGGATAGGATGCATTTTTGGACGTCTTTTGGGGCATCTGTAGCTTCAGAGTTGAGTCCATAGGAAGCACTGCATATTCACATCGTCCCAATATTCCACTCCCCCAAATACTCCACTCCAAACAACAAGGGACTAATCCCCAAGCCACAACAATCCTCTCAACCAGAAACCATACGCCCAACATACCATCAGTTACAGAGAAATATTTGCAGGACCTAAAAACACCTTATAGTAGTTGCTTTTAAACAAAAGAACAGGCTTAATTTCTGATGCAATACATAATGCAAAGCACTGAAATAAGGAACCATTGCTCCCTTGTTGAAGAATAAATTTTTCAAGGTAACTACTGGCACCAAGAACCCTTCATATAATTAAAGAAAATATACCCAATACAAACCTCAAAGTACATATTACCAGTGAAATTCTAAACCTCTCAACTCTCAACACACTGACCAACTAAGCATTTAAAACGTTAGTCAAACTTCAGCCTCCCCTCCGTTCTTCATACATCAGATAGACCATCCTGTCTTAAAACAGTTTCTCAATAGTGCAAATCTACAACCACTGGCATAAGAGAGTCCTTTTTAGAGACATCAACTCATCCCCATCAAACCTTGTTTCCCAAGTTAATGAATAAACACCGTTTCATTTAGCCATATGAGACTTAACTCCACCCATCCAACCGGATAAAGTTTGAATGCAAACAAAAACCAAGCATACAATTGCCTCCTATCAATACTTCATATTTATAAGGAAAAGATAACTAACGTCATAGCATAAGCAATTTTCCACCACAATAAATTAATTTCAATTCAGAAGGAGTGAAACAAGAAGAACCATTATGATTTACACATGGGTTACCATAACCAAAGACTAAATCCGATTAGCAACATAAAGCTCAGACGTAAAAATAGCCTGCTTCCTCTTTTTTATGAACATTGAGTCAAAGAATTTTTATTATAATCAAGAGTCAATTCCTGACCTGTACTAAATTTATGGTATGGATGGTCCGCCGCACTTAGATGTTTCTGAAGCTGTACATAGACATTCATGCATAAAAAAGGTTAGACACCAGTTGGAGACATAAATAAAAACACTGCTACAATATGTGAAAAGCAGCATATCATATGCTTACAAGGAAATTACTAAGGAATCTATAAGAATAAGATAATTATCGCAGACTTTAGTTAAAAGAAACTTAAGGGTACTTGGTCAGCTACTTTGTTTCACAAACTCACTAAGACGCCCATGTCTACTATTTATGGGGAGAGAGAGAGAGAGAGAGAGAGAGAGAGAGAGATTGAGATTTAGGGTGTTTTTCTTATTCTTAAAGTTCAGTGCAGGACCTGACTCACAAGGGTTCTTCGTATGGGGGTTAAAGCTCATCATTCTTCTAATAAGTCTCACAAGGGTTCTACTATCAATAGATGCAAACAAACTTACATTAATTGAAACCTCAATGCATATAGATAATGTAAAAAACAATAGCAAAAAAAAAACCTGATGTTTGGAAAGGCAGTAGCTACACATGCATATGTATCTAAACTATGCACTACTCATCTGATAATTGGACCATAATACCATAATAGTTCTTCGAACTCTTTCGAACATATACTTTTCTTTAACAACACTAAATGCATTCTGAATGTCAACAATAGCATTTCAAATTAGTAAGATTCAGCATTTGCAGTCATATAAAGACTATAATCCAGAGGCAAGTTCTACCTGATTCATCCTCCAGCCATCAGACAACAGGTTTTTCTGATTCTCTATAACGCCAAACGCACAGTAGAAGTTAACAGTAATTAAATTGACAACTTGAGTATAGAAAAAAATATCAGAACAGAGCCGCTACCAGAATCAACAGCTTTAATTTCCCTCATTGTAGCATCAGCTGACATCAATGGGTTAATAAAGAACTGAGCAAATCTGAACAATAAACCACACATCAACACAATGTTCAATTTTGAGAATTGTAATGATGAAAATAACAGCCAAAAGAAGGAAAAGCAGCATCTACCTGTCCAGAGCCTCTTCAAAGGCATCAGCATTAATGTCAAAATAATAGTTGGTGTGCTCAGATGATGTATAAGCATTTGTTCTTCCTCCATGCTGTGCACCAAGAAAATAAACCAAATATAGGTTGAAGAAAAAAAGCATAAGTAAGCAATCATAGGGGCCCTTATCAAGAGAATATGTTAAACATTATCTTTGTTATTCTGTATTTCCACCACACCACCAAAACATTTTATAATAAACCTGTCTCCGACAAAGGGCCACTCTCGAATTAGAGAGTCCCTGAGGGACAGGTTGGCAAAAAAGCATTGGAACAAAACATATCTTACGGAATTTGGACAGATATACAAAAGAACAGGGGAAGAGCTAGCTAGTCCATCCAAAACTCCTATTTGATTCATCAAACATCAATAAATGGTATAATAATGGGAAGTGTGGCCCATAAATGAGATTGGATTAAGGAAATGATGGCGCACAACACAATCACAATTCTATAAACCAATCGAAAAAGGAACGGTGGTCTCAGAATTTCCATTGTGATCTCAAAAAACATAAAACAGTAATAAGAACACCTGTCAGAAATCTCAAAGAAGATGCACATTAGAAATTATCTTCAAACAAAGTTTGACTGTATGCCAGTATGCTAGCAAGAATGTCTTAGTCTATGCTGTGTTATTTGCTTTTGTATCATTTTTAACTTCCACTACATTCAACAAAGTTTGACAATAAGTAACAGAAAGCGGAGGAGCATGGAAAAGAATAAAAATCCATTCATAATTTATTTGATTGAAAGCATTCAAAAGGACCCAGTGTAGCTGTGAAGTCTGGCAATAAGTACCTCGATGATGTACTTTGAGTAACTATCCTCCAAGGGGTACTTTTCACTAGCATAAAACAGCATATGCTCTGCAATAAAACACATGCAATATTCAGAAAAGAATGTCATGAAACATCTTATTCTTTTTCAACCCCATTCTCATGAAAGCTTACGAACAATAAGTCATGAAAATATATAATGAACTCATCTTCTAGTTCACCACTAAAAAAACCCCTCCAGTGATCAATTTAACCAACCCGATTTTTGTTTGACAATAAGAAATATTAACCTCTGTAAGTGTTACAGAGACTACCATGTACCATAGAAAGAACACGAACTGCTAACCCAAATGGCAACAGAATCAAACTGGAAGTGCTATTCTTTGGCATTGATTTTTAATGGAAATCCTATATCCAAACATATACCAAATATAGCATCCAATATCCATATACCAGAACAAGATAAAATAGTATTAAACATTAAAGAAATTAAAGTTACCAAGGAAATGGGCAAGGCCCTCCAGGCCATCAGGGTCGCTGAAAGCACCAACACTGACATCCATGGAAGCAGCACACTGAGAAACAGATAACTTAAACAAATAAATAAATATATATATATATACACACACAAGACCAAGATTGTGAATTTGTGAATAATAAACGTATTGAATTGAGAAATTAAAAATTAAGAGACAAAAGAGGCCACGAGAAATGAGTATCGGAGAGGCCGTTTGCCTTGTCAGTATCAGGATCGCTGATGAGGAGGACTTCAAGGGAGTTTGGGAGGACGATCCTCCTGTACTCCCTCTTGTCCGTACGGGCTTTCACTATTTCTTCGACCTCTTCCTTCCCAACTGCCATTTGAAATTTCCTTTCTTTTTTCTCTCTCTCTTTCTCTTCTACCAAACAAACACCGCGACAGAGAGACTCAGAGAAAGACTTTGGTAGTCTTGGTCTCTAGTTCTACGTCAAATAGCGAAAGTTCATGCCTTGGTGTACAAAGTGTGAGAGTTTCCCCATCCCTTCCCCAAAAGAAAACCAAAAAGGCTGATTCTATTTGAACCCATTAATCTTCTCTTTTGACCCCACACTAATTTTAGACATAAATAACATATTTTATCCTTAAAGACAAAAATTTTTTTAATAAAAATTAAATTTGCTCCCTAGACTCAACATACGTTCCTGCAACCTTAGAGCATGTCTAATGCAATGGCAATAAATGGTATTATTCACAAAATCTAACCTCTCAAATTTTTTGTAATTCTAGTGGTGGTGGAGGGGTTTGAGGCTAAGGGCTAAAATTCAAATTTTGTTATGTTAGTTTATTATATTTTATTTGTGATAAAAAATCAAAGCATAAGAAAAGCAACACAAAAAATTTATTTTTAGAAACAATTTTGAGCCATAATTTGGAACAATAATTTTGAGCATAAAGGAAAAAAGACAAACACTTATTTTTTTCATTTTCATTTAATTTTTATAGTTACTAGGACAGCATATATATGTGTCTGTGGTACACATGCTCAACTATATCATTTCATAGACTATCATGAACATAATCAGACCTAATTTGTGCATAACGATCCATAAAAGCCGCCAAAATTTTATCTGTCTCTACCCACTAGCTCGAATTCTTCATCATTTGGTCCCTCATATATTCTTGCTATCCTTAGGTTCATTGGGTCAACTTCTTCTACATCTAAATCTTCTTCGTCTTCGGCACGCTCATCCTCCATAATCATGTTTTGCAGGATTACGCAAGCTATCATGATGGTAAGAAGGGTAGCCCTATTCCATATTTGAGCAGCCCCCCGAATGATGACAAATCGAGCTTGCAATATACCAAAACATCATTCAACATCTTTACCGTATGCCTCTTGGTACTTGGAAAACATATTTTTCCTCTCATTTTTGGGCTTTGGAAATGTTTTCACAAAAGTACCCCACTTTGGATAAATACTTCCGCCAAATAGTAGCCCATGTTGTAGTAGTGTTCATTGACATTGTACACCACCTGAGGTGCTTGACCTGCCATGCGTTCATTGAACACCGGTGATTGTCCGAGCATGTTGATATCATTTTAGGACTCAAGAGTTTCAAAATAGGCATGCCAAACCGATGTGTCGAATGAGGCGACAACCTCTATAATTATCCTGGGGTTTTTTTATGACCGTTAAAAGCTCCAACCTATCCTATTGGGTCGTTTTTCCACTTCTAATGCATACAATCGGTGGTACCTAACATACCTAGAAAATCTCGTTGCTCAACTTTATTCAAAAGCCTATGCAAGTCCGTCGATGTTAGAGAGCGAAGGTAGTCCGACATGTAGATTGCTTTAATTGCATTGCAAAATTGTGTCATAGACTCGATTGTTGTTTGGCTCCCCATTCTACATATCTCATCGCACTGATTCGCAGATGAGCCATAAGCAAGCATTCTAAGTGACATAGTACGCTTCTGATGGGGTGACAAACCAAGTTTGCCAAGGGCATCCGGCTTTTGTTGGAAGTCATTGTCATGACCAACAACATCATGAAGTATGCGATTGAAGAGGTGAAGCATCATTCTGTAACGCCTTCGAAACCAAGTGGATGAGTATACCGATCTTGGCACAAAATAATCCATCCTGAGCACCTTGTCATGGTCTTACCTATATCGGTTGATGTATTCTCGACCGTTTTGAGAACTTGGTTTGGTGGGCGGATTGGAAGAGGAGTTTTGAAATTCTTCCATGGTGCCAAGGATAAGAGCGTTTTTCTGACATCTACTCTCATCATCTTCTTCACGATCCCAGCTCATCTTCTTGAACAATCTCTTCATTATGAAATGATAAAAAAAGATATCCAAGTGTTAGATTTTGAAATATAGAGATAAGTTTATGTGAGAAAAAAAATGAAGATGAAAGTCTATTTATTAAGGTTTGCAATTCACCACCTATGTTTAACTCTGTTAAAGTTTCCGTTATGTTTAAAGCATTTCCGTCAATTCACTATAACTAAAACAATTATAAAAAAACAGAATTAAAAAAGAAAAGAAAAAAAAAGGTTAACCTAACTACACTACACCTTCTCCTACCCCTACCCTTTTCCAATGCCAATTCTCCGCCCACCCTCATAGAATCCAAATAATCCAAATATACTTGTTCTTCCTCACCACATTAGCCGGATTGATCATAGAAACGAAGGCATAGGTCGTAGCGGAAGGCAAAAGCCTCCCCTACTTCAAGGTCTATCTTTGGTGAGTCGTCATGCTAAAAAGAGCTTGCCATCAAAATCATGGTGTCCCGGAGTTTGGATAAACGTAGAGAATAAAGGAGATCAGATTCGCCAAGGGTATAAAGTTGATTGCCAAAGAAAGCCAAACTTGTGTTTTCAAGACCAATGCCATTAGCAGGATTGTATTGGCATGTCCCTGGTGTAGTGTAATTAGGTTAATTTATATTTATATTTATGTTTTTTATAATTATTTTTAGTTATAGTGAATTAATGAAAATGCCTTAAAACTTAACTGAAACTTTAACAAAGTTATACATAGGTGGTGGATTGCAACACTTTACAAAGTTCATGTGGTTAAAAATAAAAATTAAAAGTTTAGGTGGTAATGACTCACATACCTAAAAATTCACGTGGCATTTATGCAAATTTCCCTAACGGGTAAAAACAAGGCTCAACGGCTATAAAAAATAAAAAGAACCCAACAACTAGCTGTTGAAAAAGCAACTTTTGAAGCGCCACGTGGCAAATCCTCCTAAGTCAAAGCATTTTGAAAAGCAGCTTTTTCTGTGCCACTTTTTTTTCCCCCAAAAAACTGACCATAAGGCCCATTCTTGCCCAGGCCAGACCCTTATCTTGCCTCAGGCCAAACTGGACTGGGCCAAACACATGTATTAGAAAGTGTGTTTTTTCATTTGAGGCCAGATCACTCCTATTAGACATGCTCTGAATTAGGCTTATGGCCAAAAGTCACTTGGCACTTTCACCACATTTGATCTTGTAATTTCAATTCTATCAAATTTGACCATGTAGTTTTGTATTTGTAGCAATTTAAGGACAAGTTAGTATTCCATCTATTTCTTTGATTGTGCAAGGCGCAATTGCATCAACCCACTAAATTTCTTCCCAAACAAAAAGTCAACTTTTAGACCATTAAATATTCCCGGAGTAAAATTGTCTTTTTTCTGAATAATTTAATATTTAATTATTAAATTAGGACCAGGTTGTTACAATACATGTAGGCATAAATAAATTGGTAGTTATCATACGGTTTTGTTGTGTCCCTTGAAAGCTTTCTCAATAGTGGTTATCTTTCTATTTTAAGTAACACCCACCAATACCACTCCCCAGTAGTGAGAGAAAGCGAGCAATAATAAATAGAAGAATTCAACACTAATTTTATATTGAATCTACGAATCTTGGACAATGACTTTGGTGTCTATAGATGAATGCACATTGATACAATCTATAAAAAAAAATTAAAAAAAAAGAGTTATTAGTTCTATTAGTCCCTGAACTTTGACCGAATTTGCATTTTTATCCCTTAATTCGTTCCTGTAGTCCTTTTACTTCACTTTGTTAAGACAAATGGTCATGCCGTCAATTTTGTTATATTTTCTGTTAAATGCAGGCAATGGCGGATCCACCATGGGGTCAATGGGGTCAGACGACCCCATGACAGCCCTGGAAATGGCTTAGAGGTTCTTGGTGTCTATTGGCAGCCATGGGAGATGACCCCATAGAGAAGAATATGCAAGCTGCTAGGGAGGAGAAATAGGAAGGAAGAAGAAAGAGAGAGAAAGGGGGAGGAAGAAGAAGACTAAGAGGGAGAAGAAGATGCCGACATAAATTTTTTTTAAAAGGAAGATATTTGTTAGTTTTAAAATATTATTTTAATTTTGTTGAGTAAACCTATAAATACTAAAAGTATCCATGGTGGTTTTTGAATTGAAAAGGACCTTAAGGTCAATGGTTCAATACTCACTGTGTTCCTTAATTTTTATTTTTTTTAATATTCAAGGTATTTTATTATTTGGGTTATTTTTGGCTGACTTTATTTATTATTTGGGTTGGTATTATTATTTTGATGAAATTTATGACTTATATAATACATATATGAGCTTGATTTATTGAATGATGTTTTTGTTAGTTGGAATAAGTTTGGTGTGTTTTTAAATTATTAGTTTTTGCATTGTTTCATTTTAAAAAGAAAATCGGAACTTTAACATTATGACCCTATAGAGTAAAAATCCTGGATCCACCACTGAATGCAGGGGCAAAATGGTATTTTTGTATTAAAATGATTAAATTAAAAATTAAAAATTAAAATTAAACTCTTTATCGATTTCTATTCCCCTCCAAACTTGATTTTTCTTTCTCTTTTTTGTGTTGGTTTTTTATTTTATTTTATTGTTATTTTAAAGATATAATTATTTAATTATTTTTTTGGTTTTAATACAAAAATACCATTTTGCTCCTACATTTAACAAAAGGGAAATTCTATATGAACCCCATTATTTGCTCTTTACACCCCATATTTTCTTTGAACCCCACTGAATTTTAATAAAATTTTAAATTACTCACTATACCCCATTTTTCTTCCTAAATTGCCCTCATAAACCTCATTCCCTAACAAATTCTGTAAACCCCATCCCATATCAAACACCACCCATTGAAAACCCCCTTCTCTTTCAGACACACCCCATCTTATATCAAACCCCAACCCATCGAACATTCTCTCCTCTTGTAGACACACCCCATCGCACACCCCATCATATTTCAACAATCTCCATCGCACACCCAATCCAATTTGAAACAGAGCCATCGCAGTAAACCCCAACCCCATTGCAGCAAGCTCCAATCCCATCATAAACCCCCATCGCAGCAAACTCCAATCAAATCACAAGGTTCGACTTCAATTTTGATTTCTATATTTACATTTCTGAGTGTTGATTAAGCCTAGGTTTGATTTCACTTTTGAAAAACCAAAGTGTGATTTTAAATTTTGATTTCAACTTTGTGGGTGTATGGTTCGAACCTGATTTTAAGAAACTGCATTTTACTTTCGGTGGGTTACCACCTAAATGGTTACATTGTTTCAGTGGTAGTCCACCAAAATTGAACCTTGTTTGAGCCTAATAAATCACGGTCGTGCACTGACCGAAAGGGCTTCCTTTCTCGACCCTAGCACTTGCTCATGAACTAAAACGTGGCGTTTCGTCAAATGTTTGGCCTTCCTAAAAACAAAGGAAAAGCTGCTAAGGCATAATCATCTCGGCCTTGACCACGGCATTGTGGGCCGAGGCCGAAGGACGAAAGAGTCACGACCAAAGGAATTATAGTCAAATCGCCACGTGGCAGCCGGGGCCCACACTTCATTTAATGAAGTAACGCCTCTGACTAGCAAACCCACTGGCTGTAAAGAGGCATTTAATGCACGAGGGAAGAGGGGAAGTGACTAATGTCAGGATTTGGCGACATGAATCAGAGTGGTTAAGCGCAGACATTCTTACAAAAGGTCTTACAGCTTTAGAGATTAGGTCACTAGCTATCAGAGCATTAAATGCGTCTCCACGGCCAGAGGCGCAGAGCCCATGATTAGGGCGGCGGCCGAGATTTACCAGGATTTATGGGGTCACACCACCATGCTTCACGATCCCAAATGTCGATTGGACTACCCACTTGCTCTGATCAGGCTCCACCATGCAGATTTTCAGCCTCGATTACTCATCCAAGAGCTCTTCCTATAAATACCAAGCTCAAGCTACATTCAAAGGGTTCAAACACCAAACCAAAAGCCTCCCACGGAGCAAATTATATTTTCCTGTAATGCACTTTTAATACCTTTACTTGCTTTCCTAAGAGTAGCGTTAGATTGTAAGAAAAATTCATTCATCAATATATCATACGACCCTTGATTTTCAAGGCGCCGAAGCACCATCTCTGTTATTATCTCATTCACCCCATATATCATACGACCATCGCTCCCCGAGCAATGTGCCGGAGCACCGCCTAAAACCCACCACCAACACCACCACTAAAAGGTCTTGTAGCTCAGGCCGTGAACCTGACGGTCGAGATCAGTTCCTCTCTCGGCCACAATCGTTTAATTAAGAGTCAAACCCAAACAGGCGCACCACTTAACCATTTCACCTAAACCGCATCACATCTCGACGCACGGTAGACTGTACTGGCACGCCCGCGCACAACCACACCGCATCCAAAAGAAGGACGCCACGTGTTAACGCATATCCCCTCGGCCCGGAGCACCAGGCAGTGAGATTTGCGCCCCCAACAAACCTGGTCTGTATGAAAATTAATTTTACTTTCGGTGGGTTGCCACCGAAATCGTTACCTTGTTTCGGTGATGATCCACAGAATTTGATTATGTTTTTAGTAGATGTCTACCACATATTTTTTCGTGTTTCAGTGGTACTCCACTGAATATGTTTCCGTTTTTCAGTGATTGTCTACCGAATTTGTTTTCATTTTTCAGTAATAATCTACCGAATCCATTACTGAGTTTGTACTTAATATTGTTTTTTAGATATGAAGAGGACTCGCAGAGGTACTATTGAGGCTTCAGGGTTCATCATCTCGACCTGATAGATAGCGTCCCACAGTCTCAACGAGGAGACAGAGGTTGGCTTCCCAAGATCCGTTTGAGGATACTACAGAGGTTGAAGATGTAGCTCCTACTCATGATAGTAATGTTAACGCAGAGGTTGAAGATGTAGTTGCTACTCATGATAGTAATGTTGAGGTACCTGCCGAGCCTACTGAGCCATCTCGAGTAGGTCCCATTGATCCATCTTTACTTATGAGTTTTAAAACTCACATAGCAGCTGCAATTTGGAATAACCAGGTAAGTCGTTTTATTGTAACAATAGAAGGCATAATATAAGTTTGGTTCATGGTAATTAACCTTTTCTTTTTTCTTCTTTTCTTTTTTGTATTTGACTAGGAACGTGAGCCCTTTAGGTGCATGTCGAAAACATCTACCCTTCGTGAGTGGAATTGGTGGGGTAATCCAAATAATGGTATATTCAAACGGTACATTCAGATATTTGGATTAGAGCAACTTATTAGGTGTTCTTATCGGAATGCAGATAAGATTGTGATATCTATATTCATTGAGAGGTGGCATCCCGAAACGAACACCTTTCATATGCCTTTTGGTGAGATGACCATCACATTGGATGATGTGTCATCTATTTGAGGCAGTCCTATGTCTGGTGCAGCGGTTGCTCCTCTTAAAATTAGTATGGGGTGCAAAGAGCAAATAATGGAGTGCCAATAAAATCACCCCTCCTTGTATTGAGATATCTTTTCCTATTTCCCACGTTCCTCTTTTATCGAGATATCTTTTCCTATTTCCCTCTTGTATTTGGATTTTTAATTACATGCACATTGCACTATAAAAAGATACCAAAATCTCAATTAATGTACATATAAACAGTGCCATGTTTCCTACATATTTTGACAACTTTATACACATTTGACCCAATTTCAAAACCCACAGCATTATGCGGGCACCTTTGCTAGTCTCGATTAATATCCAAAATCTTTGAGGAGAGGAGTCTCGCTTAAAAAAGATACTCTTGCAAAATGATGGACAATACACCCTGAAGTTTCTGGCAGTGAAGGATCTTGAATGGTTACCCTGCTTTGCTGACCCATGAAGAAGTATCAAATAAGACAAAAATGACAAATAGGGAAAGGAGAAAATGGAGAGGCAAGGTTTGTAATCAATCATGACTCAAGATACAAACTACAATTATGAAGAACATACTTCATCAAAAATTGGTTAGTACTTTTACAGGTTAAGATTATTTGAGGGAGAGGCAACTCACATATGCTTCTAGAAAGGTAATTTGTGCATAAACTTCATCTGTTTTAGGTTCAGCGTACACTCAGGGTTAAGTACAAATCATACAACTAGAAGGTTGAGGCAACAACTGATGCACACAATATGCAAAAAACGATGTCTCATTACTCCTTCAACGAAAATGTACAAATCTATTAACTTGTTAGATGTCTCACTCATCCAACAACCAAAATGCACTCTAAAAGATATTTAGTCAAACCACCATTTTCACACTTAAACAAAACCAGAGTGCAATACAGAAATTACGCATAATTCGATTACAAGAATATTGGGAACACCTAAGATACGATATAGACTCATTGGCCTTTGAGTTGTACAAGTTGAATATCACCATGGTTCATACACTCTCTGATTATATGAAAAGTTACAAAGCTAAAGAAAAACCCTCACAAATAATTGATAAATCTTTGATATTGAGAGATACCTTTAAGAACAAGGAATCTAATTCTAGTTTCAGTTATAAAAATAGAATGATGAGGCATATGGTTTTACTTCCAGATATATGATGCATGTGCAGATGGAAATTTCTTTTTTGAGATATGCAAGTGAAAATTTTAACAAGAAGATACCATTTGGTAACCATTGGCTAGTGAAAACATATGGAGACAAATGTATGAAACTTCATTCAACCATAAAATCTAAGTTAAAAACACCAAAGAAAAAAAAAAAATATATATATATATATATATATATATATATATATATATATATATATAAAACGTGGACTTTAAGTACATCTCAGATGTGCAACATCTTCAGAGGAGATGTTGCACATCGAGATCTACATATACTACTACTACCAATTAATCATGTGCTTCATTGAAGTCTTCTGTCTCTTCCTTTGGTTGAAAGGATGGTCGGAGGCTGCAAAAATAAGAAAAAAATAAAACGATGGAAAGATTCTAAAAAAAGCATGGCAATAACAAAGTATTAAAGAAGAAAGAGAACTAAGCTTTTAGACATCAACATGAGCCTACAGAACCAAAACTTGCACGCAATCGAGTAAAATGATGGAAAATACTATTAAGTTGATGAAAAAGACTCAACTTGGGATTTCCACTCACCTAGTACTGAAAGATCTTGGGATAAAACATGAGGCAGTGTTGATGAGGACTCATCCGACTTCATTTTATCCTTCCTATGGTTCTTAATCATATAACTAGAGCCAACCCTCTGGGACCTCTTTTGTTGATTTGAACTCTTCTGCCTCTTTCTTCGGTCGAGAGGGTGGTTGGAGGCTGTAAAACCATGAAGAAAATAAAACGATGAAAAGATTCTAAAAAAGGTATGGTGATAACAAAGTATTAAAGGAGAAAGAGAACTAAGCTTCTAGACATCAACATGAGCCTACATAACCAAAACTTGCACGCAATCGAGTAAAAAGGCGGAAAATACTATTAACTTGATGAAAAAGACTCAACTTGGGATTTTCACTCACCTAGTATTGAAAAATCTTAGGATAAAACATGAAGCAGTGTTGATGAGGGCTCATCTAACTTCATTTTATCATTCCTATGGTTCTTAATCACATAACTAGAGCCAATGTTCCGAGACCTCTTTTCTTGATTTGAAGACCTTTGCCTCTTCCTTCGGTTGAGGGGGTGGTTGGAGGCTGCAAAACCAAGATGAAAATAAAACGATGGTAAGATCATAAAAGATTGCATGGTGACAGCAAAGTATTAAAAAAGAAAAAGAACTAAGCTTTTACGCATAAATATGAGCATACATAACCAAAACTTGCACCAAATCAAGTAAAAGGGGGGAAAATACTATTAACTTGATGAAAAAGACTCAAACGTGGGATGTCCACTCACCTAGTACTGAATGATCTTCGGATAAAATAGGAGGCAGTGTTGATAAGGGCTTAAGCAGTGTTGATGAGAGCTCATTCGACTTCATTCTATCATTCTTATTGTTCTTAATCACTGAATTAGATTCAACCCTCCTAGACCTTTTGTGTTGATTTGAAGCCTTCTAGGCTTCCCAGTCTAAGGTTGTGGTGGGTTTTCGATCAGGCTCTGTCTCAGGTTTAGTCTTTGTCTCAGGTGTCTCTCTCTCTCAGGTTCAATATTTAGTTGAATTGTCTAGTTTAGAGCCTAGAATTAGACAAATCAACAACAACAAAAAAACATTTTTAAAACCATAATTGAAATTTAAAAAAAAATTTATAAACCCTAATTCTAAGGGAAATTTTAAAAATATATATATCACAGGAACTTCAGTCTCGGCTTCAATTTGAGCACTTTGTGTCTGGTGCTTTAGGATAGCATACCCCTGCAAATGAAAGAAACAAAATCAAACCCAAGAATGAAGAAAATAATCAAATCAGAAATTAAAGAAAAGAAGAAAAACCTACCACATCTGGAATAAGAAGTGTCTGCTTATAAGTACCTATTCGCTCACTCACAGTCTGAAAACGGGTTTTGCACATTTCTTTGTGCATTTCTGAGTTTTCCATTGTAGCATGTGCAAGTTCATTATTCCATTTAACTGTGTATAGCGGTTGGGAATTTGGGGACTATTTCCACATTTAAAAAAAAAAATTTGGGACTTTCTCCACCATTAATCATGTGCTTCATTGAAGTCTTCTGCCTCTTCCTTCGGTTGAAAAGGTGGTTGGAGGCTGCAAAACCAAGAAGAAAATAAAACGATGGAAAGATTCTAAAAAAGGCATAGCGATAACAAAGTATTAAAGAAGAAAGAGAACTAAGCTTATAGATATCAACATGAGCCCACATAACCATAACTTGCACTCAGTCAAGTAAAAGGGCTGAAAATACTATTAACTTGATGAAAAAGACTCAACTTGAGATTTCCACTCACCTAGTATTGAAAGATCTTGGGATAAAACATGAGGCAGTGTTGATGAGGGCTCATTTAACTTCATTTTATCTTTCATATGGTTCTTAATCACATAACTAGAGCAAACTCTCCGGGACCTCTTTTGATGATTTAAACTCATCTACCTCTTTCTTCGGTTGAGGGGGTGGTTAGAAGCTGCAAAACCAAGAAGAAAATAAAATGATGGAAAGATTCTAAAAAAGATATGGTAATAACAAAGTATTAAAGGAGAAAGAGAACTAAGCTTCTAGACATCAACATGAGCCTACAGAACCAAAACTTGCACACAATCGAGTAAAATGGCGGAAAATACTATTTACTTGATGAAAAAGACTCAACTTGGGATTTTCACTCACATAGTATTGAAAGATCTTGGGATAAAACTTGAGGTAGTGTTGATGAGGGCTCATCCGACTTTTGAAAAGCCTAGGTTTGATTTCACTTTTGAAAAGCCAAAGTCTAATTTTAATTTTTGATTTCAACGTTGTGGGTGTATGGTTTGAACTTGGTTTTACGAAACTTGATTTTGGTTTCGGTGGATTACCACCGAAATGGTTACATTGCTTCAGTGGTAGTCCACCGAATTTGAACCTGATTTGTATTTTTACGTTACCACCGAAATCGTTACCTTGTTTCGGTAGTAGTCCACCGAATTTGTTTTTGTATTTTCCAGGAGATGGAAACCGAATGTATTTCGATTTTTCAATGGTCTCCACCGAATATGTTTTCTTTTCTCATTGATAGTCCACTGAATTTGTTTCTGTTTTTCAGTGATCATCTACCAAATCCATTACTAAGTGTGTACTTAATATTTGTTTTTAGATATGAAAAGGACTCGCAAAGGTACTACTGAGGCTTCATCATCTCGACCTGATAGACAGCGTCCCACAACCTCAACGAGGAGACAGAGAGCGGCTCCCCAAGATCACTTTGAGGATACTATAGAGGTTGAAGATGTAGCTTCTACTCATGATAGTAATGTGGAGGTACATGCCGAGCCTACTGAGCCATCTCGAGTAGGTTCCATTAATCCATCTTTACTTACAAGTTTTAAAACTAACATAACAGCTGCAATTTGGAATAACCAAGTAAGTTGTTTTACTGTGACAATAGAAGATAGAATATAAGTCTGGTTCATGGTAATTAACCTAAATTTTTATTTTTGTATTTAATTAGGAACGTGAGCCCCTTAGATGCATGTCAAAGACATCTACCCTTCGTACGTTGAATTGGTGGGGTAATCCAAATAATGGTATATTCAAAGGGTACATTCAGAGGTCTGGATTAGAGCAACTTATTAGGTGTTCTTATCGGAATGCATATAAGATTGTGGTATCTACATTCGTTGGGAGGTGGCATTCTGAAACAAACACCTTTCACATGCCTTTTGGTGAGATGACCATCACATTGGATGATATGTAATCTATTTTAGACATTCCTGTGTCTGGTGCAGCGGTTGCTCCCCTTGAAAATGATAATGACACGAATTTCGAGTTGTTAGTGTAGGAATTTCAAAACATTTTTCCGAAGTTCATTTGAATATTAAACATGTACATTGATATGTTTTCATAAATAAAAATTCAAGAGAAAGGATAACATCTAATTACTCTTGAAGCAATTATATGAACCAATTTGTGTTTGGTCTTCTCTTGATGATTTCCTCTTTGTTGATCTCCTCTTTGATCTTTGCTCCTTAATCTTTCTCCTCCATGTGAGTCACAAAAGTATATGGCCTCTAAGTCTCCACACCAATGGAACCTTGAGATGAGAAGAAGTATCTTGAGAATAAATGGATGCTAGTGCAAGATTCTTAAGATTGGTTTTAATCTAAACCACTTTGAAAGATAAAAGTGTTTCACTCTTGAAAACTCTCTTTTATCTCTCTTTGATCTCCCAAACCCATTTTGTTGATGTTGGATTATGTTTGTGTGTTAATAAGCTTATGGAAACAATTCCCATACATATTCACTTATGGTGTGTTTGGATGAAGTAATTCTAATTTCCATGGAAATTGTAAATGACGGAATTTCCAATTACATCATTTAAATTTTCCGTCAATTGCAAATTTCAGTGTTTGGATGTCATATATGCGGAATTTAAGAAATGACAGAAATTACAATTTCACCTGTTTGGATAGTCATCACATAATTAGAATTTACGTAAGAACTTTTTTTTTTTTTTTTTTTACAACAGTCTTGTATATAAAATCTGATAGGAATAATTAGCATGGTTCAACACATTATAATTATATATATAATTAGAAAGACTTGAGATGTACGAAAATGTCTAACAACACATACCTCAATTGTTACTAATGTAAAGAATTGCAACTGTAGCTTGTCTAATTTAAAAAAGCATAAATCACGTAATTAAAAAAAATGAAGCTAATCATCCCAACCAATGTTTCAACAAAATAGCAAAAATTAAAAATGTCAACTGAATATAAAATGTGTCTACGCTTTTGGTGAAATAAACATCAACACCATTCCCTTCTTTCTCTCAGTTGGAATTGTCTTTAACATGAGAAACTGTTTCTCATTTTCTATAAACCAAGAGCATGCCTTCAGTTGTTCATCTGGACTAAGATCTGGAATTGCAATGACTTCATTATATACTTCTGTTGGATCAAGCTTTTGTGTAGTAGAATTGATAAAGTGTTCCAAAGATGAAGCCATTTTAGCCACTGAATCAGCAAGAACATTAGTTGTACCTCTTTTTTTTGGTGGGGGAATATCAGAAGGTTTTTGATTTCTTCTTTTTGGACAACTAGAGCTGGGTGAAACATCATCAACCTGACAACTCTCAAAACCTTGAGTATCACTTTCCAAATCAACAATATTATTGGGATCACTCTCAGGAGTCATAACCTCAGCAGCTTCTGCACATGTTTCAGCACCCTCTCCCGTAGCTCTATCTTTGCCACATAAATCCACTATGTCATCCCAGTTTGCAATCACTTTAAATCGAAAAGTTCTAGCATCTTCATGAGACTATCAAGCAAAAAATCAAAGTTAACCATTTATTTACCACAATTTTAGTCATACAAAAAGATATAATTGCATTATAAATTACCTTCACATACTCATCCCAAACATTGTCTTCATCTACATTGATCATCTTCTTTGTTGCATCCCAATTGAATCCACTCTGACTTAATATATCACTGACTATACCATAAAACCTTTTCCAGGTTTTAACACGATTTCTTATGTTATCAGCACTTACTTCAATATTGAATTGTGCAGACAATATGGCAGCAGCAGTGTTATAAGCAACTGCTTTCCAACCACCATCTCCTTTGTGACCGATCTGACGTTCTTCTCTAAGTATATCCGCTAATGAACGCTCCATTTGTATATTCCATCGAAAATAGGCTTTGTCATCTCCTTCAGTGTCATTAATTTGCTTGTCTTTTCTTCTCCTCTGCTTTATTTTGTTTACTTTTTCTGCCATCTTATGTATTTAAAATGATTACAACAACAATATTAATAAATATGATCAACATATATTTGCATCAAAAAATGATCAACATATATAACAAAATAGACACATAAAGCTGAATAATAGGAAAAAAAAAGATCAATAAAGAAGAGTACACATTTATTAAAACTGATAAGAAAAAACATGATTCAAATGTTTACAACTCCATACATAAATTTAACTTGAGACATTATAATGACTGAAAATCATGAATTAGTGGCGCCTCGTGCTTGATAATCAAGAAACATCTGCATTGCTAATGTGTCACGGAAAGTAGTCCATTGATCAGTGACTTGAACACTTGTAATCCTATTTGTGTTACCCTCTACTGTAGAATGATTTGATATCTCATGATCCACAGAAGCTAAAAACTCCAGATCTTGATCTTGTAACACATGGTCATTCTGTTGCTCAATTCGAATGAAGTTATGCAACACAAAGCATGCATTTATAATCCTAGTTTGTGTTTTTATGTTGAAAAATGAAGGTGTACGTAGTATACTCCATCGCTTTTTCAACAACCCAAATGACCTTTCAATTACGTTCCTTGCAATTGAATGACGCAAGTTAAATAACTCTTTGTAATTTTCAGGACGATTGTTTCCAATCCATTCATTTAAGTGATATCTAGTTCCTCGATAAGGTGCTAAAAAACCAGGTCCATTAGCATAGCCGGCATCCACAAGATAGTACTTATCTACAATATAAAAAGTTTAAAAGAAAAGTTAGTTATTTATACCTAAGTTTTTGATTATTTAACAACTAGTATAAAAAATTACCACTTGGAACTTGAAACGAATTATCCCTGGCCAAAGCATCTCTCAGAACACGAGAATCAGAAGCAGAACCCTCCCATCCAGATAGTACATAGATGAATTTTAGATCTGGATCACAAACTCCTAAAACATTGGTGGAAATATCGCCCTTTCTATTTCGATATCTTGGTCTATCCTCAGCAGACACTGTTACTGGAATGTGAGTTCCATCAAGTGCTCCAATACAATTCTAATGACATTGAAGAAGAAAAAACAAAAATAATTTTAAGGTAAGTGGTAACATTATAACAAGAACATATTTTCCTAAAGTTATAAGATTACCTCAAACCACTTCCACTTGTCTCTTTCTGAACCACCAATATCACATGGCTGAAGTTTCAAATATTCCTGACTAATTCTCATCATTGCACGCAACACACTATTAAATTGCCGGCTAATTGTTTCCTTAGAACGATAATAGTCAAAACCAATGACCCTAAATTTCAAGTTATGAGCAAGTATATTTAAAAAGGTAGCAACGGATTCTTCAATTGAAACATTTCTTGTCCGAGCCAATCCACCCTTTTCATGCAAAATAGTGCACAAGCTTTGAAATGCTTTCCTACTGACTCGTAGTTGTTCAATACAATCAACTTCCTTCCCATTATACAAACGATTCAAGCGACATCGCCTCTCTTCATCCCAATCATGTGAGGGCTCTTTAACCAAATAATTTTCATTATACCATGCTCCAACAATGGCAATGATACATGTAATGGTACTAAGAATAATTGTCATTTTCTTCTTATTTTCTTCTTCGTCTCTAGCACGCTTGCGACTTAAATGGGCCAAAAAGTTATCTACATCATCACTAGCCATGCCTGTTTATATGTGTATAATTTTATAATGTAAGTAATCTACTTCACCTAAAAAAATATGACTCGACATCACACACATAAAAAAAGAGGCCAGCAAGATACCAAAAAGGAACAGCAGGTTCCAATAAATATTGGAGGATGAGTTCGGTGGCATTTGTGGAGAAAATTTGAAACTAAGATATCATTCTTCCACACTTGTTACTATGCATAATTTAAGCTCTCAACCCATAAATACGACAGCAACAACAGATGTTCAGGGGAAACAATTATTCACAGTTACCAGGATGTCCAAATCACAGTGTAGCTCCTATGATTTAACACTATGCAATGAATTGTGTCCTAAACATAAGACAACTCAGAAAGGATATGCCTAATGATTTAACATCTCTTGCTTTAACAATTTTGAACTGTCAAGCTTATAATTATGTTTAAGTTCACTTCATTCAAGAGTTTGAAATCTCCTTCTTTTTTTTTGGGGTCTGAAATTCATGTTGTATTCAAAAAACCCCAAAACAGGGAATAGAGAAATTAATAGGAAATTAGCTACTAATAGGAAATTAAAACTAAACAGCAGATGCAAATTCTTGAAAGCAGTTTGAAATCTCCTTCAAGTAAACAAAAATAATTACAGTTCGGAGAGAAAAACTGACTCCTTTTTTTCTTTTGGCAAAAGACTCAGAAAGTAATTCATAAATGAATAAGAATAACTTCCCTGAACCATAATTTTAGGGAATGCTACCTTCCAATAACAACTTATTGCACTCAGCTTAACATCATAACTGTTAGTCATGCATTTATGATCCCTTGTCAACAATCAGTGAAGAGCACAACCAATGACTTGGTCAATTATTATGCAAACCCAAAAGTTTGATTGAAAAAGGAGACAGGAAACTAAACCTACAAAATTAGACTTAGAAGTTTAACAAACACTACAAACGTGGTTTCCAGCTGAAGCATAAAAATGTTTTGATCTCTTTATGACCCGCCTCCAGGAATACTTAAGGGCCAGCTGAGCCCTTAAAAAAATGTGTATATATACACCCATATCCATCAATTCTGATGCAAAGAGCAAGTGATGTTCAACACCTCTATTGTGGAAGTGGTGATATGAAACTGAAACATTCTTCGTTTTCTTTTACTAAACTGTATGCTATTGAACCAGATCAGATTCAGTAGGGGGAGGAATCATATGCCACTCAAGCAACGGTGTGCACTAGATGAAAAAAAAAAAGGAAAAAAAAAAAAGAAAGAAGAGAAATCCATGACAAAGGAAAATACTCAGTTTGGGGCTCTCATCAAAGCGGTGATCACTAAATATAATAAATAGAATTGCCATATTGAGAGCCTGAGGCTGAGACGAACAGGTCCTGACAATTAAAGAAGCAATCTTGGGCTACAGAAACCGAAACAGATATAACACAAAGCACAACCAAGCACATAGCAGGGGCAAGCACAAGGAGAAGAACAGAGAATTATTATCTTGTAAATAAAATCAAGAAACAGATTCAGAAACAGATTCAGTTCAAGGAAGAATCAGAGAAAAAGCAAACAGATTCAGTTCTTGCTTTCGAGAATGATCAAGAAACAGATTCAGTTCAAGGAACAATCAGAGAAAAAGCAAAGAGGAATTCAAACTAAACAAATTTTGAATATGGACATCGATTCAGAGAAAAAGAGAAAGAGAAGCCAGAAGAAAACACTTGAGAGAGAGAGAGAGAGAGAGAGAGAGGGAGAGAGAGAGGACTTACCGAAAAGTCGGAGGCGCTTGAGGAAGAAAGGCGTTTGGTGAATGGAGGCGTTTGCAGTTTGACCTTGCGTATGTCTATGTCTCTACACTCTGAAATAAAATTCAATTAATTGAAAAAAGGAAAAATAGATAAAATATGCAAAACCCATGTCTTGTTTTCGAGAATGATCAAGAAACAGATTCAGTTCAAGGAAGAATCAGAGAAAAAGCAAAGAGGAATTCAAACTAAACAAATTTTGAATATGGACATCGATTCAGAGAAAAAGAGAAAGAGAAGCCAGAAGAAAACACTTGAGAGAGAGAGAGAGAGAGAGAGAGAGAGAGGACTTACCGAAAAGTCGGAGGCGCTTGAGGAAGAAAGGCGTTTGCAGATAATAGAGAGAGAGAGGACTTACCATATAGCAGACCAAAAAGAGGCCAACGACAAGGAATGGGTTATCGCGGGCAGAGATGAAAATTTTGGCGGGTAGAAAATTGTTTATCGCGGGCAGAAGATGACAATTCCCTCTCTGTTGGGAATTGTACAATTCCGCCTATTACCATGGAATTTCAACTCGGGATTTTAGATGTGCAATTCCCACGATATTTTACGCGTGTAATTTGGCAAATCCTGAGTTGATTTTGCCAAACGCTGAACTTTCCCTTTTCCACGCTCCAAATCCCGACTTTTATTAAAATCCCGAGTTATTTTACCGCATCCAAACACACCATTAAGCATTTTCGGCCAAACCCCATTGAGCTTCTAAAATTGGGCCTTATGACACTTAAACCATAATATTTAGTTGTCTTAAGCCCTTGGGCTTGATACCCAACCATTTGGGCTTTCCGTTAACTATTACTTAGGCCCAAATACGTTTTTACATGTAGTAAATCATCCACATCAAATCAATCAAATTGATTTTCTCATTCTCATTTGTATTACTCAAAGTTAACCATTTAAGGTATGCGATCCATTAGGTTCTAATTAGCAAGGCAGTGGGAAAATATTAGAACTCTTTCTAACCAACTGGAATTAAAACCCCTTTTTAATTCTTCCTTTATTTGGATCGATCACATTCAATCCTAGGACTTCCACAATCCAAGAGTGACATCTAGCAATATATCAAGGCTACCCAAGCTAACCAGAATAGATAAAGAACCTATTCAGTTGGAATTGCAATGCAATACGGTCCTTCTCTTATACAATGTTTCAAATCATATTATTAGGGTACGGATTGATTATGTCAAACCCCTAGTATGATTTACAGCCTCATGTAATTCAAAAGAACATGATTAAGAACAACTTTCTAAATCAAGCTCAAAATACTTTGGCCAAAGATTTACTAAATCATATCTTGAAACGTTCTCCTTCTTTATCGAAAGTAGAGATTCCTTATTGTACATTCACATGCCCATATGATGAATTAAGAGATCCCAACAACACTTAAGACAAATCTTTTACGGCTTGCCTTTAAGAGCTATCAAAGATCAATAACGCATCATAGGACAACCATGATGCCTCAGGTCTAAGGACTAATTTGCATTATTGCAACTATGAGTTCTCATTTGACATGTAGATAAATACTCCATATGAGAACTACGATTGATCGCGTTCAGTGTACTCATTCACTAATGAGCACCCACATACTTGTATTAGTGTCAACTACACAAATGGTTTGAGACTAACCGTCCTCCCAATTGAGCATACATAATATGCGCTAATCTTGATGGTTTATCAATGCCCATTTGATAACCTATGATTAGGAACATTTTGGGATACTACAGTTAGAGAATAAAGGTCTCATGAATCTAATCTTCTTTAGATTACTTTATCTCTTATTTAGCATACCCTGGACATTTGTTTCTTTAGACGATGTAAAAGATAACAAATAAGTTTGCCCTTTATATATCATATACGAAATATATTCTAAGGAGATTACATCAAATGTATTGGCTCTTAGGGCACATTTCTAACAGTTAGTTAATTATGAGTGACTGATGAAGAGACTATTAAACAATTGCACCAATACAGTGATGAGTATGTGAGTTTGTCATGGTTACGGGCGCGATTCTCCAATGTTTCGACACACATTCTGTTCCCATATTGTTGCCTTAAGTAGGGGCGTCACTTTGTTTTTGTTCATTCAATGGAAGTATGATCAAAATAGCTTGCATTAAATTTGTGGTCGACAATAAGTTACTGAAAAAATAAATAAATTTCGGTTTGCTGCCACTAAAACGCAAGTAAAATTTCGGTAATAAACCACTGAACAACATTCCATATTACGGTGGATCTCCACCGAATATTAAGTTCATGACCTGTCAAATACAACCGAATAGGTGCAATGTTTCGGTGGCATCTCACCGAATTTACCTGTCGCGTTCGGTACTGATATGCTGAATGCAACCAGTGACCATCATGAAATACTAAACTTGCAAAACGCCAAAAAAATAAACGCATACCTCATTTGAAGCCTCTTTAACTTCAATCCCACCATTCATGAATAAATACAAGATAGGGTTAATAATCTAAATGGTCCCCAAACTATTGCCTTTGTATTATTTTGGTCCACCAAATAAAATTTTCAATTCAAACGTCCTTAAACTTTTCATAATGTGCCAATATAGTCCATCCGTTACAGATTCCGTGACTTCTGATCATGCGATGGCCACGTGACTGAGTTTTTGAAAGGTATATACGACTTTTTGCGAAGCTAACACAAAACTCCCGGGTTATTGATTTCAATGGTCCCTCAACTATTGCTCCAATATCATTTTGGTCCCAAAAACTCCCATTTTCTTCTTCTTCCTCCTCCCTCCCAACTGCCACTAAATTGTTGCAAGATTCACTGTTAGCAATTCAGCAAGTTTCAGTCTTTATGTCGGCCATGGATGATGGCATTCCAAGCTTCGCAAACATACACGAATCACATAAAATCCTTGGGCGGAAGTCGTAAAAGAATGTCGAACACAAGCTCCGGTGGAATGTATGGGGTGGTTGTTGAAAGCTTGAGTTTAGGGTTAGAATTTGGGGCCATTTCAATTTGTGCATCAATGGATTCAACACTCAACATACTCTCAGAGTGAACAGAAAAATCTAATTTCTTAACAGTTCTCCACCTATAACAAGAACCCTAACAATCAAATTCAATTTATTTTATTTATAAATAAAGAAGAAAAGAAATTAAGCACAATAACAATTTGGTACATTATGAAAAGTTTAAGGATGTTTGAATTGAAAATTTTAGTTGGTGGATCAAAATGATACTGGGGCAATAGTTTGGGGACCATTTAGGTCATTAACCCTTTTATAAGAGGATATTCACCTAAAAATACGGTTTTGTCCCTCGATTTCACGGAATAATAAACAAACTTTGATGGATGGACCATATTGGTACATTATGAAAAGTTTAAGGACGTTTGAATTGAAAATTTTAGTTGGTGGACCAAAATGATACTGGGGCAATAGTTTGGGGACCATTTAGGTCATTAACCCATTTAAGATATTTTTTTTCACCAATATATAAATCTCGTTAGAGTTGTAGGAATATGATAGTTTGAGAAAAAAGTCAAACTAGGGTTGCAGGAATATATGTGGGGTGTAGTGAGCAATTTAATTTTTAATTTTTAATTTTTTTGTCCTTAACGGTAATTATGTACAAGGGTAAAATAAGTTATTTATGTTTAAAATTAGTATGGGGTGCAAAGAGCAAATAATGGGGTGTCAATAAAATCTCCCTTAACAAAAAAAAGTTAACAAAATTGACGACATGACCATTTGTCCTAACAAAAGTGAAGTTAAAGGATCATGGGAACGATTTTGGAAATTGAGGGCCCAAAATGCAAATCGGGTCAAAATTTAGAGACTAATAGAACTAATAACCCAAAAAAAAATCTTTTTGAGCAATAAGTTTACTATCTAGGTTCCATAGTTGTGGTGACTTCAACTTGTATTGACACTATAAAACATTTTCAAAATATGAAAATTTGTCGAACAATTATAATTTGTAATGTTGTTTTTTTCATAAATTATAAATGATTAAAAAAAATCATGAGTCAACATCTTGAAGAAAAATTCATGGATCTGCCTGACACTTTTGGCATTCATTACTTATGAGTGAAACTTTTGGCATTGATGGGGGAAAAAGAAAGCAAGGTTTGGGAAATTACACAAATAAGCTCATTGTTTTTTAAGGAAATATCATAACCTCATTACACATCACTTTCGTACTACTTACCTTCCAGTTACATTTACTATTATCTATTTTCTACAGTGCTACCTGTGTGGCCAAAGCCGACGTTCAAATGGCCGCCATAGATGTAGCCAAAGGCAGAACTATGTAAGAGAATTATTAGGGTTTCCTATTTTTGATGATCCAAACCATTTATTTTTTAAATCTACATTCATAGATTATCCTTAAAAAAAATTAGACAAATCGAAAACTGTTTAAACATCCAATTGTGTCCTACAAAATTAATAAAGATAGTGCTTTAAAAAAGTACTAAAATTTCAATAATTCAATTGAGTGATCAAATAATATTGGATCCAAGTGATTTTTTGTAGAGATGATTTTTGATTGAATATCTACCCAAAAAAAAAAAAAGACGGTTTGAATTAGTAAAATACAATATGGAGTGAGCTCTGCAAGAATGTCCCTTAAATAAACTTATTTAAGGAATCCCTCAATATATATATATATATATATATTCCTGGTTATGGCCAAATCCCACCTTGAGCACAAATAATTTTTTTTTTTTTAACAGTACAGATATTTGAGTAGCTTCTTCGCTTTTATAGGTAGGGAAGCAATATTTTTCTAGTAATAGTCATGTTAATTGGAGTGTCTATTTCCAATATTAGTATTTTTACCATTTAAGTGGACCGAAAGGTCACACAATGAGATACGATATAGTACATAAATAGATTTATTTTAACAAATGATTATTGAGATTCACGAAATTATCACATTTGATTATTTATATATATTTTTTGTGACATAGTATAGGTTCTTAAGGTTCCTCCCAGATTCATTAAATTAGTCCTTATCATAAAGTTCTGTTAATAATTTTGTTAAATTGTTGACATGGCACGTCACGTATATATATATATTAAAATTTCAAAATTATTAAAAACTGAAAAATCACTAGAAAACAAAAAATAAATAAATAAAACAAATCTGGGTATGTAAAGCACGTGGCGGAGTAAGATGCTCTAATATTTTATATATATTCAATTTAAGATCACTTTGTAATAACGGGGATATAGAAGTACAAGTACACCTTTTGACCCCAGGGTAAAGTGAAGTAGCAACTTTTGACCCTAGAACAAAAGCAAAATGCGTGCATGCTTTATTGTTATTATAATTATTTTTTAAAAATTTTGTATCATTGTTGCTCACAAACTCACAAGACAAGGCAATAAGAAAAGAAGACGAACAAAAAGAATACTTTGGGTTCAAATCGTAGTGCTCACAAGCAATTTTATATCATTTTCTTAAGACTCACATTCCGAAGGAAAAAGAAAAGGTGTATAAGACTCACATAATCTATCTTAAAGAAAGTTTAAGACCTCCTGTGACTCAAAACATACTGAAGAGCCAAAGGTGGATTGAAGAAAGTTTAAAGATATTCTCTATAAGAATACAATAGAGCAAAAAAGAAAAGAAAAGGAGCTTTTAATCAATGACTAGAGACTGGAAAAACGATGACATTATCAAGGACAGGTCCACACATATGACCAAAGTCATGAAGCTTTGTATGATAGTAGGCACTGTAAAATGTTATTCTTGTTCTGGGTGAAGTTGCTTGGAACTCGAAGCTTGCAGTTTTGAACCCACCTTTGCCTTGAGACATATAAGGAACTTTTAGGGTTTCCTTACCGGCAAAGGCTTCGACCATCATCGATCCGTGGCAAGCGTTCTTCGCGTCTCCGATGGTGAAGGTAAGGTTGTAGAATTTGTTTGGAATGGTTCTGATAATTTGGGCAATTGCACTCTCTCTCCCTGCAACCAGTTCAATGGCTGCAAGTCCCCCAGGAACTGAGAAGTGCTTCTTGTCAATGTATTTCACAGGCTTCAGGGATTCAATGATCCATCCAGGCAATGGTGAGATTTGGTCCTTTGCCTTGGGAGGGAGGAGGATTCCAGTTGAGAAGTTTTTGAACACATGAGGACCACTTTCAAACCCACCATTTTTCACTAGAGTGCCTGGATAGAGAGATTGATAGCATTAGAGGAATGATATTTTTTGATCAAGTAATGCTACATGTACTAAAATAGATCTCTGAGTTTTTTTTTTATTCCCAACACAACTGTTCATCATATTTAAACCCAGTGAAATGCAGACTAACAAGAGAAACAAAATATCACAAACCACCCAAATTAAGCAACATAAACAAAGAGCACCAAAGGTCATCATAAAGATAAAAATCATACCTCTTATATACTTGAGAGGAAGTATCTCCTTGATTGCAATAGCATCCAATAGGGGCCCACAAGTGGGGTCCTCCTGAACCCCACTGTTGTGGAATGTCACCTTAACAACCTTGGAAGTAGCCCTAAAAGCCCAAGCATAAGTGTCTCCCCCATCACTGCTATACAGTGTTTGAAGGGAGAGGTTGGCAGACTGCCCGGGTATTGAAATCTTAAGCACCTCATCTTGGGCACAAGTCCTTGTAGCACCAAAGGTTAGTGAGTAGACTGAACCTTGGGTAACAACCACATCCTGAGAAATGGAGGCCTCATTGCCAAGCCTCACTGCATGGACCCCACGTGGCACAGGGAAGAAGAAGCCACCTGGCTGAGGCCCACCTTTGATGTACTCCACCAAGCCGCTGATCTCCCATTTTGGGAGTGAGTACTTCCCAATGATCACTGTTTTCTTCAAGTTTGAAGGCTTGGGTGCTTCTTCAAAGTGCCCATTTGGGAGTTCCCCTGAAAACAGAGATGAAATTTATGAGATTTGAACGCACGACCTCCTCCAATAAAATGGAGACCAAAAACCACTAGACCAAAGACTAGTTGGTAAACATATATCAGTTTAGAATCTGAGAACATTTTGCCAAGGCAACATTTTGCTTAGCATTGGAAATTTGATACCCGCAAAATGTTAAATGGTAAGAACGCTTCCTATATTTAAAGATTGTAAAATAAAAAGACATAGGAAATGTGTACAAAAATAAGCAAAAGAAACAAATGTTCACCATCAAGAGGTGCAGCAGCAGCGGCGGCAGCAGAAGCATAACCAGCGCAGAGAGAGAAAAAGGTGAGGAAGCAGAGCAAGAGAGAAAAAGGCGCCATATTGTTTTGCAGTGGAAGGAGGAGCTAGAAAGACCCTTATATATAAAAACAAAGCGAGCAGCCCCAAGTGGGAAATTAAAAATGCAAGTCCCTGTAACTATACGTATTATTTAATTTCGAGCCTTATTTAATTATGATTTAATTTAAAGTTGGAAAACATATGGAAAATAAGATAAGCAAACAGCCCATCCCATGTTAACAGGGGCACCAAATTAGCCGGAAGATGCGTCTTTTTGTCCCTGATTTTTTCCATCTTACTTTGACACAACTAATTAGTCTATTGGTATTTGTCTTTGTTCGGTCGAAGAAGTTCAACTCACATGAATTCCGAAATTTATATATATTTATAACGAGTTTGATATTTAATTAGTTGTAATCGGTATAAATGTGTATTAGTCCGTTCTAAAAAGTCATGTAAAAAAATCTTCTTTTTCCACAAAGTTCTTAGAGCAAGTCCACCCATAAAGGCTAAGGCAAGGCAAAGGCAAGGTAAGGCAAGGGCAAGAAAAAAAGGAAGTATCTCCTTAATGTGCATAGGTCCTTTCCTGTTGGAGGAGCCCACATGATATTTTATTGGTTGCCGTGATTTGCTCCTTTGGAAAATGGAAAAATGAGTCAATTGGACCGTTTGGAAATTCCAAGATTATTGTTTATGCAATAGAGCCGGATGATCTGCCACATGTTGTTGTGGCTGAAAAGGAAGTATTGCTTTATATTTGAATTTAGATTTGATGAAGTTTAAGTCTTGTGCACGGAAGATGTACATGTTTTGTACTGAATTTGACTTTCATCTAAAGGCCATGTGCTAAGCTTTGCTGTCCCCCTTAAACTTGAAGAAATTGGGATTGAAAGAAATTGAGAGAGTAAAAAGTAAAGGATAAAAAGGAATTGTCTTGTTACTTCTCACTTCCTTTTGGTTGGAAATAAGATTATTCCTTTTGGACTAATTTCTGGACTACTCAGTACACCCTAATCGTGGTTGTTGAGTTTTTAGATGAAATAGGGCATGTTTGCTTAACAGAAATAGGGAGAAGTCATGAATTGGGGCTATCAGGAAATGCTGTGAAAATTTTGCCTCTTGTGATTGGCGGTGGATCCCTCGCCAGGCCAATGGGGCTGCTGACGCCATTGCGGCTATCGCTAGACGGAAGAATTGCAACAAGGTCTGGCTTAATAGACCCCCTTCTTCCCTTGCCCTCCATGCTAGTTGCTCTTTATGGTTGGAGGCTAACATGTAAGACATCGATATGTCTTGACTCACTAAGTGTGATCTTATGATCGTACTAAGGTTCTAGAGTTTGACATTGATCAAGAGTTTATAATCAATCTAATCCGCTACTCTGATAATGATAAGTGTTTTAAAGTAAATCACTAGAGTTAGAAGATACATAACTGGCCAACTTTTGTCCCTTATATTGCATTGCCCTTGGTAGATGCTAGTAAAGTAATGCATGATTGAACAATTGAGTGCAAACATGCATCGTCTGTACCACACTTGAAATGGATTGGTAACATTACAATGTTCGAAATCTTCCTTGCTAACTTTAACCAAGTTAGGTATTCCTTCTTTATTGTTGAAATCTACAAAGAAAACAATCATTCTAAAGATTAATTAATTACAAAAACCCAAATGGGATTTTGAATGGTACAAACAGTGAATATGTAAAATATGCTTCAAATGGAGGTGGTAGGGTTCATGGTTTGCTTTAGGGTTCAAGTTATGTTGGGTTTGTGGTATTTGTTTAGACTTACAGTTAATTGTGGTGATGCAGGCTAATAGTTTTAGTGCGGTTTTTGCCCGTTTTAGTTTTGTTTTTAACTTATTAGTTTTCTACCCTCTTGGAGTTGATGCTTTAGATGTCAGGTTGATGTCTTTGGTTATACTCTTGAAGTTTATCTAATGAAGTAAATTTCTCTTTGATAAAATATATATATTAATCAACCAAAAAATGCATAAAGTATTCTAAACATTCTGTATATAAAAAAGAAAATGAAAGATTAAGAAAGTATGATGAATTGATTAGACGAATCAAACATTTCTTTCTTCACTAATAACAAAGCTAATTTGTTTGCTTAGAGCTAGAGAAGTTCACCTAGTATATCCGAAACAAAAAATGTATGTTGTGAAGCCCAACGAGAATAAATGTCCCAAGAAAAGAAAGTGTCTGGAGGTACATTCCAACCGAAGTCACCTCCTACTGCACATATGCCGTAGCTTCTAGTATAGACAACATTACCACTAGTATATAACAAGTATCGGCACTTTTCATTGTTTTTAGCTATTTTATGTTGAAATTTTTGGTTTTTTTTTTTGGGGCCAATAGTTAGGGAAGGGGAGGGGTGCAAACTCACACACACTTTACAATGCCAGACCTCAAACTTAGGACCAGCTAGATGGAGACAAAACTCCTTACTACTACACTAATGGGGCACCCGCGTTTAAAATTCTGGTAATTAAGTGAGGTTTCCTAACGTGTTTGTAGAATACCATTTCAACAATTTAGTGGATGCATGAACTTCCATTTCACTTAGATTAGTATATTTCATGCAATTTTGGCTTTTAGGATGATTCAAGGTATATTTACTTTTGTTGTCCCTCGCCCCACCTAAAAGGATACAATTTTACTTGATGGAAATTGTAATTGGCTTAGGGTTTTATAATAGTTTACTGGTCAATAGCCCAAGTTGCGATGTAATGTCTAGAAAAGCCCAACATTCAAGAGTGATCAAGCCCATGTTAGGAACGGCCCACTGACCAATAACTTTAGTCTTTAAAATTGTTTTTAATATAACTAATATTAGGAAGAAGGGAATCCAAACTAAGAACTGAAATGCAGGCGTAAATACTCTTTTTTTAGGACCTTTCTTATTGAGAGAGGTGATAATATATTCAACTTACACACACTACACGGATGCTAGGATTCGAACCCAGAATCTTGCATAGAGGAGCAATTGCTCCAAATCAGTACATATGCATCCTTTACTAGGGGTAAATGCTCTTAACCAATAAAGAATATCATTAGTACATCATTAAAATCTTTATTGGATTATTTAGGGCATTATTCTTTCTTTTTGTCAAAGGATATGACGACCTCAATGTCAGGTAATAAATGAGGCAATTGTGTGTATCGCTCTATTTAGATGATCCTAAAGGCTAGACATACTAAAAAATTTACATGTAAAGGGGATAGCATTGTTTTGTTATTCCCAACCAATAACACAATGACACATGGAAAAATCATCCCACATGTCATTGCGTTATTGGTCGGGATAGTAAAAAATGCTATATATCCTTGTTACATTAGAGCTTCTCTCCTAAACATACAATTAAAACCATCAAACAAATCTCGGAGGCCATTCAATATTTATAATTTTTTTTTTTTGGTCGGAATATCTATAACAATTTTTTTGTTGTTGTTGTTGGTTACATTAGAGGAAAGAAACCCGAGGGGTTCGATCTTGGGTGCCATGGGGGGAAGGGGGAGTCCACCACCGCTGTGGTGGGAACCCATTGGCAATATCTGTAACAAATTTAAGCCATGCGTAGAATTAGTTTTTTTTATATATTTATTTTAATATTCCAAGTTGTCACAGTCAAACTTATCCAGTTACTATCATCATGCATGCCTAGCTGTATATGGTCTTGTATATCAAATAATTTGATTTTTTGTTTTCAATAAAACTAATTTCTGCACATCATGCAAAAACCCGCAAATCCTGCGGTTTTGTTTATCTTCAAATTTATCTATGTCCGAAAAAAAACAAAAATATGAAATCCAAATCCTTGTCCAAAAGGAGATGCTAGCTAGTTTGGGTTAGGGTTTCCAAGAAATTCTCTCTTGATCAAAAGGAGATTATGAAGTAGCTAGCTGTCATATATACATCCGATAGACATTACGAAGTTAAACACATGCAAACTTAAATTAATCTCACAAATTAAACAGTGTTCAACAAGAAGAAGGACTATGAAATCAGACTAATTACATGAATAATTTCCTAGACCGGAGGAGATTAGGAGTTGTCTCTTCTCCAACTATATATGTAGAGAGGCAGTGTCCTAATTCCAAATTAATTAATCATAAGCAACAAACTTGAAAGCGACTTTAGGAGCCTGGGATATGGCTAGTACTAGTAACCCTGCTGCTAACAAAGGCAAGGCTCCAGCCTTGTATGGTGATGATGATGATAATGATCGTCGTCATCGTGATATGGTGATGAAGGTGATGATAATGAGGGAAGAGCGTGTTTCCATGGGGATTCCACCGGGGTGGAGGTTTTGTCCTACTGATGAAGAGTTGATTGTGTTTTACTTGACAAACAGAACCTGGAATAACAGTAGAATCATTCATCTTGATATCTATGACTTCACCCCAATGCAGCTTGCAGGTTTATTTCTCTCTCCCTCATCATTTTCTTTAATTAGTCGTTAATTTTTCCACAGTTTTTTTTCAAAATTGAATGACATGTACATATCTTCATAAAAAGTGTCAATACAAACTCTATTTTGTGAACGCAAATACCCGTGTCCCTTGGCTTGTTTTAGTAGTGTCGAAACTCCGAAAAGTGTTTAAACGTATTTCCAATTTTTCATAATCTTATTTTTATAGTATAGTTATACTGATTTAAGCATGCACTTTTTTTTTTTTTTGGGTTGACATGCAGAATATTTTGAAATACCAGAAGACCCTGTGATGTTCTTCTACACCACAAGGAAACGGAAGTACAAAAATGGCAAACGTCCCAGCCGTACAGCTAATATTGGATATTGGAAAGCAACTGGTGCGGATACACCGATCACAGAAATTGATGGCTCAACTGGGTTTAAGAAATCATTGGTCTTTTATCTAGGACAACAAAAACAAGGAATAAAGACCGATTGGATGATGCACGAATACACACTCAAAAAAGAAGAGGTATGTACAATAATTTATTTTCTTCTTATGTATTCCTTTAATTATATTCGTCATTTATGTCTTTTTTAAATTTAGAATAATGCTACTTTTACCATATTTGTATACCACATTCATATACCACTTTATGTGGCAGATGAGGTGAACACCCACATAAAAAAAGTGCTGCTATTTCCACCCACCTGTCCTATTTTCCCACCCACCTTAACTTCCCACCCACCATATAACTTTTTAAAAAACACAATCCTATTTTTCCACCCATCAATATTCCTAAAATACCCTTTTAATTATTATCTCATTTCCTCTCTCCTTTATTCTCTTTACTCATGTCTTCTCTCTCTCTGACGGCCCACACATCTCTCTCTCATTTTTGTTGTATCTTATTTTCCATCTCTATCTCTGTCTCTCATGTTTACTATACAAACTGAAACTGTTTTTTGCTGTAATTTTTATTTTTATTTTTGTAAATATGGATTCTGTGAATATAATCATATTTATGCTCTTAGCTTTCTACTATTGTAAATAGAATTTTTCTCCAAAAGTTATCCAAGGACCAGAAATCTATTGAACTTTGCAATAAAAAAATATAAAACACCCATTCTTAGATGCAATCGTAGAATTGTTGATTCATCCCCAAGTTCAATCATCATCAGATGCAATTGTAGAATTGTTGATTCATCCCCAAGTTTTCAGATTTTTAATTTATTTAAGAAAAAAAAAATCAGAGTCCAAGAAATACTCATCTCCCAATGCTTTAAGTAATCCTAAAGATCTTAGAAATTCTGTTCAAATAGGATTACCTTACCTTTTTGCCAAAATCATGCTCTTCAACATCCATTCTCTTGTTGTTTTCTTCTTCATAAACAATTTGATTGAATGAATAGAGTTCTGAGCACTGAAAAGCCTTCTTCACCTTCTCATGAGCAAGGAGTCGAATTCTTCCGTTTTTTTTTTCTTTTTGTCAAACGATAGGGTTACGTACTTGAGAAGTCTACGTCTTTTTCTTTTTTTTTTCCTTAAGTCCTTTTAAGTCATTTTACAATAGGGTTAAATTTATCTTTAAAAGTTTATAAATAAGGTGGGTGGGAAAATAGAACAGGTGGGTGGAAGTAGTAGCACTCCATAAAAATGTGGTAAGTGTAGCATTAACTCATGAGTGGTGCTAGAGGCATCAACTTTGGGCACTAACTTGCTCACCAACTCTCTAATAGAGGTGGAGCCCGCCAATACAACGGGTCCCACGCTCTATTAGAGAGTTGGTGAGCAAGTTGGTGCCCAAAGTTGGTGTCTCTAGCATTTTCCTTAACTCATTTAACTAATCTGACACTACGCTATTAATTACGAGATTCGTGTGAGATTAACAAGACTTTTGTGCAGTTTGAGGCTTGCGTTCTATGCAAGGTATACGAAACCTCGAGGGGCAAGAACAGCAAGCAAAATACAAGAAATGAAACGAAAATAGTTTCTAATGATGTTGGAGAACATGGGACAAATCCATCAACCACGAGATCACAAGCTGAAGAAGATCAAGCCCTTCGATTTCTTCCTCTACGGCCGCCACCTCCGAATATTTACGGTGGCAGCTCTTCTTCTTCTTCTTCTTCTTCCAACCTTGCTGGACAATACGACGTTCACATGGCTAATCACAGTGATCATGCATTAAACAATGTATCATTCCCACAATGTACTTGGGCTAGCAATGGTTTGGGAGCTCATCCAGAGGTGACAACCTTAGCTCCAATGGCGCATGCACAACTAGAACCTTCAATTCCATTGCTTTACAGCATGAATATTTATGATCAAGATGGTTATCTAATCAATGAAAATGCAGAATATTATCAGTCCACTGCTCCATATGGTTTTGAAGCTCAATCTCTGCCAATGTACAACAATGTGTCACAACCTAACAACAGTGGCTATGGCATGGCTCCAACGGACACAACGGAGGAAGAGGAACTGTACTTGCTTGACGAGCCTCTACCAGACTTCGGTTTCCCGATCGATGACAACGCTGAATGTGTTCCTTTCAGCATGCCAGTTGAATCTGCAAAGCCACTCAACTCTGTGTCTCCCACTGACGACCCCGTAACGCAGAGCACAAACCCTGGCGGGAATAGTACCACTACTCCAATAGATGGTCATTAGATTGCTAAACATTTTTTTCTTCTCTAAATAGTTTTTGTTGGTTTTGGAGACATCCATTTGAATTTGCGTCAAATATTTGATAAGCTAAGCTGTATATCTGAATTCACATTCCAATACGCTTCATGGTCAACAATTTTCTACAATTAATATGCTCATTTGGTCACGCCAATTAACGTTTAACAATCAGAGACTTCCAACTACATCAAAGCGTACTTATAATCTTTGAGAGACGTTATGGATAAAATAATTTAGAGAAATAAAACAAAAAAGTTTATTCATTCCCATTGCCCACATAGCATTGGTTTTACCCTTTTTTTTTTTTTGGGCAAAGTGAATATCTAATGAATCGAGAGGAGATCGAACTCGGATGAAAGGGTCACACAATGTCTCCAGTTTTACCTTTGAATTAAACGTATGAAAATTGGTGTTTGTTTCAATTTTTTTTTTATCAATATGTTTTCGGTCCAATCTGGCTTTTGATTGATATATTAATTCATCCATTAATCCATCTCTCTACTTGATTTTTATCACAAACTAATCAATTAATTAATTAAGGGAACCGTTGTTGTTGATAGGCTTGATTGAATCGTGGTCAAATTTATGGAGAGCTAGTGCTGCAGCGTTATGTAAGCCCCTCCTTAAAAACTTAAATCCCTCCTTTTTCTACGGAGGCCTCGCTCGCTCCCTCGCTCTCTTCGCCTTCCCACGCAAGCCAACCAACCAACCAACCAACCAACGTGCTCTCCTCTCTCGGATCCCCTTTGCAGTTTAGACTCTTTCTCTTCTCTCTTTGGTCCCTCCTCTCTCTCTCTCTCTCTCTCTCTCTCTCTCTCTCTCAACTCTAAGATCTAATGAGTTTCCTACGTTTTTCATGGTGATATACTAAAATATTGTTGTTCTGTCTGGCGTTGTTTTTGATCTACGCTGCTTCGATTCTGATTGATTAAGTATGGATGAGAGAAACGAAGACGATGACCGGGATGCATTGGCAGGGCTAAGCTCTGCCCCTCCGCCCCGAAAATCCCACTCATTGAGCCAGCAGCTGCGTGCATCCTCCGCCCAAAAGCGTCACCACCAAATGCGCAAGCACAGCCTCGACGACGTCCACGTTGTCCCCAAGAACATCCATAACAACAATGCAGAGTACTACGACTCTTCCGACGACGATTTCTTCCCCTACTCGACCTCCTCCGCTAATACCACCACGAGTGTGAACATGAATGTTGGTGTTGGCCCTGATCAAGAGTTGTACGCCGCGGGCTCTCACTCGCAGAGACTTGACCAAAGCCTCTGCATGGAGGGTGAGGGTGGCCATGGTGATTTAGATCATCATGACGGCAGCAGGGAAAGCCAGCCACTGTCAGAATTCATCGGCAGTGGAGGCGGCGCTGGAATCTTCAAGGTTCCAACTCGGGCCTCCGTGCATCCTGGCCGTCCGCCCTGCTTGGAGCTGAGACCGCACCCGTTGAGGGAGACCCAGGTGGGGAGGTTCCTCAGGACCATTGCCTGCACGGACACCCAGCTGTGGGCCGGGCAGGAGGGTGGGGTGAGGGTGTGGAATTTGAAGGACGTGTTTGAACCGGGGTGCGGCCTTGGCGGCAGAGTGCTGAGGGGTGATGAGGACGCTGCCCCTTACTATGAATCCTCCAACTCCTCTCCTACCCTCTCCCTCATGGTTGATTCCGGGACTCGGTTGATTTGGACTGGCCATAAGGATGGCAAGATCAGGTCTTGGAAGATGGATCAGCCTTTGGATTCTTCTACTCCTTTTAAGGAAGGTCTTTCATGGCAGGCCCACCGCGCTCCGGTTCTTGCCATGGTTTTCACTTCTTACGGTCAGTCAGCCACTCACTACTTACTCACTCTAGTACTGGTACTGTGCTTGTATGTTGTTTGGTGTTTTACTTTTTTAATTAATAGGTTAAATATGAAAATTACTAATAGGGATTTTATCACAAAACGTTCATGAGGTTAACGAACTAGTTTATTCAAGATAGAGAAGAATTCTTTCTTTGTGTAATAACACAACTTCTCACTCTTTCCAATGTGATAGTTAATTAACCTCTGATATCATGTATGTTTCTTTGATGCAGGTGATATGTGGTCAGGTTCTGAGGGTGGTGTTATTAAGATCTGGCCATGGGAATCCATTGAAAAATCTCTCTCTCTTAAACCAGAGGAAAGACATATGGCAGCTTTACTGGTGGAGAGGTCATGCATTGACCTCAGGAGCCAAGTTACCGTCAATGGTGTTTGTAGTATATCTTCTCAAGATGTAAAGTGTTTGGTATCGGATAATTTTAGAGCTAAAGTTTGGTGTGCTGGGTCTATGTCCTTCTCTTTGTGGTTAGTTTTCAATTCAAGACCTTGTCTTGGTAAAATATTTCTCTAAGTATAATTTGAATTTTATTCTAAAAGATGTTTGATTTGTCAGGGATGCTCGTACAAGAGAGCTTGTGAAAGTCTTTAATGTAGATGGTCAGACTGAGAATCGAGTTGATATGTCATCAGTGCAGCAAGATCAAGCAGTAGAAGATGAGATGAAGGTAAAATTTGTTTCCACATCAAAAAAGGAAAAATCCGGGGGCTTTTTGCAACGGTCGCGTAATGCTATAATGGGAGCTGCAGATGCTGTTCGTCGAGTTGCAACCAGAGGGGCGGGGGCATTTGTAGAAGATGCCAAGAAGACAGAGGCACTCGTGCTAACCGCAGATGGCATGATATGGAGTGGATGCACAAATGGTTTACTGGTGCAGTGGGATGGAAATGGAAACCGTGTGCAAGATTTTAATCACCATCCTTGTAGCGTCCAATGCTTTTGCACTTTAGGGACACGAATATATGTAGGCTATGTGAGTGGCATGATGCAGGTATTGGATCTTGAGGGAAATCTAATTGCAGGATGGATTGCACACAGCAGTCCTGTGATCAAATTAGCAGCTGGAACTGGTTCTGTTTTTAGCTTGGCCACTCATGGTGGCATACGTGGGTGGAACATCAAATCTCCAGGACCTGCGGACAGCTTGGTACGTTCAGAATTAGCTGCGAAAGAACATGTATATACCAGAACAGACAATGTTAGAATTTTAATTGGCACATGGAATGTTGGTCAAGGAAGAGCATCTCAGGATTCTTTAAAGTCATGGTTGGGTTCTGTTGTGCCAGATGTTGGCATTGTAGTTGTTGGGTTGCAAGAAGTAGAAATGGGTGCAGGCTTTCTTGCAATGTCTGCAGCAAAAGAAACTGTAAGATCATATGACTTCCTTTATTGATCATGCTGTGTACTGCTTGATTATGGGAGCTCTGTTGATGGTGTGGATTTATTTATTTATTGTTTTTTTCCCTTTGTAGGTAGGGCTTGAAGGGAGCTCTGTTGGGCACTGGTGGCTTGATAATATAGGAAAGGCCCTAGAAGAAGGAAGAACTTTTGAACGTATGGGTTCTAGGCAGTTGGCAGGCTTGCTCATATCTCTTTGGTAAGCGGTTATGATCAAAATACATTTTAGGAACAAGCCTGCAATTCATATTTCTTTCCTTTTATCAGTGAGGCATCTTAATTCTTTTTATTTTTGGCTTATGAACTGAGCTGATAATTCTGATTTAGGGTAAGAAAGAATCTCAGAACACATGTTGGAGATATTGATGCTGGAGCAGTTCCATGCGGCTTTGGTCGTGCGATTGGGAATAAGGTCTGTATTTCTCCATTCACAGTTTTATGTTACAGAATAAAATGAAAATGCAATCAGTTTGATGATCGTCTCTGCTCAATTTCTTAGTAGTACGGCGGGCTTCTTATTCTTTTAAAAAATGGTTCTGGTGTCTTATGCAGGGAGGTGTTGGTTTGAGAATCAGAGTGTATGATCGTATAATGTGCTTTGTGAACTGTCACTTGGCTGCACATTTAGAAGCTGTGAATCGCCGTAATGCTGATTTCGATCACATTTATCGAAATATGGTCTTCAACCGGTCATCTCTAATAAACAATGCAGCTGGTATGCTACCATACCTGTTTTTGTCTTGCTCTCTTGCCTTGTCTACCTATTTATTTTGGCTGCTTTATTCTTCTGGCTTGCCATGGGTCCTCTCTCTTGCAGCTGGTGTCGCAACTTCTGTTAACATGACTCGGCCAACAAATGTATGTACTACTTGTTCTATTTCGACCCTTTACATAACATTAATTTAATTTCATCTTTATTAGCTAAGACTAAGAGTTAAAACAAAACGTTGGTGATTTATTTAGGCTTCAGGCAGCGGTGGCGGCGGCGGCGGCGGCAGCAGCAGCAGCAGCAGCTCTGAGGAAGTAGCAAGGCCTGAATTAGCTGAAGCAGATATGGTTGTTTTTCTGGGTGATTTCAACTATCGACTTTTTGGTATTTCTTATGATGAAGCAAGGGACTTTGTTTCGCAAAGATGCTTTGATTGGCTCAGAGAAAAAGATCAGCTTAGAGCAGAGATGAAAGCTGGGAAAGTTTTCCAAGGGATGCGTGAGGCACTCATTCGATTCCCGCCAACATACAAGTTTGAAAGGCACCAAGCAGGTTTAGCAGGTATTTATTTCATAAAACACACTTAAACTCAATTTCTGCATTAACATATCAGCTCTTGGCTTCTCTTATCTTACACGAGTAAAAAAAAAATATATATCCTTGTCCCCAGGATATGATTCTGGTGAGAAGAAACGAATTCCTGCCTGGTGTGATCGAATAATATACCGCGACAATCGATCATCTCCAGTTTCAGAGTGTGGTTTAGAGTGTCCTATAGTCTCATCAATTTTACAGTATGTCTTCTTCTTCTCCGGGGATTGTATTTCAGTTTCTTTGTTTCAATTGTACTTAAGTTTGGCCCAAATCTTAAATAGGTATGATGCATGCATGGATGTGACTGACAGTGATCACAAACCCGTCCGGTGTAAATTGTCTTTACAAATTGCCCATGTTGATAGATCAGTAAGGAGAAAAGAGTTTGGGGAAGTCATAAAATCCAATGAGAAAATCAGGTCTATGCTTGGAGAATTAAACTATGTTCCAGAAACTACTGTCAACACCAACACCATAATTCTTCAAAATCAGGACACATCCATTTTGCGTATCACCAATAAATGTGTGAAGGACATGGCCGTGTTTAGAATAATTTGTGAAGGGCAGTCCACTGTGAAGGAGGACGGCGATGAGCCTGACTATCGCGCAAGAGGAGCCAACGGGCTTCCCCGATGGCTTGAGGTAGGTATCAAACAATTTCTGCCTAATTATTTAACTTTTTTTCTTGTAGTTGATGTTGTTGTTTTGAAAAAACAAAACAAAAAATAGGTGACACCAGCAGCTGGGATGATAAAACCTGAACAGAGTGTGGAGGTGTCAGTTCATCATGAAGAGTTTCATACCTTAGAAGAATTCGTTGATGGCATCCCTCAAAACTGGTGGTGTGAAGACACCCGAGACAAGGAAGTGATTTTAATAGTGAATGTGGAAGGGAGTTGCTCAGCCCAAACATTTAGTCATCGAGTCAGAGTGAGGCATTGCTTCTCCTCGGCCAAGACAATCCGCATTGTCTCAAAGTCCAACAGCTCCAGAAAGGGGCAAGCAAGTCCAGTTCACAGGCAATCTAACAGTTCGAGCAGCGAAGCGAAACAAACTTGAAAAATCCTTGAAACGAACTAGTATCAGTTACTGATAGTAAGTATGAGGCAGGCAGTTATAGATGCGTGATCGGCTGGTAGAATGAGTGCAGAGGGATTTAGGAACAGGTTTTATATATTGAGCATCGGAAGCAGCAGCAGCATCATGTCCATGTCCATGTCCTCTCTCTATTATCAGGTTAAGTTTTTACATCAAAGCTTGCTTTCTAGTCAAACAAGTAGTTTCTGGGTGGGTAAAGGTAAGCCATGCTTGTTTGCTGGAGGCTGTAAGGAATGCTTGTTTGCTGGAGGCTGTAAGGAAGGAAATGTGACAAAGAATCTCTCTTGTGTTGTCTACTTTTATTTCTGATTAGTAGGTCATAAACTAGTAATGACTGATTATATTGTATTAGATTAATCAATACCTTATCCTTACTGTATAGAAAATAAGTCTAAATGTTCTCTCTCTCTCTCTCTCTCTCTCTCTCTCTCTCTCTCTCTGAACTACGTTCCAACCTCAAATCCAACCAAATGTCATGCAAGCAAAACAAAAGAGAGGAACAAAACCATGTGAAAAAGAGCAGTAGATTTCGTTCAATAATACTTGCACATAAACACATTAAACATCATCTATATCGTAATCAAATACTTGAATAATAACTAGTCAAGATGCAGAATTGCTAGATTTATGTCAACACTCGCAAACAACTAGTCAAAGTGTCCATTTTACTGAGTTTTTGATTTTAAAAAAGGGTCAATTTTATGAACTTTGAAGCATTCACTTTCTTGAATTGAGTCCTGAAACTTATTAATGGGTTTCAAAGTTGAATACTGAAATATCAATCTGAAAATACCCAATGAATTTTAGTAATGAAGTATACTTTGTTAAGCAATACTACAGCAGGTAATCCATGAGAGCAGCAGAGAGGAAAACCTGGTGTGCACACCAGATGCTCGACAGAATGCCCCAACAAATCTGCAACCTTGTTTTTTTTTTTTAAAAAAAAAAAAAAATCATAAAATAACTTTTCAGCCTTTCTCCCAAGCCCAGCCTGACTTCCCTTCCCTCCAAAAAACACCAAAATTTCTAATTCTCACCCCCAGTTCCTCCTTAAACCCTAACCGCAACCACCAATTGCTGCCGCGTGATTCGTCAACGAATTGCTCTCAGCCTCGCTAGACTCACACAACGTCGACTGCTGGCTGCCAGTGACGAGGTACTAGTCTTTTTTATCTCTCAAATTCTTTCTATAAATTATAGTTATTTGAATCTGGGTAGTAAGCTAGAGGCCTCCTGCTAATTAAAACACCAAAACGCAAAGAAAACCAAGAAAAAAGAATCACGAAGTCATACACAAAATCATGAAACCATAGAATACAGAACCAACTCAGGCATACAAAATATACCGAGTTTTTGTACTGTGTTGAACAACCATAGAACACCACAGGAAATAAAACAAAAAAGAAGAGAGCAAAGTGGTAGTGTGATGAAAACCTCTGTTGCACCGACACGCCATAATTTTGGGGTATGCGCGTATCCGATACAGCCCCGATATGTATCGTATTGCCGTACCATATCCGTATCGGTGCAACTTAGGTGATGAACTACCAAAAGAAAAAGAAAAAGAAAAAAGCTCATAGGCATCAAGCATGAAGTTTTAGTGGTGGGTCAATTTGACAAATATTTGCTGGATTATTAGAAAACTGAATTTGTGCGGTTTTCTTACTTGGGTTGGGTTTGGGTTTTGTTTCCACTGTATGTTTATTTCAGCGAGTTAAAGTCTACTACATTGGCTTGGTTTGCAACTACAATAGCAATACTACCATTTTGCAATGGGAGTCGTAAAAGATGGCAGCACCACCACCGGGTTTCTCCCTAGCAGTGAAGTTTTTGCCATCCACTATCCTGGTTATCCTTCATCCATGTCCCGTGCCATTGAGACACTTGGTGGGACCCAAGGAATTCGTAAGGTGTGTCAAGTTGCTATCTTAAATATCAATTGTGTCTAGTTTCTCAACGTTGAATTGAATTAATGATATTGTAGCATTGATGGATTTTTCACTTTAAATAATATTACAATGGAATTTCAAGGAACCTCACAAGCCTGATTAAGATGAGCCTGATTTAGATTGACTCTTATATGTTTAACCAAATCTCATTCTCACCATATTGAAGAGAGATGTTCAATCAATGTTCTGCTCAGTCGTGGCTTGGTACTATCATTTGCAGGCTCATAGTTCACAGTCGAACAGGCTGGAGCTTCATTTCCGGCACCAAGAACCATATTCACATCCTGCCTTTGGAGACCTTCGTCCTTGCAACAACTTGTTGCTTAAAATATCCAAAACCAAGTCTAATGCTGGACAAACTCAACCCCAAAGTGAATTACTTGCCAGCAAACAAGATGAAGTGCAGATACCTCAAAATGATCGAGTACATTTTGATATTGTTGCTCGTGTCCCAGAGGCTTATCACTTTGATGGTTAGAGTGGCCCTGCTTGCACCGCACCTGTTACATCTCATGAATTTTCCTTACAATTTCAAAACTAATCTTCACCTGGTTTTTCTGTTCCTCTTTTGACATTTTAAAGGAATGGTTGACTACCAGCATGTTGTTCCTGTTCATGCTGATGGTGCACGGAAGAAGAAGAGGAATTGGATCGAAATTAAGGATCCACACTCTGGTAAAGTAACTATGTTTCACTATCTTTGTTTTTATAGCTTCGATATATTCAGAACATTTTTTTTCTCTACTTTACCAAATTAGTTCATTTATTTTATATTATTTATCTATCTATTTGTAGATAAGGGTGGTCTTATGGATATTGATCAGGAGGATGCGATGATTCTTCTACCCCAACTCTTTGCACCTAAGGATGTGCCCGATAATTTAGTGTAAGACGCTCTAGCGGCTTTTATATTGTTATACTGGATCTAATTATTTTTATTTTTAAACAATCCTGTTACTGGAATTTTCCTTCAGATATTAACTGTCATTTTAGTTCTGTTTCTATCTTCATTACTACTCAAAGTTATATAAATTTGGGCATCTTTGTCTAAACATATCTGGTGATATTCCCTTTAGCGGATTTCATCTTGATTGGATGGGAGCTATGTGTTGATTGTGTGTTGTTAAGCCTTGTAGGCCTTGATTAGATAGGGTTCAGCCCATCTTCTTTGTATTCCACTTCCTTGTATAAAAAAAAACTTTGTTTTCTATTAAAAGACTTAAAAGTTATTGGATGGTTTCAGGTGAATGATCCATTTTTTGTTTCTCGTGCTAATATTAATCAGTATTATTATCTGTTAGGTTGAAACCATCAGTGACATTGAGTGCAAAAAAGAATCAAGAAGAACCTGTGCAACACCAATGGGAGGTGAATCTTATTATTGATTAAATTACGTTGTAATTTTTCTGACGCAAATAACTATATGTTGTTTTTAAATATGCATGCTAAAGCTATGATATTTGTTCTTATCTGGCTTTTATTGATAGAAGATGTGTATTACAAAGTTGTTGAACCAATGGAAGCTGAAGGTCATGAAAACAACCACATTGATATGTTAGCCTCAAAGGTTTGATAGGGAGATAGGTGTTATAAATATTTTATTTTTGAGATGTCATTTTTGACTTTAGGGTCTTAACTATGGCATCAAAAGTGAAAGGTTCTAATTTTTCCCCTTATACTTATTGATTTTCATTTTTTGTGTCTTAGTTATCAGTGTTACTTTTATCAGTTCTTTCATTTTGATGATTGTTTCTTATTTGTGAAATGTATATCAATGCTTCAATAGGTATAATTTTGAATTGAGAACTTAGTGTTCTCTTGGATAAGTACTTTTTATCATGTTTCAGCTTATTCTTTGAGATGTTAACCATGTGCATGGTGTTTAAACTGACATTTGATATTTTTATTTGTCTAGATGGATATGGAGCCAGTTCTTGCAATTGACTTTGGAATCAGTGATATCCTTTGTTTATTTTAGTAATCTAGTTCTTACCCATTGCTGAGGGTTTTTCGAAGTTTTCCATGTTATCTTTTCTTCATATTTATTTCATTCAAAAATTGTGGGGGGTGGAATCTAGGAAGAATAAATATTCAGTGCAACTCCATGGTGATTATTCTAGCTGCTTGGATTGCAATGTCAATGTTTAAATGTATTCCGAGCACTAATTGGGCAGGAATGGCACTAATCTAGCATAGCATAAAAATAAATGTGTACATTAAAGGAGTCTTTGGAACTCACTGCCTCATGTTAGCTTTGTGATATTCTTTTTAGACCTAATTATGGTTTAATTTGAGATTTGATTGTTTTACTTATGATAGGAAATAAGTGGGAATGAGACTAAATAAGGTCCCTAAAGTCAGTACTTAGATCAGAATCCAACAATCAAATTAATGAATATTATAAAGACTCGAATCTTAACAAAGTTTTTGCAAAGTTTTGTATCTGTAGTTCTTAACATTCTTACAGATTCCTAAGAGAACGAATTGGGAGGAATATATACCCCAAGGCTCAGATCAGTGGGAGTCACAGATGGCCGTGTCTCAGCTATTTGATGAGCGGCCTGTATGGCCAAAGGATTCACTAACTGAACGCTTGGTTGATAAGGGCTTCAACTTTTCAGATCATCTACTCAGAAGGTTGTCTCCTTATAAGCCTTTACATTCTATTCTCAGTCTTTGTTCTGTTGGTTGAAGTCAATCTGTTCTTGCAGGCTTCTTTCTAGAGTCGCATACTACTTTTCACGTGGACCATTTCTCAGGTTCTGGATAAAAAAAGGATATGATCCTCGCAAGGATCCTGATTCTCGAATGTTAGTATTTTAGAACAAAATCTTGCACATATATAGTATTTAGTATCTGTCCACTTTTGTTCCTCTTTTGCATATAATTTTCTGTTTTCCGTGTGCATAAAACTATTTTAAAAATTTCCATTTTGTCACGGGAAATAATTTCTTGCCTTTCATTTCATGTCTTTTAACAATTATGAGTTAGTTTAAATGTGCAAGCTCGCACATAAGTGTACATATTAAACTACCATGTTTATGGATGTCATATCTTCATTTTTGCTTACATTAATGTATGCTTTAGCAGATTTCAGAAAATTGATTTTCGAGTCAGACCACCATTACAGAGCTACTGTGATGCTAATTCAGCCAATCAGTAAGTTTCTCTTCAAAGTCTTCCTTTTGGTTTTTTATTTTTGCTTCAGATTTGCAATCTACTGTAACAATTAATAGAAATAGAGAACATTCAACGTACTGACACCCTGCAGGATGTAATGAGTGCTCATTTATTGGCCGTTTTCTTGCTCTTTTAGTTCATTAAGGACCTTCAATACTTTCCATTGAATTCAACTCATTAAGAAAGCAATGTTCTAACAGAGTTGTCCAGAAACTGGTTGTTGGGAAAAATCAATCATCTTAGCTCTGTACCGTTCATAGTTTTTAGTTCAAATTTTGGAAATGTCACCTGACTTATACACCATTTTCAATTGGTCACTAAATAAGATTTCAGAAAAAAAGAAAAAAAAAATGAAAAGAAGAGATCCGACCACCAATCCACCCCCACAATGAGATTTTTTTGCCGGAGTTAACGTCAGGTAACAGATTAAGGATTTTGGAAGATTAGGATGACATCTTCCGTAAATTTTTCCAAAGATTTAACTTCTGGCGTTTAAGTTCACGTCACACTTCTAAAAATTTCCTTTTTTAGTTTTGGGTATATATATTCAAACTTATGTATTTGATTTTCAGGCATCATTTGGAGGATACTTATCGTGAACTGTGCAATTAGATTTTTTTTTTTTTTTCCTTTTAATTATTGATCCTTATTCTAGCTTTGAACTTCAAAACTTTCTAATTCCCAATTGTTAATGTAAATAATATTTTTTCTATAGAAATAATTGGTTTTTGTCCGTTTTCTTTTGGGGTGTCTTGCAGACTAAAGCATAGGTGGGAAGATATTTGTGCATTTCGAGTGTTTCCTTACAAGTGCCATACAACATTGCAACTATTTGAACTTGGTGATGATTACATTCAAGAACAGATAAGAAAACCTCCAGCTCAGACAATTTGCTCTGTGAGTTTCTCGAAATAAGCTGTGTCTACAATCCGTTTGCGTATTCCATTAAACCTACTGGAAGCTAAAAACAAAGATCTGTTTGATCACTTAGTGTTACTTTTTTTTTCCCCTTTTGGCTTCAAATTCCATATTTCAAAGATGGCATGTATGAGTTTCTCATTACTGAATTGAGGAAGTTGAGTAAGAACAGTTGGTGATAGAAGAGTTAAGTATGTCCTACATGCTTGAGTGTCTTAAGTACTGAAATGAGGATGTAGAGAATGATAGCTTGCAAGAGTAGAATTTAATAGGAATATGTATGTTAATGAAGTTAGTAGTAGACTGTACTTTTAGCGGTACTAATATTTGACAATTTCTATTTGTTTCAGTTTTTGCTAGCGTTGGTTTTGGTTGGTGACATTTAGCTTATATGTTTGCAGTCTGAGACAGGATGGTTTTCATATAACATGCTTGAAAACTTGAAAGATTGTGTTAAAGTGAGGTTCCTATCTGTATTCCCAGAACCTGGTGCGGAGCCCTTGCTAAAAGCTGCTACTGAAAGCTTCAAAAAGTCCAAGAAGTTGTGTAGTAATGACAAATTAATGCATGAAGAAGTGGTACACCCACAGGCCAAAGCAGGTATAAAAATAAAACCACATTTGTTGAATCTCCAGTTCTTTTAATAGTTTTTTTTCTCTTAATATATAATTAAAAGTGTGTTTTTTAGCTTTGTTTTCTAGTTTTGTTTAACATCATTCGACTCTAAGGAGTCTGATTTTTTCTGTCTGTATTTCGTAAGGAGGGTTGCTTCTCCGTCTTTTTATCAATACAATGTTTCTAATTATATAAAAAAAGTGTGTTTCATATGAACTTTCAAAGCACTTATCCACTTCAAATAAGACACTTCTAGAGTGTTTCTTTTCTAGTAAGGTTGAGCTACAATGACTTCTCCTAAAATACCCCTAAATGCATGGAATTGTACTTAACAGAAGCCACCCTCAAATCTGTTCATCCATGCTTCTTTTCTAGCATCCTGCACATTTTTCTTACTGTAGTTTTCTGGGTCAGGACTACTAATTTATCTTCTCTTGTCACACCAAAGATCTTGCTTGTTCAAAAGGCTTGTTCTCTGATCTGTTTTTTGATTTTTCGTGGTATGTTCCAAATGATTTTAATGGTCTGAACTAGGATTTGATTTCTTATTTGTGTACTCATATTTTATTGCTTTGATTGGCACAGCTATTTGCAACACTTATTTATTTTTTCACTGGAAACATTATAACATCTTTTTGCGATAATGAAAACAGGACATGCTTTTTTTGTCTGATTATTGGAAACGAACTTGGAGGTATTTATTAACTACGTTTATCTACAACTACAACTTATAGGATATGAAGATGTTGAGGAAGAGGAGAAAGATGAAATTGGAGTTAATAATGGTGAAGAGGCATTAGATACAGATGATGGACTTGATGTGGTACTTAATTAATTTCTCTTCAACCGGTTATCTATTGGATCACTATTTTTCTCTACTTTTGGTTTCATGACATTTACTTTTACAGTAAATTATGAGACCTGCCTCCTTTTGTTGACTTATATCATGTTTACTTGTTCGTAGGCTGAGGATGGTGAAATTTCTCTGCAGTCACATTCATGTATCCTTATACCATAACAATCCAGTGCATATTTTTTCTTTGTGCGTGATTTGAATCAAAAAGTGAATTTTTTTTTGGGACTTCTTTACCCATCCTTTGCGGCAATGCAGTGAATCAGCAATGGCTGTTAGTTGAATGTAGAATAATTAAGCATTCATGTGATTTTTTGTTTTTGTTTTTGGCAATGATATTCCCTTATTTTACTAAAAGTAAAGCAAAATAAACTTAGTCTTGTGAAGAGAGAATTTTGTGACCAATTAATGCTTTCAATTGAAGTGTTCTAAGCTCTGGAAATTCTTGTGGATTTCCTATATGTTTCATAGATCTTAACATGGAGAATATCTCAAGAACCCATTTACAGGAGCTTTTTGGTAGTTTTCCATCTCCTGAAGCAGGGGGTGATAGAATACAAGCTGCATATACGAGTGATGAAGAATACCAGATTTATGAGCAAGATAGTGATGACAACTTCCCTGATGAAAATGATTGCTAACATGACATCTCTAAGGTTTGTTCTCTCCTTTTCTCATTCTGAGTTTTCACGCATTCTTTAATTTTTTGCCATTGTGGAGATATCTTTCATGTGAATAATACATACTTGAAACTAGTTGGTATTGATATAAGTGCTCTCTCTCTAGACAGAATAAGTTTGCTACTGCGGATTTCATGTCCTCCATCTTGAAACTGCAGATTCATTTTCTAGCCTGGACAAGATGATAAGTCGAACTGATTTGTGCATCTTCAAATGTGGTCCTCGACTCAATATGGTTTTGGATCTTAATATCTGCCAATGTACAACAATGATAATGGAGAATCTGTACTTGCTTGATGAGCTTCTGCCAGTCTTTGATTTCTTGTTCGATGATATCGGTGAAGGTGTTTCTTTTGGCATGGCAGTTGGATATGCAAAACCACTCAACTCTGTGCCTCCCATTGACCATTTAACGCAGAGCTGAAACCCTGGCGGGAGAAGCACTACTATTGCAACTGTGTTTTTTTTTTTCTTTCGGTCTGAACTTTTGCAACTGTTGGTCATTAGGTTGTTTAAGATTTTCTTTTTATGCGCTTAAGATCATGTGGTAATGATCGCTTGTGCTTAGATTTGCTGGGACAAATATATCTGTAATACTGTTTTTCTTGGAAGTTAGTTATGTTTATTATCTTTTTACAGTCCTGATCTCTTGGACCACAGGGGTCCAAGAGATTTGTGGTCACTCACCGTTGGATGTAAATTCAACGGTTTACTCACTCTTACATTCCTTTTAAGAAACTTTTTTGAAGCATTGGATTAATATCCAACGGTGAGTGACCACAATCTCTTGGACTCCTGTGATCCAAGAGATCAGGACTGTATCTTTTTATACTTTGAAGTTTCTTTAAAATTCCCCCCGTCTCCTATGGCACCCAGGTTCGAAATGAAGAAAGATAACGTGGAAACAAGAGAAACTAAACATCAGTGTACCATACAACGCCTACAGTACACGAAAAATAAAAAGAGACATCTGCCGCTGTGCCACTTTATTTGTAGTCCTTCCTTACATGTACATGTTGTCCCATCTTCGTTTGGACAGCTTTGTCACATTGACATGTTACTTGATTTATCATCCCATAAATAAAAAACCATCTGATTTCCCTCCCACTCCCACTCTCTCCCTTCAAGAGATTGTCTTTCCCAACAAGTGCTTATTGCCCAGTTCCATATGGTAAGGGTATTCTAAGCACTTGGATGTATTGGATATGTATACAAAAATCCAAAGTTATCGAGAATTAAACAAGTTTAAGATATAACTATGTTATCATATTGTCAATTTGATATATTTATTAAATTACATAAGAAGGCATTAAGGAATGTTATTCACGTTTTTGGTAAAATGATCACACGTGCTCTTATGTTATCGAAATAATATTTGTTGTTTAGGTATTTCACTTAAGTGACGCTACACATGAGAGGGCATATCGAGAGTATCCGAAGATGAAAGTCTTGCATTAATAGTTTCTACTCATTATCAATGGCTTTGAATTGAATGCTAACATTTATACTATAATCCTCCTATTATGTCCATTAGCACCATTGTATTAGTGTAGGGTCCCCTTGAATATCCCATGATTTCTGCTTGTTTAGATAACTAAACTACATGAAAAAATTGAGTACTGACTAGGTACTGTCAAAAATTCCCATAACAATGAAAATGTCCACGTTAGGCTGTGCACATCATGTGAAACATATATAACCCACATGGAAGGAATCCTAGGTTTACTTGTGGCTTATGCTTGCACCTATTTTTTCCTTCAAATCAATAAGATATTTGGAGTGGTTGGTTGCTTTGATTTTGAATAGTCGTTTGTTCTTAGTTTCTATTTTATTTTCACGTTTTTCTTTTCTTATAAAAAAATAGTTTATGTTTTTCTATAAAATAAAATAAACTTCATTTTCCATATGCTTTTCAAAATGAATGGGTAAGAAATTTTTTTACTTTGGGTCGCATGCTGAAGAAAATTGGAGTGTTGGTGTAAAGCCTCAAAGAATCTGGAGAGCCATGTCACATGGTCCTCATTATTATGCTTAGTTTTTGAGTGACATGTCGTCCTTTTATTGAAAGCTTTGGCATCTCTCACTTTTGTACTTTCGGTCTTCCACTCTCATATGAATATTGCTTTTCTTTCTCTTCCACTCGCATTTCTTTTCATACTGTATCTAGAAAATAATGAAGGTGCGTGGAAGCTGTAGGATTTTATATGAAGAAAAATAAAAATCGTTCATGTTCACCGTTGAACTTTGGGGATAAATTATAATATTTGTACCCACGCAAGCCACCATCCTCAACTTGTCTTTATAATATTTGTACTCAGCCACCCTCAACTATCTGTAGGAAATGTCTTTATAAAACAATACCTGTAACCTTCAATTAAGTTTCTAATACTCTTGAGTAGTTTTCCCCAAGTTGTCTTTAATTATAATATTTGTACTCAACCAACCACCCTCGAGTTGTCTTTAGGAGCTGTCTTTGTAATATCTGTAGACTGTACCCTTCAGTCGTCTTTCTAAATACCCATCCTTGGGTAGTTTTCCTCAAGTTATCTTTATAAAATTTGTATCAATCAATGTGCAACAAGAGTGTGTCACTATTAACAGTATAAAACCGTAACTCGAAGAAAGAGCACAACCAACTTTAATTGTCAAATTCGAACCAACCCTTGGATGCTGAAGGCGTCCTTGGGGTGATCTCGCAGTTCCTACGACAGGTGCTTCCCTCTAGGCAGCATGCTCGCCTACCGATGTATTTTTACATCCCACAGTTTCAGCATATTGCTTGTTACAGATGTGTGGTGTCAAGTAATTTCTTGGTCCTCCACCGGGGCTTGTTGATTCAAGGGTATAACTAACCAAGCAATTATGCATTGAATGAGAAACTGGTTCAATATGAGTTATTTTCTATATCTCAAGACAAATGAAGACTTTATTATTTCTCTAATATAAAGCCAAGTAAATAAATGGACATAAAGGAAACAAACAGTGAGTTAGATCGGAGGTCTAGTTAACACATCTCTTTGTCCTGTAGTGCAATTTGTTTAAATTGTATTTTTTGTTTTCTTTATTGACCTCAACTTGCTTTCTTCTTTATAAAGTTGTTTATCTCAATAGAAAAAAGTTTATGCAGACTTAAAATTGTTAAAAATGCATTGATAATTAGCCGCATGAACAAGAGAAATTGGAATAAGAATAGACAAATCATTGTGCCCTTACGTGGAATAATTTGTCTTTGGCGCACCCGCCCTCAAGTTGTCTTCGCGAGCTGTCTTTATAATATTCGTACCTACTGAGAGTTGTTGACTAAGTCAATGTGAATGCAAGCTGTCTTTATCCTACTGAGCGTGGTTGACTAAGTCAATGTGCATTTTTCTCACCATTTTAACTATAAGTGTACTCTCACCACCATCCTTAATTATTGCCACTAAAAAGCCTTTTTTCTTTTAAACGACATCTGAAACCGTGCGTTCATACCTTGGGAAACCACAGTGCACATGCGCGCTACACAAAAAGACAATATCGGGGACTTAAACTTGGGACAGTGCATTCATACCTTGGGAAACCACAACAGTCATCTTCATCCTCCGAATTCTCTTGTATTGTAATTTGTATACACCCTCTCAACAAAACCATGGCTGAAGTTGCATTTCCTTTGGCAACCAAACTCATTGAAAAGCTCGGGTCCATTGCTTCTGAGCAGATCGCCTTGGCATGGGGCGTTAAAGCTGATCTGAAAAGGCTTCAGCGCACAATGTCCACCATCAAAGATGTCCTCTTGGATGCCGAACAGAGGCAAGCTCATAACCAGCAGATACGCAGTTGGCTAAGACAGCTTAAAGACGTATTTCTCGATGCCGAGGACTTGTTGGATGAGTTTGAGTGCGAAGCTTTGCGGAGGGAAGTGGTGGAAACATTTCATGGCACAACTGGAAAGGTACGCCGTTTCTTCTCTCGTTCTAATCCAATGGCATTCCGTTTCAGAGTAGGCAATGAAATCAAGGAGATAAGAGAGAGGTTAGATGAGCTCAAGTCCAATAAAGCTATATTTGATTCTCTCACCATTCTTCCTCATGGAGATGGAGGTGATCATCATGAAAGACCCTTCGTTCCCGCTTCAAAGGTTATTGGTAGAGAGTCTGAGAAGGAAGAAATTGTAAATCTGTTGATGCAACAAGGTGATGATGATCAAAGTGGGAATTCTAATAATAAAGTCTCTGTCATTCCGATAGTGGGGATTGGAGGTTTAGGGAAGACCACACTTGCTAAGTGGGTGTACGATGATAAAAGGGTCGTTGGGCATTTCGAATTGAGGATGTGGGCATCTGTTCCGGTGGACTTTGAACTTACTAGATTGACAAGACTGATTCTTGGTTCTGCATCAAATACAGAGATCAGTGATAAATTGACTCCGGATCAGTTGCAAGGAAGGCTACGTGAAGCTTTAAAGGATAAGAAATTTCTGCTTGTCTTGGATGATGTTTGGAATCATGATGCTTTGAAGTGGAGTCAGTTGAGAGATCTAGTGACAGAGGGAGCCAAGTCAGGAAGTAAGATTTTAGTAACGACGAGAAGTACCGCAGTTGCTGAGATCATGGGTACCATTCCAGCAAACATTAATTTAGAATTTCTTTCTTTCGAGGATTCCTTGTCATTGTTTGTAGAATGTGCTTTTAAAGAGGGACATGATAAACAATATCCAAGCCTCTTTAAAATGGGAGAAGCTATTGTCAGAAAGTTCGGAGGGGTTCCATTGGCAGTTAAAACTTTAGGGAGTCAACTATACTCAAAGACTGATGAACGGGAATGGAAATTGGTGAGAGATTCTGAGATATGGGAATTGAAACAAGAAGATGATGGTCACATTTTACCTGCTTTGAGATTGAGTTATACCCGATTGCCTCCTCATTTGAGACAATGTCTTGCTTACTGTTCACATCTTCGAAAGGATGTGATTGAATATAGTAGTTTGGAATTGATTAGATATTGGATGGCACATGGAATCCTTGATAAGTCTTGTGTTCATGGGAATATGGAGTTGGAAGATATCGGAGAGCTATATTTTAAGGATTTATGGGCGAGATCCTTCTTTCAGAACGTGCTTGATTATCATATGTTCTACAGATTTGATATGCATGATCTTATCCATGATCTTGTACAATTAGTTGCACAAGGTGAGTGTTTTACAGTGAAGTCTGCAAACACCAAAGACATATCTGAAAATGTTAGACATTTGACATTTTTGGAACCTGGCCAAAATGTTTCAACAACCTTGCAAAAGTTGAACAAAGTGCGGACTATAGCAGCAATGTATACAGAGATTGATGAATCCATCATGTGCACTTGCTTTTCAAGATTCAAGTATTTGCGAGTGCTTGAGTTTGTTGAAGTATCATTACAAGTGTTGCCAAGTTCCATTGGTTCCCTGAAACATTTGAGATATTTGGACTTGAGATATAATGAAGCAATAACGAAACTCCCTAATGCAATTTGCGGACTGCAGAGCTTGCAAACTCTAAATCTTGCAGGATGTGTGAATCTTGAAGAGTTGCCTAGAGATATAAGCAAATTGATCTGCCTCACATCACTTTATTTAACGACAAAACAAACAAGTTTTCCAGAGAATGGGGTGGGATGCTTGAAATCACTTCGATTTCTTAGTATTTTTGAGTGTAGTAATTTAACCTCTTTGCCGCGTGAAATGAGCTATCTTGCTTCCTTACGGACTCTGTGTTTATCATATTGCAAACAACTGGATTTGGGGAATGTAAACTATCAAGGAACTCCACTGAGGCTCCAAAACTTGTATATTATAAATTTACCACGGATGGTGGCATTGCTTGAATGGTTTAAAGGAGCGGCTAACACCCTTCAACTCTTGTCTATTAGCAGTTGTGAGAATTTGGAGGCATTACCTGAGTGGTTGGCAAGTTTCACATCACTCAAAAAGTTGGTCATTTATTCATGTCAGAAATTGTTGTCTCTGCCAAAGGGGATGCGTTCTCTTACCTCCTTAAGAGAAATTAGGATTATAAATTGTCCAGAATTGGAGAGAAGATGCCAGCGCGACATTGGAGACGATTGGCCCAAGATTTCTCATGTGCCACATGTTTCCTTTCACTGGTTCAATTGATTTCTCGATATATAATAGATGCGAACAAGGTGGATCCTCTCGTGTGTTTGTTCTATACTAATTTCTAGTTTCTTTCTTCAACTGTCTCAGTATTTTTGTTTTCGTTTGTTTGTTTGTTTTCTTGTATCTAGGTACTTACTAGATTGTGTTTTATTTAGTTTGGATTGTTTCATGCTTAGATCAATTTGATTTGATTTTATTCAAGTTGTGGAGTGGACAACCAAAAATAAAAGAATCGTCTTTGTAAATAATAGTTTGGACATGCGTGGTGTGATGTGCACAACGAGTTTGTTTACTTTCTTTGTATCGCTTGCTAATTCCAGTATTGTATATATGCAATGTGATGATTTCATTCATCCATAACATCTTAATATTATGATAATCTTTATTTGTTTCTTTATTTATTATTATGATGTGTCTCCTAAGCTACATCAAAAGTTTTGGTGGCATTATGGCTTTTCATGCGAAAACATGAATACAATTAGGTTGGCACTGATTATTAAATCCATTTCTTCTTAATAACCAACTTCTCCGTCACATTTTACTCTCATCATTAAGGAATTCTTTAAAAAAGGGCCTGCACCTACTTTGGAGGAATGCCACGGATGTTGAGAGCCAGATCCCCTTACTAAAATTTTCATTTTTCATTTTTATTACCATTATTTCTCATTCACCAATTACACATACATTGCACTTCAATCCCAAAATTTGCATATGGGACCTCTTGACTTGGAACTAGCTAATCGAATCTTGTATTCCCCCTTTGACCTAGTCCGAGCCTCGGTACATCTAACTAGTGGCGTATCCATGAATTTTTATATTGGTGGCAAAAAGTGGAAGCACAAAGCATTTAGCCTGGAGAGAAAGACATTAAATTTCTAGAACCCACGCCAAAGAATTGTATAGACATATGAAATGAAACTAAATTCATATAATTAGAGATATCTGCCAATAGCTTTGTCCCTTTTAGATCCGTCACTTATTTTTGTCAACAGATTGCCCCTTTCCTATTGACCCATAGCCCAAAACCTTATAACAAAATTCCACATAGCCCTATCCTCAGAATTGTTCAAGCCCTATGTTTTGGGTCATACTAAGCGTACCAGACGGTATGGGCTGCCCAAAAGTCAGGATGTGTATAAATGTCATGTTAACTGTTTTTTTTTTTTGTTTTTGGAGAGAATCATGTTAACTGTTTTTAAATTTGACTAGGAGAAGCAGACCTCGATTAAGCTAGTTCGCTATTGCAATGAGCTCGTCTCTTTGCGCTCAAATTTAGATCTCCCTTCTCATAGAGTAGATTTTTATATATATATTTTAATACAAGCAATAATCTAAACTACAAGGGAATGAGAATTTCACACACACATACTATCAAGGCATTTTGGGGATCAAACCTGAGACCACTGTTTTACAAGTTAAGGTTATTTTCTACCTAGCCAGACCTCGTTGTTGAGTAGATTAATTTTTTAAACTATCGTTTGTATTATAAAAGATAAAATAAAAGAGATTTGTGGATGAGAATTAGGCTTTATGAATATACGTTACAGAGTGGGACTGGAAAATACATGAGAGAGAGAGAGAGAGAGAGAGAGAGAGAGAGAGAGAGAGAGAGAGAGAGAGAGAGAGAGAGAGGGACAATTGTGCCCTAAAGAGGTGAGACAATCCATGATACAAGGGTCATGATGCATGTCTAGTAAAGGGAGAGCTAAATCTCAATCAATAGAGATTGCACAGTGAAATACCATTTGCTTTTCTTGTCCTTTTTTATTTTCTTTCTTTGTGGTCATACTCATATGGATGACAATCTCCTAAAGTGGTTTCCCCACACCATCACTCATGCTAAAATATGAATACGGGTTTTCAATATGTTCAGATATTTTATTCTTCTCCATAATGAGGTATATATATGAGTTTACAGAGTGCTTTACAAGGAATAAGATTTAATTAGGAATTAGGAAAGTATCTCCTAATTATACACAGATTTGTCAATTAAATGGAATGGGAAAGTAAATCCCTTAATTAATCAAGGAAATAAATCTCCTTGATTAATTAGGAGACTCACGTCAACACTCCTCCTCAAGTTGGTGCATATACGTCACCAATGCCCAACTTGGTGAGTGAGTCATAAAACACTCTGCTACAAACAGCTTTGGTTAAGATATCAGCTAATTGATCTTCTGATTTTACGAATGGTAGGCGGATGATCTTCTTCTCAATTTTTTCTTTGATAAAATGTCTATCCACCTCAACATGTTTGGTTCGATCATGTTGAACTGGATTATGGGCAATATCAATAGCTGACTTGTTGTCACAATGCAACTCCATTGGCTTTTCTGGCTTGAAACCCAATTCTGTCAAGAGTCTTCTGATCCATAGCAATTCACAAACTCCATGAGCCATTCCTCGATACTCTGCTTCTGCACTAGACCGAGAAACCACATTTTATTTTTTACTCCGCCAAGTGACTAGATTACCTCCCACGAAGGTGAAGTAGCCTGAAGTAGAGCGTCTGTCAGTAATGGATCCAGCCCAATCAGCATCTGTATATCCCACAACTTCAAGATCTCTATTCTTTGATAACATTAATCCTTTTCCCGGGGCTGACTTTAAATACCTTAAGATTCGATCAATTGCATTCCTATGAGACACACTGGGTGAATGCATAAACTGGCTAACCACACTCACAGCATATGCAATATCTGGTCTTGTGTGGGCTAAATATATTAACCTTCCAACAAGGCGTTGGTACTGTTCCCTATTGGTTGGTTCTTGATCCATACCTTCACACAATTTGTGATTCATCTCGATTGGTGTGTCAGCAGGCTTACATCCAAGCAATCCTGTTTCAGCAAGTAGATCCAATACATACTTCCTCTGTGACAGAAATATACCATTTGCGGACCTTGCTACTTCAATGCCAAGAAAGTACTTCAGATCACCTAAATCCTTCATCTCAAATTCCTGAGACAAATACTTCTGCAGTTTCAATTGCTCTCCTGTGTCGTTTCCAGTCACAACTATGTCATCTACATAAACAATCAGTGCGGTAAGCTTTTTTCCATCACGCTTTAAGAACAAAGTGTGATCCGAATTACTCTGTGTATATCCAAAAAACTTCATGGATTTAGTGAATCTACCAAACCATGCTCTGGGAGACTGCTTTAATCCATACAATGACTTTTTGAGCTTGCAAACTTGATTCCCCTTGTCACAAGTGAAGTTACATCCTGGTGGTAAATCCATATATACTTATTCTTCCAGGTCTCCATGTAAGAATGCATTTTTTACATCAAACTGATGTAATGGCCAATCGAGATTTGCTGCTAGAGACAGGAGGACTCTGATAGTTTTGATCTTGGCTACTGGGGCAAAGGTTTCTTGGTAGTCTATCCCATATCTCTGTGTGTATCCCTTTGCCACCAATCTAGCTTTATATCTTTCAATAGATCCATCTGCCTTGAGTTTCACAGTATAGATCCACCTGCATCCCACTGTCTTCTTTCCATTAAGTAATGGCACGAGTTCCCATGTGCCATTCTTCTAGAGAGCTCGCATTTCTTCACTCATGGCTTCTTTCCATTTTGGGTCTTTGTTGCATTCCTAAGAGGACACAAATTAATGTGCAAACAACCAATTAAAAATACCCGCAAGTGCACGAATCTATTGAAGTATAGATTATGTAAGTACGGGGTCGATCCCACGAAGAACTTGTCGATTTCCTAAAAGTTCTAATTTGAGTACGTAAAGAACACTTAATTGACACACCACAAATGCACAAATGCATAATGGAAATTAAAAATGAGTAAAGAAGTGTAAAAGAAATGAAACAACACAAGAAAACTAAACAAAAACACAAACAGCATTTCCTATCGCCATTTTATCACCTATTTATCACCTGAAAACAGTACCGTGAACAGTGAAAAGAACAGTGAATAGTGCATGAACAGTACTGGAGACCGGTCGTGTGAACAGTGACGACCGGTCGTTTTTGCACAGAATCAAAAATTGAGAAATGCGTGTTGAGAGACCGGTCGTTTGATACTGGCGACCGGTCGCTTTTGCACAGAATCGTTTTTCTCTGTTTTTCAGTTTCGACCTCTGTTCAGTTTTTGACTTATAACTTTCCAACCGTACATCCAAATTTCACGTTCTTTATACGGTTGGATTCAGCACAGAAAATGCAAGAACACAGCGCAAACCAAAAGTCCAAATCAATTACGAAAACAAACAAAATGCAGTGACAAAGACACAAAACATGTCAAACACGCAACTCACACACACATTGGGGGGGGGGGTTTTGGTTTGGTTCAAGTGACCTATTTCTAGTGCATGAATGTAAATGAACTTCGAATTTAAATGAGAATGGCAGAGATGAATTATCAGAAAGTGAAAGTAAAATGTAACAAACACTAGGGTTTCGGAATCCACCCTAAATAATTCTACCCAAGTTCATGAATACTCAAGTGATGAACTCTAAATGTGTTGATGAAGATATTCGCAATCAAGACCATGGGTCGTGGCTCAAGACGCATCGATTCTCTCTAATATACGTAAAGTGCATGGTTCGTGCTACAATACTTGTGCCCTCCTCATAACCGAACCTAGGTATGGTTCGTACTTCGATTCAATTACAAGGAAAACCCATTAAGTTCAAAGAGAATATGAACATCACAAGAATCCTAATAGCATGGTGTTTACATTAGGTATTCAAGAAACGAATTCACATGGATGGTTCTTACTCCATCCATCTATTGCTTAGGAAAACATGAATATACACATAATCCCAACAATCTCAAGAAGCATGCTTTCAAAGATGGCCAACCAAGGAAAAACACACATCAAGGATAAATTAATTTGGTGAATTGGAATTCATCAACAATATCCAGAAATTCTCAAGCATCAAAACATTAAGGTAATCATGTTTAGGGCTTCAACCTAAGCCCTAGCTATGGAGTTTAGTTGCTCATACTTATTCCAAATACAAACTCAAAACAAAATTAGAAAGAAGTTACAGATTTTGTGAACATGGGAGCTTAAGGTCTTCAATGGTGGAAATCTCTTCCACTCTTTGCTTTGTTGCCCTTGTCTTCCTCCTTGAGCTCCCTAGCTCCAAGCTTCATCTCCAGCTCCAAAATCTGCTTTTGTGTAGAATGAATAGCATGGTTTTATTCCCCCACGTTCAATAGCTCATCTAAATCAGAATGCCTCCCCCTTTGCTTCCCTCTCTCCTCCTTTCCAGCTCCCAAAAATAATATACAACTCATGCTTTAGTTAAAGTCTTTGCCCATTGTCTTCTTGTCCCCTTGCAAATGATGAAGCCTTGTCTTCACAAAGATGCCAATTGCTTCAGAAAATATCTCATTTACTAAGGTAATTGCTTGTTACCAAGTGTTATGGTAACAAGAAGAATCAAGATGACACAATGGAGGTATGAGCTGGCCAATTCCGGATTTCCAGAGCTGTGGTAACATGCTGGATTGGTTGGATAGGCAATACTTATCCAATGGAGCTCAAATTTGGATATGTTGTAGTTAACATCCATTGGAACAAGTTTCATGAAGATCTTCACCTCATCACCAGAGCATGTTGATCCCAGGCCAAGAAGTTGACCTACGAAAATGAACAAAAACAGAATTTATAACCAAAAATGCACTTTTAGCTCATTTTCATTCTAACCAAGGTAAAATCTAAGAAAACACAAAAAGAAAGTAAAAAACTATAAAATATCAAGAACTCAAAATAATAGGTCAATAACATGAAAAATCATGTGTAAAAATTAATATTGTTGCATTCCAAAATTAACGAATATAGGCAGAACAATGATGTATTCATATTTCAATATGAAAAGTATTCGAACCTGTTCAATTACAACAATTTGAGGTCTACATGCAATCTAAAGCTTTGAATTTAGTACATACATCCCAAAGCTACCAACCACAGAATCTAAAACTTTGTACATTCTATGTGAAAATTCTACCATTCACAAAATGACAATCAAAGTGATTGCCACGTAATCATGTTCAAAAGAAACCAAAACAGTGGTTGATAACCTTGTCCACTATTCTGAGCTAAAAAACCTTGTCCACTTTGAGGTCTGAGCTACACATAGTTGGTCATCACACAATCTGCCCACTCATGCCATACTTCATCAATTTGATTTTGTGTATCTGTACAATAATTTGTTTTACTCCACTGTAACAAGATATCAAAAATAAGACTTAATGATTAAATAGATAAAATAATTTCATAAAACTTTCAATTGAAGTCGAATTAAATAGAAGAGAGATCAGAGATATGACTACCAGTTCAAACTGGTACTCAGAGTATCAACTACACAACATTCAAACTGGTAACCAAGCTTGCACCTGCAGTGTATGGGAAGCCTCATTCATTGTGTGCCAAAACAGATTGTAAATTGGCCATCTTGCCAGATCTCCAAATCTTGAAAATCAATCATTGGGCACAAGCACCATGTCTATCAACACATAGCACATCTCGTTTGGCTAAAACGCATACAAAAATAATGCTCTATATCTTCACTGTGCTTTCACAAACATCTGGTTGGACAAGCCATGCAACAAATCCAAGTTCCCATCTGTGTGGCTAAAATCAGGATTGCAAACATTACTAACTGCAGTAGTTTAAATTCTTCTTTTTCTCTGGATGTGGAGCAAACTAATAAATTATCACTGTGATGGAGGAGGGAACTACATTGCTTCAATTCGAAACAAAAAGAGGACTTGGTCAAAACAAGTTAATGTGTAATATTATGATCACTAGTTCTCTCTACAGTAACTCTTTATCTGAGGTGATTTCTGATTGCTTATTATTTACCAGTGTAACAAGGCAAAAAGAATTTGTTAGAGATGTATATCAAGTCCAATTTATAAGAATTTATTATTACTCAGAAATCAACCTACGATTATCAAATTGTTTAATTTAATTTAAAGGTTTTGCAGCATTAAAATTTCAACTTACTGAAGCAAGTTCTTCAATGACAATTGCTCTGTTTCCATCCCTCTCAAAAAGTTCATATACACATCGAGCATGTTGTTCGCAATGATAAAGTGCGTCAAGCTGATGAACACTTAATGCAGCGGCACAGAACTCTTCAAAAGCCATTCTTCTGTATTGAAGTGCATTTAGCTGTCATGGAAGAAATGACCAGTCAGTACTTTTACAACACATCTAATACCATAGAAAAAGTTTGTGATTTCAAGTTTGTGCATGCTGTGTTGTTGATACCAGTTTGAATACCAGTCCGAATTAAACAGAACCATCAAACGCATGTAAAGGCTCACTTGAAGAAATAAATTTCTCCAGTAGACATGAGACAAAAGAGCCTAACATGAGTAGGTAGAAGCAACCCAACCACAGAGAAACACAAATCAACGATTGTTCTTTTTCATTATATTGCACAATCAATTATAATGATTCAAACAAAAGGCATCAATGCATTGCAACAACGTCTGGAAAACCAAAATTCTGCAAAACGGATAAATTCAATCTCAATTAATGTACTCTACCAAGTAACTAAACAAATCAGCAAATTTAGCATTCATAAGCAAAGCTAAACTAAATAGTAATCCCAGTTTGCAGTAATAAATTCATGTTAAAACGGAAACTGATGCTCCAGTAAGCCTTAATTGAAATTGAGATAAAACGAGATTATTTTGTTCTGTTTTTCTTATTTGCTTTCGTTTGTTTTTGTTCTTTGAGTCAAGCCTTAAGTATCTAACTTACTAAAGATCAAGTTAACTAACTCAGAAAATTCCTCAATCAAACTCTACTCAGAAAACTATGACAGTCACTGCTTAGGGTAAGCTATCAATCCTAAGTTTGATAATTATACAGCTGTAATTTTTGGACTACCCCTGGGACTTCATTGTGTAAGCAGATGAAGGTTAAGTTGCACACAACTCTTGAAACTATATAACTAACCAATTAATATATTTCTTATTGGGAAGGACCTCACAGGTATAATGGAAACCACCAATTTATTAAAATTTCATGCGTTCAAATGGGATGTCCAGTCTTTCATTACTATCAATAAAGGACAATAACAAATACAGAGCAATTAAGTGATTGAAAGCACCAATACCTCCTTTTTCTTGCATTCTTTGTAAATATCAAAATGTTCCTGACATTTACTCTTGTCCGAATTATATTCTTCTAGACCTGAAAAAGTTTACAAAAGGAATTAATATTTGGCAAATTTTACTGGAGATTAACTTTTAGGAGTGAGTACCTAAGAAGTAAAATTCATGAAACAATACAATTATCAAACTTGTTCCAGTCCTCAACAGTATCTTTCCAGCACATTTTCTATCAAACAATATGTGCACGTGTGTGCGTGCAAAGAACAACTAAGAAGTAAAAAGTATAGCTCTCTTCATCATTATCTGATAAGTATAAGCCACCAACATGAAATTTACCTTTTGCCCAACCTTCTTCAAAGGAATCACCACGTTCTGCTGAGTATAAGCCACCAACATGAAATCAAGAAAGATTTCATAACTCAGTGGTTCGTCCTTCTATTTGTGTTTATAATTTTGGAAGACAAGAGAAAGTCACAGATCTAGGGTTTGTAATGGAAGAGAGGCTTATGTAAGTTGTGAACACTTGGGGAAAATTTCCAATAAGACAAGTTCCAGATCTCGTTTGGAGACAAAGGATATGAAAGAAGTGGAAAAACAAGAAAAAGAAGAGAAGGGTAAGTGTTTGTGGCGAGAGATCTAGAAAGTGGTGCAGACAAGAGAGGGAGGTGATGGGAAGAGAGAAGAAAGAAGGCTACAGACAGTTCGCGAATTTGGGGATTAAAGTTGAAAGCCTTCCAACTATTTGGGGATCAAACTCGTGAAATTATAGGAGATGAGGGTTTGAGGAGAGGAAGGGATCTGACGAGGGAGGAAGGGATCTGACGAGGGAGGGAGGAGATTAATACCCAAATCTGTAACCCTAAAATTATGTTACTGACCTTTATTGACTGAAGTGGAAGGAGGGAGGAGAGTGAAAGAGATGGGAGAAGGAGGAGAGGGAGACGCAATAGACAGAGAAGAATCGAACGGAGAGTGGAGTGATGGTGAGATAGAAAAAAAGGGGTATAGGGTGAGAGTGGTGGGAAGAACAAGAGAGAAAAGAGAGAATGAGAACTATCGGGCCCTGAGAACAAAGATTGAGTCACTGTTCACTCCGTGTTTTTGTTTTAAAGCTTCAATGACAACGGTTGCAACAAAAACCGTTATGGAAAGTTGTAAAATAAAATCAAAAAATCACATACCCTAAACCACAACGCTTATAAACCCCTTTTAACAACGGTTACGTAATAACCGTTGTGGAAGAAACAACTACAACGGTTTTGGAGCCAGCCATTGTGTATTAAGCGTTGTCTTTTTGAATATTTGTAGTAATGAAAAGACACATTTTGCTTAAGAAACAAAACTGATACGTGCTAACAATATTATGACCACATTAACATACAGAAGTGATACCTACTCGCAATATTATCTACACATTTTGAAACCTACAAACACTATTTTCAACACATTACATAATTGATACCTACTAACAGAATTTTCAACATTTCAAGTTACAAAACTGATACACTATTTTCAACACTTTAAGATACATAATTTCAGCTACAAACACTAATTTCAACAAATTCATATACAGAATTGATACCTACTACAAGATGCATTGCTCCTTATGCATCCCAAATCATCTTATATTCAGAGTTAAGATTCAATTTTCTCTTATGCGTTCTACTTCTACTGGTATTTATTATTATTTGTTTTCCAAGCCCCATTAAATCCCTAAAATTATGCTCAACACTCACACCACTACATGGCCAAAGCAGGCTTACAATGAGGAACAGATGAAGATTCTTCGAATTTTACGAAAACACAACAAACAACCAGAATGCAAACAAAAATACGAAATACAAAACACAACACAAATTACTCAGGCCAATTTATATTTTTGCAAACACATCCGTACAGAGACAGACTACTCTTACCTAGAAAATCAAAGCCCTCAAATCCTCCCTAAAATCCTAAAGCAATTTAAATTAAGTGAATGCAATATAACATGCAAACTTTAATATCAAAGAGAGATAGGGAATTCAACAGAAACGTATCGATTCAGACGTTCAGATGAGAATTACTCGATTACGGAGGTTCTACGACAACAGAAGAGCAAGTCAAAGAGAAACAATACACGAGTTTCTGTGAGAAGAGATGAGGAATAGAGAACTTGATGTCTGGTAGGTATTTGGGTGTTATGACTAGGGTTAACCCATAACTCCATTGACAAGAAAGGCGCCATTTTTTCAAACCAGGCGTGACTTGACACCTCTGCTAAGGGGAAACTGTAGCCTACCCGTATGCACGGTAAGCTTACTTTTTCTCTTCAACCGTTCAGATGCATTTCAATGGCTGCGATTGATTCACTACTACAAAAATCGAAATAGACGACGGTAATCCACCGTCGTGTATTCGGTTTTTCAACCGTCGTAAAATCGAGCGACATCTTTTCATGCATAAAACCACGACAGTAAATCCCCGTCGTCTATTATTTGTAAAGACGACGCTTTTACTCAAAACCGTCGTCTATTATTAAGTAAAGACGACGGTTTTTTTTTATAAAAAGGGTCGTCTATTATATGTAAAGACGATGGTTTTTTTATAAAAAGGGTCGTCTATTATATGTAAAGACGACGGTTTTTTATAAAAAGAGTCGTCTATTATTAAGTAAAGAAGACCATTTTTATATGAAAATGGTCGTCTATTATGAATTAAAGACGGCCCTTTTCATATAAAAAGGGTCGTCTATTATATGTAAAGACAATGTTTTTTTTATAAAAAGGGTCGTCTATTATTAAGTAAAGAACTATGTTTTATTATATCCAAAGACGTCGGTTTTGTTAAAAAGCCATCATCTATTAAATGTGAAGACGACGATTTCTTGAAATATTGTCGTCTATTAACTCTAAGACAACGATTTTTTAGTAAAACCGTCGTTGATTGTATATAAAAAGACGTTATGGTGTTAAATGAGGTCATTGATAATATATACAGATGACGGTTTTTTCCAATAAAACCATCGTTTTATTATCTTTAGTTTTTTGAAGAGTCAATAGTTATTACATAGTCAACCAATCTTTATTCTATTACATACATACTTCCTACCTATAATTAGAAATAACGGAGCTCACAAATTCTACTAATTTGATTTTAACTTCATCAATTTGTTCTTGGGTTGACTTAGCTCTGCCTTCTTGCACATTTTCCAAGTTGTTGGTGTCGGAAAAGGAAAGACTTGCATGAAAGAGACCCGAATACTCTTAAACATAAACTTGTTTAGCAATAACCTAACCTTAGCAAAAAGATCTATGCAGCTCTAGAATGACAGCAGAACACAATTGGCATAATTGGCAAAGTACCTGTTCTTGTGGTGGCACCATAACCTGTTCTTGTGGTGGCACCATAACAAATGAAAAATCAGAGATTCAGAAAATTAACAATGAAATTCCAAAATAATTAAAGTAAACAACAAAAACAAAAAGTATTTTGGACCTGATGATGTTGTCGGTCCAAAAACAAACGGATCTAGTGAGGGATGGGTATGTTTTGCCTCATCTTCTTCATCAGCTTCTTCTTGATTACGAAAGCCTTGTGGGACGGCTGTGCATATTTATAAAAAACCCAAATGAGAAACTCACTTAAATCCCAAGAAATTAGCACAATACATGAACAAACATATATATATATATATATATATATATATATATATATATATATATATATATATATATATATATATATGGACCGATTTCCATAAGTCTTTCTAGATCGAGTCACTGAGTTTTTGATGAGCGAGTTGAGTGCCTGAGAGCGAGATCTTCTTTGAAGAAAGTGAATGTTGAGATCTTTCAAATCAAACCTTTCAATCAGCTTTGATTCTCAAATACAGAACCTCCTTCTACATCTTATGGATCTGCGAAGACCTCAATCTCTCAACTCCTTCATTGATATCGATTTTTTGATGATTTTGTAGAGAGTTTCATGAGGGTGTTTTAGAGAGTGCAGGAGGGTTTCAAGGAGGGAGAGATAAGGTTTTCAGAGACGGGGGAAAATCTGAAAATTTGTCGAGCGCGAATTCACTTAAGTAGCCTTTTTTTAGCATGTTTTAAAAGACGACGCTTGTTAATGAGAGATAAGGTTTTCAAAGACGGGTGAAAATTTGAAAATTTGTCGAGCGCGAATTCACTTAAGCGGCCATTTTTTCGCGTGTTTTAAAAGACAACGCTTTTTATAAAAAAAAACCGTCATCTTAACATATAATAGACGACCCTTTTTTTAAAAAACTGTCATCTTTACTTCACAATAGACGACCCTTTTTTTAAAAAAACCGTCATCTTTACTTAATAATAGACGACTCTTTTTATATAAAAAGGGTCGTCTTTACTTAAATAGACGACCATTTTCATATAAAAACCGTCGTCTTTACATATAATAGACGACCCTTTTTTTATTTATACTTTCATTAAATACAACATAAGATTTTGTGGTATTCACTAGTGTAAATATTTTTAATTGAAGATCAAATTGAGTCATTGTATTCATATAGGGTCAAGGAGTGTAGCTGTAAAAAATCATCAAAATCGGAGTAAAAATAACCGTTAAATCTTGATTTTTCGTTTATAACCGTCAAAATGTTTTGTCCCGTTACTTGATCTCTGATTTTTTTTTTCCGATTTTTGGCGTATATGATCTCGATGTGTAAACAAACAAGTTTGACGATTGGATTGTTGAAATTAGTTTTGTAGAATGCGTATGCCATCAAAACAATATATTCACTAACAATTGAGAGTTTATTTATACTTTTATTAAATATAACATAAGATTTTGTGGTATCCACTAGTGTAAATATTTTAAATTGACGATCGAATTGGTTCATTGTATTCATATAGGGTCAAGGAGTGTAGCTGTAAAAAATCATCAAAATCAGAGTTGAAATAACCGTTAAATCGTGATTTTTCGTTTATAACCGTTGAAAAGTTTTGTCCTATTACTTAATCTCTGAATGTTTATTTTTTCCGATTTTTGGCGTATATGATCTCGAAGTGTAAACAAACAAATTTGACGGTTGGATCGTTGAAACTAGTTTCGTAGAATGCGTATGCCATCAAAACAATATATTCACTAACAATTAAGAGTTTATTTATACTTTTATTAAATATAACATAAGATTTTGTGGTATCCACTAGTGTAAATATTTTAAGTTGACGATCGAATGCAGTCATTGTATTCATATAGGGTCAAGGAGTGTAGCTGTAAAAAATCATCAAAATCAGAGTTGAAATAACCGTTAAATCTTGATTTTTCGTTTATAACCGTCGAAATGTTTTGTCCCGTTACTTGATCTCTGATATATTTTTTATCCCGATTTTTGGCGTATATGATCACGATGTGTAAACAAACAAGTTTGACGGTTGGATCGTTGAAACTAGTTTCGTAGAATGCGTATGCCATCAAAACAATATATTCACTAACAATTAAGAGTTTATTTATACTTTCATTAAATATAACATAAGATTTTGTGGTATCCACTGGTGTAAATATTTTAAATTGATGATCGAATGTAGTCATTGTATTCATATAGGGTCAAGGAGTGTATCTGTAAAAAATCATCAAAATCAGAGTTGAAATAACCGTTAAATCTTGATTTTTCGTTTATAACCGTCGAAATGTTTTGTCCCGTTACTTGATCTCTGATTTATTTTTTTTTTCCGATTTTTGGCGTATATGATCACGATGTGTAAACAAACAAGTTTGACGGTTGGATCGTTAAAACTAGTTTCGTAGAATGCGTATGCCATCAAAACAATATATTCACTAACAATTAAGAGTTTATTTATACTTTCATTAAATATAACATAAGATTTTGTGGTATCCACTAGTGTAAATATTTTAAATTGACGATCGAATGCAGTCATTGTATTCATATAGGGTCAAGGAGTGTAGCTGTAAAATATCATCAAAATCAGAGTTGAAATAACCGTTAAATCTTGTTTTTTAAAAACTGTCATCTTTACTTCACAATAGATGACCCTTTTTAAAAACAAACCGTCATCTTTACATATAATAGACGACCCTTTTTAAAAAAAACGTCATCTTTACTTCATAATAGATGACCCTTTTCATATAAAAAGGGTCGTCTTTACTTAATAATAGACGACCCTTTTTATAAAAAGAGTCATCTTTACTTCATAATAGACGACCATTTTCATATAAAAGGATTGTCTTTACTTCATAATAGACGACCCTTTTTATAAAAAAATCGTCGTTTTTACATATAATAGACGACCCTTTTTATATGAAAAGGGTCGTTTTTAATTCATAATAGACGACCATTTTCATATAAAAAGGGTCGTCTTTACTTAATAATAGACGACCCTTTTTATAAAAAAACCGTCGTCTTTACATATAATAGACAACCCTTTTTATATGAAAAGGGTTGTCTTTAATTCATAATAGACGACCATTTTCATATAAAAAGGGTCGTCTTTACTTAATAATAGACGACCATTTTTATAAAAAAAACCGTCGTCTTTACATATAATAGACGACCCTTTTTATAAAAAACCGTCGTCTTTACTTAATAATAGACGACCCTTTTTATAAAAAAAAACCGTCGTTTTTACATATAATAGACGACCTTTTTTTATAAAAAAAAAAACCGTCGTCTTTACATATAATGGACGACCCTTTTTATATGAAAAGGGTCGTCTTTACTTCATAATAAACAACCCTTTTTATAAAAAAACAGTCGTCTTTACTTAATAATAGACGACCCTTTTTTATAAAAAAAAATTGTCATTTTTACATATAATAGACGACAGTTCTTTCAAAACAACCATGTCTTTACCAAAAAAAGGACACTTGATTTTTAAAAGACGACGCTTGTCATACCTGCTGTCATTGTTTTTTGGTCAGATTTTAACTCTGAAGAAAAGCTTTTTAATAAGACGACGCATTTTTATTTGTGTGCGTCGTTATAAAAAAATTCTCAACAGTATCTCCATTTTTTAGTTGTTTAAGTCACTTATCTACGACGGTTTTTTGTTACCGTCGTCTTTTTAAAAACAACGGCGGTTTTTTGTTCTTCCGTCGTCTTTTTCTGGTTGTCTTTTGCCCTTTTTGTAGTAGTGATTCTTATATAATGTTCTCACATAAGCGCTCTCACCTGATCCGGACAGAACTAGTCTTTGTAATAACAAAGTGGCCTTCCCTTGAGTAGATTCCTAATCACTGTACCGACCCACCAGTGTTGACTAAGTCAATGTGAAAGCAAGTAATTAGGTTTCTATTTGAAGACGCTATGCGGATTCGGTCAGTTGATCTGGAAAGTGAGCATCCAAAAAATTAGATAAAATTTAGAAAAATTTAGAATATGAGAAAAAAAAAAAAAGAAGAAAAAAGAAGTATGAGTTTCGGTTTTATATGTTGTATCATATAAAATAAAACATTTATTTGATACAACCAAAGGATATAAAATATAACAAGAGAAATTAATTAGGTTTTTTTTAATTGTAAAGTGAAATATTAAATAAAAGGCCGAAATAATTCGGCTTCATTATTTTCAGCCTTCCCAAAGTGAATGCAGTTTAGACTAGTCCGAGTTTTGGGGTAGGATTCGTGCGATGGATAGGCTCTATGAGTGTGGTTTTGGTCGTCTTCGTCATTGAACTCTGGGGATAAGATTAGTGGACTGATTGGAATGTTTGGTGAATGTGTGTTGACTATATGTCAATGTGAAGGCAAAGCAAGTTCACAGTACCACAATCATCTTATTAAGAACCAATATATCCCAATTCCCTTGTATTGTTCGTATTCCCTCTCCCAACTAAAACCATGGCTGGTCTTGCATTTCCTTTGGCAACCAAACTCATTGAAAAGCTCGGGTCCATTACTTCTGAGCAGATCTGCTTGGCATGGGGCGTTAAAGCTGATCTGAAAAAGCTTCAGCGCACGATGTCCATCATCAAAGATGTTCTCTTGGATGCCGAACAAAAGCAAGAACGCAACCAGCAGATACGCAGTTGGCTAAGACAGCTTAAAGATGTATTTCTCGATGCCGAGGACTTGTTGGATGAGTTTGAATGCGAAGCTTTGCGGAGGGAAGTGGTGGAAACATTTCATGGTACAACTGGAAAGGTACGCCGTTTCTTCTCTCGTTCTAATCCAATCGCATTCCGTTTCAGAGTAGGAAATGAAATCAAGGAGATTAGAGAGAGGTTAGATGAGCTCAAGTCCAATAAGGCTATATTTGATTCTCTCACCATTCTTCCTCATAGAGATGGAGGTGATCATCATGAAAGACCCTTCGTTCCTGCTTCAAAGGTTATTGGTAGAGAGTCTGAGAAGGAAGAAATTGTAAATCTGTTGATGCAACAGGGTGATGATGATCAAAGTGGGAATTCTAATAATAAAGTATCTGTCATTCCGATAGTGGGGATTGGAGGTTTAGGGAAGACCACACTTGCCAAGTGGGTGTACGATGATAAAAGGGTCGTTGGGCATTTCGAATTGAGGATGTGGGCATCTGTTCCGGTGGACTTTGAACTTACTAGATTGACAAGACTGATTCTTGGTTCTGCATTAGATACAGAGATCAGTGATAAATTGACTCCGGATCAGTTGCAAGGAAGGCTTCGTGAAGCTTTAAAGGATAAGAAATTTCTGCTTGTCTTGGATGATGTTTGGAAAGATGATGCTTTGAAGTGGAGTCAGTTGAGAGATCTATTGATAGAGGGAGCCAAGTCAGGAAGTAAGATTTTAGTGACGACTAGAAGTACCACAGTTGCTTCGATCATGGGTACCGTTCCAGCAAACATTAATTTAGAATTTCTTTCTCACAAGGATTCCTTGTCATTGTTTGTAGAATGTGCTTTTAAAGAGGGACATGAAAAACAATATCCAAGCCTCTTTAAAATGGGAGAAGCTATTGTCAGAAAGTGCGGAGGGGTTCCATTGGCAGTGAAAACTTTAGGGAGTCAACTATACTCAAAGACTGATGAACGGGAATGGAAATTGGTGAGAGATTCTGAGATATGGGAATTGAAACAAGAAGATGGTCACATTTTACCTGCTTTGAGATTGAGTTATACCCGATTGCCTCCTCATTTGAGACAATGTCTTGCTTACTGTTCCCAGCTTCAAAAGGATAGGATTGGATATGCTAGTTATGCATTGATCGGATATTGGATGGCACACGGAATCCTTGATCAGTCTCGTGGTCATGGGAATATGGAGTTGGAGGACATCGGAGAGCTATATTTTAAAGATTTATGGGCGAGATCCTTCTTTCAAAACGTTATTGATTGTCATACTTTCTACAAATTTGATATGCATGATCTTATTCATGATCTTGTACAATCAGTTGCACAAGATGAGTATTTCACAGTGAAGTCTGCATACACCAAAGACATATCTGAAAATGTTAGACATTTGACATTTTTGGAAGCTGGCCAAAATGTTTCAACAATGTTGCAAAAGTTGAACAAAGTGCAGACTGTAGTAGCAGACGAAATAGAGATTGATGAATCCTTCCTGTGCACTTGCTTCTCAAGATTCAAATATTTGCAAGTGGTTGCGTTACCTGGATGTTCATTACAAGTGTTGCGAATTTCCATTGGTTCCCAGAAACATTTGAGATATTTGGACTTGAGTTATAATGAAGCAATAACGAAACTCCCTAATGCAATTTGCAGACTGCAAAGCTTGCAAACTCTAAATCTTATTGGATGTGTGAATCTTGAAGAGTTGCCCAGAGATATAAGAAAATTGATCAGCCTCACATCACTTTGGTTAACGACCAAAGAAACAAGTTTTACAGAGAATGGGGTGGGATGCTTGAAATCACTTCGATTTCTTAGTATTATCGAGTGTAGTAATTTAACCTCTTTGCCGCGTGAAACGAGCTATCTTGCTTCCTTATGGACTCTGTGGATATACAAATGCAAACAACTGGATTTAGGGAACGTAAACTATCAAGGAACTCCACTGAGGCTTCAAAAATTGTGGATTCAAGGAGTACCACGGATGGTGGCATTGCCTGAATGGCTTCAAGGAGCAGCTAACACCCTTCAAATCTTGGTTATTGGCTGCTGTGAGAATTTGGAGGCATTACCTGAGTGGTTGGCAAGTTTCACATCACTCACAAAGTTGATCATTGGTGAATGTCCGAAATTGTCGTCTCTGTCAAAGGGGATACGTTCTCTTACCTCCTTAAGAGAACTTGTGATTGAGAATTGTCCTGAATTGGAGAAGATTGGCCCAAGATTTCCCTAAACCAGCGCAACATTGGAGAAGATTGGCCCAAGATTTCTCATGTGCCACATGTTTTCTTTTCCTTCTTTGATTGATTTCAAGATATATAATATATGCGAACAAGGTGAGTCCTGATTTTGTGTGTTTGTACTATACTAACTCCTAGTTTCTTTCTTCAGCTGTCTCAGTATTCTTTCTTTCCCTTTGTTTGTTTGTTTTCTTTTTTTTTTTTTGTGTCTGGGTACTTACTGGATTGTGTTTTATTTAGTTTGGATTGTTTCATGCTTAGATCAATTTGATTTGATTTTATTCAAGCTGTGGAGTGGACGACCAAAAATAAAAGAATCGTCTTTGTAAATAATACTTGCAGACATGCGTGGTGTGGTGTGCACAATGACTTTGTTTACTTTCTTTGTATTGCTTGCTAATTCCAGTATTGTATATATGCAATGTGATGATTTCATTCATCCATAACATCTTAATATTATGATAATCTTTATTTGTTTATTTATTTATTATTATGATGTGTCTCCTCTGCTACATCAAAAGTTTTGGTGGCATTATGGTCTTACATGCGAAAACAGGAATACAAATTACAATCAGGTTGGCACTGATTATTAAATCCATTTCTTCTTAATAACCAAGTTCTCCGTTAACTTTTACTCTTTTGTTTGGTTTGGATTGTATCATTGGTGATCAATTTGTTCTTATTTAACTTTTAGACCACCAAAATTAAAACAATCTTCTTTGATAGTATTTCTTTGTGCCTCCCATTCACCCTGTAAATCAGAGCACAACAACTTAATGGTATTCCTGCACACACACACACACACACACAAAAAAAATCATTTAAATTTAATTTAAAAAGTGTTGGCTTAATTATATTTCCGCTTACACTACAATTTTTGTGATTCTACACTGTAAAGCAATATAAACTGTGTCACAGCCAAAATGAAAAATGAAAAATGAAAAATAAGGGTCAATTTCACTTTTTGGTCCTCCAAGTACACCTTGGTTTCAAAGCAAAATAAATCTTATCAACATTTCAAATATTGGCATACTTGATGAGAAGGCCCTGACTTGGAATTGATTGAAGTCATTATTATTTTAAATTAGTTTCTTGATTTAGCCACCCATTTCTCCAAGAACATAATGTAATTTTATTTTTTTTCATTATCTTAGATCTTGGGCATGTCGACTCTACATCTTAAACTAGTATAAACTCTCTTTCTCAAGAAAGTAATATAAATTTTGTAATGGCCAAACTAAAAAAAGAAAAAAAGTAATTAATGAACCTTGTTTTTTGGTCCTGTGGTGAACAAATTTAAAGTGAAATGTATATGTTCCCCAAATCACATGGTGTTTATAGCATTTATATGTTCTCAGTTACATGTGCCTCAACCATAGTGAAACAATTGAAATTAATTCATAGCATGTGTTCACTGACAGGACCCGACCCAAATTCCACTTTGGAATCCGAGTCGAACCCTGTGCGTGTCCAACACCTGGCGGGTGTCAGGCACAAATGACTAATTTGCCCTTCTTACTAAAATCCAAATTCTTTTTAGGTTTGACATCTGCCGAAAATTCGGCATAGTCTCCTCTGTAAACTGAATCTTTTCCCAAATTTTTCACCTGTTGGAAAGCATACATATATAAAAGAAAACATCACAACCGCCAGCATGCTTTCAACTTACATCCAAACAACTTAACCAACTAACCGGCCTGAGGCCATACAGAAAATATTTGGGCAAATCTTCAGAGCAACTAATTCAGAATTTAAGATAAACAGTACAATTACAAAAAGAACTCCTACGTAGCGGAGGAGATGGGTGGAGGAAAGTGACGGCCCTGTGGTGATGTCCCCGTACACGACTACTGCCTGGGGGCGCAAAACATTGAAAAACGTGAGTGGACAAAAATAAAGTTTTAGAACATAAGGTATCAACATACTAACCCCCCTGTTAAAAACATTTAGAAAATTTAATCATATCCATGTTCAATATCCGTATGAAAATTCAGGCATGCAAATCCTCATATATTTATAGCTGAGCATATATTCAATGAAACATTAACAAAATATCTGAGATTAATAAAGGGAAACAATTTCCTTCCACCTAGGTGTACCCATCATAAATCCGTCAATTCCATAATTTCCGTCAATTCCTCCTAGCAGGTCTCGGTAGCATAAAGTTACTCGAGCCGCATTCCTTGCAAGACTCAGAGGACACTTGGTCCACCCGAGCTGCATTCCTAGCACCACACGGTTTGGGCGTCCCCGAAACTCGTGGGGCAATCGTCAAACGCGCGCTGACTCAACTGAAGGCAACTGGGATGTCCTTGGACATCATCATAATCGAAGGCAACAATTTATCCGAAGGCAACATTTTTGGGTACCTATGGTGGTTTAAAAACAAAATACATGCCCTTCCTGGAAATTACAATATTATTCCTCAACCAATCATTCAATATGGTTAATACCTCATTTCTTACTTTCCAAGCCATTTGCATTTAAATATAATAACATATAATCAAGAACATATATATAATTTCATTATTCCTGCTCGGAAAGTAATAACCATAAATAAATCCTTCAAGATCAAATATTGAAACTTTAATAACATAAAATCCATTTATAAAACAAAAGTCCACTCACTGTACGTCCGAGTTGCTCTGACCCTTTGAGGGTCCCTCCTGTGAATCAGCTGGTACCCGAGTACCTATTTAAGCCATCATAATATTTAATCAATAAAATTGCTCAACACAATAATTTAATTTAAAGCCCTGACCCCCGGCTTCTAAAAGTGCGTGTACTTAGTTTAAGACCATTCTTATCGAGTACGCTGAACCGGTGTACCATAATCTTTTGAATCTTTCTACAATGCCTAAAGAAGGCCTCCTAGGAGTAAAACTCCCAAACAACACTTGATAACGAGAAAGGAGTTTGTTTCAGTTATACTATGTCCGAGAGGTCTAAACTTATTGAATGACCACTATTTTTGGATATGTTGTAGAGAACAGGAAACTGAACAACTTTCAAGAAGAAACCTTGGTCATCTGAACAAGGGAAATCGACATCCAAGAGTGAGTAAGGTGCTGTAGAATTTAAACAGCAGACTAGAGGACTTACTAACTTTGAACAAGGTTTCAGATGGTTATAGCACTTAAATTGCTGTGAATTTTGGATATGTCATAGTTCCATAACTAAGGAACAACCTGTATGAAAAAAGTGTTGTCAAATGATCAGTAGAAATTGACACACAAGAAAGAATTCGAGCCTACATCAATATAGCAGAGCAAAATGAGTAGGCAACACTTCAACCAGCCTTGAGATGACTACACTTCTTGGATGAAGCTACAATTTTGACAGATTATAGCCAAGACAAAGATGAACAACTTTGATGAAAGGAACGAAGCCACTAGATCAGAGAAAGGCCACATGCAAGAGTGAATAAGGGCACACTAGAATGAAACCAGCAAACAGAATGAAAGTGAAGAACAGTCTCACCTTGAACACAATTTAAGGTAGATAGAAATCTCCGTTTGCCTTGGAATTTGGATATGTTGTAGATGTCGACCTCAGAAACAATTGTTATGAAGGAATAGAGGTAAGAATCGCAACAGAAACCCGCATGCAAAGAGAAATCCGTGCTTAACACAGAGTATCAGACAGAGATGATCTGTTCGTACTCCAACTGGGGTTTGAGGTGTTTATATTTCTCCGACTGGGTTAATTTTCGGATATGTTCTACTCATGAGGCAGACGAACAAGTTTGAAGAAGGAACTATTTCGTTTTGAGCTCAGGAAGTTGATGCTTTGGACCTGTGAACAGATCAGTAAGTCTTGAGGAGGTTCTGTCGGTTTGGGATTATTATGGGTTTATGGGACTTGTGTAGAATGAATAGAGAATATTTAGGGAATTTGTTGGGCTTATCAGATTTGGGGCTCAACAATAACAGACGTGTCAGGTGAGTTAAAACAGATTTTCTGGTTTTCTAAAAATCATCTTTGAACTGTTTACAAGTTTGCCACCGGACAAATTTCTTTATCGCAACTTTTTCGTTACAACTCCGATTCGAGCCCACTACGTGTCTAAAAACTCGTTTCGACGTGCTCTACATAACGGTCCAATCAAAATTTTCAAATTCCTTCCCGGACAAAAGGTCAACTTTTATACCCGTTAAAATATTCCAGGGGCAAAATAGTCTTTTTCTAGAATAAAATAATAATTGAAAATTAATTAAGGATCGAGTTGTTACATTCACTTATCAAGAATGAGTATTGAAATAATCACACTTCTTATAAAGTATCGAGATAAGGGACATGCTTCACCATGGTTTTCTTAGAAACCGATATATATGCCTCAGAGAAAGGCATTGCTTAAGTTTTTTTTTTTTTTTCTTGGGAAAGAAGGGCATTGCTTAGGTTAGATTTTGACAAATGTATGCTGCATGCGTCGTTTTTCTTTCCTTATTTTTTCTTTAGAGATCATTGTTCAAACAAAGAACAAGAATATATACTTGAATTCGCCGGTACTTTACACTAGTAAAGACCAAAGTCGGCCCATAGCATGTGCGGGCTGTGCGACTGCACAGGGCCCCCAAAATTTAGGGGCCTTCAAATGTTTTTAAAAGCCCAACATTATATTATATATTTTTTTATTCCAAAAATATTATTATTATTTCCTAACGAGCAGATATTTGTTCCTTCTTGATTCTTCCGTCTTCCGTCCAAACACAAAGTCTTTTGGACTCTTGAGCAAGTCAAAAGGCGTGCTATGTGCATCTCTGCTCTCCACTCTCTCTCTCTCTCTCTCTCTCTCTCTCTCTCATATTAGAATTTAGAAAATTATATGTTGCATTTGGAATTAGCCATCATATGATTGCAAAAAGAAACCTAAAAAATAGGCTATGTTTGTTGCTAAAAAATTGCTACTAACATGGAGATTGATCCAAGGTTGGTGGAAAAACGTCAAATTCATAGAAAGAGGCATTTTGATGAGAATCTTAATGATGAGTTTACACAATCAACTCATGAATCAGGTGAAGACAGTTTCAGAATTGATTACTTCTTATATACAGATGAAGCAATTGGATGATTCTGTAGCTGGTTGATGATTGTACTTCCTTGGGTTCTTGAGTGTTGCTGGTTTTGTAGTATTTTGCTTCATTTTGCTGGGTGTAGTTTTTTTGTATGCAAAAGAAAATTGAATAGATGTGAGTATGTGAAAATAGACGAAGGATGATCTTGATGGGTTTTAATGTAATTGATGCCACATAATGATTTTGGTTTAATTTATGATTTATGAATTTTAAAATTTGAAAAATTGTTATTTTACTTATACATATAGGGCCTCATCAGCTTTCTTTGCACAGGGCCTCCATATCAAATGGACCGGCTTTGACCCAAGAAAAAAAAACACATTTTTATTCTCTAAATGTAATTGCCCCAACAATCAGTTAAGTAGTGTCGGGAGTATTCGCAATTTGAAATTTTTTTTTTGGGTTGTTTTTTCTTACGTTAATTAATCATTCTGATTGTAATTTTACTATATTTTGAGATGATGAGAAAAAGTAGTTTTCTAGCTCTTTTTGCATGCACATCCGTTAATAATAGTCGTCCTGCACAACACATTACACATGCGTGGTGATGGTGTGGTGTTGTGCTCTTGCTAATTCCAGTATTGTAGCCCGGTCCTGGCCCAGGGCGAACAGGGCAACGGCATGGGGTCCAAAAGTTTTGGGGGCACAAAAATTAATTATAATCCTCCATATGTATATGTATTGTACATGCCAAAACGATATCAGAAAATTTCATTGGTTAATGTAAACATTAAAAATTGAAATTATTAATTAAATGAGGATAATATGGTAAATTCACACTTTTTCATATTAAAAAAATTAAAATTAAAAGAAAAATCAGATAATGGATCCTATTTTTATGGAACACAACTACCCATCATTTTTAAAAATTCTAAAATACATTAACATTTTAAAATAAATAAAAAAGCCTCTCGCAAGCGCAGAAGCGCATGCTGAGAGGCTAGTATATATTATGTATTTTAAAGCCTATATCTATATCTATATCTATATATATAAAGCAAAAGGCAGAGAATGGTGAAACATTCAAAATACCAGAAAATGTCCTTGGTTAATGCAAACATTAAGAATTGAAATTATTAATTAAATGAGGATAATATGGTAAATTCACACTTTTTCATATTTAAAAAAATTAAAATTAAAAGAAAAATCAGATAATTGCCTATTTTTATGGAACACAACTACCTATTATCTTTTTTAATTCTAAAATAAATTTTAATTTTTTTTAAAAAAAGTCTCTCGCAGGCGCGGAAGCGCATGCGAAGAGGCTAGTATATATAAAGCAAAAGGCAGAGAATGGTGAAACATTCAAAATACCAGAAAATGCCCTTGGTTAATGCAAACATTAAGAATTGAAATTATTAATTAAATGAGGATAATATGGTAAATTCACACTTTTTCATATTAAAAAAAATTAAAATCAATAGAAAAATCGGATAATGGATCCTATTTTTGTGGAAAACAAGTACCCATTATCTTTTTTAATTCTAAAATAAAATTTAATTTTTTAAAAAAAAAATTTCTCACATGCGCGGAAGCGCGTCCAGAGAGGCTCATTATATATTATATGAAAAGGAAAAGCACGCGCATCCGATTTTGTTTTTTTTAAATTTTTTCTTCTTGTCTGCTGGTCCAACCAAAAGCTTTGCTTCTTTTTTATTCCTGTAGCTGAAGACGCGCATGTATGATGTCTCCCACTTCTTTTTTTAATTATTCTTTATGCCCCATTTTTTATTTTTGAAAGAATTCTTTGTGCCCTTTTGTTCTTTCGTTTTGCTGCTGCTTCTTGTCCACTTTTGCTTCTGTATTTTTTTTCATCTCAAATTCCCTTTGGTCTGCGTTTCATTTCCTCCTCGTTGTAGTTTCCTGTCGTTTGTGGTGGCAAGGGGCAGAAAACAAATTGGAGTTGGAGTTCTTGTTCTTTGCTTCAAGTTGAAGAAAAAATGCTCAAAATTTAGGTTTTATTGTTCTTTGTTCTTTGTTAAATTATTGATTTTATATGTAGTTGCATTATTGTTATTGTTTTGGTCTTAGGTGTTGATTGTTGAGATTTTTATTTTGAAGAATACCAATTGCTGAAAGTCTAAGAGGATTTTTGCATAAATATTTTTTGAAAAAAAAAATGTTTCACTAGAAAATGTAGTTGAAGATTTACCAAATAAATCTGAACAACGAATTCATTTTGAACAAAATGAAAATGACAAAAGTGTACATGAATGAAAACGAAAATAAAAGTGACCAAGTGCCGGACATGATATTGAATTGAAGATACAGTGAATGAACTTGAATGCCCAAAATTTGGCATTTTGCGGAAGAAATGAAAGCGAAAATCAAGAAAACTGAACCTATCTTAGGCAGTGAACATTACCAATAATTTATAATTTCCGTGATGAATTTGTCTATAAAGGGGTACTCCAAATAAATGTGAACCTCAACTGCTTTCTGCTTTATATGTTTATCTCAATAAAAAAAAAAATTATTGCAGACTTAAAGAATGTGAAAATAGGTTTTTTCTTTTATTTTCTTTTCATCAAGTTAAAAATGCATTGATAATTAGCCGCAAAAGGACAATGAACAAGAGAAATTTTTTTTTTTTTTTGGTCGAATGAACAAGAGAAATTGTAAACAAAAAAATAAGAATAGACAAATCATTGTGTATACACTATGCCAAAGGCCCCTCCGTACGGTGGCATTACTCGAGAAAAATGCATTGATGATTGAGCCACAAAGCACAGGTAACAAGAGGAATTATAAAGAAAAATAAAAATAGACAAAACAGTTCGTCTTCACCGTTAAACTTTGGGGATAAATTATAATATTTGTACCCACGCACGCCATCCTCAATTTGTCTTTATAGTATTTGTACTCACCCACCCTCAATTATCTGTAGGAAATGTCTTTATAAAAAATACCTGTAACCTTCAATAGTCTTTACTCTTGAGTAGTTTTCCCCAAGTTGTCTTTAATTATAATATTTGTACTCAACCAACCACCCTCGAGTTGTCTTTAGGAGCTGTCTTTGTAATATCTGTAGACTGTACCCTTCAGTCGTCTTTCTAAATACCCATCATTAAGTAGTTTCCCTCAAGTTGTCTTTATAAAATTTGTACCCAGTGCACAACAAGAGCGTGTTACTATTAATAGTGTAAAACCATAACTCGAAGAAATAGCACACCCAACTTTAATTGTCAAATTCAAACCAACCCCTGGATGCAGAAGGTGTCCTTGGGGTGATCTCGCAGTTCCTATGACAAGTGCTTCCCTCTATGCTGCATGCTCCCTTACCGATGCATTTTTACTTCCCACAGCTTCAACATATTGCATGTTACATATGTGTGGTATCAAGTAATTTCTTGGTTGTCCAATGGGGCTTGCGGATTCAAGGGTATAAATAACAGAGAAATTGTGTATTGAATGAGAAATTGGTTCAATAAGAGTCCTTTTCTATGCCTCAAGACAAATGAGGACTGTAAAACCAGGCCCTAGGCTCTAAAAGCCTACAGAAAAAGGGGGGGGGGGGGGGGGGGTGTGAAGTAGACTATATGATAATAACCTACCTTTTAAAATTTTAAGCCCAGCTAAGAATAAATAAGCGGAAACATAAACACATGCACAACCATGGTGTTTAAATACTTAGCATCAGAAGTGAGTAAAAGGAACTGACTGCATGAAACTGGATTGATACAGACAACACCACGTATTAATACAAACAGACACTCTTGTGATTTTGGATCAATACAGTGCAACGTCGTATTGATCCACGTTAGTGTACTGATGTGATTTGAACAAGATGCAGCAAGTACAACAATGACAGCAAGAGTATAAACATACACAAAGATTTGTTGACCCAGAAAACCCAAGTGGGTAAAAAACTGGGAGCACCAAGCTAGGAGAGATTCAATCCACTCATTAAGAAATACAAGAAATGAAGGAAGACAAAACTCAATCTATCACCTATAGGCAGCTTCAATCAACCTTACAGCAAGCACCATTTCTTTATCTCTTAGCAGCAGCAAATCCTCTCAAGAGCACCAAGCTCAAGTTGCATGTAGTTTGATGTATGAAGTGAGTTATGGTTTCACAGATTCATCTATCTCAATCACAAAGTATGATTGAGCTAGACAAATGAAACCTAAGTGTTGTGATGATTAAACTAGAAGTAATGAACTTGAAGCAAATAGTTTAAATCAATCAAAACAACAATGAAACAAACATTCAGCCGAAATCAATGTAAATATACTTGGAGGAAATTAATGTGTATGCAATCATACTCATACTCTCAAGTAATTAACAATGGCTGAAACAATAAAATGGTTTTTGAATGCTCAATAGCAGATATAAAAAGTTTTCAATAACAGAAAATCTGCTTTTACATGACTAGCATGAATGGTTCTTGAGGAACATAGAAACGGTTTTTCAAAGCATTGATATTTCCTATCTGACCAAAGCATGGGGTTTATTATATTTATTAATGACTATCTTTACAAAATATTAAACCCCTTCTTTCTAAAAACATCTTGATTATTATACTTTATCTTTTCTAAAAGGATGTTTTTTATTTCATGTCATACCTTTGTGATTGGCTCTTTATGACAAAGCATGCATGAGTTGTCCGCTCATTCCTTCCTTTCTTGAGCACATCATCTTGCTATATTTACTCTCAAACGTCTCTTTGAATTCTTGGAAGCATGCTTTTGTTTTTTTATCAACCCATACCCTTCCTTACAAAAACAAAAGCTGTTTGTCTCCCACCTTTCTTCTTGTCAAGCAGCCACATGCGGCTACTGTTGGTTCCCAAACACACCCATGCTTTTTATGTCCTTTTCCATAGTGTTGTTAGCCAACTTGGTCTCCAAAAAGAATCCAAGTAATTCCTTATTCCCCCTTGTGTCTTGAGCCGGTCCTTGGTCAAGTTGTTGGATCTGTGGCTTTAAACAAACATAGTGTTTAAAGAGTCGTAGCAGTTAAATAGATGATCAAAACCTTTACTATAGATATGCACAACACCTTCAATTGAGATGTTTCAATCGAACCCCATGTGTGTATGAGAAACCCCCATTCCCTTGTATTTAAAAACACAAAACACTTCTTCTTACCAAATAAAATCTGAACATAAACTTTGAAACTCTAAAATCCATTTTATTGTCTCATTTCATGCCATACTGAATTTGAATCCCTTTTATGTTAAATTCCCTCCCGACTAGAATTTAGAATCATTATTAGGGTTTTTTTTTTTCTCATTGGCTTTAATTTGTTTTCAGATCAGGTCTAATATCCAGATGTACTTAAATTTTGGGACCCTAAATAGAGCCATTCATCTATACAAAAGGTTACCTTTTTTTAACCCTGCAATCTTAGAATTTGTTTCTTTGGGACCCTAAATAGAACAGAATCTTAGAATTCTGTGAGTTGGTATTAGTTTTATTACTTTTATCAATTTTCATATTATTTGTTCTTTTAATGACCAATTAGAGCATCCGCAATGATGCTCTCTATTTCTTAGCTAAAATTTAGCTAAAAATATAAGAAAGCTATTTTAGGAGCTCTCTAAAAAATTTCAACTCCAACCATACTCCCTAATTTGGAGAGTCATAAATGCTATAACTCTTTTATGATTGGTCCATCTCTATTAAAAAATAAAATAAAAAATAGTTAGAATTAAATAAAGGTTTGAAATACTTATTAAATAAGGCAGCATTAAATTATAGGGAGCCACTAGTAGTACTTTCTCTCTCCTCAGATTTAGGAGCTCCTAGAGGACTCCCTATTTTAGGAGGTGGATAGGGAGCATGGTTGGAGTTGCATTTTTACAATTCCTCCCTAAAATTTGTCTAAGGAGGTGGTTTAGGGAGCCCATTGCGGATGCTCTTAAGTGCACAGTTTCAAGGATTGTAAAAGTTCTCCCCACAAAGACATATTGCACGCACCACTAATGAGTTTTCAAACCCATTTTGTAATTTTTGTTCTTCAAATAGGTGGATTGGCATTGAGTTTAAATTATTGTTTGAAACAAAAGCATTTATTTGTCTGAAACCCAGCAACAACTTTCCAAGACCTTTTGCATATACTGAAGGTTTATTGATTATTTACTGCATGTATATCGCATGTTATTGCTCGAATATTGGATGTTTATTGAAGGTTTATTGATTGTTTACTGCATGTTATTGCTTGGATATTGAATGTTTATTGAAGGTTTATTGATTGTTTACTGCATGTGTATCGCATGTTATTGCTCGGATATTGGATGTTTATTGAAGGTTTATTGATTGTTTACTGCATGTATTTCACATGTTATTGTCCGATATTGAATGTTTATTGAAGGTTTATTGATTGTTTATTAGTAGGAAGAACAATTGTTAAGTATAATTTCCTATTCAATACGACTTCCTTATGGATGGTGAAATTAGGGACTGATGTATATTGCATGTCTATTGCGTATAGATTGCATGTCTATTGTGTGTATATTGCTTGTTTGTTGCCTGTGTATTGTTGTTTACTTCCTTCGTAAGCAATAAACAATCAATACACACGCAATAAATGTACGATATGCACGCAATAGATAAGCAATATAGACGCAATAGACAATCAATATACACGCAATAGACATGCCATATAGATGCACCAATATACATTACTTTTATGCTACTGAGCTGCCCAAGACCAATAAAATAAAGAAAATCAAAGAATTTATTAACCGATTATAAAGGAGAGAGGGATTCAAACCCGATGGGTGGTATGGAACCAATAGGGAGTTTTTATAGCATTGCAGCTGGGAAAGGTTTATTGAAGGTTTATTGATTGTTTACTGCATGTATATCGCATGTGTTTCTATAAAGAGGGCATGGTTGAATAAAACATTGGAGGCGAGGGCATAGCCGCCTATTCCCCTTACAGAATTACCTTATTAAGATGCAACCCATTGCGATTAAGTTAAGGCATGGTGAACGGCTTAAAGATTGGGATCTGATATTTGGAATGGTGGCTTGGATAAATCATGACATATCACTTTGCAATGATGTAATACACTTTAAAAAGCCATCAGTCCCCATTCACATAAGCAGTCTTCAAATCCCAATTCAATGCAGTTTGGTTAAGGTTATGTAAATGTCGTGAAGGAGTTGGGGCAATATTACACAGATGTTTGTTTCATTAAATCCAAAAAAACTTTACACTCCAGATGCACATTCTATGTATGGGAATGGCATGTGCCTAACTTCAAAAATGCATATGCATATCCATTTAGATTGCCTACGTGCACTAGATTTACAGATCCATTTACTTTTCTCCTCACTAAGCCTCTGCATCTCCATTTCAGATTCTTCATTTTTCTGTCTATGCTCTGCATCCAGCTACCATATACATTTAGCCCAATATGAGAATAAATGTAGCGTAGTATCACACTAATCGAAATGAAAGCATGCATCCGCTATAATATTTGCCACTATTTTGGTTCTAATTGTTATTGTCCAATAACTTAAACCTAAAATTATGTACAAAAATACACTAAGATTGAGAAAGACGAAGAAGAATTGAGGAGCAGAGGTAGAATTCGAAAAGGACCTGTGGATCTGTATTGTGTATTTACATGAGTTTCAAATTAGAGATTCCCAAAACCAATTTAATCATCATGTACCTGAACCAATTTCAACCACTATCATGGCATGTAAGCATCTCCCCGTAATATCTCTGCAGCCAACTTCAACCGAAAAAAGGGCATGTTCTGCGAGGTGCAAGTAGCTAACGGAATCTCATCACTCAAAAGCTCAATGTACTTCAACACGAACATGCCACAATCGCCTCTAAAGCAAAACAAGAACTCGATCAATTCAAGTAATGACATTGTAACGTAATTGACAATTTCAAGTAATAAAATTAAATAAAAAGTTGTGCTCACTGATTAGATTGTTGTGGAACATCCACACGTTCTATTGGCCACGGACACCACCAATCTCTGCTGCAGTCGTTTGCGTAAACACCTTCTTCATAAAAGTCGATGGTGTTGAGAAGATTTGGAATCGTAATTGAAAGTGGGGCGAGTTCTTCCTTTAACATCTCATCTGGAATAAGTGAAACCATTGAATCGTACACTTTGATTTCACACTTAACCAGATCAATCATTAGAGCCACCCAATTCTTATACTTCGTCAACATACAAGGGGCATACACCTTATACGCGTTCTGCCAATCCAGCCCACACGCCGAAACCTTGCCATTTACAACGTTCACTAAACTGTTTCTAATTTTCCACCCAACCTGCTCTTTTTTTCTTTTATTATCCGTAAAGCAAGTATGGATGTGATTCTGTGAAATAGAAAACAATCAATGGTTAAACACCTCCACAAAGCAAGTATGGATAATTTGTAATTATTAACTGCACATGGTCAAGGCCTATGACATACCATGAAAAATACATCGGTCGTTGTCCAGTTCGATATTTCTACAACCTCCAAATCTTGTTGTCGCTTCCGGATGAGATACAACCCCAAATCAATGTGCTGCACATGTTTTTCTGGTCAATCTCATAATGTATGTACATTAAAACAAATGCATAATCAATTAAACTTACATCTCCTTTCAGCCAACCTTCAGCTTTTACGAGGGAAGCGAAGAATTCAATCTCAGCTTCCACATGGCCAAATTGCATCACTAAACAGTGAATATAAAAATGTTTTAGATCACAACAATTAAAAAATATATACACTAATGCCTTCTATCTCAAAAAACAAGGGACTTACTTTGGGTTATGGCACCATTCCCAACAAAGTTTCAGCAATTTCCCCATATCATCATGCGGAATCGCCTTCATTGGGTCTAACATCCGAAGTCGGGTTGTCTCTGGCACAGTTTTTTTCACCAATTCACTAGCTTCAATGATCTTCCACATAGGAATAATCCTCTTCCTCTTCCGTAATTGGACCCCTTGTTCCATAGCTTTACCTTTATCATTCAACCAAACGTTCAACTGAGATAGCACAGCTGTAGGTGGATCCAAATCAATATCCCCGAGAGTAACTCAACCTTTGTCCCCTCCGTGCTCTCACCAATGTCATCACCAATCAAAATAACTTCATCATCCTCTTCCTCACATTCATTTCTTTGCACTTCCTTTTCCTCACTTCTTTTTCTTTTTACTTCCTTGCTCTCCCTTCTTTTTCTTTGCGGATCCTCTCCATCACTGCCTTTTCTTTGCGGATCCTCTCCATCACTGCCTTTTCTTTGCAGTTCCTCTCTGTCACTGCTTTTTCTTTGCAGTTCCTCTCCCTCACTGTTTTTTCTTTTCACTTCCTCTCCCTCACTGCTCTTTCTTTGCACTTCCTTTTCCTCACTTCTTTTTCTTTTCACTTCCTTGCCCTCCCTTCTTTTTCTTTGCGGATCCTCTCCATCATTGCTTTTTCTTTGCAGTTCCTCTTTGTCATTGCTTTTTCTTTGCAGTTCCTCTCCCTCAGTGTTTTTTCTTTTCACTTCCTCTCCCTCACTGCTCTTTCTTTGCGCTTCCTCTCCCTTGCTGCTTTTTATTTTCACTTGCTCTCCCTCACTTCTTTTCCTTTGCGCTTCCTCTACCTCACTTAGTTTTCTTTGCACTTCACCCCCTTCAATCCCCTCCTCGTCCTTTTCCTCTCCCTCATTTCTGTTACTTGGCCCTTCATCCCATTCAATGTCATCCACTTCCTCACATCCCTTAAATAGATGTGCGATGGCACAACGATTCGTCCTCTCTTTCAGTAAAGCTAGGTCCCTCCTTACTTCCTACTCAAACTGAGGACCTAAACAGTGGTCCAAAAGTTTTTCCATACGTATGACCTTTAACTCAAGGATGTCATTTTCCCGCTTTACTTGAAACAACTCGGACCTCAACAAGCTTACCAGCTTGTTCAACTCATCAAGATCAGCACATGAAGAAGGAATTGACTCTGCTGAGACAACAGCAGGGCGATCCTGTGGCCAACTCCAATATGATTGTCTCATTTCCTCTTCACTCGGACGTAGCGCCCGCAACTAAACTGACTGTTTCAGAATACAGACAATATTCATATTCAATCATTCTACTTAATAATTTCATTGAATCTTATAAACAGTTTCAAGGGCTGCAAACCAAACCTCTTTGCTCTGGAAAAAATAATTGTTCAACTTTCTCATCTCGGGCATAGACGTAGTCGTTCTCCATCGCAAAATACGCGGGACAGCTGTTGGATCAACAACCTTGCAGTAATTCAGGTCCGCCATTCTAGGAATTAATTCATATACCCAAATCTACACAATTCACAGGACAGAAGTCATTATTTAAGTTTTAAAGTTCACAAAGCATAACTGACATGAACATTATTACCATGTACCTGGAAAGCATACGTGAAACCTTTAAAACTCCACCCACCCCTTTGCACTTCACCATGCTTATGCTTCTTGCCCTTCTCATTTTTCCGGCTTGTTCCCGTTACCTTACTTTTCCCCTTCTCTCTTCCCTCTTCATTTTCAAAGCTTTTCGTATACTTTGTTGGTGCAGAAAATAGACTGTCTTGGGTTTTGTCAAAGGACACCGAACCCCACGGATACCTGTTGAACGCATCCAAGTCCTCTACAAGGATCAGGTAATTTACATTGATGTTCAAATGCTTGTCCCTTCCCAAAACCACTAACTCAGCAAAGTAAACAAGAGCTAGCTTGTAAATGTCATCTTCCTCTTTGCACCTCATAAATGCTTCTTCTAAAGCATTACATGTAATTCCTTCGTCTATAAAATATCTTTTATGAAGTCTAATTTCAGCACTTTCTCCAATGGAAACTTCAGGCACTTCCCCAAAACGAAGCCTTGTGATCAAACAGAAATCCTGACGAGTAAACTGAGCAACGTCGCACCCTATTAAGAAACTCAGTCCATCCAAGTCTTTCACACCCTGCCCTACGACTCGACGCAACACAACTCCATGCACAATTTGCCCGCTAAACTGAATCTTGTCTATATTCAGAAGATGGCCAAAGCATGATGTCTTGAATTGTTCTAATTGTTCCGCATTCAACTTCGCTCGAATTGCAGCTAGGGTTGAATTTGCATGTGAGCAGTTGTTCACCCGTGACGCATATGCCTCTGACTCTGGCCATACCAGCTGCACGTTGGATCCCATTTCCTAAAATACAAGATGAAATAACGTGAACACATATACTACCACCATGTATTTGCACAATCATATTGGTATTTACACAACTAGTCAACCAGGCACATTACAAATTTTATGACGTACATGCGCATAGGGATTATTGATCACAGCCTTTAACATCATCAAAGCAATATGACAAATTTTGTGCAAATACCTGTTAATGCAATGATTCTGTGAATTACAACCAATAGCATGTGTTTTATTTATGGATCCAAACTCCAATCAATGGTTGATGCATGAGTGAGTGTGAGTGCAATCTAGGCAAGTTCTGCACTTCACACACATGACAATTATTGTCATCTCATACACAACACAAAATAAATAAATAAATAAGAAAGATAGTGGAAGGAAGCAAAGCAAAGCATTTGCTCTACTATCTGCTTGCTAAGCCATTGCCACATCCTTCTTTCTTTCTAGCTTTTTCTTCAGTCAGCCACTATGGTCATGGATCAACCTTTATTTCAAATGCTTTGCACTTTTATTCATGACTTTATTATTATATGTTCTCATTTTTCACAGGAAAATTTAGTAACAAGGGAAATAATATTTATTTCAAAATATATATATATATTCTAGCGCTAGAGAGATAATCTGCACTCTGCACTGCTTCAAATGTGGAAGGTTTTGAGGGCCTCCTCCAATTCAACACCATTATCTTATTCATATCATTATTGATATGTTATTGACATGTTATTGACTTGATTTTCATTCATTTTTTAACATATACACAAGCCAAAATTAACATGCAAGTGAAGCACAAGGAAGAGATACCAAATCCAACAACATTGATGGTACATATTGGGGAAAACCGTTACTATAACCCTAAACTCAAATTCCATAAATTACTCACCAAATGCTGGTTATTGAACAATCGCAAGGTGTCTGTGCGGGGTCTTTGTGCGGCTTTGCTCCAAAATGGAACCTATCACATCCAACGAATACGGATTCTCTCCTTCCCCTTCTACTGCTTCGCCTCTTCACTGTTTCGGAATCCATGCCTTTGCCCCTTCCACAAATACTTTTTCAGGGTTTAGAGAACGAAGTTGCGTTCAACCGTTGCCTTCAACCATCGTTAACCGTTGCCTTCAACCGTTTTCTCAGAGCTTAGCGGTTTCTTAGAGCTATGGGTTTTAGAGCGATGGGTTTTTTCTGTTCAAACTTCGAACTTGCCTCTTTTTTTAATTTTTGGGACCAACTTCAATGCTGGATATTAAATTCGGGTTTGGGTTCCTCACCTACCCGATTGCAAAACTTTATCTCAATTCTCCCTAGCCCTTAGATTGATCTGATGGCTATAAAGTAAACCCCTTATAACTTACCCCTTATAACTTTCCACTCATTATAGTCTGAGCGATCCTTATGAAGGACCAGTTGACCCATAGCCCAAATCTCTTATAACGTAACCCAATCCTCGGAATTGTTCAAGCCCTATGTTTTGGGCCACAATAAAGCGTACTAGACTGTTTGGGTTGCCCAAAAGCTAGGATGTGTACAAACGCCATGTTAATTGTTGTTAACTCTGAGTGGGAGGAGCAGACGTTGATTAAACTAGTTGTCAAGATTAATGAGCTCGCCTCCTTTCCGCTCAAATTTGAATCTCACTAACTGAACGCTTGGTTGATAAGGGCTTCAACTTTTCAGATCATCTACTCAGAAGGCTGTCTCCTTATAAGCCTTTACATTCTATTCTCAGTCTTTGTTCTGTTGGTTGAAGTCATTCTGTTCTTGCAGACTTCTTTCAAAAGTCGCATACTACTTTTCACGTGGACCATTTCTCAGGTTCTGGATAAAAAAAAGGATATGATCGTCGCAAGGGTCCTGATTCTCGAATGTGAGTATATTAGAATCAGATCTTGCACATAAATAGTATTTAGTATCAAGCCTTTCATGTCTTTTGACGATGATGAGTTAGTTTATATGTGCAAGCTCACACACTCAGTATCAAGAGCACATTTTAAACTAACATGATTATGGATGTTATCTTCATTTTTGAATTTTGAAGATGTATTCAAACTTATGTATTTGACTTTCAAGCATTATTTGAAGGATACTTATCGTGGACTGTGCAATTAGATTTTTTTTTTCTTCCCTTTAATTATCGATCCTTATTCTAGCTTTGAATATCAAAACTTTCTAATTTCCAGTTGTTAATGTAAATAATATTTTTTCTATAGAAATAATTGGTTTTTGTCCGTTTTCTTTTGGGGTGTCTTGCAGACTAAAGCATAGGTGGGAGGATATTTGTGCATTTCGAGTGTTTCCTTACAAGTGCCATACAACATTGCAACTATTTGAACTTGGTGATGATTACATTCAAGAACAGATAAGAAAACCTCCAGCTCAGACAATTTGCTCTGTGAGTTTCTCGAAATAAGCTGTGTCTACAATCCGTTTGCGTATTCCATTAAACCTACTGGAAGCTAAAAACAAAGATCTGTTTGATCACTTAGTGTTACTTTTTTTTCCCCTTTTGGCTTCAAATTCCATATTTCAAAGATGGCATGTATGAGTTTCTCATTACTGAATTGAGGAAGTTGAGTAAGAACAGTTAAGTATGTACTACATGCTTGAGTGTCTTAAGTACTGAAATGAGGATGTGATAGCTTGCAAGAGTAGAATTTAATAGGAATATGTACGTTAATGAAGTTAGTAGTAGACTGCACTTTTAGAGGTTCCAATCTTTGACAATTTCTATTTGTTTCAGTTTTTGCTAGCGTTGGTTTTGATTGGTGACATTTAGCTTATATGTTTGCAGTCTGAGACAGGATGGTTTTCATATAACATGCTTGAAAACTTGAAAGATTGTGTTAAAGTGAGGTTCCCATCTGTATTCCCAGAACCTGGTGCGGAGCCCTTGCTAAAAGCTGCTACTGAAACCTTCAAAAAGTCCAAGAAGATGAGTAGTAATGACAAATTAATGCGTGATGAAGTGGTACACCCACAGGCCAAAGCAGGTATAAAAATAAAACCACATTTTTCTACTCTCCAGTTCTTTTAATAGTTTTTTTCTCTAATATATAATTAAAAGTGTGTTTTTTAGCTTTGTTTTCTAGTTTTGTTTAACATCGTCATTCGACTCTAAGGAGTCTGATTTTTTCTGTCTGTATTTCGTAAGGTGGATTGCTTATCCTTCTTCTTATCAATACAATGTTTCTAATTACAAAAAAAAGTGCGTTTCATATGAACTTTCAAAGCACTTATCCACTTAAATAAGACACTTCTAGAGTGTTTCTTTTCTAATAAGGTTGAGCTACAATGACTTCTCCTAAAATACCCCTAAATGCATGGAATTGTACTTAACAGAAAGCCACCCTAGTTGATGTATAACCCTTTGAGCTGAAGTCCTTGGCGCCAAAGCTTTTTTCTCAGTTTGAATTTTGTTCTTTTAGTTTAAATGCTATTTCTGCTGGTTGTAATATGGGCCGTTGGATCATAGTCCAAGTGGCTTCTTAAGTGTTGTGTTAGATTGTGACAGATGTAATCATCTCATAGGATGATAGTTTTAACGGCTAGGATCAAATCTTGTGTAAAGGCAGTTAGAGAAGAATCTCCCTTCTCTCTCTCCTCAACAGATATATTTGCTTAGTGAAATAGAATGAACAGTACACACTCTTCAGTTTCTAAATTCAGAGCAACGTTCTCTCTCTTTTTCTCATCTAAGTTTGTTTTCCTTTCTCCCAAACAGATCCAAAATACAAAATATAAGTTACAGAAACTATGAATTCTATCATGGCCTCAGAGTCAGGTTCGATTGTGTTAAGCTGGGCGTGATCTGTGAACAGTAAATCAAGCTCGATCCAAGCTATCGTTGAGCTGATTCGAAGATCAAAGTGGCGAGTTCTTGAATCTAGGTGTCTAATATGGCAGGATTGGGAGTAGCTGAGCTTCGAACACCAGTTTTCAATGGAGAAAACTACGAATTCTGGAGTATTAGGATGAAGACTATTCTGAAATCGCATGGTCTGTGGGATCTGGTCGAGAATGGGTTCAAAGATCTGAAGAAGGAGAAAGAGGAAGCTGTGGACATTGAGAAATCTATGATGGCTCAGATTCTGATGAAGGATGCTCGTGCACTTGGATTGATCCAAAGTGCAGTTTCAGATCAGTTATTCCCCAGGATTGTGAATGAGGAGACCTCAAAGGGTGCATGGGATATCCTGAAGCTGGAATTCAGAGGAGATAAACAGGTAAGAAATGTAAAATTGCAAGGGTTGCGTAGGGAATTTGAATATACTCGCATGAAGGATAGTGAATCTCTATCTGTCTACCTTGTTAGATTGTTTGATATGTTGAATCAAATGAAGAGTTATGGTGAGGAATTATCTAGGGAGAGAGTTGTGCAGAAACTGTTGTTTAGTCTGCCAAAATCATATGATTCTATATGCTCTGTGATAGAACACTCTAAGGACCTTGAAACTCTGGAAGTTCAAGAGGTGGTTGCCTCCTTGAAGAGCTTTGAGCTCAGATTGGATAGGCACACTGAGAACTCTTCAGAGAGGGCCTTTGCTAGTCTGAATATTGAAGAAAAGAAGTCTAAGAATGAAAGTTTTTCTGGAAATCAGAGTTTTAAGAAAAGTTGGAAGCCTAATGATGGAAACAAAGCAGCTTGTAAGCATTGTGATAAGCTACATTATGGCAAATGTTGGTTTGAAGGCAAGCCTAAATGCCATGGATGTGGAAAATTTGGACACATGATCCGAGACTGCAATGGAAATAAGAATGCACATAAGGTGAATTATGCAAATGAAATGGAAGAAACTGGTGCTTTGTTTTATGTGTGTAATGCTGCAACTGATGTGAAGGTAAATCACTCTTCGTATATTGACAGTGGTTGTAGTAACCACATGACAGGAGATGAGGGACTCTTAGTGAATATTCAAAGGGATTTGACCTCTAAGGTGAAGATGGGAACTGGAGAAGTAGTTCCAGTTGCTGGAAAAGGAACTCTGGTGATCAAAACCAAGTTGGGTAAGAAGCACATTCATGAAGTAATGCTTGTACCTGGTCTTGAAGAAAACTTGCTTAGTGTTGGGCAAATGATGGAGCATGGATACCATCTTGTGTTTGGAGGAAATATGGTGAATGTCTATGATGATCAGTCACTGGAAAATCTGATTGTGAGGGTGCAAATGACAAACAACAGATATTTTCCACTTACAATGATGCCTGCAAGGGATATGGCTTTGAGAACAAGTGTTTCACACTGCTTGCAGACATGGCACAAAGGTTGGGACACTTAAATGAAAGGAGCATAAAAATGCTTGAAAATCAAGGCATGGTTCATGGCTTACCTCATTTGGAGCAGATTTCAGTGGTTTGTGATGGTTGTATGCAAGGAAAGCAGCACAGAGACTCTTTTCCTTTGGAATCTAGTTGGAGAGAAACAAGTCCTTTGGAATTGGTTCACACAGATATCTGTGGACCAATGAAAACAGAATCATTATCTGGAAACAAGTATTTTCTGCTTTTTACAGATGATTGCACTAGAATGTCATGGGTGTATTTCATTAGAAACAAGTCAAGTGCATTGGAGTGTTTTAGAAAATTCAAGGCTATGACTAAGCTGCAGTGGTTTGTGATGGTTGTGATGGTTGTGATGGTTGTATGCAAGGAAAGCAGCACAGAGACTCTTTTCCTTTGGAATCTAGTTGGAGAGAAACAAGTCCTTTGGAATTGGTTCACACAGATATCTGTGGACCAATGAAAACAGAATCATTATCTGGAAACAAGTATTTTCTGCTTTTTACAGATGATTGCACTAGAATGTCATGGGTGTATTTCATTAGAAACAAGTCAAGTGCATTGGAGTGTTTTAGAAAATTCAAGGCTATGACTAAGCTGCAAAGTGGGTTCAAGATAAAAAGCTTGAGAAGTGACAGGGGTGGAGAGTTTGTATCTGGAGAATTTAATAGGTTCTGTGAAGAATATGGCATTCAAAGGCAGTTAACAGTGGCATACTACCCTCAGCGAAATGGAGTAGTTGAGAGGAAGAACAAAATAGTGGTGGAAATGGCCAAATCCATGTTGCATGAGAAAGGCATACTTTATGAATTTTGGGCACAAGCTGTAAATACTGCAGTTTATTTGCTGAATAGATGTCCCACCAAGGCTCTCAAGAAGGTAACACCATTCGAAGCCTATACTGGCAGAAAACCAGGAATTGCACACTTAAAAATATTTGGATCTCCTTGTCATGTGCTTATTCCTTCAGCTTTGAGGCATAAGCTTGAAGAAAATATTCACAAGTGTATTTTTGTAGGCTATGGTCTCTGTGAAAAGGGATATAGGCTGTTTGATCCAAGTACTAGGAAGGTTATTCTGTCCAGAGATGTGCAATTTGATGAAAATGGTTTATGGAAATGGGAGAATGCTAGAGAAGGAGAAATGATAGTTCGTGTGCCTACTGAAAACCAAGACTGTGCTCAAAGTTTAAACTTGGATACACCACGACAAATAGATGAAGAAACCACATTACAAGATGAACCAAGTCAAAGCTTGGATGCACAAACACAAATAGATGAAGTTACTACTTTGCAGGATGAAAGCATTGGTGGAAGTTCTCAAGCTATGGATCATACACCAAAGAAATGGAGAAGTATTAATGACATTATGGCTCAATGCAATATGTGCATTGTGGAACCTGAGAATTTTGATGAGGCTGATCTAGATGAGTCATGGAGAAAGGCAATGGAAGCTGAGTTGGAAATGATAGAGAAGAATAACACTTGGCAGCTTGTTGAAAGACCTTTTAATAAACTTGTCATTGGTGTAAAATGGGTCTACAAGACCAAACTTAATCTCGATGGTATTGTGCAGAAAAATAAGGCTCGTTTAGTGGCTAAAGGCTACTCACAAAAGCCTGGGATTGATTACAATGAAACCTTTGCCCCAGTGGCAAGGTTAGACACCATTAGAACCTTGATTGCTCTTGCTTCACAGAAGGAGTGGAATCTGTACCAACTGGATGTCAAATCTGCTTTTTTGAATGGAGTCCTAAAGGAAGAGATATATGTGGAGCAGCCACAGGGTTTTGTGAAGGAGAATGAAGAAATCAAGGTGTATAAGCTGAACAAGGCTTTGTATGGACTAAAACAAGCCCCAAGGGCCTGGTATGATGAGATTGACTCCTACTTCAACAAAGCAGGATTCAAGAAAAGTCCTAGTGAAGCTACACTTTATATCAAAACTGATGAAGGTTCAGGTATTCTTATTGTCTCTCTTTATGTGGATGATATTGTTTATACTGGAAGTTGTGCAAAGCTGCTTGAAGAATTCAAAAATGACATGATGAAACATTATGAGATGACTGATCTTGGACTACTCTACCATTTTCTTGGCATGGGAGTAGTACAAACAGATAAGCATATATTTCTTCATCAGAAGAAATATGCAATGAAAGTGATTGAGAAATTTGGTTTGAAAGGTTGTAAATCTGTGGTAACTTCATTGGTTGCAAGTGAAAGGTTGTGCAAGGAAGATGGAAGTGAGATGGCATATGAGAGTGAATATAGGCAGATTGTAGGCAGCCTGCTATATTTGACAGCTACTAAACCAGACATAATGTTTGCCTCTAGTTTGCTTGCTAGATTCATGCACAATCCTACTAGGAAACACATGGGAACAACCAAAAGGGTCTTGAGATACATTCAGGGCACACTGGATTATGGAATTGAGTTTAAAAAGGGGAAGGCAGCTACCTTGATAGGGTATTGTGACAGTGACTGGGCAGGAAGTGAAGATGACAGAAGGAGTACCTCAGGGTATGCATTCACTCTCGGATCTGGTCAGTTCTCATGGGCTTCAATTAAACAAAATACAGTAGCTATGTCCACTGCAGAAGCAGAATATGTGAGTGCTGCTGAAGCAACATCACAGGCTAAATGGCTAAGGTTTGTGCTTGAAGACTTTGGAGAGGAGCAAGTGGAAGGCACACCAATCTTGTGTGATAACACCTCTGCCATAGCAATGGCAAAGAACCCTGTCTTTCATCAGAAATCCAGGCATATTAGCATAAAGTTTCATTTCATCTATCCAAGCAAAGGAGATTGAGCTAATCTACTGCAAAACTGAAGATCAAATTGCAGACATCCTAACCAAGGCTTTATCCAAGGATCGTTTTGTGCATCTCAGAGATCTACTTGGAGTAAAGTTAGCCAAAGGGTTAGAAGGGAGTGTTGATGTATAACCCTTTGAGCTGAAGTCCTTGGCGCCAAAGCTTTTTTCTCAGTTTGAATTTTATTCTTTTAGTTTAAATGCTATTTCTGCTGGTTGTAATATGGGCCGTTGGATCATAGTCCAAGTGGCTTCTTAAGTGTTGTGTTAGATTGTGACAGATGTAATCTCTCCTCAACAGATATATTTGCTTAGTGAAATAGAATGAACAGTACACACTCTTCAGTTTCTAAATTCAGAGCAACGTTCTCTCTCTTTTTCTCATCTAAGTTTGTTTTCCTTTCTCCCAAACAGATCCAAAATACAAAATATAAGTTACAGAAACTATGAATTCTATCAACCCTCAAATCTGTTCATCCATGCTTCTTTTCTAGCATCCTGCACATTTGTCTTACGGTAGTTTTTTGGGTCAGGACTACTAATTTATCTTTTCTCTTGTCACACCAAATATCTTGTTTGTTCAAAAGACTTGTTCTCTGATCTGTTTTTTGATTTTTCGTGGTATGTTCCAAATGATTTTAATGGTCTGAAGTGGGATTTGTGTACCCAAATTTCATTGCTTTGATTGGCACAGCTATTTGAATCAAAAAGTGATTTTTTTTTGGGACTTCTTTACCCATCCTTTGCGACAATGCAGTGAATCAGCAATGGCTGTTAGTTGAACGTGGAATAATTAAGCATTCATGTGATTTTTTGTTTTTGTTTTTGGCAATGATATTCCCTTAATTTACTAAAAGTAAAGCAAAATAAACTTAGTCTTGTGAAGAAAGAATTTTGTGACCAATTAATGCTTTCAAGTGAAGGATTGTTCTTAGCTCTGCAAATTCTTGTGGATTTCCTATATGTTTCTTAGATCTTAACATGGAGAATATCTCAAGAACCCTGAAGCGGGGAGTGATAGAATACAAGCTGCATATACGAGTGATGAAGAATACCAGATTTATGAGCAAGATAGTGATGACAACTTCTCTGATGAAAATGATTGCTAACATGACATCTCTAAGGTTCGTTCTCTCCTTTTCTCATTATGAGTTTTCACGCATTCTTTAATTTTTTTCCATTGTGGAGATATCTTTCATGTGAATAATAAATACTTGAAACTAGTCGGTATTGATATAAGTGCTCTCTCTCTAGATAGAATAAGTTTGCTACTACGGATTTCATGTCTTCCATCTTGAAACTGCAGGTTGTGCAATATGAATATCATTTCACATGTACAACAAGTTTTATGCTTTGTGTTTCATGACAGTAAGTTGCTCATGCGAACTTGTCAAGAGGCCTTGCCCGCTATAACATGAAAGCTACACTAACTACCAATTATTGGTGTTTGACCATCAATATAAAGCACAGCTTCAGATTCATTTTCTAGCCTGGACAAGATGATAAGTCGAACTGATTCGTGCATCTTCAAATGTGGTCCTCGACTCAATATGGTTTTGGATCTCAATATCTGCCAATGTACAACAATGATAATGGAGAATCTGTACTTGCTTGATGAGCTTCTGCCAGTCTTCGATTTCTTGTTCGATGATATCGGTGAAGGTGTTTCTTTTGGCATGGCAGTTGATATACAAAACCACTCAACTTTGTGCCTCCCATTGACCGTTTAACGCAGAGCTGAAACCCTTGCGGGAAAAGCACTACTACTGCCACAAAGCAGAGAGAACAAGAGAAATTTTAAAGAAAAACAAAAATAGACAAAACAGTTCGTCTTCACCGTTGAACTTTGGGGATAAATTATAATATTTGTACCCACGCACGCCATCCTCAAGTTGTCTTTATAATATTTTTACTCACCCACCCTCAATTATCTGTAGGAGATGTCTTTATAAAAATATATGTAACCCTTCAATAGTCTTTCTAATACCCTTGAGTAGTTTTCCCCAAGTTGTCTTTAATTATAATATTTGTAATCAACCAACCACCCTCGAGTTGTCTTTAGGAGTTGTCTTTGTAATATCTGTAGACTGTACCCTTCAGTCGTCTTTCTAAATACCCATCCTTGAGTAGTTTTCCTCAAGTTATCTTTATAAAATAGGTGGTGATTTTTCCACTCCTTTTTTCAAAAGACAAAAGGGAGTGTAAGTGAACAAAAGAGGAGTGAGAACATACAATTTTAAAAAAATATAGTGTAAGTGGATAAAAAGGGAGTGGGAAAATCAGTACCCTATAAAATTTGTATCAATTAGTGCACGACAAGAGTGTGTCATTATTAATAATGTAAAACCACAACTCGAAGAAAGAGCACACCCAACTTTAATTGTCAAATTCGAACCAACCCTTGGATGCCGAAGGTGTCCTTGGGGAGATCTTGCAGTTCCTACGACAGGTGCTTCCCTTTAGGTGGCATGCTCGCCTACCAATGCATTTTTACATCCCACAGCTTCAGCATATTGATTGTTACTGATGTGTGGTGTCAAGTAATTTCTTGGTCCTCAACCGGGGCTTGTGGATTCAAGGGTGTAACTAATCAAGCAATTGTGCATTGAATGAGAAACTAGTTCAATATGAGTTCTTTTCTATGTCTCAAGATAAATGAGGACTTTATTATTTCTCTAATACAAAACTAAGGAAATAAATGGACAAAAAGTAAACAAACAGTGTGTCAGATATAAGGTCTAGTTAGAACTAAGACTACTACGACCTTCAGTTGCTTTTGAACACTCAAATAGCCTTCGGGGGTTTATGAGATCTGGTAGTAGTTAAATAAAGGATCAGAACCTTTACTATAGATATGAACAACACCTTCAATTGAGATGTTTCAATCCAACCCCATGTATGTATGAGAAATCTTCATTCCCTTGCATTTAAAAAAAATAAAAAATAAAACAAAACAAAACATTTCTTACAAATGGAAGCTAGCATCCCGCTTCATCTTTCCCCATAAAATCTGAACAAAAATTTTGAAACTCAAAAATGCATTTTATTGTCTCGTTTCATACCATACTGAATTTGAATCCCTTTTATTTTAAATTACCTCCCGACTAGAATTTAGAATCTTTACGGTTTTTTTTCTCATTGACTTGAATTTGTTTTCAGATCAGGTATAATATCCAGATGTGCTTAAATTTTGGGACCCTAAATAGAACCATTCATCTATACAAATGGTTACACTTTTTTTAACCCTGCAATCTTAGAACTTGTTTCTTTGGGACCCTAAATAGGACAATTTTTTCCTTAACCTTGCAATCTTATAAACAACTTTATTAATTGTTTAAAAAAAATTTTAACTTTAACTTTTAAATTTAATTCTTTAAATAGATACGATGCCTAAATTTACGAGTAGTGAGATTTGAAATTGAGAGTGCAAAGGGTGTTAGCTCACTGCCTTTGTCAACTAGCCTAATTCACACCTCCAATAATATTATTATTAATAAAAGTATACTCATTTCACTTTGAATAAAGAGATTTTATTGTCTTTTAGAATTACACAAATTTCATTTCGCATTATGAATAGACCAAAACTAAATAAAAAATCACATAATAAATGTTGAAAATGTTAGGGCTGGCCCACCATCTTAGTCTGTTGAAATCATGATTAGCAGTCCATGACCCAATACTTGGCAATCATTAAGAAATAAAGCCTCATTTAAGGGCCTTAGATATAAGACCGTCATTATAGAATTCTTGTTGTTTGTACCCAATTTTGGTCAATGGACCAAAAGTGGTCACCTTCCCAAAAAAGGAGCGCAGCATAGGCCCAAGCCCAATAGTTGGCTACAGGTTATATTTTTCAGAAAGGCTTTTCCTATTGAAAATAAAAACCAAGACAAAAGAAAAAGAAAGGGCCAAAGCCCAAGGGCAGAGGGCCCAAAACGATTGGACCGCTGACAAGTGAAAAGTCGAAAACTGTTCCAAACCCACGCGAGATTAGAGAAGGAACATCAACATTAAATGACGATTTGACTTTTCCCTCTTCCAGTGAAAAGCCAGCCGCCTAAGGAAGCCACCAAGCCAGAAGCCAACTTGCACATCAAATCGCCAAGTACAAGACCGCTTCAGACCAGGAAGCCAATTCGAAAAACTGGCGGTTCCCGTCAGAAAGATCGACCTCCCCCTCTATGGACCAGTTCAGAACGTCAAATCAGCAAGCTGACTTTGGATAGCAGGCAAATATCCTTACCCAGTCATCATCATTCGAGAACTCCTCTGCCTCTATAAATAGAAGACTTCCAGCACAGAAGAAGGGGACTCTCTCTCCAAAACCAGACGCAACGTCTTGTAAAACACTCAAAAAAAGCACTCAAAGCATTCCAGTTATCTCAGCCAGACTTCAGATAACCAGACGATCTCCGTGTTCATCTTTTTATTTCTCTGCCATTTCCATAGTACGATTAACTTCTGAAAATGTTCAATTTGAATATGTATAATATAGCAGGCTATGAACCTTAGATTGCAGTGATAATGTATTTCTTAGTTTGGAATTAATGAGCATGGATTTCTGTTGCCTTTCTCACTAACTTAAGGATTAAATAAATGAAAACGATGGAACTTATATTTCAAGAAACCTGTTGTGCTCATACTTACTTCTATTTCTGTATTTGAGATACTTAAATCATTTCGTTTTCATTTCATTTAAATTACAAATAGCACGAAAGGTTTTTAGCCCGAATCGGGCCATTTAGGCTTGAAGGGTGCAAACCAATCGGGCCCGAAAGTCACACAGTTGGGCCCGAAATTGTGTTTAAAATTATATATACATATTTGAATTTAGGTCCACAAGCCCATGCAGGGTATTGCCTGACCAAGAACTTTGTTTCTTCCCCTTGCTTGGATAGGTGTTGCTCGCACCAACCACGGCAGACATATACACGAGAGAAAGAATTGAGAAGTCCTCTTAACCGAGGCATAGAAAAGAACTGAACCAGGCCAGTACCCCACCTGGTGCACGATGGCTTGAACAGAGGTTCAGGAAGAAGGCGCAAACTCTACAGCACACTAACCATACTTGCTCATACCAGGTCTGTTGGACTGGTCGTATAACCAACAGTGGCACGCCTATAAAGCAGAACTCATGAATCAGAGGAAGCTCAACGGTTAAACCCAAGATGGGGCTGGACCGAGCTTCTTATCAACCTGATTCAACTTTCAATCTCGTTGAATATTGAAGTAACATCTGCGCAGGCCAAAAAGACACAATCGGGGCATTGGTGTAGGTCCAGTGATTCCTGTGTTCTTCTGAGCAGGCCCAATACGACGTTAGGCGAAAAGAATACTTAACAGGAAAAGAGACCAACACTTGTGCAGAGAGTAGGAGGCAGCAAAATTCTATAGTGAATGTGCCATATATCAAACCGATTTAATTTTCCATTAGATTGATCCTTACCATTCACTAATATGTTACTCATTAACACATCTCTCTGTCCTGTAGTGCAATTTGTTTAAATTTTTTTTTTTCCTTATAAAAATTGACACGTTTCTTTAATGATAAAGAATGACTTTGACCTTTGGGTTGTGGTTGCAATCCCACATCGACTGCGAATAGAAACCTCAACTGCTTTCTCCTTTATAAAATTGTTTATCTCAATAGATAAAAGTTTATTGCAGACTTAAAGAACGTGAAAATAAGTTTTTTCTATTTTATTTTCTTTTAAAATTGTTAAAAATGCATTGATAATTAGCCGCAAAAGACAATGAACAAGAGAAATTGTAATAAGAATAGACAAATCTTTGTGCCCTTACGTGGAATAATTTGTCTTTGGCGCACCCACCCTCAAGTTGTCTTTATGATATTTGTGTTCACCCACCACCCTCAGGTTGTCTTTGTGATCTTTATGATATTCGTACCTTGGGAAACCACAACAGTGCACATGCGCGCTACACAAAAAGACAAAATATCGGAGACTTAAACTTGGGAAATCACAACAGTGCATTCATACCTTGGGAAACCACAACAGTCATCTTCATCCTCCGAATTCTCTTGTATTGTAATTTGTATACACCCTCTCAACAAAACCATGGCTGAAGTCGCATTTCCTTTGGCAACCAAACTCATTGAAAAGCTCGGGTCCATTGCTTCTGAGCAGATCTCCTTGGCATGGGGCGTTAAAGCTAATCTGAAAAAGCTTCAGCGCACAATGTCCACCATCAAAGATGTCCTCTTGGATGCCGAACAGAAGCAAGCTCATAACCAGCAGATCCGCAGTTGGCTACGACAGCTTAAAGATGTATTTCTTGATGCCGAGGATTTATTGGATGAGTTCGAGTGCGAAGCTTTGCGGAGGGAAGTGGTGGGAACATTTCATGGCACAATTGGAAAGGTACGCCGTTTCTTCTCTCGTTCTAATCCAATTGCATTCCGTTTCAGAGTAGGCAATGAAATCAAGGAGATTAGAGAGAGGTTAGATGAGCTCAAGTCCAATAAGGCTATATTTGATTCTCTCACCATTCTTCCTCATGGAGATGGAGGTGATCATCATGAAAGACCCTTCGTTCCTGCTTCAAAGGTTATTGGTAGAGAGTCTGAGAAGGAAGAAATTGTAAATCTGTTGATGCAACAAGATGATGATGATCAAAGGGGGAATTCTAATAATAAAGTCTCTGTCATTCCGATAGTGGGGATTGGAGGTTTAGGGAAGACCACACTTGCCAAGTGGGTGTACGATGATAAAAGGGTCGTTGGGCATTTCGAATTGAGGATGTGGGCATCTGTTCCGGTGGACTTTGAACTTACTAGATTGACAAGACTGATTCTTGGTTCTGCATTAGATACAGAGATCAGTGATAAATTGACAATGGATCAGTTGCAAGGAAGGCTTCGTGAAGCTTTAAAGGATAAGAAATTTCTGCTTGTCTTGGATGATGTTTGGAATCATGATGCTTTGAAGTGGAGTCAGTTGAGAGATCTATTGATAGAGGGAGCCAAGTCAGGAAGTAAGATTTTAGTGACGACAAGAAGTACCGCAATTGCTGAGATCATGGGTACCATTCCAGCAAACATTAATTTAGAATTTCTTTCTCACAAGGATTCCTTGTCATTGTTTGTAGAATGTGCTTTTAAAGAGGGACATGATAAACAATATCCAAGCCTCTTTAAAATGGGAGAAGCTATTGTCAGAAAGTGCGGAGGGGTTCCATTGGCAGTGAAAACTTTAGGGAGTCAACTATACTCAAAGACTGATGAACGGGAATGGAAATTGGTGAGAGATTCTGAGATATGGGAATTGAAACAAGAAGATGATGGTCACATTTTACCTGCTTTGAGATTGAGTTATACCCGATTGCCTTCTCATTTGAGACAATGTCTTGCTTACTGTTCACATCTTCAAAAGGATAGGACTGAATTTGGCAGTAATGCATTGATTGGATATTGGATGGCACATGGAATCCTTGATCAGTCTCGTGTTCATGGGAATATGGAGTTGGAAGACATCGGAGAGCTGTATTTTAAAGATTTATGGGCGAGATCCTTCTTTCAAAACGTTATTGATCTTGATACGTTCTACCAATTTGATATGCATGATCTTATCCATGACCTTGTACAATCAGTTGCACAAGCTGAGTGTTTTACAGTGAATTATGCAAGCAACAAAGACGTCTCTGAAAATGTTAGACATTTGACCGTTTTGGAAGCTGGCCAAAAAGTTTCAACAACCTTGCAAAAGTTGAACAAAGTGCGGACTATAACAGCAGAGGAAACAAAGATTGATGAATCCTTCATGTGCACCTGCTTTTCAAGATTCAAGTATTTGAGAGTGCTTTATTTACCTGAATGTTCATTACAAGTGTTGCCAAGTTCCATTGGTTCCTTGAAACATTTGCGGTATCTGAACTTGAGTTATAATGAAGCAATAAGGAAACTCCCCAATGCAATTTGCAGACTGCAGAGCTTGCAAACTCTATATCTTGATGGATGTGAGAATCTTGAAGAGTTACCCAGAGATATAAGCAAATTGATCAGCCTCAGATCACTTTTGTTGACCACAAAACAAACAAGTTATACAGAGAGTGGGGTGGGATGCTTGAAATCACTTCAATTTCTTGGTATTGCCAATTGTAGTAATTTAACCTCTTTGCCGCGTGAAATGAGCTATCTTGCTTCCTTACGGACTCTGTTGCTATACGAATGCAAACAACTAGATTTGGGGAACGTAAACTATCAAGGAACTCCACTGAGGCTCCAAAAATTGTATATTATAAATTTACCACGGATGGTGGCATTGCCTGAATGGTTTCAAGGAGTTGCTAACACCCTTCAAGTCTTGCATATTGACAAGTGTAAGAATTTGGAGGCATTACCTGAGTGGTTGGCAAGTTTCACATCACTCACAAAGTTGGTTCTATATTCATGTCAGAAATTGTCGTCTCTGCCAGAGGGGATGCAATCTCTTATCTCCTTAAGAGAACTGTTTATTGATGATTGTCCTGAATTGGAGAGGAGATGCCAGCACGACATTGGAGAAGATTGGCCCAAGATTTCTCATGTGCCACATGTTTACTTTCACTAGGTCGATTTATTTCCCGATATATAATATATGCGAACAAGATGGGTCTTGATCTCGTGCGTTTGTTCTATATTAATTTCTAGTTTCTTTCTTCAGCTGTCTCAGTATTTCTTTCTTTCCCTTTGTTTGTTTGTCTTCTTATGTCTGGGTACTTATTGGATTGTGTTTTATTTAGTTTGGATTGTTTCATGCTTAGATCAATTTGATTTGATTTTATTCAAGTTGTGGAGTGGACGACCAAAAATAAAAGAATCATCTTTGTAAATAATAGTTGTGGACATGCGTGGTGTGGTGTGCACAACGACTTTGTTTACTTTCTTTGTATCGCTTGCTAATTCTAGTATTGTATTGATGATTTCATTCATCCATAACATCTTAATATTATGATAATCTTTATTTGTTTATTTATTTATTATTATGATGTGCCTCAACTACATCAAAAGTTTTGGTGGCATTATGGCTTTACATGCGAAAACACGAATACAATCAGGTTGGCACTGATTATTAATCCATTTCTTCTTAATAACCAACTTCTCCGTTAAATTTTACTCTCATTATTAAGGAATTCTTTAAAAAAAGGCCTGTACCTACTGTGGAGGAATGCAACGGATGTTGAGAGCCAAATCCTCATACTAAAATTTTCATTTTTCATTTTTTTTTACCATTCTTTCTCATTCACCAATTACATCACCGCACATACATTGCATTTCAATCCCAAAATTTGCATATGGGTCCTCTTGACTTGGAACTAGCCGGTCAAATCTTGTATTCCCCCACTAACCTAATCCGAGCCTCGATACATCTAACTAGTGCCGTATCCATGAATTTTTGTGTTGGTGGCGAAAGGTGGAAACACAAAGCATTTAGTTTGAAGAGAAAGATAATAAATTTCTAGAACCCACGCCAAAAGAATTGTATAGACATATGAAATGAAACTAAATTTATATAATTATAAGTATCTGCGAATAGCTTTGTCCCTATTATATTCGTCACTTATTTTTGTCAACAGATTGCCGCTTTCCTATTGACCCATAGCCCAAAACCTTTATAACAAAATTCCACGTAGCCCTATCCTCAGAATTGTTCAAGCCCTATGTTTTGGGTCATACTAAAGCGTACCAGACGGTATGGGCTGCCCAAAAGTCAGGATGTGTATAAATGTCTTGTTAACTTCTTTTTTTGTTTTTTTGGAGAGAATCATGTTAACTGTTTTTAAATTTGACTAGGAGAAGCAGACCTTGATTAAGCTAGTTCGCTAATGCAATGAGCTCGTTTCTTTGTACTCAAATTTGAATCTCTCTTCTCACAGAGTAAATTAATATATATATATATATATATATATATATAATATACAGAGAGCTTCCATTGCGGGATCCCTCAAATAAGCTTATTTGAGGGACACCCCTTGTAGGCCCCACTCCGGATTGTATTTCACTAATCCAAACCGTCTATTTTGTAGATACTCATTCAAAGATCATCTCTACAAAAAATCACTTGAATCCGATATCATTTGACCACTCAATTGAGTTATTGAAATTTGAGTACTTTCTTGATGTACTGTTGTTCGTTGATTTTGTAGGACACAATTGGATATCGAAACGGTTTCTGATTTGTCTAATTTTTTGTAAGGATGATCTATGAATAAAGACCTAAAAAATAGATGGTTTGGATCATTGAGAAAAAAATTGTAGGGTACCCTAAAGGGCGTCCCTCAAATAAAATTATTTGAGGGATCCCTCAATAGAAGGGGACTGTATATATATATATATATATATTATAATTTATTTTTTAATATAAGCGATCATCTAAATTACAAGGGAATGAGGATTTCACACACTTACTGTCAAGGCATAATGGGGATCAAACTTGAGACCATTGGTCTACAAGTTAAGGTTATTTTCTACCTGGCCAGACCTCGTTGGTGAGTAGATTAATTTTTTAAACTATCGTTTGTATTATAAAAGATAAAATAAAAGAGATTTGTGGATGGGCATTAGGCTTTATGAATATAAGTGACAGAGTGGGACTGGAAAATACATGAGAGAGAGAGAGAGAGAGAGAGAGAGAGAGAGGGGACATTTGTGCCCTAAAGAGGTGAGACAATCCATGATACAAGGGTCATGATGCATGTTTAGTAAAGGGAGAGCCCAATCTCAATCAATAGAGATTCCACAGTGAAATACCATTCGCTTTTCCAGTCCTTTTTTATTATGGATGCCAAAATGTGGTGTACTTTGAAATTTTCAATCTACCAAAGTATGTAAAATACGTCATTTACTTACATATTCTATAAACGGATAAATTTTTAATAAGAATTTGGAAAGTGATGAGCATATGCCTTAACATAATTCTTCTTTTATGAATAAATAAATAGATAAGAAATCACATAAACGCAAATATTTAGAGTAATTGAACCAGAGTATGCCTGTATTATAAATCTTAGTATGTAATCCTTGATCCCTGCAGAATTCCCGGCTTGATTTAGGTTGGTTGTTGTTTTCTTCTTTATTTGTTAATCGAGTGGTTTGTTATTGTTTATGCATATAAATAACAACTCATTATAGTTCTATAATGACTAATATGAATGAAATAATAATTATTAATAATAACATATAATTGCTTTCATTTTACTTTAGACTTTTTCGGTCTTGTTTTTACAGGGAAGGGAAGTTGTTTGATCTTTAAAAAATTGTATTTTTATCTCTTGATATAAAAACTGAACAGAAAGTTGTGATTTTGATTCTAAACTCCATGATCGTGTACCAACCAGCTTTTATAGTTTAATGATATTTCTCTTCTCAATATTGTCAGATGTCTCAAATGCAATTTTTCTCTCCCGTTAATTTAAAAAACCAATTCACCTCATGACAATATATTTTTGTGCACAATATCTAGGATGAGATTGGTCTTATATTTTTTTCCTAAATTTCTGCTAGGACTCTATAATGTCTCTAATCTTGTCCACAAAAGAAAATGTGTATTATTTGCACTCATCTGGTCATGTATCACAAACCACCTGTCTTAGATTAGATTCTGTGAGAGAGGAATAGTAACACTAACACAGATAGCAAAGGAACAATTAAAAGACAAAGTGGGGTTTGTAAATTATGTCAAATTAAGACATAAAATAATGGAGCATTTCTAGGTTAATTAACAACACTTTTGTGTGTGTAAGATTTAGAGCGCCAACTGCAGTAAGCTGCAAGACCTAGGAGAATCTGCCACTGTGCCACTTTGTTTCCTTGTTTCCTGTACATGTTGTCCCATCTTCTTTTGGACAGCTTTGTCACATTGACACGTTACTTAATTTATCATCCCCTATACGAAAAACCATCTGATTTCCCTCCCACTCCTACTCACTCCCTTCAAGAGATTGTCTTTCCCAAAAAATTCTTATTGGCCCAATTCCATGTGGTAAGGTATTAATCTAAGCACTTAGATGTATTGGATATGTATACAAAAATCCAAAGTTATTGAGAATGAAACAAGTTTAAGATATAATTATGTTATCAGATTCTCAATCTGATATATTTATCAAATTATATAAAAAGGTATCAAGGGATGTTATCTATGTTTTAGGCAAAATGATCACAACACATCCTCTTACGTTATCGAAGTAATGTCTAGGTGTTTCACTTAACTGATGCTACACATGAAAGGGCATATCGAGAGTATCCGAAGATGAAAGTCTTGCATTAATAATTTCTACTCAATACCAATTAGTTTTGAATTGAATGCTAACATTTATACTATAATCCTCCTAATATGTCCATTACGACCATTTTATTAGTGTAGGGTCCCTTTGAATATCCCATGATTTTTGCTTGTTTTGATCATCTTGCAGGTTTCTAGAGACAACTAAACTACATGAAAAAATTGAGTACTGACTACTGGTACTGTCAAAAATTCCCAAAACACTGAAAATGTCCATATATTTTTTTTTGCACTTTGGGGACACGAATATATGTAGGCTATGTGAAATTCCCTAGAATGGCCAACCGATCTGTTTCTTAATACTTAAACACCACAGCAGGATTGAAACACAGTAACAATCCTGTAAACAAAAACCTCCAGAATACGCAGTGGAATAAATGCAAATAAAAACGCAAATAATTGCACAAAGGGACACACGATATGTTGACGCAGTAAAAACCTCAAGATGAGGAAAACAACTGCGGGCACTATGCCGGAGAACAAATCACTATGAGAAAGAATACAAAAAGGTCTTACAAGTCTCAACTCACAAAACTAACGCTCACAAGGCAGACTTGCCTACTCACCTTTGCTACTCAACCCAATCAGCAATCTTGTCTTCCTTTGTCAACAAGAGATGGCACAACTCTGGTCTCGGTTGCTCACACCTCAAGGCACGATTGTTGATCACCAACATGCATAATGCTCATGAACTCACACATATATGAAAAGATGATGATTTAATCACTCATGAAGGCTCACAAGGAACAGCCACATGAGTTTTCAATATGAACTCTCAAAAACCTCTGCAAGAATATTTTTGTCGTTCTCTCTTTTTCAACGTTGCAGATTTTTCAAACAAAACGGCTAAGTTCCTTTCTTAAATTACACGCTTAAAAACTAGGTCAGAGACCAAAAAAGGCTTTTAGCAAAAATGGGTTTTTTAACAAATAAATTATTTCTTTAAAACAAATAAAGCCACTTAATTAAAAACCCAATGTAAAGACAACAGAACCCTTTTACTTAAATAAAACCATCGTTAAAAACTCACTGATGTCTGGCACTGGATTATGTAAGACTGAAACCATATATCAGTCTTGTACATCTGACAGCCACTTTTGATGACCTTACAAATATGCAAATATGAATGCATGGATGCAAAACATACCTTGGCATTGTCTCTGAGCCACACTGATCCAGGATAGCAGAACGTCACTTGAAAACTGTAGGTTACATGCAAAGACCTACCCTATGTTTTTGTAATAGGAAATTGCCAATATACCCCTTTGGCATTTCCTATACAAAAACTCTAGTTACAAAAATTGGTCCTAACAAACTCCCCCTAAACCAATTACAAGTGAGTGAAAAGAATTCCTTAAACATGAACACTTGCAATAGAGAAGGTAACCTGAATTCTGCACCACTAAACCAAAAATAACCAGTGAAAAGCACGTATGACTAAAAATACAATAAGTAGAAATAAAACTTAGGTGATGAACTACCAAAAGAAAAAGAAAAAGAAAAAAGCTCATAGGCATCAAGCATGAAGTTTTAGTGGTGGGTCAATTTGACAAATATTTGCTGGATTATTAGAAAACTGAATTTGTGCGGTTTTCTTACTTGGGTTGGGTTTGGGTTTTGTTTCCACAGTATGTTTATTTCAGCGAGTTGAAGTCTACTACATTGGCTTGGTTTGCAACTACAATAGCAATACTACCATTTTGCAATGGGAGTCGTAAAAGATGGCAGCACCACCACCGGGTTTCTCCCTAGCAGTGAAGTTTTTGCCATCCACTATCCTGGTTATCCTTCATCCATGTCCCATGCCATTGAGACACTTGGTGGGACCCAAGGAATTCGTAAGGTGTGTCAAGTTGCTATCTTAAATATCAATTGTGTCTAGTTTCTCAACGTTGAATTGAATTAATGATATTGTAGCATTAATGGATTTTTCACTTTAAATAATATTACAATGGAATTTCAAGGAACCTCACAAGCCTGATTAAGATGAGCCTGATTTAGATTGACTCTTATATGTTTAACCAAATCTCATACTCACCATATTGAAGAGAGATGTTCAATCAATGTTCTGCTCAGTCGTGGCTTGGTACTATCATTTGCAGGCTCATAGTTCACAGTCAAACAGGCTGGAGCTTCATTTCCGGCACCAAGAACCATATTCACATCCTGCCTTTGGAGACCTTCGTCCTTGCAACAACTTGTTGCTTAAAATATCCAAAACCAAGTCTAATGCTGGACAAACTCAACCCCAAAGTGAATTACTTGCCAGCAAACAAGATGAAGTGCAGATACCTGAAAATGATCGAGTACATTTTGATATTGTTGCTCGTGTCCCAGAGGCTTATCACTTTGATGGTTAGAGTGGCCCTGCTTGCACCGCACCTGTTACATCTCATGAATTTTCCTTACAATTTCAAAACTGATCTTCACCTGGTTTTTCTGTTCCTCTTTTGACATTTTAAAGGAATGGTTGACTACCAGCATGTTGTTCCTGTTCATGCTGATGGTGCACGGAAGAAGAAGAGAAATTGGATCGAAATTAAGGATCCACACTCTGGTAAAGTAACTATGTTTCACTATCTTTGTTTTTATAGCTTCGATATATTCAGAACATTTTTTTTCTTTACTTTACCAAATTAGTTCATTTATTTTATATTATTTATCTATCTATTTGTAGATAAGGGTGGTCTTATGGATATTGATCAGGAGGATGCGATGATTCTTCTACCCCAACTCTTTGCACCTAAGGATGTGCCCGATAATTTAGTGTAAGACGCTCTAGCGGCTTTTATATTGTTATACTGGATCTAATTATTTTTATTTTTAAACAATCCTGTTACTGGAATTTTCCTTCAGATATTAGCTGTCATTTTAGTTCTGTTTCTATCTTCATTACTACTCAAAGTTATATATATTTGGGCATCTTTGTCTAAACATATCTGGTGATATTCCCTTTAGTGGATTTCATCTTGATTGGTGATATTCCCTTTAGTCTAAACATATCTGGTGATATATATTTGGACATTGAGTGCAAAAAAGAATCAAGAAGAACCTGTGCAACACCAATGGGAGGTGAATCTTATTATTGATTAAATTACGTTGTAATTTTTCTGACGCAAATAACTATATGTTGTTTTTAAATATGCATGCTAAAGCTATGATATTTGTTCTTATCTGGCTTTTATTGATAGAAGATGTGTATTACAAAGTTGTTGAACCAATGGAAGCTGAAGGTCATGAAAACAACCACATTGATATGTTAGCCTCAAAGGTTTGATAGGGAGATAGGTGTTATAAATATTTTATTTTTGAGATGTCATTTTTGACTTTAGGGTCTTAACTATGGCATCAAAAGTGAAAGGTTCTAATTTTTCCCCTTATACTTATTGAATTTCATTTTTTGTGTCTTAGTTATCAGTGTTACTTTTATCAGTTCTTTCATTTTGATGATTGTTTCTTATTTGTGAAATGTATATCAATGCTTCAATAGGTATAATTTTGAATTGAGAACTTAGTGTTCTCTTGGATAAGTACTTTTTATCATGTTTCAGCTTATTCTTTGAGATGTTAACCATGTGCATGGTGTTTAAACTGACATTTGATATTTTTATTTGTCTAGATGGATATGGAGCCAGTTCTTGCAATTGACTTTGGAATCAGTGATATCCTTTGTTTATTTTAGTAATCTAGTTCTTACCCATTGCTGAGGGTTTTTCGAAGTTTTCCATGTTATCTTTTCTTCATATTTATTTCATTCAAAAATTGGGGGGGGTGGAATCTAGGAAGAATAAATATTCAGTGCAACTCCATGGTGATTATTCTAGCTGCTTGGATTGCAATGTCAATGTATAAATGTATTCCGAGCACTAATTGGGCAGGAATGGCACTAATCTAGCATAGCATAAAAAGAAATGTGTACATTAAATGAGTCTTTGGAACTCACTGCCTCATGTTAGCTTTGTGATATTCTTTTTAGACCTAATTATGGTTTAATTTGAGATTTGATTGTTTTACTTATGATAGGAAATAAGTGGGAATGAGACTAAATAAGGTCCCTAAAGTCAGTACTTAGATCAGAATCCAACAATCAAATTAATGAATATTATAAAGACTCGAATCTTAACAAAGTTTTTGCAAAGTTTTGTATCTGTAGTTCTTAACATTCTTACAGATTCCTAAGAGAACGAATTGGGAGGAATATATACCCCAAGGCTCAGATCAGTGGGAGTCACAGATGGCCGTGTCTCAGCTGTTTGATGAGCGGCCTGTATGGCCAAAGGATTCACTAACTGAACGCTTGGTTGATAAGGGCTTCAACTTTTCAGATCATCTACTCAGAAGGTTGTCTCCTTATAAGCCTTTACATTCTATTCTCAGTCATTTAATGTCTTTTAACAATTATGAGTTAGTTTAAATGTGCAAGCGCACACATAAGTGTACATATTAAACTACCATGTTTATGGATGTCATATCTTCATTTTTGCTTACATTAATGTCTGCTTTAGCAGATTTCAGAAAATTGATTTTCGAGTCAGACCACCATTACAGAGCTACTGTGATGCTAATTCAGCCAATCAGTAAGTTTCTCTTCAAAGTCTTCCTTTTGGTTTTTTTTATTTTTGCTTCAGATTTGCAATCTACTGTAACAATTAATAGAAATAGAGAACATTCAACATACTGACACCCTGCAGGATGTAATGAGTGCTCATTTATTGGCCTTTTTCTTGCTCTTTTAGTTGATTAAGGACCTTCAATACTTTCCATTGAATTCAACTCATTAAGAAAGCAATGTTCTGACAGAGTTGTCCAGAAACTGGTTGTTGGGAAAAATCAATCATCTTAGCTCTGTACCGTTCATAGTTTTTAGTTAAAATTTTGGAAATGTCACCTGACTTATACACCATTTTCAATTGGTCACTAAATAAGATTTCAGAAAAAAAGAAAAAAAAAAACTAAAAGAAGAGATCCGACCACCAATCCACCCCCACAATGAAATTTTTTTGCCGGAGTTAACGTCAGGTAACAGATTAAGGATTTTGGAAGATTAGGATGACATCTTCCGTAAATTTTTCCAAAGATTTAACATCTGGCATTTAAGTTCACGTCACACTTCTAAAATTTTCCTTTTTTAGTTTTGGGTATATATATTCAAACTTATGTATTTGATTTTCAGGCATTATTTGGAGGATACTTATCGTGGACTGTGCAATTAGATATATTTTTTTTTCCTTTTAATTATTGATCCTTATTCTAGCTTTGAACTTCAAAACTTTCTAATTCCCAATTGTTAATGTAAATAATATTTTTTCTATAGAAATAATTGGTTTTTGTCCGTTTTCTTTTGGGGTGTCTTGCAGACTAAAGCACAGGTGGGAAGATATTTGTGCATTTCGAGTGTTTCCTTACAAGTGCCATACAACATTGCAACTATTTGAACTTGGTGATGATTACATTCAAGAACAGATAAGAAAACCTCCAGCTCAGACAATTTGCTCTGTGAGTTTCTCGAAATAAGCTGTGTCTACAATCCGTTTGCGTATTCCATTAAACCTACTGGAAGCTAAAAACAAAGATCTGTTTGATCACTTAGTGTTACTTTTTTTCCCCTTTTGGCTTCAAATTCCATATTTCAAACATGGCATGTATGAGTTTCTCATTACTGAATTGAGGAAGTTGAGTAAGAACAGTTGGTGATAGAAGAGTTAAGTATGTATTACATGCTTGAGTGTCTTAAGTACTGAAATGAGGATGTAGAGAATGATAGCTTGCAAGAGTAGAATTTAATAGGAATATGTATGTTAATGAAGTTAGTAGTAGACTGTACTTTTAGCGGTACTAATATTTGACAATTTCTATTTGTTTCAGTTTTTGCTAGCGTTGGTTTTGGTTGGTGACATTTAGCTTATATGTTTGCAGTCTGAGACAGGATGGTTTTCATATAACATGCTTGAAAACTTGAAAGATTGTGTTAAAGTGAGGTTCCTATCTGTATTCCCAGAACCTGGTGCGGAGCCCTTGCTAAAAGCTGCTACTGAAAGCTTCAAAAAGTCCAAGAAGTTGTGTAGTAATGACAAATTAATGCATGAAGAAGTGGTACACCCACAGGCCAAAGCAGGTATAAAAATAAAACCACATTTGTTGACTCTCCAGTTCTTTTAATAGTTTTTTTCTCTTAATATATAATTAAAAGTGTGTTTTTTAGCTTTGCTCTCTCCCTTCAAGAGATTGTCTTTCCCAACAAGTGCTTATTGCCCAGTTCCATATGGTAAGGGTATTCTAAGCACTTGGATGTATTGGATATTAAATTACATAAGAAGGCATTAAGGAATGTTATTCACGTTTTTGGTAAAATGATCACACGTGCTCTTATGTTATCGAAATAATATTTGTTGTTTAGGTATTTCACTTAAGTGACGCTACACATGAGAGGGCATATCGAGAGTATCCGAAGATGAAAGTCTTGCATTAATAGTTTCTACTAATTATCAATGGCTTTGAATTGAATGCTAACATTTATACTATAATCCTCCTATTATGTCCATTAGCACCATTTTATTAGTGTAGGGTCCCCTTGAATATCCCATGATTTCTGCTTGTTTAGATAACTAAACTACATGAAAAAATTGAGTACTGACTAGGTACTGTCAAAAATTCCCATAACAATGAAAATGTCCATGTTAGGCTGTGCACATTATGTGAAACATACATAACCCACATGGAAGGAATCCCAGGTTTACTTGTGGCTTATGCTTGCACCTATTTGTTTCCTTTAAATCAATAAGATATTTGGAGTGGTTGGTTGCTTTGATTTTGAATAGTCGTTTGCTCTTAGTTTCTATTTTATTTTCACGTTTTTCTTTTCTTATAAAAAAATAGTTTATGTTTTTCTATAAAATAAAATAAACTTCATTTTCCATATGCTTTTCAAAATGAATGGGTAAGAAATTTTTTTACTTTGGGTCGCATGCTGAAGAAAATTGGAGTGTTGGTGTAAAGCCTCAAAGAATCTGGAGAGCCATGTCACATGGTCCTCATTATTATGCTTAGTTTTTGAGTGACATGTCGTCCTTTTATTGAAAGCTTTGGCATCTCTCACTTTTGTACTTTCGGTCTTCCACTCTCATATGAATATTGCTTTTCTTTCTCTTCCACTCGCATTTCTTTTCATACTGTATCTAGAAAATAATGAAGGTGCGTGGAAGCTGTAGGATTTTATATGAAGAAAAATAAAAATCGTTCATGTTCACCGTTGAACTTTGGGGATAAATTATAATATTTGTACCCACGCAAGCCACCATCCTCAACTTGTCTTTATAATATTTGTACTCAGCCACCCTCAACTATCTGTAGGAAATGTCTTTATAAAACAATACCTGTAACCTTCAATTAAGTTTCTAATACTCTTGAGTAGTTTTCCCCAAGTTGTCTTTAATTATAATATTTGTACTCAACCAACCACCCTCGAGTTGTCTTTAGGAGCTGTCTTTGTAATATCTGTAGACTGTACCCTTCAGTCGTCTTTCTAAATACCCATCCTTGGGTAGTTTTCCTCAAGTTATCTTTATAAAATTTGTATCAATCAATGTGCAACAAGAGTGTGTCACTATTAACAGTATAAAACCGTAACTCGAAGAAAGAGCACAACCAACTTTAATTGTCAAATTTGAACCAACCCTTGGATGCTGAAGGCGTCCTTGGGGTGATCTCGCAGTTCCTACGACAGGTGCTTCCCTCTAGGCAGCATGCTCGCCTACCGATGTATTTTTACATCCCACAGTTTCAGCATATTGCTTGTCACAGATGTGTGGTGTCAAGTAATTTCTTGGTCCTCCACCGGGGCTTGTTGATTCAAGGGTATAACTAACCAAGCAATTATGCATTGAATGAGAAACTGGTTCAATATGAGTTATTTTCTATATCTCAAGACAAATGAGGACTTTATTATTTCTCTAATATAAAGCCAAGTAAATAAATGGACATAAAGGAAACAAACAGTGTGTCAGATCGGAGGTCTAGTTAGAACTAGAACTACTACCACTTCAACTGCTTTTGAACCACTGAAATAGCCTTCGTGGGTCTATGAGATCTGATAGCAATTAAATAGAGGATCAGAACCTTTACTATATATATGCACAACACCTTCAATTGAGATATTTCAATCGAACACCATGTGTGTACGAGAAACCCCAATTTTCCTTGTATTAAAAAAAAAAATTTAAATTTTAAAAAAAAAAAAAAACAGAACAAAACAAAACACTTCTTCTTACCATATAAAATCTGACCATTAACTTCGAAACTCAAAAATTCATTTTATTGTCTCATTTCATGCCATACTGAATTTGAATCCCTTTTATTTTAAATTCCCTCCCGACTAGAATATAGAATCTTTATGGTTTTTTTTTCTTCTTTCTCATTGGTTTTAATTTGTTTTTAAATCAGGTCTAATATCCAGATGTGCTTAAATTTTGGGACCCTAAATAGAACCATTCATCTAGACAAAAGGTTACATTTTTTTTAACCCAGCAATCTTAGAATTTGTTTCTTTGGGACCCTAAATAGAACAATTTTAGTTCACTCTCTTTGTCAACTTGACTAATTCACACCCCCAATAATATTAATATTAATAAAAGTATACTAATTTCACTTTGAATCAAGAGATTTTATGGTCTTTTAGAATTACACAAATTTCATTGCACATTATGAATAGACCAAAACTAACTAACAAATCACATAACATATGTTGAATTATGTGGTTAATATGAAGGTCCACATATATGGTCCAAATATGACACCCTCACCATAAAACGACTCTTGAGAGGCAATAAGTTGGGCCAATGAGTTGAGGATTTTACATCTACAACTAGCATTAATTAAATTTATTTTTTTTAAAAATTAAAGTAAAAATGGATCGTAGAGACACAGACATACCTTGGAATTTCCATTAAATTTAAGTACCAAAACCAATTAAGAAAGAAAAAGAAAATATCAAACCGAATACTTAATTTTCCATTAGATTGATCCTTACCATTCACTAATACGTTACTCATTAACACATCTCTTTGTCCTGTAGTGCAATTTGTTTAAATTGTATTTTTTGTTTTCTTTATTGACCTCAACTTGCTTTCTTCTTTATAAAATTGTTTATCTCAATAGAAAAAAGTTTATGCAGACTTAAAATTGTTAAAAATGCATTGATAATTAGCCGCATGAACAAGAGAAATTGGAATAAGAATAGACAAATCATTGTGCCCTTACGTGGAATAATTTGTCTTTGGCGCACCCGCCCTCAAGTTGTCTTCGCGAGCTGTCTTTATAATATTCGTACCTACTGAGAGTTGTTGACTAAGTCAATGTGAATGCAAGCTGTCTTTATCCTACTGAGCGTGGTTGACTAAGTCAATGTGCATTTTTCTCACCATTTTAACTATAAGTGTACTCTCACCACCATCCTCAATTATTGTCACTAAAAAGCCTTTTTTCTTTTAAACGACATCTGAAACCGTGCGTTCATACCTTGGGAAACCACAGTGCACATGCGCGCTACACAAAAAGACAATATCGGGGACTTAAACTTGGGACAGTGCATTCATACCTTGGGAAACCACAACAGTCATCTTCATCCTCCGAATTCTCTTGTATTGTAATTTGTATACACCCTCTCAACAAAACCATGGCTGAAGTTGCATTTCCTTTGGCAACCAAACTCATTGACAAGCTCGGGTCCATTGCTTCTGAGCAGATCGCCTTGGCATGGGGCGTTAAAGCTGATCTGAAAAGGCTTCAGCGCACAATGTCCACCATCAAAGATGTCCTCTTGGATGCCGAACAGAGGCAAGCTCATAACCAGCAGATACGCAGTTGGCTAAGACAGCTTAAAGACGTATTTCTCGATGCCGAGGACTTGTTGGATGAGTTTGAGTGCGAAGCTTTGCGGAGGGAAGTGGTGGAAACATTTCATGGCACAACTGGAAAGGTACGCCGTTTCTTCTCTCGTTCTAATCCAATGGCATTCCGTTTCAGAGTAGGCAATGAAATCAAGGAGATAAGAGAGAGGTTAGATGAGCTCAAGTCCAATAAAGCTATATTTGATTCTCTCACCATTCTTCCTCATGGAGATGGAGGTGATCATCATGAAAGACCCTTCGTTCCCGCTTCAAAGGTTATTGGTAGAGAGTCTGAGAAGGAAGAAATTGTAAATCTGTTGATGCAACAAGGTGATGATGATCAAAGTGGGAATTCTAATAATAAAGTCTCTGTCATTCCGATAGTGGGGATTGGAGGTTTAGGGAAGACCACACTTGCTAAGTGGGTGTACGATGATAAAAGGGTCGTTGGGCATTTCGAATTGAGGATGTGGGCATCTGTTCCGGTGGACTTTGAACTTACTAGATTGACAAGACTGATTCTTGGTTCTGCATCAAATACAGAGATCAGTGATAAATTGACTCCGGATCAGTTGCAAGGAAGGCTACGTGAAGCTTTAAAGGATAAGAAATTTCTGCTTGTCTTGGATGATGTTTGGAATGATGATGCTTTGAAGTGGAGTCAGTTGAGAGATCTAGTGACAGAGGGAGCCAAGTCAGGAAGTAAGATTTTAGTGACGACGAGAAGTACCGCAGTTGCTGAGATCATGGGTACCATTCCAGCAAACATTAATTTAGAATTTCTTTCTTTCGAGGATTCCTTGTCATTGTTTGTAGAATGTGCTTTTAAAGAGGGACATGATAAACAATATCCAAGCCTCTTTAAAATGGGAGAAGCTATTGTCAGAAAGTGCGGAGGGGTTCCATTGGCAGTTAAAACTTTAGGGAGTCAACTATACTCAAAGACTGATGAACGGGAATGGAAATTGGTGAGAGATTCTGAGATATGGGAATTGAAACAAGAAGATGATGGTCACATTTTACCTGCTTTGAGATTGAGTTATACCCGATTGCCTCCTCATTTGAGACAATGTCTTGCTTACTGTTCACATCTTCGAAAGGATGTGATTGAATATAGTAGTTTGGAATTGATTAGATATTGGATGGCACATGGAATCCTTGATAAGTCTTGTGTTCATGGGAATATGGAGTTGGAAGATATCGGAGAGCTATATTTTAAGGATTTATGGGCGAGATCCTTCTTTCAGAACGTGCTTGATTATCATATGTTCTACAGATTTGATATGCATGATCTTATCCATGATCTTGTACAATTAGTTGCACAAGGTGAGTGTTTTACAGTGAAGTCTGCAAACACCAAAGACATATCTGAAAATGTTAGACATTTGACATTTTTGGAACCTGGCCAAAATGTTTCAACAACCTTGCAAAAGTTGAACAAAGTGCGGACTATAGCAGCAATGTATACAGAGATTGATGAATCCATCATGTGCACTTGCTTTTCAAGATTCAAGTATTTGCGAGTGCTTGAGTTTGTTGAAGTATCATTACAAGTGTTGCCAAGTTCCATTGGTTCCCTGAAACATTTGAGATATTTGGACTTGAGATATAATGAAGCAATAACGAAACTCCCTAATGCAATTTGCGGACTGCAGAGCTTGCAAACTCTAAATCTTGCAGGATGTGTGAATCTTGAAGAGTTGCCTAGAGATATAAGCAAATTGATCTGCCTCACATCACTTTATTTAACGACAAAACAAACAAGTTTTGCAGAGAATGGGGTGGGATGCTTGAAATCACTTCGATTTCTTAGTATTTTTGAGTGTAGTAATTTAACCTCTTTGCCGCGTGAAATGAGCTATCTTGCTTCCTTACGGACTCTGTGTTTATCATATTGCAAACAACTGGATTTGGGGAATGTAAACTATCAAGGAACTCCACTGAGGCTCCAAAACTTGTATATTATAAATTTACCACGGATGGTGGCATTGCTTGAATGGTTTAAAGGAGCGGCTAACACCCTTCAACTCTTGTCTATTAGCAGTTGTGAGAATTTGGAGGCATTACCTGAGTGGTTGGCAAGTTTCACATCACTCAAAAAGTTGGTCATTCATTCATGTCAGAAATTGTTGTCTCTGCCAAAGGGGATGCGTTCTCTTACCTCCTTAAGAGAAATTAGGATTATAAATTGTCCAGAATTGGAGAGAAGATGCCAGCGCGACATTGGAGACGATTGGCCCAAGATTTCTCATGTGCCACATGTTTCCTTTCACTGGTTCAATTGATTTCTCGATATATAATAGATGCGAACAAGGTGGATCCTCTCGTGTGTTTGTTCTATACTAATTTCTAGTTTCTTTCTTCAACTGTCTCAGTATTTTTGTTTTCGTTTGTTTGTTTGTTTTCTTGTATCTAGGTACTTACTAGATTGTGTTTTATTTAGTTTGGATTGTTTCATGCTTAGATCAATTTGATTTGATTTTATTCAAGTTGTGGAGTGGACAACCAAAAATAAAAGAATCGTCTTTGTAAATAATAGTTTGGACATGCGTGGTGTGATGTGCACAACGAGTTTGTTTACTTTCTTTGTATCGCTTGCTAATTCCAGTATTGTATATATGCAATGTGATGATTTCATTCATCCATAACATCTTAATATTATGATAATCTTTATTTGTTTCTTTATTTATTATTATGATGTGTCTCCTCAGCTACATCAAAAGTTTTGGTGGCATTATGGCTTTTCATGCGAAAACATGAATACAATTAGGTTGGCACTGATTATTAAATCCATTTCTTCTTAATAACCAACTTCTCCGTCACATTTTACTCTCATCATTAAGGAATTCTTTAAAAAAGGGCCTGCACCTACTTTGGAGGAATGCCACGGATGTTGAGAGCCAGATCCCCTTACTAAAATTTTCATTTTTCATTTTTATTACCATTATTTCTCATTCACCAATTACACATACATTGCACTTCAATCCCAAAATTTGCATATGGGACCTCTTGACTTGGAACTAGCTAATCGAATCTTGTATTCCCCCTTTGACCTAGTCCGAGCCTCGGTACATCTAACTAGTGGCGTATCCATGAATTTTTATATTGGTGGCAAAAAGTGGAAGCACAAAGCATTTAGTCTGGAGAGAAAGACATTAAATTTCTAGAACCCACGCCAAAGAATTGTATAGACATATGAAATGAAACTAAATTCATATAATTAGAGATATCTGCCAATAGCTTTGTTCCTTTTAGATCCGTCACTTATTTTTGTCAACAGATTGCCCCTTTCCTATTGACCCATAGCCCAAAACCTTATAACAAAATTCCACATAGCCCTATCCTCAGAATTGTTCAAGCCCTATGTTTTGGGTCATACTAAGCGTACCAGACGGTATGGGCTGCCCAAAAGTCAGGATGTGTATAAATGTCATGTTAACTGTTTTTTTTTTTTGTTTTTGGAGAGAATCATGTTAACTGTTTTTAAATTTGACTAGGAGAAGCAGACCTCGATTAAGCTAGTTCGCTATTGCAATGAGCTCGTCTCTTTGCGCTCAAATTTAGATCTCCCTTCTCATAGAGTAGATTTATATATATATATATTTTAATACAAGCAATAATCTAAACTACAAGGGAATGAGAATTTCACACACACATACTATCAAGGCATTTTGGGGATCAAACCTGAGACCACTGTTCTACAAGTTAAGGTTATTTTCTACCTAGCCAGACCTCGTTGTTGAGTAGATTAATTTTTTAAACTATCGTTTGTATTATAAAAGATAAAATAAAAGAGATTTGTGGATGAGAATTAGGCTTTATGAATATACGTTACAGAGTGGGACTGGAAAATACATGAGAGAGAGAGAGAGAGAGAGAGAGAGAGAGAGAGAGAGAGAGAGAGAGAGAGAGAGAGAGAGAGAGAGAGAGGGACATTTGTGCCCTAAAGAGGTGAGACAATCCATGATACAAGGGTCATGATGCATGTCTAGTAAAGGGAGAGCCAAATCTCAATCAATAGAGATTGCACAGTGAAATACCATTTGCTTTTCTTGTCCTTTTTTATTTTCTTTCTTTGTGGTCATACTCATATGGATGACAATCTTCTAAAGTGGTTTCCCCACACCATCACTCATGCTAAAATATGAATACGGGTTTTCAATATGTTCAGATATTTTATTCTTCTCCATAATGAGGTATATATATGAGTTTACAGAGTGCTTTACAAGGAATAAGATTTAATTAGGAATTAGGAAAGTATCTCCTAATTATACACAGATTTGTCAATTAAATGGAATGGGAAAGTAAATCCCTTAATTAATCAAGGAAATAAATCTCCTTGATTAATTAGGAGACTCACGTCAACACTCCTCCTCAAGTTGGTGCATATACGTCACCAATGCCCAACTTGGTGAGTGAGTCATAAAACACTCTGCTACAAACAGCTTTGGTTAAGATATCAGCTAATTGATCTTCTGATTTTACGAATGGTAGGCGGATGATCTTCTTCTCAATTTTTTCTTTGATAAAATGTCTATCCACCTCAACATGTTTGGTTCGATCATGTTGAACTGGATTATGGGCAATATCAATAGCTGACTTGTTGTCACAATGCAACTCCATTGGCTTTTCTGGCTTGAAACCCAATTCTGTCAAGAGTCTTCTGATCCATAGCAATTCACAAACTCCATGAGCCATTCCTCGATACTCTGCTTTTGCACTAGACCGAGAAACCACATTTTATTTTTTACTCCGTCAAGTGACTAGATTACCTCCCACGAAGGTGAAGTAGCCTGAAGTAGAGCGTCTGTCAGTAATGGATCCAGCCCAATCAGCATCTGTATATCCCACAACTTCAAGATCTCTATTCTTTGATAACATTAATCCTTTTCCCGGGGCTGACTTTAAATACCTTAAGATTCGATCAACTGCATTCCTATGGCTAACCACACTGGGTGAATGCATAAACTGGCTAACCACACTCACAGCATATGCAATATCTGGTCTTGTGTGGGCTAAATATATTAACCTTCCAACAAGGTGTTGGTACTGTTCCCTATTGGTTGGTTCTTGATCCATACCTTCACACAATTTGTGATTCATCTCGATTGGTGTGTCAGCAGGCTTACATCCAAGCAATCCTGTTTCAGCAAGTAGATCCAATACATACTTCCTCTGTGACAGAAATATACCATTTGCGGACCTTGCTACTTCAATGCCAAGAAAGTACTTCAGATCACCTAAATCCTTCATCTCAAATTCCTGAGACAAATACTTCTGCAGTTTCAATTGCTCTCCTGTGTCATTTCCAGTCACAACTATGTCATCTACATAAACAATCAGTGCGGTAAGCTTCTTTCCATCACGCTTTAAGAACAAAGTGTGATCCGAATTACTCTGTGTATATCCAAAAAACTTCATGGATTTAGTGAATCTACCAAACCATGCTCTGGGAGACTGCTTTAATCCATACAATGACTTTTTGAGCTTGCAAACTTGATTCCCCTTGTCACAAGTGAAGTTACATCCTGGTGGTAAATCCATATATACTTCTTCTTCCAGGTCTCCATGTAAGAATGCATTTTTTACATCAAACTGATGTAATGGCCAATCGAGATTTGCTGCTAGAGACAGGAGGACTCTGATAGTTTTGATCTTGGCTACTGGGGCAAAGGTTTCTTGGTAGTCTATCCCATATCTTTGTGTGTATCCCTTTGCCACCAATCTAGCTTTATATCTTTCAATAGATCCATCTGCCTTGAGTTTCACAGTATAGATCCACCTGCATCCCACTGTCTTCTTTCCATGAGGTAATGGCACGAGTTCCCATGTGCCATTCTTCTAGAGAGCTCGCATTTCTTCACTCATGGCTTCTTTCCATTTTGGGTCTTTGTTGCATTCCTAAGAGGACACAAATTAATGTGCAAACAACCAATTAAAAATACCCGCAAGTGCACGAATCTATTGAAGTATAGATTATGTAAGTACGGGGTCGATTCCACGAAGAACATGTTTGTTTCCTATAAGTTCTAATTTGAGTACGTAAAGAACACTTAATTGACACACCACAAATGCACAAATGCAGAATGGAAATTAAAAATGAGTAAAGAAGTGTAAAAGAAATGAAACAACACAAGAAAACTAAACAAAAACACAAACAGCATTTCCTATCGCCATTTTATCACCTATTTATCACCTGAAAACAGTACCATGAACAGTGAAAAAGAACAGTGAATAGTGCATAAACAGTACTGGAGACCGGTCGTGTGAACAGTGACGACCGGTCGTTTTTGCACAGAATCGAAAATTGAGAAATGCGTGTTGAGAGACCGGTCGTTAGATACTGGCGACCGGTCGCTAGATACTGGCGACCGGTCGCTAGATACTGGCGACCGGTCGCTTTTGCACAGAATCGTTTTTCTCTGTTTTTCAGTTTCGACCTCTGTCCAGTTTTTGACCTATAACTTTCCAACTGTACATTTAAATTTCACGTTCTTTATACGGTTGGATTCAGCACAGAAAATGCAAGAACACAACGCGGACCAAAAGTCCAAATCAATTACGAAAACAAACAAAATGCAGTGACAAAGACACAAAACGTGTCAAACACGCAACTCACACACACATTGGGGGGGGGGGGGGGTTTGGTTTGGTTCAAGTGACCTATTTCTAGTGCATGAATGTAAATGGACTTCGAATTTAAATGAGAATGGCAGAGATGAATTATCAGAAAGTGAAAGTAAAATGTAACAAACACTAGGGTTTCGGAATCCACCCTAAACAATTCTACCCAAGTTCATGAATACTCAAGTGATGAACTCTAAATGTGTTGATGAAGATGTTCGCAATCAAGACCATGGGTCGTGGCTCAAGACGCATTGATTCTCTCTAATATACGTAAAGTGCATGGTTCGTGCTACAATACTTGTGCCCTCCTCATAACCGAACCTAGGTATGGTTTGTACTTCGATTCAATTACAAGGAAAACCCATTAAGTTTAAAGAGAATATGAACATTACAAGAATCCTAATAGCATGGTGTTTACATTAGGTATTCAAGAAACCAATTCACATGGATGGTTCTTACTCCATCCATCTATTGCTTAGGAAAACATGAATATACACATAATCCCAACAATCTCAAGAAGCATGCTTTCAAAGATGGCCAACCAAGGAAAAACACACATCAAGGATAGATTAATTTGGTGAATTGGAATTCATCAACAATATCCAGAAATTCATACACTCAAGCATCAAAACAATAAGGTAATCATGTTTAGGGCTTCAACCTAAGCCCTAGCTATGGAGTTTAGTTGCTCATACTTATTCCAAATACAAACTCAAAACAAAATTAGAAAGAAGTTACAGATTTTGTGAACATGGGAGCTCAAGGTCTTCAATGGTGGAAATCTCTTCCACTCTTTGCTTTGTTGCCCTTGTCTTCCTCCTTGAGCTCCCTAGCTCCAAGCTTCATCTCCAGCTCCAAAATCTGCTTTTGTGTAGAATGAATAGCATGGTTTTATTCCCCCACGTTCAATAGCTCATCTAAATCAGAATGCCTCCCCCTTTGCTTCCCTCTCTCCTCCTTTCCAGCTCCCAAAAATAATATACAACTCATGCTTTAGTTAAAGTCTTTGCCCATTGTCTTCTTGTCCCCTTGCAAATGATGAAGCCTTGTCTTCACAAAGATGCCAATTGCTTCAGAAAATATCTCATTTACTAAGGTAATTGCTTGTTACCAAGTGTTATGGTAACAAGAAGAATCAAGATGACACAATGGAGGTATGAGCTGGCCAATTCCGGATTTCCAGAGCTGTGGTAACATGCTGGATTGGTTGGATAGGCAATACTTGTCCAATGGAGCTCAAATTTGGATATGTTGTAGTTAACATCCATTGGAACAAGTTTCATGAAGATCTTCACCTCATCCGAGCACCAGAGCATGTTGATCCCAGGCTAAGAAGTTGACCTACGAAAATGAACAAAAACAGAATTTATAACCAAAAATGCACTTTTAGCTCATTTTCATTCTAACCAAGGTAAAATCTAAGAAAACACAAAAAGAAAGTAAAAAGCTATAAAATTTCAAGAACTAACTCAAAATAATAGGTGAATAACATGAAAAATCATGTGTAAAAATGAACCGAACAGTCTTCTAATGCTTCAGTTACACTGTTGGGAACATGTATGTCGGCTAACTGCTTCACAAAGTGTACCTATGACTCAGATAATCTGGTGAGGGATACATAATTGTTGATGGGATATTTCCCCTTTGCATTAAGATATGCTTCGTAGTGAACCGGGGTTTACCACGATTCTTCCTTTTTGGAATCTGATATGTAGGCTCTGCGCCTTCTGAAATGCAATCAGTTATTTCATTAATATTATTAGTTTCAGGTTGAGAAGTTACCTGAATGACGTCCTCAGCAGATGATTGGTGTGGTACTGGAGCTGAAGAATTCTCCGGAGCAGGCACAAACTCTTCAATTCTCTCCTCCTAAGTGTGATGGCTGGGATCGGACTGAAGCGGAACAATTTCAGAAAAAACTGAGGGGAGCGACCGGTCGTGAGGGTCAGGCGACCGGTCGCTTTTAGGCAGAGTCGTGGACTTGCGTTGCGACATGCGTGGCGACCGGTCGTGGGAGGCATGCGACCGGTCGCTTTCAAGCAGAGTCATTGGCGTGCGGGGTGACCGGTCGTTAGAGACATGCGACCGGTCGCTTTCAGGCAGAGTCGTTTGCGACTGGTCGTTTGCATCTGGTGACCGGTCGTTTTTGTCGGGCGACCAGTCGCTAGAGGTTTGCGACCGGTCGTTCTGAGTCTGGAACGAATCTAGAAAAACTGCTAAAGTAAAAAATTCAGAAATTTCAGAAGATCCTCCTGTGCATCCGAAAAATAGCTCTCTTTTTCCTGGAACGCAACATCCATAGAAGTATACACTTTCTGACTTGGAGGATGATAACACCGATAACCTTTCTGATGAGGTGCATACCCAATGAACACACACTTGTCGGCACGGGGATCTAATTTGATGCGTTGGTGATCATGTAAGTGGACAAAGACCACACAACCAAATATGCGGGGTTCCAGGTTTTGGGTGGGAGGTATTTGGCTATGGTGTTGGAATGTTTGAAGGGGGGTTCGGAATTGAAGGATACTAGAGGGAATTCGATTGATAAGATAAGCCGCAGACGGCTTCGCCCCAAAAGGACCGAGGCATATTTGCACCAAAGAGGGATGCACGAACGACTTCCAGTAAGTGTCTATTCTTTCGTTCAGCCACACCATTCTGTTGAGGAGTGGAAGGGCATGAGCGTTGATGGATGATACCGTGAGCTTGGAAGAACTCATTAAGATCATGGTTAAGAAATTCCCCACCATTGTCAGACCGAAGAACCTGAATTTGGGTATGAAGTTGTGTCTCCACCATGTGATAAAACTGTTGAAACTTGGAACTGACTTCGCCTTTAGTTTTGAGAAGGGAAACCTAGGTCATGCGTGTGCAATCATCAATAAACGTGACAAACCATCTAGCTCCCCCGGGAGTGGTAATTTTAGAAGGGCCTCAAACATCAGAATGAACAAGGGAAAAAGGAATTAAACTTTTATTGGAACTTAAGGGAAAGGGGACACGATGGCTCTTGGCCAGTTCACAAATGTCATACTTAAAACTAGAACTCTCTAAATCTGAAAATAATGAAGGAATTAGCTTTTGTAAATATCCAAACGAAGCATGTCCAAGACGGCGATGCCATAACCATACTTCGAAAGTTTTCTTGTCAACACTCGTCCCCCCAATTTTGTAAGATTGACTAAGGCTGGCTTCACTGTCAGATTCCAGGTCCAAATAATAGAGTTTGCCCCTCCTAGTACCACAACCAATCGTCTTGCTGCTGAGAATGTCCTGAACAACTCAATGAGTAGGCCAAAAAGTTACGGTGCAATTCAAAGTCGTAGAAATTTGGGCAACAGACAAGAGATTATGATGTAAGGATGGAACTATCAACACAGAATCCAAAGTGAGGGAGTCAGAGAGAGAGAGGGAACCCGCCCCAATCACTGGGGAGGGGGTACCATTGGCATTAGACACCACCGATTGAGAAGGCGGTGTATGAGAGATAATTTGTCCCGGATCAAAGGTCATGTGATCAGTGGCTCCGATGTCAATGACCCCATGTGTGTTTCTTTGAGGAATTATGCAAAACATAACCTTAGGTACCTGATGTGGCTACAGATGCAGAGGCAGGAGTCGGTGCAGATGGAGCAGCAGGACTTACAGGTTCTTTGATGGAAGATGTGTGGAGGGAGTTGCTCTTATTCCTACAAGGAGCTTTGGAGTGGTCCAACCAATCCAGGTACCCAATTAGTTCATAACAGCGAGCACGAGTATGTTTACTCCCACCACAATGAGTGCATTTGGTCTCCGGACGAGAGCTTGTGGTCTGAGTCTGAGAAGCGCCACCGGTAAAGGGAGGAGGGCGGTGCGTTGATATTTAGTTTCATAGTTGGCAAAATTAAACTGATTACTTGGTCATGTTAAAATGTAAATAAGTCATTTGCTTCATAAGTGTGATGTGATTTTAGCATAATAATTATCACGAAAAGCATTTATAATCTTTTTACTGCTGACAGTGATAAGTAGTTTCATAAATGCTGTTTCCATTAGGGCAACGCACGAACACCAATTCCGCTCCTCCACCTTCATCGATGACTGTGAAGTGTCCTTTCACTCTCACCGCTTGGGAAACGAATACAATAATTACTAATCTAAACCCAAAGTTGTCTTCGTCCATTGTAAAGTGGGTCACAACGGTTGGGTTCATATAATAATCCGGCACTTTGTTCTTGGTCCACAAACGACACCGTGAATATTAAATCCTCCAGACACCCTTTTCAGTCCCTCTTCTCCAACAACCCAAATGGATATTCCACAATTGGCTTGGTTTAAGGTGCTGCTCGTGGTTGCAAAGCACTCCTCTGAAGATCTGTACAGCATGGCGGGAACATGCAAGTTATTTCAACAAATGCTGAATGATCCTGAGGTTTGGACAACCGTGTCAGTAGATAAGTACCAGTGGCATGAGGACTTGTACGGTGAAGATGAAGGCAAAATTGTTAAGTTCTGGCAAAAGTGCAAAGAACATAACAATCTAGAAATCATTTACAGAGAAGCCATTCATGACTTCTTCCTGAAGAAAGATGATGAGGCGATGAAGAACCTGCGGGTGGCGGCTATGGCAGGGCATAGGGAAGCCTCCTACCTTGTTGGCTTGCTAGGGTTGTTGAACCCTAGCGAGGGCAAGGAGAATGCGATGGAGTTTTTGTGTCATCTTAGCAAAACGAAGAAACTGAATAGGCAAGCTTGCAGGGATTCAATAAGCAATCGACTGCGTCGGTATACAATGTGTGGCACTGTGACTCCTCCTATGCTTGAAAAGTTTACTGCAGACGAATGTTTTTTGCAAGACTGCATTCACTATGAGGGTAATCGGGAGTGGTATCAGTTAAGGGACCGCAGGGGCGAAGACTGGCACAACGTAGATGCTTGGAACTGCTGTGAACCCTGCAAATGGAAGAGGGAGCTGTTCTGCATCCAGCACGAACTCCAGTTGATGACTGCGTGGGTTTAAGGTCTATATACATGGTATGATAGGTGTTTTATTAATAAATTGTGTTTTTGGTTTTTAGTGTTTTTATGTAAAGGTGAAACTGTGTGAACTTTGTATTGTTTTTATTTGAAGTCTGTTTATGGTTTTGGGTCCTATATCGTTTCAGTAAGTGGTCTCACATGGGGAATTGCTGGTTCATATCCCCCAAACAGTCATTCGTTAAAGATGACAGACAGGCATATGGCAGGGAGGTTGCGTGTTGTCAACCCGAAAAGGGATTATCCTTTCAATCACTTCGTTGACAGTGGAAGTCTGACACATCCTTGATCTTCTAAGATACTCTGATGATCCCATAAATACCCCAAAAAATTTCCCCCTAATTTCCTGATTTGTCCTGCATTTGAAACTATATTTGCAACAAAACAGAAGTGTAATTAAGTCATCCGGTAATCCCTTTTCACTAACATAATTATTTAAATATCGCAATGTGGATTTACGACATAAAGTGGAGGGTTTTCCTCATTTTGATTATAACCATCTACGACATTTCCCCATTATTTTCGAATTTGTCTAGCAATTTTTAGGATTTCTGCACCAAACAAAAAAAAATTGAATCCCATGGTACGGAAATTCATTTTCACTAACATAAAGAATTACATATCAATTTCCAAAAAAAAAAACATTTTGCTAACTATTAACCCAAAACTCCTGACGAAGTATTCATCCCCACACAGAGTTAGGAAATTTCCCAATTTTTTTCTTAATTTTCCTTCATTTTTAACGATTTTTGGGAAAAAAACTGAATAAAATATACAAGAAATGCCAAGTGGAGGCGCTGGAGTGGGGAGCTGCAAGACTGACCGCCACGCGACGCTTTCCCATGCCACCACACGCCAATTTTTCTATTTTTTAATCGTTTTCACTTAAATATTCAATTAAAAATCGAATTTGAGGGTGAAAAATTCCCGAAAAATTCCTCAGCGATCGGGACAAGATTTCCTTCAATGACATATCCGGAAAAAGGGCAGGGCAAACAAATTTGGATACGGGATTAATGTGATCGAACATATGAGAGTGTAGGGTTTACAAAGTGTATTAGTGTTTTCATTTGCATCATCCGAATGTAGGGTTGGTTCCCCAATTTTATTTTTCACTCGCTCCTAAACCAGGGTTTGTACTTTCCGTATGAAGTATTCATCCCCACACAGAGTTAGGAAATTTCCCAATTTTTTCCTTAATTTTCATGCATTTTTAATGATTTTTGGGATAAAAAACTGAATAAAATATACAAGAAATGCCAAGTGGAGTCGTTGGAGTGGGAGCTGCAAGCCTGACCGCCACGCGGCGCATTCCCATGCCGCCACTTGCCAGTTTGTCTAATTTTTAATCGTTTCCACTTACATATTCAATTTTTAAACGATTTGAAGGGTGTAGGGGTTTGCCGCCTACGGTTTAGGGTTTCCTGTGGAGTGCGCTTACGGTTCAAAAATATTAAACCAATGCTTTTCTTTCCCACTCATGGGTTAGGGTTAACAAATAAAAAACATTCCTGCAAAATTTGAATTTGCCGCTCACAGTCACGGATTGTTACGACAAAAACAGGACAAGTCAAACTTGAAACTCCATATTAGTTCTCCCCAAAAATTAAAATACAATTCCTTTTCAGATTTGAAGGAAAATTATTTGGGGGGTTTTGAGCAAATTTTTGGAAGGGTTGTCATCTTCTGTTATCTTCATTTTCCTTTCTGGGCAAAGCCATGTCGAATTCTTCAACAAACACTCAAGGAAAGAGGTGTCGGCACTGCAACGCTAAGATGGTTATGCTAATTTCCAAATCTAAAAGGAATATGGGAAGATCGTATTGGAAGTGTTTCACAACATATGTAAGTATTATCTTCCCTAAGCCAATAACACTAGCTCAGATCGGCCATTGCCTAATCCAACGAAAACTACTACAGAGTAGAAGAATTGGGTCTGACATTGTAATCCGAAACTGAAAAATGTAACTTTGTTATGTTTTTTTAGGGAGCTACAAGGTGTAGTGGCTATGAATGGGTGACTGGAGGCAACATGCCAACTGAATCTCAAATTCAAAATCAGCTGGATGTAAAGGAACTTAATGCATATGCTGAAGTCATCCGTATAGTGAAGGGCATTAAAAATATCCTCCTACTGTTGTTAGTTCTATCATTTCTGAATTTGGCAGTTCAAGTGATGAAGAAGTAAGAAACTTTTTGCGTCTGGAAATCTTCAAGCAATTTCAAGTATATATTTTTAAATTGTGTTCTCTTTCGGCTTTTCAAGTATATATTTTGTAATTTTCTAATCCCGACAGCTATGAAATATGAAGAAGTATTTGCAAATCTACTATTATGAATTAATCATTGAGCATAATTAGGAAATGAATTTTTGAACGTTTGATATGCCTGCATCTTGAACTTCACAATCTTGTTTACCGTAAACAAGAAACATTCCTATTTATTCCACATTTGAAAACAATCATGCACCATTTACGGTTTATGGTTCAGCATAGTATCAACAACATGTGTTCACGATTTCGTACAGGTTGTATTTGAACCCAATAAAAATAACTTATTCTTTAATTTGAAGTCAAAAGGGGGAGTTGGATCATAAAGAAGAGTTTGTTCATTAACAAGTAAGACTGAAAACTACCTTTTCAAAACCTTCGTACAAACGGGAAAGATGCCCTCAAGCATGCGAAGAAAGCTCTTCGAGCTTCCCTTATATTATAGAAAGGTTAGTTCTCTATCTCGAGAATTGAGCCAATACCAAGCTATATGAATTTCTTCAGTTCAACAGTTGTTACCTACATAATTACAAACCGCCCACCCAGTGAAATGAAGTTTGCAAGTTCATATACTACACCCACCCAATTATGTCATATTGCCTCTCCTAATTAATCACAGGTTCCAATATCCCTACAACAACTGCATAGCGAGCTTCAACCGATACAAGGGCATGGCATGATGGGAAATATTGGATAGGTCTACATTGGAGGTCAGAAACTCGCAGTATTTGAGAATGTACATCCCACAGTCGCCCCTGAAACATAGCGAAGCAGCTGTCATTCATTGTACAACAAAAACGCACTTTCATAACACAATGTGTTTAGGTCGAATATGACTCACCCGCCTACTTGTTGGGGTGCATCCAAAACGCGAATAACTGGCCACTCACTTTTGCAAACTAGACCGTAGCCAATATATCCAGCTTCGTGTAACAACCGGGGCAGTATTTTGGACACCGGCTGCACAGCTTGTTGGATGGCTTGAGTTCTGCACAGATATACTTTTGAATCATATGCCCTTGTCTCACACTCTTTTAAATCGATAACAAGTAAGATCCAATGCTTCTGCCTTTGTAGGTTGAAGGGCAAAAAAACTTGATTCACAGACGACCATGATTTAGCCAACTTATGCCCTTCGCCCTTCACCATTCCCAGTAGACCGTTGCTGTGCTGCCTCTCGTCCTTTCCCATATACGACTTCATTTACGTGTAATCTAAGGCAGCACATTTCTGCATAGTGGCACACGAGTAATGCATCATAACGGATATGGAATTTCAAAACAAACAATGCTTATGAAATAATATAGACCTGAAAAGTGGTGTCCAGTATCGTCCAGTCAGAACCCACCCACTTGCCAGACCTGTTGTGCCGCTCTTGTAGCAAATGCAAGGCCATGTCAATGTTCTACATAAAAGGGTTGTTTCCATTATTAAATCAATAAATTGCTAAACAGCAAGGGGTTATCGACAAAATCCCAAATCAATCAATGCTTACCGAGTCATCCAACCAACCGTCCTTGGTCAGCAACCGCACAAAGAAGTTATGCGAACCTTCCATAGCTTCGTCTCCACATAACCGCATATGTGAACTATATTTGTCAATCATTGTTATTATCAATTCCATTTCACCAGTGACTCAATAGGTAATCATAATAAACCATTTACATTTCACTAAGGACGGGCAAAGGGAACTTACTTTACTTCTTGTCCCCATTCCCAGCAGAATTTTGCCACCTCCAGAAGGGAATCACGAGGAACAGTCCTTAGGGGGTCAGCAATTGTGTCCTTCAAAATATTGGGAATCTCCCGACCTTACCATAGTGTTTCCCTTACCACTGCCCTTGGCCTCTTCGTCACAGGACCAAGAGTTTGACTCCTTCCCCGACCCCTCTTTCGCCCGACCCCAACTATAACATTTTAGCCACATTCACCCTCCGCAATGGACATGTAAATCTTTCAAGGAGGATTCGTAAGGAATTTAATAAGGGTCACACACACCACATTTGGATCATCCCAATTTATATCCGGGGTTGTATATTGCACCTCTTCTTTCGCATTTTGTACACACTCCTCTCTCGATTCGGCTACTCCACCTTCCTCGGTTTTATCACTCTCCTCTCCAGCATCCTCAGTCTCATGTCTCTCCTCTCCAGCATCCTCAGTCTTATGTCTCTCCTCTCCAGCATCCTCAGTCTTAAGTCTCTCCTCTCCATCATCCTCACTCTTCCTGGCGTCTGCATGACTGGTACACTTTTCCAAGCATAAAACTCTCTCCTCTAGCTCACCCTTCTCACAGTGCAATACAGCAACCTCATTCCTCAACTGCTGCACAACAGAGTTTAATTCATCAAGGTCCTTACATACTCGCGGGGCTGCATTAGGTGCATCACATTTAGGAACATCTGATCTCCAACTCCAATATGGTTGCCTCATCTCCAATTCACGTGGTCGTAAGAGCCGCAGTATAACAGGCTATCAAACATATACAGTTAACAGGTCATATACAATAGTAAACAGCTTTCCTTATGAAACCAACTTACTATTGAAATCAATTATTAACTACACAGGCACTTTATCTATGGATTCCCACCGGCAAATTCGAGGGACTAATGCAGTTTCCTCGATCCGCCTACAATATCTAAGGGGGGGAATTCCCAATTCAGCAATTAGTTCATACGCCCAAATCTACAACAAATAGATTATCAAAGTCAGTACTTAGTTACGAACTTAAATTTTACAAATACTAATTTTGAACTAAATCATGCCTGGAAAGCATAGCTCAATCCCTTTATATTCCATGCAGGTCTGTTAATTCTTTTAGGCTTCTCATCCTCCACGTTTTTCTTCCCTTTTCTCAATGAACTCCGCACTGCCCTTTTTTGCTTTTTCTCCCCTTTCCCCTGCCCATCCTTGTCTTCATCTCTCTCTTTCTTCCCGGGAACAAACAACAGAGAATCTTGCAGACACTCAAACGATATAGATCCCCACAGATATTTGTTGAATTCATCCATTTTATGAACCAAATGTAAGTAGTCCTCATTTATCTTTACATTTTGGGGTTTACCCATTATCACAGACTCCACAAAATACAGCAGTCCCAATTTGAACGAGTCCTCGCTTCCTCTTTCGGATTTTAGGAATGCATTTTCTAAGTCCTGGCAAGTAATGTGACTCATGTTGGTAAAATGCGCTTTCATAAATCGCTGATGATCTTCCCCGCCAGATGTTATGTCAGGCTCTCTTCCACATTTCAGACCACTTATCAAATAAAAATCCTTTACACTGAATTGAGCAATGTTGGATCCTATTGCATAACTAAGGCCCATCATGTCCTTCACACCAAGTCCTCCGACTCGCCGGAGTGCCAGAGCATGCACAATTTGACCACTAAATGTAATTTTATGGAGTCCCAACAGGTGCCCAAAACAGCTCTCTCTAAATCTTTCCATAAGCGACTCACTGAAATGCGCCCCAAAATTACACAGGACTATTTGCGCCACACACAGATTTTTCACCCGCGCAGAATAGACCTTTGACTCAGGGAAACAAAGCTCAAACCCAGAATCCATTTTATACCTGCAAACACTACTACAATAAAGTTAATAGACAACGGTTTTTAGCCGTTGTTGAAAGTCTTCCAAAACCGTTGAGGTTAAGAGTGTCGTCTTTTCTACCTATTTATGACAGCGGTCAAAAACCATTGTAATATGTCACTTTCCACAACGGTTTTTAAGAAAAACCGTTGTAAATTCTCACATATAAAACATGTATACAAAAGCGACCGTTGTAATATGGCCCTTTCAACAACGGTTATTGAGAAACACCGTTGTAGTAAGTCACTTTCAACAACGGTTTTGTTCAATAACCGTTGTAATATGGTTCTTTCCACAACGGTTATTGATAACTTTGCACAACGGTTTTCAGAATAACCATTGTAAATGTTCTTATTATACAATGGATGTTGGTTCTAACCGTTGTAATAAGAGGATTTCTACAACGGTTTGAATGGGTAACCGTTGTAGTTAATGATATTCCTTCAGTACTGAATATGATTTAAAAATTAATTAATATTGTTGCATTCCAAAATTAACGAATATAGGCAGAACAATGATGTATTCATATTTCAATATGAAAAGTATTCGAACCTGTTCAATTACAACAATTTGAGGTCTACATGCAATCTAAAGCTTTGAATTTAGTACATACATCCCAAAGCTACCAACCACAGAATCTAAAACTTTGTACATTCTATGTGAAAATTCTACCATTCACAAAATGACAATCAAAGTGATTGCCACGTAATCATGTTCAAAAGAAACCAAAACAGTGGTTGATAACCTTGTCCACTATTCTGAGCTAAAAAACCTTGTCCACTTTGAGGTCTGAGCTACACATAGTTGGTCATCACACAATCTGCCACTCATGCCATACTTCATCAATTTGATTTTGTGTATCTGTACAATAATTTGTTTTACTCCACTGTAACAAGATATCAAAAATAAGACTTAATGATTAAATAGATAAAATAATTTCATAAAACTTTCAATTGAAGTCGAATTAAATAGAAGAGAGATAAGAGATATGACTACCAGTTCAAACTGGTACTCAGAGTATCAACTACACAACATTCAAACTGGTAACCAAGCTTGCACCTGCAGTGTATGGGAAGCCTCATTCATTGTGTGCCAAAACAGATTGTAAATTGGCCATCTTGCCGGATCTCCAAATCTTGAAAATCAATCATTGGGCACAAGCACCATGTCTATCAACACATAGCACATCTCGTTTGGCTAAAACGCATACAAAAATAATGCTCTATATCTTCACTGTGCTTTCACAAACATCTGGTTGGACAAGCCATGCAACAAATCCAAGTTCCCATCTGTGTGGCTAAAATCAGGATTGCAAACATTACTAACTGCAGTAGTTTAAATTCTTCTTTTTCTCTGGATGTGGAGCAAACTAATAAATTATCACTGTGATGGAGGAGGGAACTACATTGCTTCAATTCGAAACAAAAAGAGGACTTGGTCAAAACAAGTTAATGTGTAATATTATGATCACTAGTTCTCTCTACAGTAACTCTTTATCTGAGGTGATTTCTGATTGCTTATTATTTACCAGTGTAACAAGGCAAAAAGAATTTGTTAGAGATGTATATCAAGTCCAATTTATAAGAATTTATTATTACTCAGAAATCAACCTACGATTATCAAATTGTTTAATTTAATTTAAAGGTTTTGCAGCATTAAAATTTCAACTTACTGAAGCAAGTTCTTCAATGACAATTGCTCTGTTTCCATCCCTCTCAAAAAGTTCATATACACATCGAGCATGTTGTTCGCAATGATAAAGTGCGTCAAGCTGATGAACACTTAATGCAGCGGCACAGAACTCTTCAAAAGCCATTCTTCTGTATTGAAGTGCATTTAGCTGTCATGGAAGAAATGACCAGTCAGTACTTTTACAACACATCTAATACCATAGAAAAAGTTTGTGATTTCAAGTTTGTGTATGCTGTGTTGTTGATACCAGTTTGAATACCAGTCCGAATTAAACAGATCCATCAAACGCATGTAAAGGCTCACTTGAAGAAATAAATTTCTCCAGTAGACATGAGACAAAAGAGCCTAACATGAGTAGGTAGAAGCAACCCAACCACAGAGAAACACAAATCAACGATTGTTCTTTTTCATTATATTGCACAATCAATTATAATGATTCAAACAAAAGGCATCAATGCATTGCAACAACGTCTGGAAAACCAAAATTCTGCAAAACGGATAAATTCAATCTCAATTAATGTACTCTACCAAGTAACTAAACAAATCAGCAAATTTAGCATTCATAAGCAAAGCTAAACTAAATAGTAATCCCAGTTTGCAGCAATAAATTCATGTTAAAACGGAAACTGATGCTCCAGTAAGCCTTAATTGAAATTGAGATAAAACGAGATTATTTTGTTCTGTTTTTCTTATTTGCTTTCGTTTGTTTTTGTTCTTTGAGTCAAGCCTTAAGTATCTAACTTACTAAAGATCAAGTTAACTAACTCAGAAAATTCCTCAATCAAACTCTACTCAGAAAACTATGACAGTCACTGCTTAGGGTAAGCTATCAATCCTAAGTTTGATAATTATACAGCTGTAATTTTTGGACTACCCCTGGGACTTCATTGTGTAAGCAGATGAAGGTTAAGTTGCACACAACTCTTGAAACTATATAACTAACCAATTAATATATTTCTTATTGGGAAGGACCTCACAGGTATAATGGAAACCACCAATTTATTAAAAGTTCATGCGTTCAAATGGGATGTCCAGTCTTTCATTACTATCAATAAAGTACAATAACAAATACAGAGCAATTAAGTGATTGAAAGCACCAATACCTCCTTTTTCTTGCATTCTTTGTAAATATCAAAATGTTCCTGACATTTACTCTTGTCCGAATTATATTCTTCTAGACCTGAAAAAGTTTACAAAAGGAATTAATATTTGGCAAATTTTACTGGAGATTAACTTTTAGGAGTGAGTACCTAAGAAGTAAAATTCATGAAACAATACAATTATCAAACTTGTTCCAGTCCTCAACAGTATCTTTCCAGCACATTTTCTATCAAACAATATGTGCACGTGTGTGCGTGCAAAGAACAACTAAGAAGTAAAAAGTATAGCTCTCTTCATCATTATCTGATAAGTATAAGCCACCAACATGAAATTTACCTTTTGCCCAACCTTCTTCAAAGGAATCACCACGTTCTGCTGAGTATAAGCCACCAACATGAAATCAAGAAAGATTTCATCACTCAGTGGTTCGTCCTTCTATTTGTGTTTATAATTTTGGAAGACAAGAGAAAGTCACAGATCTAGGGTTTGTAATGGAAGAGAGGCTTATGTAAGTTGTGAACACTTGGGAAAATTTCCAATAAGACAAGTTCCAGATCTCGTTTGGAGACAAAGGATATGAAAGAAGTGGAAAAACAAGAAAAAGAAGAGAAGGGTAAGTGTTTGTGGCGAGAGATCTAGAAAGTGGTGCAGACAAGAGAGGGAGGTGATGGGAAGAGAGAAGAAAGAAGGCTACAGACAGTTCGCGAATTTGGGGATTAAAGTTGAAAGCCTTCCAACTATTTGGGGATCAAACTCGTGAAATTATAGGAGATGAGGGTTTGAGGAGAGGAAGGGATCTGACGAGGGAGGGAGGAGATTAATACCCAAATCTGTAACCCTAAAATTATGTTACTGACCTTTATTGACTGAAGTGGAAGGAGGGAGGAGAGTGAAAGAGATGGGAGAAGGAGGAGAGGGAGACGCAATAGACAGAGAAGAATCGAACGGAGAGTGGAGTGATGGTGAGATAGAAAAAAAGGGGTATAGGGTGAGAGTGGTGGGAAGAACAAGAGAGAAAAGAGAGAATGAGAACTATCGGGCCCTGAGAACAAATATTGAGTCACTGTTCACTCCGTGTTTTTGTTTTAAAGCTTCAATGACAACGGTTGCAACAAAAACCGTTACGGAAAGTTGTAAAATAAAATCAAAAAATCACATACCCTAAACCACAACGGTTATAAACCCCTTTTAACAACGGTTACGTAATAACCGTTGTGGAAGAAACAACTACAACGGTTTTGGAGCCAGCCATTGTGTATTAAGCGTTGTCTTTTTGAATATTTGTAGTAGTGAAAAGACACATTTTGCTTAAGAAACAGAACTGATACGTGCTAACAATATTATGACCACATTAACATACAGAAGTGATACCTATGGCGGCGGAACTTTAGGACACCCTTGGGGAAATGCACCTGGTGCCGTAGCTAATCGAGTAGCTCTAGAAGCATGTGTACAAGCTCGTAATGAGGGACGTGATCTTGCTCGTGAGGGTAATGAAATTATTCGCGAGGCTAGTAAATGGAGTCCTGAACTAGCTGCTGCTTGTGAAGTATGGAAGGAGATCAAATTTGAATTCCAAGCAATGGATACAATTTCATACAGAAGTGATACCTACTCGCAATATTATCTACACATTTTGAAACCTACAAACACTATTTTCAACACATTACATAATTGATACCTACTAACAGAATTTTCAACATTTCAAGTTACAAAACTGATACACTATTTTCAACACTTTAAGATACATAATTTCAGCTACAAACACTAATTTCAACAAATTCATATACAGAATTGATACCTACTACAAGATGCATTGCTCCTTATGCATCCCAAATCATCTCATATTCAGAGTTAAGATTCAATTTTCTCTTATGCGTTCTACTTCTACTGGTATTTATTATTATTTGTTTTCCAAGCCCCATTAAATCCCTAAAATTATGCTCAACACTCACACCACTACATGGCCAAAGCAGGCTTACAATGAGGAACAGATGAAGATTCTTCGAATTTTACGAAAACACAACAAACAACCAGAATGCAAAAAAAAATACGAAATACAAAACACAACACAAATTACTCAGGCCAATTTATATTTTTGCAAACACATCCGTACAGAGACAGACTACTCTTACCTAGAAAATCAAAGCCCTCAAATTCTCCCTAAAATCCTAAAGCAATTTAAATTAAGTGAATGCAATATAACATGCAAACTTTAATATCAAAGAGAGATAGGGAATTCAACAGAAACGTATCGATTCAGATGTTCAGATGAGAATTACTCGATTACGGAGGTTCTGCGACAACAGAAGAGCAAGTCAAAGAGAAACAATACACGAGTTTCTGTGAGAAGAGATGAGGAATAGAGAACTTGATGTTTGGTAGGTATTTGGGTGTTATGACTAGGGTTAACCCATAACTCCATTGACAAGAAAGGCGCCATTTTTTCAAACCAGGCGTGACTTGACACCTCTGCTAAGGGGAAACTGTAGCCTACCCGTATGCACGGTAAGCTTACTTTTTCTCTTCAACCGTTCAGATGCATTTCAATGGCTGCGATTGATTCACTACTACAAAAATCGAAATAGACGACGGTAATCCACCGTCGTGTATTCGGTTTTTCAACCGTCGTAAAATCGAGCGACATCTTTTCATGCATAAAACCACGACAGTAAATCCCCGTCGTCTATTATTTGTAAAGACGACGCTTTTACTCAAAACCGTCGTCTATTATTAAGTAAAGACGACGGTTTTTTTTATAAAAAGGGTCGTCTATTATATGTAAAGACGACGGTTTTTTTATAAAAAGGGTTGTCTATTATTAAGTAAAGACGACCCTTTTTATATGAAAATGGTCGTCTATTATGAATTAAAGACGACCCTTTTCATATAAAAAGGGTCGTCTATTATATGTAAAGACGACGGTTTTTTATAAAAAGGGTCGTCTATTATTAAGTAAAGACGACCATTTTTATATGAAAATGGTCGTCTATTATGAATTAAAGACGACCCTTTTCAAATAAAAAGGGTCGTCTATTATATGTAAAGACGACGTTTTTTTTATAAAAAGGGTCGTCTATTATTAAGTAAAGAACTATGTTTTATTATATCCAAAGACGTCGGTTTTGTTAAAAAGCCATCATCTATTAAATGTGAAGACGACGATTTCTTGAAATATTGTCGTCTATTAACTCTAAGACAACGATTTTTTAGTAAAACCGTCGTTGATTGTATATAAAAAGACGTTATGGTGTTAAATGAGGTCATTGATGATATATACAGATGACGGTTTTTCCAATAAAACCATCGTTTTATTATCTTTAGTTTTTTGAAGAGTTAATAGTTATTACATAGTCAACCAATCTTTATTCTATTACATACATACTTCCTACCTATAATTAGAAATAACGGAGCTCACAAATTCTACTAATTTGATTTTAACTTCATCAATTTGTTCTTGGGTTGACTTAACTCTGCCTTCTTGCACATTTTCCAAGTTGTTGGTGTCGGAAAAGGAAAGACCTGCATGAAAGAGACCCGAATACTCTTAAACATAAACTTGTTTAGCAGTAACCTAACCTTAGCAAAAAGATCTATGCAGCTCTAGAATGACAGCAGAACACAATTGGCATAATTGGCAAAGTACCTGTTCTTGTGGTGGCACCATAACCTGTTCTTGTGGTGGCACCATAACAAATGAAAAATCAGAGATTCAGAAAATTAACAATGAAATTCCAAAATAATTAAAGTAAACAACAAAAACAAAAAGTATTTTGGACCTGATGATGTTGTCGGTCCAAAAACAAACGGATCTAGTGAGGGATGGGTATGTTTTGCCTCATCTTCTTCTTCAGCTTCTTCTTGATTACGAAGGCCTTGTGGGGCGGCTGTGCATATTTATAAAAAACCCAAATGAGAAACTCACTTAAATCCCAAGAAATTAGCACAATACATGAACAAACATATATATATAGACCGATTTCCATAAGTCTTTCTAGATCGAGTCACTGAGTTTTTGATGAGCGAGTTGAGTGCCTGAGAGCGAGATCTTCTTTGAAGAAAGTGAATGTCGAGATCTTTCAAATCAAACCTTTCAATCAGCTTTGATTCTCAAATACAGAACCTCCTTCTACATCTTATGGATCTGCGAAGACCTCAATCTCTCAACTCCTTCATTGATATCGATTTTTTGATGATTTTGTAGAGAGTTTCATGAGGGTGTTTTAGAGAGTGCAGGAGGGTTTCAAGGAGGGAGAGATAAGGTTTTCAGAGACGGGGGAAAATCTGAAAATTTGTCGAGCGCGAATTCACTTAAGTAGCCTTTTTTTAGCGTGTTTTAAAAGACGACGCTTGTTAATGAGAGATAAGGTTTTCAAAGACGGGTGAAAATTTGAAAATTTGTCGAGCGCGAATTCACTTAAGCGGCCATTTTTTCGCGTGTTTTAAAAGACAATGCTTTTTATAAAAAAAAACCGTCATCTTAACATATAATAGACGACCCTTTTTTTTAAAAACTGTCATCTTTACTTCACAATAGACGACCCTTTTTTTAAAAAAATCGTCATCTTTACGTAATAATAGACGACTCTTTTTATATAAAAAGGGTCGTCTTTACTTAAATAGACGACCATTTTCATATAAAAACCGTCGTCTTTACATATAATAGACGACCCTTTTTTTATTTATACTTTCATTAAATACAACATAAGATTTTGTGGTATTCACTAGTGTAAATATTTTTAATTGAAGATCAAATTGAGTCATTGTATTCATATAGGGTCAAGGAGTGTAGCTGTAAAAAATCATCAAAATCGGAGTAAAAATAACCGTTAAATCTTGATTTTTCGTTTATAACCGTCGAAATGTTTTGTCCCGTTACTTGATCTCTGATTTTTTTTTTTCCGATTTTTTGGCGTATATGATCTCGATGTGTAAACAAACAAGTTTGACGGTTGGATTGTTGAAATTAGTTTTGTAGAATGCGTATGCCATCAAAACAATATATTCACTAACAATTAAGAGTTTATTTATACTTTTATTAAATATAACATAAGATTTTGTGGTATCCACTAGTGTAAATATTTTAAATTGACGATCGAATTGGTTCATTGTATTCATATAGGGTCAAGGAGTGTAGCTGTAAAAAATCATCAAAATCAGAGTTGAAATAACCGTTAAATCGTGATTTTTCGTTTATAACCGTCGAAAAGTTTTGTCCTATTACTTAATCTCTGAATGTTTATTTTTTCCGATTTTTGGCGTATATGATCTCGAAGTGTAAACAAACAAATTTGACGGTTGGATCGTTGAAACTAGTTTCGTAGAATGCGTATGCCATCAAAACAATATATTCACTAACAATTAAGAGTTTATTTATACTTTTATTAAATATAACATAAGATTTTGTGGTATCCACTAGTGTAAATATTTTAAATTGACGATCGAATGCAGTCATTGTATTCATATAGGGTCAAGGAGTGTAGCTGTAAAAAATCATCAAAATCAGAGTTGAAATAACCGTTAAATCTTGATTTTTCGTTTATAACCGTCGAAATGTTTTGTCCCGTTACTTGATCTCTGATATATTTTTTATCCCGATTTTTGGCGTATATGATCACGATGTGTAAACAAACAAGTTTGACGGTTGGATCGTTGAAACTAGTTTCGTAGAATGCGTATGCCATCAAAACAATATATTCACTAACAATTAAGAGTTTATTTATACTTTCATTAAATATAACATAAGATTTTGTGGTATCCACTAGTGTAAATATTTTAAATTGATGATCGAATGTAGTCATTGTATTCATATAGGGTCAAGGAGTGTATCTGTAAAAAATCATCAAAATCAGAGTTGAAATAACTGTTAAATCTTGATTTTTCGTTTATAACCGTCGAAATGTTTTGTCCCGTTACTTGATCTCTGATTTTTTTTTTTTTCCGATTTTTGGCGTATATGATCACGATGTGTAAACAAACAAGTTTGACGGTTGGATCGTTAAAACTAGTTTCGTAGAATGCGTATGCATCAAAACAATATATTCACTAACAATTAAGAGTTTATTTATACTTTCATTAAATATAACATAAGATTTTGTGGTATCCACTAGTGTAAATATTTTAAATTGACGATTGAATGCTGTCATTGTATTCATATAGGGTCAAGGAGTGTAGCTGTAAAAAATCATCAAAATCAGAGTTGAAATAACCGTTAAATCTTGTTTTTTAAAAATCGTCATCTTTACTTCACAATAGATGACCCTTTTTAAAAACAAACCGTCATCTTTATATATAATAGACGACCCTTTTTTAAAAAAACGTCATCTTTACTTCATAATAGATGACCCTTTTCATATAAAAAGGGTCGTCTTTACTTAATAATAGACGACCCTTTTTATAAAAAGGGTCATATTTACTTCATAATAGACGACCATTTTCATATAAAAGGATTGTCTTTACTTCATAACAGACGACCCTTTTTATAAAAAAATTGTCGTTTTTACATATAATAGACGACACTTTTTATATGAAAAGGGTCGTTTTTAATTCATAATAGACGACAATTTTCATATAAAAAGGGTCGTTTTTACTTAATAATAGACGACCCTTTTTATAAAAAAAACCGTCGTCTTTACATATAATAGACGACCCTTTTTATATGAAAAGGGTTGTCTTTAATTCATAATAGACGACCATTTTCATATAAAAAGGGTCGTCTTTACTTAATAATAGACGACCCTTTTTATAAAAAAACCGTCGTCTTTACATATAATAGACGACCCTTTTTATAAAAAACCGTCGTCTTTACTTAATAATAGACGACCCTTTTTATAAAAAAAACCGTCGTTTTTACATATAATAGACGACCTTTTTTTATAAAAAAAAACCGTCGTCTTTACATATAATAGACGACCCTTTTTATATGAAAAGGGTCGTCTTTAATTCATAATAGACGACCCTTTTTATAAGAAAATCGTCATTTTTACATATAATAAACGACAGTTCTTTCAAAACAACCATGTCTTTACCAAAAAAAGGACACTTGATTTTTAAAAGACGACGCTTGTCATACCTGCTGTCATTGTTTTTTGGTCAGATTTTAACTCTGAAGAAAAGATTTTTAATAAGACGACGCTTTTTTATTTGTGTGCGTCGTTATAAAAAAAATCTCAACAGTATCTCCATTTTTTAGTTGTTTAAGTCACTTATCTACGACGGTTTTTTGTTACCGTCGTCTTTTTAAAAACAACGGCGGTTTTTTGTTTTTCCGTCGTCTTTTTCTGGTCGTCTTTTGCCCTTTTTGTAGTAGTGATTCTTATATAATGTTCTCACATAAGCGCTCTCACCTGATCCAGACGGAACTAGTCTTTGTAATAACAAAGTGGTCTTCCCTTGAGTAGATTCCTAATCACTGTACCGACCCACCAGTGTTGACTAAGTCAATGTGAAAGCAAGTAATTAGGTTTCTATTTGAAGACGCTATGCGGATTCGGTCACTTAATCTGGAAAGTGAGCATCCAAAAAATTAGATAAAATTTAGAAAAATTTAGAATATGAGGAAAAAAAAAAAAAGAAGAAAAAAGAAGTATGAGTTTCGGTTTTATATGTTGTATCATATAAAATAAAACATTTATTTGATACAACCAAAGGATATAAAATATAACAAGAGAAATTAATTAGGTTTTTTTTTAATTGTAAAGTGAAATATTAAATAAAAGGCCGAAATAATTCGGCTTCATTATTTTCAGCCTTCCCAAAGTGAATGCAGTTTAGACTAGTCCGAGTTTTGGGGTAGGATTCGTGCGATGGATAGGCTCTATGAGTGTGGTTTTGGTCGTCTTCGTCATTGAACTCTGGGGATAAGATTAGTGGACTGATTGGAATGTTTGGTGAATGTGTGTTGACTATATGTCAATGTGAAGGCAAAGCAAGTTCACAGTACCACAATCATCTTATTAAGAACCAATATATCCCAATTCCCTTGTATTGTTCGTATTCCCTCTCCCAACTAAAACCATGGCTGGTCTTGCATTTCCTTTGGCAACCAAACTCATTGAAAAGCTCGGGTCCATTACTTCTGAGCAGATCTGCTTGGCATGGGGCGTTAAAGCTGATCTGAAAAAGCTTCAGCGCACGATGTCCATCATCAAAGATGTTCTCTTGGATGCCGAACAAAAGCAAGAACGCAACCAGCAGATACGCAGTTGGCTAAGACAGCTTAAAGATGTATTTCTCGATGCCGAGGACTTGTTGGATGAGTTTGAATGCGAAGCTTTGCGGAGGGAAGTGGTGGAAACATTTCATGGTACAACTGGAAAGGTACGCCGTTTCTTCTCTCGTTCTAATCCAATCGCATTCCGTTTCAGAGTAGGAAATGAAATCAAGGAGATTAGAGAGAGGTTAGATGAGCTCAAGTCCAATAAGGCTATATTTGATTCTCTCACCATTCTTCCTCATAGAGATGGAGGTGATCATCATGAAAGACCCTTCGTTCCTGCTTCAAAGGTTATTGGTAGAGAGTCTGAGAAGGAAGAAATTGTAAATCTGTTGATGCAACAGGGTGATGATGATCAAAGTGGGAATTCTAATAATAAAGTATCTGTCATTCCGATAGTGGGGATTGGAGGTTTAGGGAAGACCACACTTGCCAAGTGGGTGTACGATGATAAAAGGGTCGTTGGGCATTTCGAATTGAGGATGTGGGCATCTGTTCCGGTGGACTTTGAACTTACTAGATTGACAAGACTGATTCTTGGTTCTGCATTAGATACAGAGATCAGTGATAAATTGACTCCGGATCAGTTGCAAGGAAGGCTTCGTGAAGCTTTAAAGGATAAGAAATTTCTGCTTGTCTTGGATGATGTTTGGAAAGATGATGCTTTGAAGTGGAGTCAGTTGAGAGATCTATTGATAGAGGGAGCCAAGTCAGGAAGTAAGATTTTAGTGACGACTAGAAGTACCACAGTTGCTTCGATCATGGGTACCGTTCCAGCAAACATTAATTTAGAATTTCTTTCTCACAAGGATTCCTTGTCATTGTTTGTAGAATGTGCTTTTAAAGAGGGACATGAAAAACAATATCCAAGCCTCTTTAAAATGGGAGAAGCTATTGTCAGAAAGTGCGGAGGGGTTCCATTGGCAGTGAAAACTTTAGGGAGTCAACTATACTCAAAGACTGATGAACGGGAATGGAAATTGGTGAGAGATTCTGAGATATGGGAATTGAAACAAGAAGATGGTCACATTTTACCTGCTTTGAGATTGAGTTATACCCGATTGCCTCCTCATTTGAGACAATGTCTTGCTTACTGTTCCCAGCTTCGAAAGGATAGGATTGGATATGCTAGTTATGCATTGATCAGATATTGGATGGCACACGGAATCCTTGATCAGTCTCGTGCTCATGGGAATATGGAGTTGGAGGACATCGGAGAGCTATATTTTAAAGATTTATGGGCGAGATCCTTCTTTCAAAACGTTATTGATTGTCATACTTTCTACAAATTTGATATGCATGATCTTATTCATGATCTTGTACAATCAGTTGCACAAGATGAGTATTTTACAGTGAATTCTGCATACACCAAAGACATATCTGAAAATGTTAGACATTTGACATTTTTGGAAGCTGGCCAAAATGTTTCAACAATGTTGCAAAAGTTGAACAAAGTGCAGACTGTAGTAGCAGACGAAATAGAGATTGATGAATCCTTCCTGTGCACTTGCTTCTCAAGATTCAAATATTTGCAAGTGGTTGCGTTACCTGGATGTTCATTACAAGTGTTGCGAATTTCCATTGGTTCCCAGAAACATTTGAGATATTTGGACTTGAGTTATAATGAAGCAATAACGAAACTCCCTAATGCAATTTGCAGACTGCAGAGCTTGCAAACTCTAAATCTTATTGGATGTGTGAATCTTGAAGAGTTGCCCAGAGATATAAGAAAATTGATCAGCCTCACATCACTTTGGTTAACGACCAAAGAAACAAGTTTTACAGAGAATGGGGTGGGATGCTTGAAATCACTTCGATTTCTTAGTATTATTGAGTGTAGTAATTTAACCTCTTTGCCGCGTGAAACGAGCTATCTTGCTTCCTTATGGACTCTGTGGATATACAAATGCAAACAACTGGATTTAGGGAACGTAAACTATCAAGGAACTCCACTGAGGCTTCAAAAATTGTGGATTCAAGGAGTACCACAGATGGTGGCATTGCCTGAATGGCTTCAAGGAGCAGCTAACACCCTTCAAATCTTGGTTATTGGCTGCTGTGAGAATTTGGAGGCATTACCTGAGTGGTTGGCAAGTTTCACATCACTCACAAAGTTGATCATTGGTGAATGTCCGAAATTGTCGTCTCTGTCAGAGGGGATACGTTCTCTTACCTCCTTAAGAGAACTTGTGATTGAGAATTGTCCTGAATTGGAGAAGATTGGCCCAAGATTTCCCTAAACCAGCGCAACATTGGAGAAGATTGGCCCAAGATTTCTCATGTGCCACATGTTTTCTTTTCCTTCTTTGATTGATTTCAAGATATATAATATATGCGAACAAGGTGAGTCCTGATTTTGTGTGTTTGTACGATACTAACTCTTAGTTTCTTTCTTCAGTTGTCTCAGTATTTCTTTCTTTCCCTTTGTTTGTTTGTTTGTTTTTTTTTGTATGTCTGGGCACTTACTGGATTGTGTTTTATTTAGTTTGGATTGTTTCATGCTTAGATCAATTTGATTTGATTTTATTCAAGTTGTGGAGTGGATGACCAAAAATAAAAGAATCGTCTTTGTAAATAATAGTTGTGGACATGCGTGGTGTGGTGTGCACAATGACTTTGTTTACTTTCTTTGTATCGCTTGCTAATTCCAGTATTGTATATATGCAATGTGATGATTTCATTCATCCATAACATCTTAATATTATGATAATCTTTGTTTATTTATTTATTTATTATTATGATGTGTCTCCTCTGCTACATCAAAAGTTTTGGTGGCATTATGGTCTTACATGCGAAAACAGGAATACAAATTACAATCAGGTTGGCACTGATTATTAAATCCATTTCTTCTTAATAACCAAGTTCTCCGTTAACTTTTACTCTTTTGTTTGGTTTGGATTGTATCATTGGTGATCAATTTGTTCTTATTTAACTTTTAGACCACCAAAATTAAAACAATCTTCTTTGATAGTATTTCTTTGTGCTTCCCATTCACCCCGTAACGCAGAGCACAACAACTTAATGGTATTCCTGCAAAAAAAAAAAAAATCCTTTAAATTTAATTTAAAAAGTGTTGGCTTAATTATATTTCCGCTGGCACAACAATTTTTGTGATCCTTCGAGTACTGCTTGGTTTAAAAGCAAAATAAATCAAAAGATTTCATTGCTGCAGCCCTACAATCAACATTTCAAATTTTGGCATACTTGGAATTGATTGAAGGTAGATAAATAATAACTTTGTATAACATTATAATGTTATTTATGCTCCCATTTCTCCAAGAACATAATATAATTATATTTTTTCGCATTATCTTAGATCTTGGGCATGTCGACTCTACATCTTAAACTAGTATAAACTCTCTCTTTCTCAAGAAAGTAATATAAAATTTTATAATGGCCAAACTAAAAAAAGAAAAAAAAAAGTAATTAATGAACCTTTTTTTTTGGGTCCTGTGCCTGTGGTGAACAAAATTGAAGTGAAATGTACATGTTCCCCACACCACGTGGTGTTTATAGCATTTATATGTTCCAAGTTAGTAAACATGCGCCTAAACCACAGTGAAACAATTGAAATCAATTCATAGCATGTGTGTTCACTTATCAGGAATGAGTATTGAAATAATTCCAATATTTAGAAATTATCGAGATAAGGGACATGTTTCACCATGGTTTTCTTAGAGAATCGATGTATATGCCTCAAAAAATTGAAATTTTTATCCCATGTTTGTCTTCACTTGGTTCTAGTTTTAAGTGGGACTGTTAACACTGGCCCCACCAAAAACACCTCTTTAGGTGTTCTTAGTGAAACCCCCTTGGAAAGGGAGGACTAAACAGTCCCAACCCAAGAGCTAGCCAACCAATCGCCATCCACAACCACCGATCACCCAAGCACCTGCAACCGATCCAAACCCCCATCGTCATAGCCATATGCAGCAACCCCAATCCACTATCACAGCCACACAGTTCCAGTCAGTTGTTGGGTTCATTTTTATACATGATTTATCATGTCATTCACCCAATATTTTGAGTTAGCTCTTGACATTTTATAGAATTTTACTTCATTTTTGTGTTTTTATAGATTTTACCTTGGTTATAATGAAATTGTGCTAAAAATGCTTTATTGGATATAAATTCTATTTTTGCTCATTTTCGTAGGTTAACTTCCTGGCTGTGGATCACCATACTCTGTTGTTCGGATTCAGTGAAGCTCTTCACAAAACTTGTTCCGATGGGTGTCGACTACAGCATACTTGAAATTGAGCTCCATTGAACAAGTATAGTCCATCAAACCAATTTAGCATTGATCCTAACTCTGGAATTGTGGTTTGGACCACATTTTCCTCAATTAGATGTCACCCTCCATTTTCTACTTGTTACCTCACCACTTGGTAACAATGTTTCACTTAGATAAGCTGGAATCTCTCTCAATATATTGAAAGTCAAAGAAATGATGAAAGTGAAGACAAGCGGAGAGAAGAGACAAAGAACTTTGGGTGAAAGGTGAAGCATCCTATGAAGTAATGAGTAGGAAGAGGTATCTAAGGGGCAGCAACCAAGGAAGCTGGGTGACTTCTATGCACTTTGCAATTTCAGATTTTTAGAAAAGGAAGAGAGCAAGGAGCTACCAAAGAGAGGGGAGAATGGCATAACAATTGGAGAGAACCTTGGGAACGGGTTGAAGATGCAATTCTCTTTCTCATCCTTGTTCTTAGTTTCTTTCATTTTATTTCCTTCTTGTATTTTCTTAGTTTCAATGTAACTTCTTATTTTTCTAGGGCCTAGGTTGAAGCCCTAAACATGATTATACTTTTGTTTTGATGCTTTGAGTTTATGGATTTTTAGATGTTGATGAATTCCTTTTCACTAATTGAATCATATGCTATGTGTTTGCTTTCTTTGATTAATCACCTTAGGTTGTATGCATCTACCTAAAGTTGAAAAGTTGTGAAAGATACCCATGAACATAATTTCTAATTCGCGACAAATGATTGAATCCTTTCTAAGTGAGCATAATGTGAATTGGTTTCTTGACAACAATTGATGAATTCCTCTTCATTAAAATACTCTATCCTTGATATATGTTTTTCTTTGATTGATCACCTTTGAAAGCATGCTTCTTGAGGTTGTTGGGATTATATGTACCCTCATGTTTTCCTAAGCAACAAATGGATGAAGTAAGAATCATCTATGTGAATTGGTTTCTTGAATGCCTAATGTAAACATCATGCTATTAAGGTTCTTGTGATGTTCATATTCTCTTCAAACTTAATGAGTTTTTCATATAATTAAATCGAAGTACTAAGCACACCTAGATTGATTTTATGGGAAGCACGAGTATTGTAGCACTAGACCTGCACTTTACTTATACTAGAAAGAATTATGCGTCTTGAGCCACTAGCCCCAGTCTTGATTGCAAACATCTTCATCAATGTCTAGATTTATTTTGTTTGAGTATTCAATAACATGAGTAAAAGTATAGGGATGACTTCCAAGTGTTCTATTTTTTGTTGTCCTAGATTATATTTTGTCACTTTTATTTGTTAATCTTCTTAGTTAGCATTTCTTTTCATAGGTGTTTCTAGAATTAGTTTCTCACTTCAAAACGCCCCCCCCCCCCCCCCCCCCCCCGCCGCCCTATGTGTTGTGTGTTTAAAGTGTGATTTTAGCCTTTGAGTTGTGTGACATTGTAATTTTGTTTTTCTTTCTTTTTCTTTTCTTATTTTTACTAGGAAATCAAATGGAATTAGGCAATCCAATCCCTGTGGGATCAACCTCACACTTACATAAGTTTTATTGCCAACGGTTCATACACTTACGAGTATAACGTGTGTTTGAAATAATCTCTGTGTTGTAGTTTTTTAAAACATCACAACATCATTTTCAACAAGCACCATACGATTTGACTTCCATTCAAAACTCAGATAGTAAGAAAATCCACAATTGCAACCATATGATTTCGGTACGCACCAATGGCAAATGACGAGGACTTCATAGCTTGGACTTAGGGCTGTAGGAGACAACGACGGCTTCGTGAGCAGAGAGAGAAAGGGAGAAGAAGAGAAGACAATAAAAGAGTAAAAGGAAAGAATTTTTGAGCAGAAAAAAAAAAAGCACAGATAAAAAAGGATTGAGAATAAGAGGAGAAGGAGACGACGACCCCCACTATACTAGGAAGGAAGAGCCCATAGTACCAGTGCTGTGTGCAGAAGGAAGAAGAAGAAAGAGATACATAAAGAAGAAAAAGTTTTATAAGAAAATATAATTTAGTCCTAGTCGAATCATACACCAAACGCAATGTTATCCAGCTTAGGCCAAACCAAGTCAATAAAGACAGTTCCAGGATTAAGTCTAGTCCATGTCAATCTGCTGTACCAAATGACCCCAAAACAACTATTTTCTTCTTAATTTTTCTTTGGTTTTTCCTTGTTCGTTATCATATAAGAAACCCCACTTGTAATTTACATTATCGCTTCTATTAAATATATTTATATATATAAGAGATTTTTGTAGTAATGTCACCTGAACTTATACCTCAATTTCAATCTATCACCTTTATTTCCCTCTTTTTGGCTGAGGTGGCCAACGAAAGGAACTTTTGGTCCTTCTTCTCTTGAGTTGCGTAGGTGTGCCACCACCAACCCACCGAATGGCTTGGATGGATATGTTGCGCTTCTGACTTCTGATCAAGTGATTGATCGGCCAAGCAAGGAACCTCCTCTTGGTCTAGGTTCTTTCACTTCCTCGGGCCCGAGGATGGTTAAGCTTCGTATGGATGTTTCGTGATTCTTAAGGGTTTTAAGTGAAAATGATGCAATTAAATTAAAAATGTGATTGAACTAAAAGACAAGAATTAAAGTGCGATAAAATATATCAAAGCGATAAACGAACGTAAATTAAACGAAGAACGAAATAAGAACGATAAACTAAATTAAACTTAATAAAATTTCGATAACAATGAAAAGTAAAGCAATTGGAACTTGAATTTAAAAGCAAGATAATGTAAATTGCCAAAAAGTAAACTTACACTAAAAAAAAATAAGAACTTGCTACACTAAGTACTTGAAAAGTAAAATCCTAAGTCTAGGAAAAGAAAATTGCAAGACGGAAAATAGGTTTGTGTTTGATGATGTGTGTCTTCACCCTTCATCTGATGAGGTTTATATAGGGGCATCCGTCATATCAAAATCCATGATTTGTCATCTGACTTTAACACCATCTAATTTTCCATCCATTTTAAGGGTATTTTAGTCTTTCCGTTTTCAAGGGTATTTTAAAAATGGAAAAAATCATTATATAAAAAATTGTATATCTTTTAAACAATTAAAATTGAAAAAGAAAACATTCTCACCTTCCCTCATCCCCTATGAGCCACCAGCGGCTCCAGCCAACCCCGCCCACTTTGAAATCCATTCACCCTTCCCTCTTCCCCTTCCTACTTCTCTCTCTACCATGGAACACCTACCCTCCACACACAAATTCCTTTAGCCCACCCAAACCGAGTCCATCTTCTTCTTCTTTTTCTTCTTTTTTTCTTTTTGAAAATTTTAGACATGCACAATGAGCACCATAAAAAAATTTATACATGCTTAGAGACAGAGAGAGAAGAGGGGGATGGGGGTCATGTGCGATGTGTTTTAGAGGCGGGTGAGGTTGGGGTGGTGGAGAAAGGGAGAGATAGGTATCTATTTTTTCTTGAAAAATGGAAAGACTAAAATACCCTAAAAATGGATGGAAAATTGGATAGTGTTAAAGTCAGATGACAAATCATGGATTTTGAAAAATTAAGATGACATTTCTCTTAAATTTTTTCTTTAAGGTGACAAATTGAAGCTGAGGTATAATTTCAGGTGACATTTCTACAAAAATTCATATATATAATGTACATTTGGAAGTAATAAAGTGGAGTAAAAGTAATAAAAATAAATTAAAACACCAAAACCAAACCTAAAGAACAAACAAAGAATAATAATATATGTACATTTGGAAGCAATAAAGGGGAATAAAAGTAATAAAATAAATTAAAACACCAAAACCAAACCTAAAGAACAAACAAAGAATAATAATATACACTTGAATTTCGGCATGACTTGTACTTTACTAGAGGGAACTTTCGTTCTTTTATTGGAAAATGGAAATGGAACTTGATGGATTGAGACTATTCCTAAAAAAGATTGTGACGGTTCAAATAAAGGGGTATCTTTCTTAAATAGAGAGTATGCCAATTGCTTCATCAGCTTGGCTTTTAAAACGGCAATTTTTAATCCATCCGCTTTTGTATTTTTATTTATTTATTTATTTACGCAATGATATTCTAAACTACTGGGATCGAACTCTGATGTAAAGGGGCGGGTAGAGTGTACTGGTCAACTAACCTAACTCACGCATGCTAATTCATCTAGTTTTGTGATTGCAAAGTAGGCTTCTATCTAATTTTGAGTGTATTAGGGTCTATTCAAGTAAGTGTTTATAAAGATTCACATTTGTGAAATTATCGAGATAAGGCCATGTGTTTCACCAAGGTTCTCTTAGAAACCGATATTATATGCCTCTAATGGTAAACAAAGAAAGGCATTGCTTAAGTTAGACATCAAAGAATAGATGCTGAGTGCCCCGCTTTACTCTCTCTATTTTTGGGTTCTTTATCGTTTGGAACTTAGCTAGTGTGTGATCAACTGCATGAGGGACTTGGTTGTAAGTGTTGAGCAAAAGCAAAGAAAAAGAATATATACTTGAATTGGCCATGACTACTTGTACTTCATTAGTCGCCCCTCTCTCTCCTTCGCCTCTCTCCGTCGGTTGGATTTTACAAAATTGATGATAAGTGGGGACTCTTCTTTGCATTCTAACCTAACCTAACAACAAAGGATTTCGACCCCAAAAAAAAAAAACTAAGCAACAAAAGAAGGCATTGCTTAGGTCAAACTTTGACGAATAGATGCTGCATGCGTCACTTTTCTTTCCCTATTTTTTCTTTAAAGATCAAGCAAAGAACAATAATATGTACTTGAATTCGCCAGTAAGACAGCAGGAAAAAAAAAAATCTTTCTGAATTAAACCTTACGTTAGTACTTGTGTCAGTAGTATTCGCAATTTGATTTTTTTTTATAAATTTCTTACGTTCATTAATCGTTCTGATTTGAGACGATGAAAAAAAATATTTATAGCTCTTCTTTTTGCATGCATGTGCCTCAATGATGGTGTTGATTTTGGAAATTTTGGATGAATTTGTTAATTCTGAATAAAATTTTGTAAATTTTGGATTCATTTCACTGGCTAGCTAGCAAGTTTGAGACTTCCACAAAAAGGCTTGCCCTCCTAATTCTTTACGCTTCATAGAATCTGGACTGCAACGTCTTTGGGTGACATGTGGTCCTGTAATTGAGGCTTTGGTATCTTATACTTTTATTTTGTCTTCCCCTCATGTTGCCTGTCTATATGAAGACATATTTTTGTTTCAGTTAATTGAAATTCATGTACTCCGTTTAAAAACAATATATCCCAATTCCCTTGTATTCACCTCCTCAACAGAACCATGGCTGATCTTGCCTTTCCTTTGGCAACCAAACTCATTGAAAAGCTCGGGTCCTCTGCTTCTAGGCAGATCTGCTTGGCATGGGGCGTTAAAGCTGATCTGAAAAAGCTTCAGCGCACAATGTCCACCATCAAAGATGTCCTCTTGGATGCCGAACAGAAGCAAGCTCATAACCAGCAGATACGCAGTTGGCTAAGACAGCTTAAAGATGTATTTCTTGATGCCGAGGATTTGTTGGATGAGTTGAGTGCGAAGCTTTGCGGAGGGAAGTGGTGGAAACATTTCATGGCACAACTAGAAAGGTACGCCGTTTCTTCTCTCGTTCTAATCCAATCGCATTCCGTTTCAGAGTAGGCAATGAAATCCAGGAGATTAGAGAGAGGTTAGATGAGCTCAAGTCCAATAAAGCTATATTTGATTCTCTCACCATTCTTCCTCATGGAGATGGAGGTGATCATCATGAAAGACCCTTCGTTCCTGCTTCAAAGGTTATTGGTAGAGAGTCTGAGAAGGAAGAAATTGTAAATCTGTTGATGCAACAAGATGATGATGATCAAAGTGGGAATTCTAATAATAAAGTCTCTGTCATTCCGATAGTGGGGATTGGAGGTTTAGGGAAGACCACACTTGCCAAGTGGGTGTACGATGATAAAAGGGTCGTTGGGCATTTCGAATTGAGGATGTGGGCATCCGTTCCGGTGGACTTTGAACTTACGGAGATCAGTGACAAGACTGATTCTTGGTTCTGCATTAGATACGGAGATCAGTGATAAATTGACTCTGGATCAGTTGCAAGGAAGGCTACGTGAAGCTTTAAAGGATAAGAAATTTCTGCTTGTCTTGGATGATGTTTGGAATGATGATGCTTTGAAGTGGAGTCAGTTGAGAGATCTAGTGACAGAGGGAGCCAAGTCAGGAAGTAAGATTTTAGTGACGACAAGAAGTACCGCAGTTGCTGAGATCATGGGTACCATTCCAGCAAACATTGATTTAGAATTTCTTTCTTCCGAGGATTCCTTGTCATTGTTTGTAGAATGTGCTTTTAAAGAGGGACGTGATAAAGACTATCCTAACCAAGGATGAAAATATCGGCCGATATATCCCTTTTTTAAGGTGGCGATACAGATACAGGGGGGTAAGCCTATTTCTTCCCCCTTATCGACGATATATCCCCGATAACCCCCGATATCCTCGATATTTACCGATATTTCCTGATATTTCCCGATACCAGACAAATAACCCAGACATTTGTCTTCAGTTTTGAAAGTAATCATAGGTCCAGCCACTCAATGAATGTCAAAAACCAAGCTCTAATACTTAGTAGCTTCTCCTTTCTTCTCTCCCGAGTCATTTCAGCTATATTTGGCTCTTACCCTCCTCTCTCTGGTTGCTTGGTTTCTTGTGTGTTTGATTTTATTTTTCGCCTAATCTTCTATCTCTCATTTCCTTTATCATTAAGTCTAACTCTTGTAATATAATTTTGGGTTATGTATTAATCAGTTGGGTTGAGTTATGTTTGAATAATGTTGTCTTTGTTGTGTTAAGTCTAATTGTATTTATTTTCAGGATTTTCATCGAACATTATATACACGTAGATTTCATCATATGCATATCTTATACTCAGTATATTTTGAATTTTATTTGTTCAATACATTCATTGATAATATGCTTAATATCTATGAAAGTTTACTTCAAAATTCCATGTTTTTAAGCCAATATCTGTCTTTTTTGTCAATTTTTCCCGATACCTAAAACGACATCGATATATCCCCGAAATATCCGTAAATTGAAGGCCTGATAATATCTGTATCGCCGATATTTTCATCCTTGATCCTAACCTTTTTGAAATGGGAAAGGATATTGTCAGAAAGTGCGGAGGGGTTCCATTGGCAGTGAAAACTTTAGGGAGTCAACTATACTCGAAGACTGATGAACGGGAATGGAAATTGGTGAGAGATTCTGAGATATGGGAATTGAAACAAGAAGATGATGGTCACATTTTACCTGCTTTGAGATTGAGTTATACCCGATTGCCTCCTCATTTGAGACAATGTCTTGCTTACTGTTCCCATCTTCAAAAGGGTATGATTGAATTTGGTACTTTAACTTTGATCAGATATTGGATGGCACATGGGATCCTTGATCAATCTCGTGATCATGGGAATATGGAGTTGGAAGACATCGGAGAGCTGTATTTTAAAGATTTGTGGGCGAGATCCTTCTTTCAAAATGTTGTTGATCATGGTATTAACTACAAATTTGATATGCATGATCTTATCCATGATCTTGTACAATCAGTTGCACAAGGTGAGAGTTTTACAGTGAAGTCTGCAAACACCAAAGACATATCTGAAAATGTTAGACATTTGACATTTTTGGAAGCTGGCCAAAATGTTTCAACAACCTTGCAAAAGTTGAACAAAGTGTGGACTGTAGCAGCAGTGGATACAAAGACTGATGAATCCATCATGTGCACTTGCTTTTCAAGATTTAAGTATTTGCGAGCGGTTGAGTTACCTACATGTTCATTACAAGTGTTGCCAAGTTCCATTTGTTCCCTGAAACATTTGAGATATCTGGACTTGAGTTATAATGAAGCAATAACGAAACTCCCTAATGCAATTTGTAGACTACAGAGCTTGCAAACTCTACTTCTTGAAGGATGTGAGAACCTTGAAGAGTTACCGAGAGATAGAAGCATATTGATCAGCCTCACAACACTTGAATTAACCACAAAACAAACAAGCTTTACAGAGAATGGGGTGGGATGCTTGAAATCACTTCGATTTCTTAGTATTTTCGAGTGTAGTAATTTAACCTCTTTGCCGCGTGAAACGAGCTATCTTGCTTCCTTACGGACTCTGTGGATAGAAGAATGCAAACAAATGGATTTGGGGAACGTAAATTATCAAGGAACTCCACTGAGGCTCCAGAAATTGTTTATTAGACAACTACCGCGGATGGTGGCATTGCCTGAATGGTTTCAAGGAGCGGCTAACACCCTTCAATTCTTGCTTATTGACACATGTGAGAATTTGGAGGCATTACCTGAGTGGTTGGCAAGTTTCACATCACTCAAAAAGTTGGTCATTGATTCATGTCCGAAATTGTCTTCTCTGCCAGAAAGGATGCGTTCTCTTACCTCCTTAAGAGAACTTGTGATTGATGATTGTCCTGAATTGGAGAGGAGATGCCAACGCGACATTGGAGAAGATTGGCCCAAGCTTTCTCATGTGCTACATGTTTCCTTGTTCTCCATCAATTGATTTCTCTATATATAATATATGCGAACAAGGTGGGTCTTCTCGCATGTTTGCTCTATACAAATATTATTCCTAGTTTCTTTCTTCAGCTGTCTCGGTATTTCTTTCTTTCCCTTTATTTGTTTGTTTTCTTGTGTCCAGGTACTTACTGGATTCTATTTTATTTAGTTTGGATTGTTTCATGCTTAGATCAATTTGATTTGATTTTATTCAAGTTGTGGAGTGAACGACCAAAAATAAAAGAATCGTCTTTGTAAATAATAGTTGTGGACATGCGTGGTGTGGTGTGCACAACGACTTTGTTTACTTTCTTTGTATCGCTTACTAATTCCAGTATTGTATATATGCTGCAATGTGATGATTTCATTCATCCATAACATCTTAATATTATGATAATCTTTATTTGTTTATGTATTTATTATTATGATGTGTCTCCTCAGCTACATCAAAAGTTTTGGTGGCATTATGGCTTTATTTGCGAAAACAAGAATACAAACAGGTTGGCACTGATTGTTAAATCCATTTCTTCTTAATAACCAACTTCTCCGTAAATTTTACTCTTTTGTTTGGTTTGGACTGTATCATTGGTGATCAATTTGTTCTTATTTAACGTTTGATGATCAATCTTCTTTGATAGTATTTCTTTGTGCCTCCCATTCACCCTATAATGCAGAGCACAACAACTTAATGGCATTTCTGCAACCAAAAAAAATCCTTTAAATTTAATTTAAAAAGTGTTGGTTTAATTATATTTCTGCTGGCAGAAAGGATGAGAAGGCCCTGATGAATAATAACTTTGTATAACATTATAATGTTATTTATGCTACCATTTCTCCAAGAACATAATATAATTATTTTTTTTGCATTATCTTAGATCTTGGGCATGTCGACTTTACATCTTAAACTAGTATAAACTCTCTCTTTCTCAAGAAAGTAATATAAAATTTTGTAATGACCAAACTAAAAAAAGAGAAAAAAAAGTAATTAATGAACCTTTTCTTTTTTTTGGGTCCTGTGGCTGCGGTGAACAAAATTGTAGTGAAATGTATATGTTCCCCACACCACATGGTGTTTATAGCATTTATATGTTCCACGTTTGTAAACATGCGCCTAAACCACAATCAAACAATTGAAATTAATTCATAGCATATGTGTTCATATATCAGGAATGAGTATTGAAATAATTCCAGTTTTTAGAAATTATTGAGATAAGGGACATGTTTCACCATGGTTTTCTTAGAACCCGATTTTTATGCCTCAAACAATTGAAATTTTTATCCCATGTTTGTTTTCACTTGGTTATAGTTTTAAGTGCGACTGTTAATACTGGCCCCACCAAAAACACCTCTCTAGGTTTTCTTAGTGAAACCCCCTTAGAAAGGGAGGACTAAACAGTCACAACCCAAGAGCTAGCCAACCAAGCGTCATCCACAACCACCGATCACCCAAGCACCTGCAACCGATCCAAACCCCCATCATCACAGCCATACGCAGCAACCCCAATCCACCATCGCAGCCATACAGTTCCAGTTAGTTGTTGGGTTCATTTTTATACATGATTTATCATGTCATTCACCCAATATTTTGAGTTTGTTCTTGACATTTTATAGCATTTTACTTCATTTTTTGTGTTTTTATAAATTTTACCTTGGTTAGAATGAAATTGTGCTAAAAATGCTTTATTGGATATAAATTATATTTTTGCTCATTTTCGTAGGTTAACTTCCTGGCTGTGGATCACCATACTCCATTGTTCGGATGCAATGAAGCTCTTCACAAAACTTATTTCAATGGATGTCGACTACAACATATCTGAAATTGAGCTCCATTGAACAAGTATAGCTTATCCAACCGATCCAGCATTAATTGATCTTAACTCTGGAATTGTGGTTTGGACCACATTTACCTCAATTGAATGTCACCCTCCATTTTCAACTTGTTACCACACCACTTGGTAAAAATCTTTCACTTAGATAAGCTGGAATCTCTCTCAATATATTGAAAGTCAAAGAAATGATAAAAGTGAAGACAAGTGGAGAGAAGAGACAAAGAACTTTGGGTGAAAGGTGAAGAGTCCTATGAAGTAATGAGTAGGAAAAGGTATCTAAGGGGCAGTAGCCAAGGAAGCTGGGTGACTTCTCTGCACTTTGCAATTTCAGATTTTTAGAGAAGGAGGAGAGCAAGGAGCTACTGTTGAAATAAAAAAAATCACATAAAAAAAAATGGAAACGTGGGATTGGATAAGTCCCACAATTTTGCCACATCTAGCAAGCCTCAAATTGAAGGCAAAGATAAACTTGACAGCCATCTATAGGAAAAGAGTTTGGAAAAAGATGGGAGTCTAAACCAATGAAAACTCTTAAGAGAGGTTGGTGGCTCCTATTTTTGGGGAGCTAATTATTCAGTTTTCAAATGAAACATCCTACACTAAAGAGGTCTCTAGCTAGCTTATAAAGAGGACAGCTGCAAAGAAATGAAAAAATGAGAAAAAAAAAGAGAAGGAGACAACAGAAGAAAAAAGCTGAAGGAGAAAAATTGCTAGAGCATAGACACAAGAGAATACTTTTCACAGGTATACTGATTTTTTTTTCCTTGTTGGGTGGCAACCCTCAAATCATTTTCTTGGATGATAAATCCATGTGGCAACCCTCAAATCAATCATTCTCTTGGATGATAAATCCATGGGTGGCAACCCTCCAATCATTTTCTTGGATGATAAATCCTGGGTGGCAACCCTTAAATCACATATATGAACAGCAAATTCATGAAATGATTCCTGTTCAACAAAGCTCTGCTGAGCAAAAGGAAATCCTTTGTAACAAAAATGGTGTCTTCAGAGAGTTAATTCCTAAAGGTACACAAAAAAAAAAAAAAAAAAAAAAAAAGGGAATTACCTCTTGGACTCTCTGACCAATCCTCTCCATCTCTGTTTGAGAATGCCTTTCTTTTTCTCTCTAAGCAAACTACATAAAAAAACAAAGGAAAAAGATGTTAGTCATGAAGAAAAGAATAGGCAGAGAAAAAAATGGAGATCTGCAAGAAAAGGAGGCCATGTTTTTCTGTCACAGCCTCTCTCTCTCTTGGATAATCCTCTTGTTGGGCACACAGTCACAACAAACAAGAAAAAAAAAAGGAGGAAAACAGCCTCATTCTAGAAAGAGGGCTTGGCGTTGTTTGCATACAAACGCAACAGACCAAAAAAAAAAAAAAAAGATGAACTTGTAGCCATGTTTTGAATTCTTGGCTTGGTGTTGCATATAGCAATGACAAACAAAAAATCACAGCCACCTAAAAAAAAAAAAAGCAGAAGAAGAGCTGCAACAAACAAAGGAAAAAAAGAAAAAAAAAGTGGATGTACCACTCTGTGTGTGTTGCTGGGTTGAAAGGAGAGAAAGGTGCTAGCCAAAAAGAAAACATGGGTATAAAAATAAATAATACAAAAAAAAGGATAAGAAGCAAAGCTTGGGAGGGGCCACGTTGTGCAGCCCATGTATGGGATGCCCCATCTGTTGGTTTCTAATCAAAATAAAGGGCATGATGTATGACAATAAATAAAAAAAGAGAGATTTGCTACAACCATAAAAAAGAAGAAGAAAAGTCAACAAGCAAATAAAGAAAGAAGGAAGCCACTTTGTTTCAATTGGCATGTGGACAAAGCGCACGGGTTGTAGACCAACATGGAGAAAAGTAAAATATGGCACCTTTATTCAACTCTCTCTCTTCTTCTGTGTCTAGCAGATCACACAGCACTGGAGTTTATTTTGTGTTGATTTGCATACAAAGGGAGAGAGTCTGGTGCAGTTGTTCTCCAATTTTATAAGGGTTGTACTTCCTTCACATATCCAATTCCTTTGCGTCTTTAATTCCTGAAGTCCCAATTGGAGTATGACTGATTGAGAGTGTTCATGGGTCAGTCAAAATATCAAAGGCCAAAAAAAAAAATAGATTAATGGGCTGTCAAAAATAATTGCCCATTAGTTTTCAAAAAAGCCCAATATATTTAATGGGTGGTCAGATAAATACCCATTAAATTTACAGAGGCCCAAATTTCCCATCATATGGTTAATGAATTAATTTTATATAAAAAATCGTCATAGCTATATTTGGGTCCAAATGCAAATGTCAATTTTAGAAAATTAGTGGGTTAATCAAAATTGCTCATTATTTTTCTTGGACATTGACAAAAAGAAAAATTGTACAAAACCATTCAATTTTCCCCGTGGGTCATCTACCCATGAAAATTCCAATAAGATTAAGTTCAAATCTCTCAAACAGAAATTCTCAATTAGTGGGCCATACTTATCCATTAATTTCCAATTATTCCCATGGGTCATCTACTCTTGCAAATTTCAATGAAATTAAATTCAAATGTCTCAAACACAATTTCTCAATTAATGGGCCACACTTATCCATTAATTTCCAATTTTTTCCCATGGGTCATCTACCTACGGAAATCTCCAAATCGTCTCAAAGACACAAATTCTAAATTATTGGGCCACACTTACCCATTAATTTCCAAATCATTTTTTTGAACTACGCTGGTTTGATCTCATCAAAGGTACATAGGCAATCTAGCATCCCAATAGACGCAACCGAAACCAAATTTGAATCACTGGTTACATCAACCAAATTCTCACAAATCAAATCTCTCTCCATACAAATCATATCTGAACTACGTTGGTTTGATCCCTTCAAAAAGGTACATAGGCAATCTAGAGTCTAGATGCAACCGCCCAAATCTCAAATCCAAACAGAATCAGTGGTTTATTCTTAACCAAATTCGCCCCAAAATACATATCAAAATCAAATCTCTGGTTTATTTAGCTAAATTCAATCAAATTCTTCTTTCAATCAAATTAATACAAACCTTCCTCTTCCCGACCCACCCCACCTCCGACGAAGGCCGCCGCTCTTGTTGTCGGAAAAAGGCCAAAAAGGACCGGTTTTTAAGTAAAAATTCAGACCACCAATTTTGTAGATCAAGGCGATTCCGGCCACCAATTTTGTAGATCAAGGTATGCTTTCTCATCCTCTCAATGTGTTCTAGCTGATGTTTGGGTTGTTTATGATCCATTTTTGAGTTTTGGAACTCGATTTATCGCTTAAAGTTTGGCCAGTTTTCGGCTTGTGTTTTCGGCAAGTTCCAGCCACTTTTTGGCCCTAGTCCAAGAGCAAAAGTTGATCCACTCGTTGTCCTGATCACATAGGTATAGGTATTTTTGGGTGTTTTGAGAATTTTTCGGTCGCCGGAATTTCTTAAGACACCGACCTTTGGTGGAGAGTGGGCCATTTTCGGGTGGCCCATTTGGTCCTAAAATGATCCCCATGTCGTCCCGAGCACGACGGTATGCTCGAATTTAAATTTGGTTATCGTTTGGCAGTCGATCGGATTTACGCATATTAGGCGTTATCTAGGTTCGATATGTTCGCATATTATGTGTTATCCGGCTTCGATATGTTCGGACCGTTCGATTTATTCCATTTTCAAATACGTTGATCTAGGTACCTCTAGGATTGTGCAGGAATTCGCGGATCGTGAATCAGAGCCCCGGATGCTATGATTCAATGACTTAAAGTTCACGTAAAACGGTAACCGTCCGATCATGCGATCGCTAGCGATCCAACCGCTCAATCTGGACCAAACTTATAGGACGTATTCAGTAAACTTTGTTGAACCCGTAGGAATGTTCAAATAGGAAATCGGAGGTCGTGGGCCCCGCAGGTCCCGTTGACCAAAAATGGAAAGTTTGACCAAACCATTGACCACGGGTCTTTTGAGACTTTCCCTAGTTTTGGAATAGATTTCAAGTTCGAATCCCCAAATCTTAATTTTTAAACTAGAAAGAAAGAATTTAAAATCCCTTGATGCAAGATGTATTTGTGCCTTCGATATGATAGGAAAAGTTGAGTATATATCGACAAACAATGTGTTTAAGCAAAATGTGAATAAGATGGAACAGAAAGTAGGTGGCGAGAGGCTCACTAAAATTCTATGATAAAATAGAAAGAAAGTGGTTTCTATGCATTTGCTTTTGTTAGTATTATTATTATTTATGTAGCTCTTTGTTTAGGGGTATGCGTTTGGAACATATTATACGTATGTGGAATTGATTTGAGAATGGATGTTGAAAGTTATGGGTGATCTAATTCAAACTAGTGAATTCTTAGGATGGAATATGTGATTATGAGGATTTCGGGAAGGCTCATTATTATTATTATTATTATCGTTTTATCATTACTATTATTATGTATATGGGTTTCGGATACCTTTGAATATTTGGAAAGTATATTTTGAGAATATTATCTTTTGTGGATCTTGGCGATGACACGCCATCTCATGTACACCCCCCCCCCCCCCCCCCCCCCCCCCCTCTCTCTCTCTATCTCAGTTACTGATTCTAGAATTGATGAATACTTGGGAAACTGTGGATATGGTTTGGATAAGTCGGAACTTGGGCACCCTTGACGGGGTGTTACCATAGACCTTAGCGGGGTAGTCTGAGCATGTAGGACTTGTCACAGGTGCACGAGTATTAAGGATTCTGTTGTGCGTTCTGGTGAGCCTAATCCCCCGAATGGATGGCTCATCCCTGGCCACATGGTTGTTGAGGATTTCTCCGTGTGGTTCAATCAAACGATTCCCACGTTGGATTATTTTCCCCGGTACATGATGTGTACTATCATATGTACCTCCCCTTGGATACTAATACTTGAGAACAGTGGACATGGATACTTGGATACATGAGAATGGATAGCTGGGTAGTCTGCTCACGTAGGACTTGTCACAGTCGCACGAGTATTGAGGATTCTGCTGTGCGTGCTGGTTAGCCCAGTCCTCCGGATGGACGGCTCGTCTCTAGCCACATGGTTGTTGAGGATTCCTCAATATGGTCCAGTCAAACGATCCCCAGATTGGATTGTCTTCCCCTAGTACATGATGATGGTGTGAGGTGTGTATATTGATATATATATATATATATATATATATATATATATATATATATACAGTCCCCTTCAGTTGAGGGATCCCTCAAATAGTGTTATTTGAGGGATGGGGCGCTCAACCGTTGGATCTGTTTTAATGACCTTGTGTGGCTAAGATTGAATTACATCTTTTAACCCGTTTTCACAAGTATGACCCACCACAAACTCCACTTCAGTTGAGGGAACGACGTACGCTGGGAAACCAAAAGTCTCTCTTCTTCCTCCAACGCTTGGAGACCTATCACGCAGACCAAACGACCCAACCTGAAGAAGAAGACTCACCATCGTCAGTTGAAGAAGAAGACCCACCATCTATGCGACAGAGGTATGCTATCATTGGTTCTGATTCTTTCAAAGTTTGAGCCATGGTTCTTCGATTTGGAGTTCTGGGATGAATTCTGATATGGTTTCAATGGGTTTGAAGATCACTCCTCCAGATTTTTAATGGTTTCTTAAAGTTTTGGAATATCATGTGTATGAAGTAAAAAAAAACACAATAGAATTAATGGAACTTCGATTTTGGGTTTCTTGCGTTTCTATGTGATGAGTTTTGATTTGGGTTCTATTGAGTAATTCATAATTTGGGGGTTCTTGCTAATTGTTGTTAGTTTTTTTTTATTGTTAACCCCAATTTTTTTATTCAGGGACGAAGTGCTGCTAGAACAAGATGTCAACCCAATTCAGGATCAGGGTCCAGTAATTCACAACAGTACTTCTCAGTTACAAAGTGGTAAAAGATGATTGTTGATTTTGTTATACTAGTTCAGTATCTTAGTTAAATTTCATGGGGCTCTGTTTTCTGTACATCATATAGAATAGAAGGGAAAATGAAATGTAGATGTTTCAGACACTTTTTCCCTTGACAGATAGTTTTGATATGTATAGAACTATATCAGACATTTTGCTGCTTTCAGGAGAAAAAAAGAACAGCATTTTGCTAATGTGCTACCCCAATAATAATGTTTGCGGCTTTCTATCAGTGTGAAACATTCAAAGTGATAATGATTGTACTACTTTCTGTTTAGATGAATACTTGCTGGATGCCAACTTGTGAAATTTATTGAATAATCAATTTAAGGACCACCTTTCTTTCAAGCAATTCTATGTTGAACGGCTTTGTGAATACAAGGCTAACCTCTTTGTCCCAAACTCAATATTATTTTTAGTAACTGTAGTGTGGTCTTACTTTTTTTTTTTTTTTTTCTTGCATTGCAGGTTTGTAGTGGGGTAATCTTGTTCGTTCACTCTTGAAGTTCAACATCTGATGTACTAAGGATGGTTTTTTTTTTGCGGGTGTTTGTTTAAACTCAATAAGGATTTTGTAGCTCTTCTCTGTAATAAAGATGGTTTTTTTTTGTTTTTTTTTTTGTATGTGTGGGTTGGTAATTTGTATAGGGATGACGAGCTCACTTCCTATACAATGGATGTTGTACATAATTGTTTTTCCCTTACGTAATGAATGCTTGATGTTATCAAGTTTATTTTATCTTAGTAATGAAAACTTTATTCAGTTCATAGTGTGATAGTTTTCCCGTGTTTTCTCTTCCACTTTTCTGAACTTTAATGGCATATATGATAGTTTGTTTCACTATTTCAGTACTAGTAAACTCATCCAAGACATTCATTCATATAACACCAAAACTTAACTATGATATTAAAGAATAGCAGCAAAACAAATTTGTTTCCTTTTAATTGAAATGATTTCTGAATGGTTTTTTTTGTTCAATACACTGCGCATCAAAAGGCATTCTAATGAAAACAAAAGTACAAACACAATCTTTACATTAGGAGGCTAGTTGCAGGAAACTTGATTGGGCAAACATAGTCTTTTCTTCAAGTATGCCTTGAGCTCACCAATTACTTGAGGATAGAAAATTGATACAGAAGGACTTGTTTAGTTTCCATGTGAACTAATATGCCATTATTGGCTTCCATAGTTGAACAACTGGTGAGCAAATCTGTTTACCATAGAACATGCACAGATACACTTTAATCACAAAACATGGACATATATATGACATTCTGTTTTTTGTTCTCAAATATCAATTAAGAGTAGATAAAAAAATATATTATATGTAAGAAATTCTGTTTTCTTGTATTTTTTTTTTCCTTAAACCATGTTGAATGGAGCATTGAAAGCACAGGTTTGATGGAAAATTACAAAACTACAGTACTCAATAAATAAATAAAAAGTTGTAGAATTGTTGATGAGTTCTTAAAATCCATATCAAAACTCAGGATACCATACCTGTTTATTTTTGTTTTTTTTTTTACTTCATACACATGATATTCCAAAACTTTAAGAAACCATTAAAAATCTGGAGGAGTGATCTTCAAACCCATTGAAACCATATCAGAATTCGTCCCAGAACTCCAAATCGAAGAACCATGGCTCAGATATTGAAAGAATCAGAACCAATGATAGCATACCTCTGTCGCATAGATGGTGGGTCTTCTTCTTCAACTGACGATGGTGAGTCTTCTTCTTCAGGTTGGGTCGTTTGGTCTGCGTGATAGGTCTCCAAGCATTGGAGGAAGAAGAGAAACGTTTGGTTTCCCAGCGTACGTCGTTCCCTCAACTGAAGTGGAGTTTGTGGTGGGTCATACTTGTGAAAACGGGTTAAAAGATGTAATTCAATCTTAGCCACACAAGGTCATTAAAACAGATCCAACGGTTGAGCGCCCCATCCCTCAAATAACACTATTTGAGGGATCCCTTAATTGAAGGGGACTGTATATATATATATATATATATGTTTACAAACATATTTAATATATATATAGGTGGTTATGTTTTCGGTTGAGATTCTTGAACTGGTGCTTCATGAGTATCTACACAGGTATGAACGTCTGATTTATAGTTTGGAAAGCATTGTTCGGCAACGTACGCCTTAGATAGGGTATGGTTGCTGGAAAGAACTGATAAAAGGAAATGAACTCATAAAGTGTCTAGGGGTTGCTTTATCGAATTTGATGTTGTAATGAATCTAAATTAAATCGTTGGCATAATTTTAAACAATTGAATATTATCTGAATCGTGATTGTTGATGGAAGAACTACGTGTGGCTTGATCCCACACCAAGGGGTACGTAGGTAGCCTGGGGTTTAAACTAGGTGCAGCCGCGACTTAAACTATTACTTTAGTTGGGCATTTTTATTTGTTAATTTCCGTTGAACTTCATTTCAGTTGTAAACTGAAGTCTTCCTTTAGATATACTCTGTTATCTCCCATACTTGGGTTGGATGTAAGGCCAGAGGCCTATTATGTGAATTGCATATTATTATCTTGTACATGCTGCTAGTTGATGTTTATAATTGTGTTTTGAACAGGTTGAAAATTTTGAGAAATGAATATTTTTCAGGGGAGACTCTGCCGAAATTTCGGCAGAAAGTCTTGTTTCTCTTTTATTTAGTTTGGAAGAGAGACTATGACGTTAGTAAGTGGGCCCGACATTAGTTCGATGTCGGAAATACCACAAGATTCGTCTCGGGTTTTGAGGAATTCGTGGCGGGTCCTATCATGAGTGACCAAAATGTAACTTCGAGTATAATTAAGGAACCATTGCTACAATTAAGCCTAAATTAAAATATGAAAACACAAACAAATTGCCAAGATACATGACCTTCATACTTTAATTCATAGATGATATTGAGTTATTATATAAGAATTGCAGTCATTGTGACAGGTGAAAGAGAGATAAAAGAATGGTGATAGTTATTTCAAAGAAAGATTGGTGATAAAATTGTGTTGGGTAAATTACTCAAATGGTCCCTAAACTTATACGCGATTTACATTTTGGGGCCTGAATAAAATTTTTAGTCCAAATGGTCTACGAACTCCATATTAATCGCTCCGTTGATCCAACCGTTACGTTCTGTCAATGATGCCGTCAAATTTAAGGGTAAAACCGTCCAAACCGTGTAGAATAACCAACCCTTTAAGCGATAAAGGCACCATTTTGGGATCCACCTTCTTCATGGGTTCCCCAAATTGAAACCTAAAGTACACAAAATCAACGACGGCTGCCATGTCTGAAAGTTCAACAGATTCAACTCGATCCACTCGATATTGCTTTTGTGGGATGAAGATTAAACGGCGCACGTCATGGACAGATCTGAACCCGGGAAGAAGGTTTGAGGCATGCGACCAAAATCGGGTAAGATAGAGTAAGGGTTTTGTTAAGTTTAAGTGAAGAATTGAATGGTGTGCTGGGGCTCTGATCGTGTGTAACAAATGATGTGCAGAATAGGCAAACAAGACATCATTTCTTTGAATGGCTGGATAATGAAACATGTCCAAGAGGAAAGGAAGTGCTTCCTGGATTGCTTAGAAGACTTAGAGGTATGGAGGAAGAAATTAGAGCAAGAGATGAGCAAGTGAGATTAGTGGAAGAAGAGAAGAAAAAATTGGAAGAGAAAGTGGGTGTTCTTATTGAAGGTAGAAAGGAATTGGAATGGAGTAGACAAAGACAATTGAAACTGGGGTTTGCTTTGATCTTTTCATGGTGTTTGTTTGTAATTGTGGTGATGAGTAGGAAGATTTAACTATGAATGTTAGGTCTGTAATGGTCTTTTAGGTTTGTAATGGGATTATAGTTATGAATGTAATGTGGTGTTTGTTAGCTGTGAATGTAATGTGGTTTTTGTTAGCTATAAAAGTAATGTGGTGTATTTTAGGCATGACCCAAAACCAATTCCATAACCAAAAACCACACCAATTCCATAAACGAAAACCAATTCCATAACCAAATCCAATTCCATAACCAAAACCCAATTTCATAACCAAAAACCAATTCCATAACCAAATTGCACAGCGTAAACCAATTCTATTTCCAAAATGCATAGTTTAACTCTAATACACAAGATGTGATTCCATTTCTACTGTACATCCCAAATTATAGAACCTAAACCAAAATGCAGAGTTTAACTCTAATCCACAAGCTGTGATTCCACAAAATTACATCCCAAATTACAAAACCTAAACCAAAAGGCCAAGATGTAACTCTAATCCAAAAGATGTGAATCCACAAAATAACATCCCAAAAGCTGTGATCCTATTGTTTGTACTGTAAGCCAAAATGCAGGGCCTTTACATAACCAAAATGCAGGGTAACAAAATCCACATCCCAAATTACACAAAATATATATGATTCCCCCTGCCTTGTGAATGATTATGGTTGTGATAGAACTTGTGTAGGCCTTTTGAATGTTCCTCCTCTAATAGCAGCCCTTTTGAATGTGCCCCTTCTAATAGCTGGAATTTTGAATATGGAACCAGGTTTGGCAGTGACACAAGTTGAAGATGGATTTGAGCTTTCTTGTGTAGGTGCAGCTGACTGTGACGATCCTATATTTGCCCTTCCTCTTGCCAAACCTCTTGCCAACCCTCTTCCCATATCTCTTACCATACTTCTTGTCCAACCTCTTGCCACCTAAACAAAGAGGACCAATATAAGTTTGCAACTAATGAACACATTTGTGAGACAACATATTTGAAGAAAAATACCCCAAAAAACTTACACTTTGTTGTGAAGAAGTAGCAACTTCTGTTGCAACAGCTGGACCTTCATTGGCTTTTTCTCTTCCTCGTCCTCTGCCCCTCCCTCTAACTGTTCCTCTCCCACTTACTGATGCAGTTGCTGTTAATGTGCTTGGCTCAGTTTGAAACTCTTTTTGGGTAGAAGATGCATTTGCCTGCAAGAGCACAAGGAATTTCAGAGTTCGAAAACATGTAACAACTCTAAAATTGCAGAATAAATAATTACCTGTTGATTTTTAGAGTTCTGTCTGTCACAAGTTGCCCTATTATGGCCACTTTCACCACATCTCCTACATCTGATCTTAATAAAAAGTCTTCTAAGCTTGGCTCGTGGTTGAACATAATTTGGAGGCATTGGATGTGGTGGGGGTGGTGGTGGTACCAGAATTTCTGCAGGTTCCTTGGTCCTACTTTTTTTTGGCCTTCCTGGCTGTACCCTAACACTTGGGGGATGTATTGGAGGATGCCCATATTTAGCCCACTGATCCATTGAAGGGATGGGATGAATCATTGGTTCATATGACTTCATATAAGATGCAGGCTTGTAACATTGATCCACATAATCAATGGGGCTTTCATCCCTTTGAAAAATTGCAGAAATTGCATGCCCACACGGTATCCCACATAAATCCCACCTCCTACAAGAACATGTCCTTGCCCTAAGATCCACAACAAATTCTCCACCATACATGTGGGTCACTTGATATGTTTGCAAGCCAGCCAGTCGAGGAATGCATGTGGAGGCTTCTAACTTGTTCTTCTCAATTATCTTGAAGATTCTTGGCCCAATTGGATGTTTCCATTTCGGACATGCAACCCTTCTATTTGCCATCCTAAGCATCACAAGGACTCTTATCCTCTCCAAGCAAGTCAAAATGGACTGATCTCTTGCATCTACAATTGCTGAATTGAAACTTTCACAAAGATTGTTCAACAACATATCACACTTAAACCATGTCTGAAAGTGAGATCTGCTCCAATTCTTTGCAGGTCTCTTACTGAGCCATTTCCATGCTTCCTCATCCTCTTGTTTCATATTATCCATTTCTGCTTCCCACCAAGGCATAGTTGTGGCTCTTGCTGCAGCCCACAATATGTGTTTTAAAGCAAGACCAGAGTGTAATGATCTAAAGTTATTATATAAGTGTCTAACACACATCCTGTGCTCTGCAGTTGGAAGTAGAGTCTCAATTGCAGGTATGAGTCCCTTTTGCTTGTCACTAATGAACACGTATGACAAACCATTTGTAATCTTTAGATCTTCAATCAACAGCCTAAGAAACCAGATCCATGATTGTTTGCTCTCGATCTCAACAACTGCATAAGCAATTGGGAAGCTGCCATTGTTGCCATCCACCCCAACTGCTGTCAAAATCTGGCCAGGATAAGGACCTTTTACGTGGCACCCATCAACACCAATAACTGGTCTGCATCCATCTAAAAACCCTTGCTTACAACCAGCCAAGCAAACATACATCCTTAGAAAGATAGCTTTGCCCCCCACTTGTTCAGTTTTAATTACAACTGTACTTCCCTTGTTTGCCTTCTTCAATTCCTCTGCATAATCCCTTAACCTACCATATTGTTCTATGTAACTTCCTTCAATAATTACTTTGGCCCTCTTTTTGGCCCTGTATATTTGATGTTTTGTGACATTCATACAATAATCCTCCAAAACATCCTCTTGTAATGATTTCACATCCAAGTGTGTCTCTCTATTCAGCTTCTTAGAATACCTGTTGCAAAGCCACTTGGATGAGGCATACTTCAACTTGTCGACCCTCCCACAAGTGTGTTCTAGGCTCATAGTTTTGATTACAAATGTAGATTCACTCTTATCAAGCTTTGAAGCATATAAATAAAATGGACATTTCAGTCCTCCCAAACATACAGCCTGGAGCCTCCTTCCATCATTTTTTTTGAATTTTATCAACTTACCATGTATAATTGCATACTCCTGCACAGCTTCTTTCAATACCATTTTGTTTGCAAATCGCATTCCCATCCTAAACTCTGGATTCCTTAAATCCACCTCTCTCCTATACTCCTTCCACTTTGGAAGTTTTTTTTTCTTTCTTTTGCCCTTTTCCTCACCATTACCCTCATCCTGATCCTCTTCATCAGTTCCTGTGTCCAAATCTGATGTGTTAGCATCATCTGATGATACCTCTCCTGGAGCTTCATAAGTAGGCCAAACATTCTCATGTCCACTGGGGTCAATAGTAGGCTCAACATTAGGCCTAACGTTCTCACCTGCATTGGGCTCACCACTTGGCCCCCTAACTACCACATTCTCAGCTACAAGCACCTCATCCTCTTGTTCACTGAATTCATAATCACTATCCACAAATTCTGCATCATCTTCCTCATTTTCCCCTTCATTTCCAACCTCTCCATTCTCAGTTGCTGCAGCCTCATTTTCCCCTTCGTTTCCAATTTGTACATCTGCATTTGTATCCTGTTGTGAACTAAATGCAGGCCATGTCACACCCTTACCATCATTTTCTACATCTGCATCATAGTTATATTCTGCACCATCCAAACTAGGCCACGCAGCAGATGCTTGACTCCCAAGCCCATTACCATTTGAATTGTCCAAATCTGTATAATACAACACAAGAACCCTATTACATGGCATGCATCCAACCATTTCAACTACTTTAGCATCAGAGTTAATACGCTCCAATACGTTACCATCCTGCAGTCCATACCAAATCTCCATACTTTGCTCAATTTTCGAAACATCTATTGTATACCCCAACTCTTTCCCTATCTTCCTTAAATCCAGCAATGACAGAAAGTCATCAACAACATTATCTAAATAACACACCTTACCACCCTTATAAACCCCATTTTCAAATATACCCCCATGGTGTAGTTCAAGAGTGACTCTGTCAGAGATAGCTGCAAAAAGTACACAAGAAATTTCAGAGTTAGCTGCACACACATCTCCTTTATCTAATGCTACAGGTTTAGGGTTTTCATTTATTTACAGTTTCACTCAATGCACAATACTGACTTTGGTACAATAGTTACTTTGGTGTGAAGCAGACAACACAGGGACCACACCAAACATAAAAACCTATACTTTGCAGTCAATGGTGTGAATCAGACAACCAAGGGACCACACCAAACATAAAAACCTTTACTTTGCAGTCAATGCCAACATAAAGGAAACAAAATGCCAGAGAATCTTTTAAACATAAAGAAACTGACCTTGGACCACACACTTGCAAACAAAAAGCATCGATTTGCAAAACACGATGAATATAAAATGCAGACAGAGAATCCCTTACCGTATTTGGGATTCTCTCCACCCCAACGGAACTCGAACTCCATCAGTGATGAGCATCCACAATCCCAGAAATCCAGAAATTCCCGATAATCCCCAAGTAGGAACCCTAACCCAAAATCTCTGCTTTTGGCTTCGCACGTCCTTTTTCACGAACTGAAGACAATGGTTTTGGAGAATCGGAGACGACAATCAAAGCCTTTTGGGGTTTAAAAATACGAATATACCCTTTCAGGTATAAAAAGACGCATATGCCCATCCTAGACCCCATCACTGGCGTTGACTTGACCAAAAATCACAGAAAACGTAACGGTTGGATCAACGGAGCGATTAATATGGAGTTCGTAGACCATTTGGACTAAAAATTTTATTCAGGCCCCAAAATGTAAATCGCGTATAAGTTTAGGGACCATTTGAGTAATTTACCCTATATATTACCCTTATTATGTTTGTTTTTCTTACATTTTATTAAGGATAAAATCGTAAAACATGCACATATGATTAGTTGACAAGATTCTTTTGCATTGGTTAACAAAGAATATGCTCGGCGGACGGACCTACATGTTTTATGTACTAAAATAACCATTTAAAATTCACATGGTATTTGCTTCCTAAATTAAATATTACGGCTCAATGGGAATTTTGACTGAGAAAGAAATTATTGTGGCTCAATCACACAATGACATGTGTCTCTCTTTTACTGAACCCTTTTCTTTTTATCAAAATCAAAAAAGCAAAGGGTCAGTGGAAATTTTCATTGAGGAAGGAAATTATTTGAAAAAAACGATTGAGAAAAATCAAATTTAAAGAAAGAGACTTTTTTTTTTCGGTTTTGGTAAAAAAGAATGGGTTCAGTAGAAGTGAAAAAAAAAAAAAAAACTTTTGACAATTAAAAAAGAGAAAACATATGTCACTTCTGGTAAGGAGGAAAGCAGTGTCCATATATTGTTCTCAATACTTGACAAAGTTTGTGAACTACAAAATTAGCTCAAAAAATTATTTGAAAGACAGCTGTAAACAAAAAAGGGCACTATTGTCAATAAACTGCAACCAAATGCTAAACAGACTGGAAGAAAGAGGATATGTGGAAAGGAGTTTGGGCAAAATGAATGCGTAAGAAATTTTTTTACTTTGGGTCGCATGCTGAAGAAAATTGGAGTGTTGGTGTATAGCCTCAAGAATCTGGAGAGCCATGTCACATGGTCCTCATTATTATACTTAGTTTTTGAGTGAGATGTCGTCCTTTTATTGAAAGCTTTGGCATCTCACTTTTGTATTGTCTTCCGCTCTCGTATGAATATTGCTTTTCTTTCTCTTCCACTCACATTGTATGCACCGTTGAACTTTGGGGATAAATTATAATATTTGTACGCACGCCATCTTCAAGTTGTCTTTAAAAAATTTGTACTCACTCACCCTCAATTTATCTGTAGATATCTTTATAAAAATTTCTGTAACCTTCAATAGTCTTTCTAATACCCTTGAGTAGTTTTCCCCAAGTTGTCTTTAATTATAATATTTGTACTCAACCAACCACCCTCGAGTTGTCTTTTGGAGCTATCTTTCTAAATACCCATGCTTGAGTAGTTTTCCTCAAGTTATCTTTATAAAATTTGTATCAATCAATGCGCGACAAGAGTGTGTCACTATTAACAATGTAAAACCGTGACTCCAAAGAGCACACCCAACTCTAGGCGGCATGCTCCCCTACCAATGCATTTTTACATCCCACAACTTCAACATATTGCTTGTTACAAATGAGTTCTTTTCTATGTCTTAAGACAAATGAGGACTTTATTATTTCTCTAATACAAAGCTAAGTAAATAAATGGACATAAAGGAAACAAACAGTGCGTCAGATCGGAGGTCTAGTTAGAACTAGGACTACTACCTCTTTAGGGTTTTTTTTTTCTCATTGGCTTTAATTTGTTTTCATATCAGGTCTAATATCCATATGTACTTACATTTTGGGACCCTGAATAGAACCATTCATCTATACAGAAGGTTACGTTTTTTTAACCCTGCAATCTTAGAATTTGTTTCTTTGGGACCCTAAATAGAACAGTTTTTTCCTTAACCCTGCAATCTTATAAACATCTTTATTAATTGTTTAAAATTTCTTTAATTTTTTAATTTAATTCTTTAAATAGATACAATGGCTAAATTTATGTGTAGTGAGATTTGAAATTGAGAGTGCAAAGGGTGTTAGCTCATTGCCTTTGTCAACTAGCCTAATTCACACCTCCAATAATATTAATATTAATAAAATTATACTCATTTCACTTTGTATCAAGAGATTTTATTGTCTTTTAGAATTACACAAATTTCATTATGCATTATGAATATACCAAAATTAAATAACAAATCACATAATATTTGTTCAAAATGAAATGAGGTCTGTCGAAATCATGACTAGCGGTCCATGACCCAATGCTTGGCAATCCATATTCCTCATCACCATGCGCAAGGTTGCAGAGATGGAGTTATTCTTTATGGAGGGCCTTATCTAAGGCCTTTAGATAATGATGTCCTATCTCTTAATATTTGGATCAAATTAATCAATTTGATTCTACGGTTAATTAATTTGATCCAACTATTAAAAAATAGAGCCTCATTTAAGGACCTTAGAAATAAGACCCTCATTATAGAATTCTTGTGCAAAAATGATGGGAGACAGCAAAATTCTATAGTGAATGCGCCATATATCAAACCAAATACTTAATTTTCCATTAGATTGATCCTTACCATTCGCTAATATGTTACTCATTAACACATATCTTTGTCCTGTAGTGCAACTTGTTTAAATTGTATTGTTTTTTAATTAGAAAAATTGACACATTTCTTTAATGAAAAGAATGACTTTGACATGACTTTGACGACCTTTGGGTTCTGGTTGCAATCCCACGTCGACTGCGAAAAGAAACCTCAACTGCTTTCTCCTTTATAAAATTGTTTATCTCAGTAGAAAAAAATTTATTGCAAGACTTAAAGAACGTGAAGATAAGTTTTTTCTGTTCTTTTCTTTTAAAATTGTTAAAAATGCATTGATAATTAGCCGCAAAAGGACAAGGAACAAGAGAAATTGGAATAAGAACAGACAAATCATTGTGCCCATACGTGGAATAATTTGTCTTTGGCGCACCCACCCTCAAGTTGTCTTTATGATATTTGTGTTCACCCACCACCCTCAGGTTGTCTTCACGAGCTGTCTTTATAATATTCTGAGAAGGCCGCGTAAGGACCACTTGATGTACAAAGAGTAATATTAAGGACAATTATTGTCACAACAGTCACCTTCATCCTCCGAATTCACTTGTATTGTACTTTGTATACACCTTCTCAACAAAACCATGGCTGATCTTGCCTTTCCTTTGGCAACCAAACTCATTGAAAAGCTCGGGTCCTTTGCTTCTGAGCAGATCTGCTTGGCATGGGGCGTTAAAGCTGATCTGAAAAAGCTTCAGCGCACAATGTCCACCATCAAAGATGTCCTCTTGGATGCCGAACAGAAGCAAGCTCATAACCAACAGATACGCAGTTGGCTAAGACAGCTTAAAGATGTATTTCTTGATGCCGAGGATTTGTTGGATGAGTTTGAGTGCGAAGCTTTGCGGAGGGAAGTGGTGGAAACATTTCATGGCACAACTGGAAAGGTACGCCGTTTTTTCTCTCGTTCTAATCCAATTGCATTCCGTTTGAGAGTAGGTCATGAAATCAAGGAGATTAGAGAGAGGTTAGATGAGCTCAAGTCCAATAAGGCTATATTTGATTCTCTCACTAGTATTGATCATCATGGAGGTGGTGGTGATCATCATGAAAGAGTGAATGTGACACACTCTTTCGTTCGTGCTTCAAAGGTTATTGGTAGAGAGTCTGAGAAGAAACAAATTATAAATCTCTTGATGGAACAAGGTGATGATGATCAAAGTGGGAATGGGAATGTCTCTGTTATTCCTATAGTGGGGATTGGAGGTTTAGGGAAGACCACGCTTGCCAAGTTGGTGTACGATGATGAAAGGGTCGTTGGGCATTTTGAAAAGAGGATGTGGGTGTCTGTTTCAGTGGACTTTGAAATTACTAGATTGATAAAGATGATTCTTAGTTCTGCATCAGATACAGAGATGAGTGATAAATTGACTCTGGATCAGTTGCAAGGAAGGCTACGTCATGCTTTAAAGGATAAGAAATTTTTGCTTGTTTTGGATGATGTTTGGAATGAGGATCCTATTAAATGGAGTGAGTTGAGAGATTTATTGATAGAGGGAGCCAAGTCAGGAAGTAAGATTTTAGTGACGACAAGAAGTACCTCGGTTGCTGACATGATGGGTACCATTCCAACAAACATTAATTTAGAATTTCTTTCTTTCAAGGATTGTTTGTCTTTGTTTGTAGAATGTGCTTTTAAAGAGGGACGTGATAAAGACTATCCTAACCTCTTTGAAATGGGAAAGGATATTGTCAGAAAGTGCGGAGGGGTTCCATTGGCAGTGAAAACTTTAGGGAGTCAACTATACTCAAAAACTGATGAGCGTGAATGGAAATTGGTGAGAGATTCTGAGATATGGGAATTGAAACAAGAAGATGCTGGTCACATTTTACCTGCTTTGAGATTGAGTTACACCCGATTGCCTTCTCATTTGAGACAATGTCTTGCTTACTGTTCCCATCTCAAAAAGGATAGGATTGAATTTAATAGTTTTGCATTGATCAATCATTGGATGGCACATGGACTCCTTGATCAGTCTCGTGTTCATGGGAATATGGAGTTGGAAGACATTGGGGAGCTATATTTTAAGGATTTATGGGCGAGATCCTTCTTTCAAAACGTTATTGATCATGATGTGTTATACAAATTTGATATGCATGATCTTATCCATGATCTTGTACAATCAGTTGCACAAGGTGAGTGTTTTACAGTAAAGTCTGCAAACACCAAAGACATATATGAAAATGTTAGACATTTGACATTTTTGGAAGTTGGCCAAAATGTTTCAACAACCTTGCAAAAGTTGAACAAAGTGCGGACTGTAGCAGTACAGGAAACTGAGATTGATGAATCCTTCCTCTGCACTTGCCTTTCAAGATTCAAATATTTGCGAGTGCTTCAGTTATGGAAATTATCATTACAAGTGTTGCCAAGTTCCATTGGTTCCCTTAAACATTTGAGATATCTGGACTTGAGTAATAATGAAGCAATAACGAAACTCCCTAATGCAATTTGCAGACTGCAGAGCTTGCAAACTCTATGTCTTGGTGATTGTGAGAATCTTGAAGAGTTGCCCAGAGATATAAGCAAATTGATCAGCCTCACAACACTTGAATTAACCACAAAACAAACAAGTTTTAAAGAGAATGGGGTGGGATGCTTGAAATCACTTCGAAATCTTAGTATTTTCAAGTGTAGTAATTTAACCTCTTTGCCGCGTGAAATGAGCTATCTTGCTTCCTTACGGACTCTGTTTCTATACGAATGCAAACAACTGGATTTGGGGAATGTAAACTATCAAGGAACTCCACTGAGGCTCCAAAAATTGTATATTATAAATTTTCCACAGATGGTGGCATTGCCTGAATGGTTTCAAGGAGCGGCTAACACCCTTCAAGTCTTGCATATTGACAAGTGTAAGAATTTGGAGGCATTACCTGAGTGGTTGGCAAGTTTCACATCACTCACAAAGTTGGTTCTATATTCATGTCAGAAATTGTCATCTTTGCCAGAGGGGATGCGTTCTCTTATCTCCTTAAGAGAACTTGTGATTGATGATTGTCCTGAATTGGAGAGGAGATGCCAGCGCGACATTGGAGAAGATTGGCCCAAGATTTCTCATGTGCCACATGTTTCCTTTCACTGGGTCGATTTATTTCTCGATATATAATATATGCGAACAAGATGGGTCCTGATCTCGTGCGTTTGTTCTATACTAATTCCTAGTTTCTTTCTTCTACTGTCTCATTATTTCTTTCTTTCCCTTTGTTTGTTTGTTTTCTTGTGTCTGGGTACTGTGTTTTATTTAGTTTGGATTGTTTCATGCTTAGATCAATTTGATTTGATTTTATTCAAGTTGTGGAGTGGACGACCAAAAATAAATGAATCGTCTTTGTAAATAATAGTTGTGGACATGCGTGGTGTGGTGTGCACAACGACTTTGTTTACTTTCTTTGTATCGCTTGCTAATTCCAGTATTGTACATACTTAATGTGATGATTTCATTCATCCACAGCATCTTAATATTATGATAATCTTTATTTGTTTATTTATTTATTATTATGATGTGTCTCCCCAGCTACATCAAAAGTTTTGGTGGCATTATGGCTTTACATGTGAAAACAGAAATACAATCAGGTTGGCACTGATTATTAAATCCATTTCTTCTTAATAACCAACTTCTCTGTTAAATTTTACTCTCATTATTAAGGAATTCTTTAAAAAAAGGCATGTACCTACTAAAATTTTGAGAGCCAGATCCTCATACTAAAATTTTCAATTTTCAATTTGTTTTACCATTCTTTCTCATTCACCAATTACATAACCACACATACATTCACTTCAATCCCAAAATTTGCATATGGGACCTCTTGACTTGGAACTAGCCGGTTGAATCTTGTATTCCCCTACTAACCTAATCCGAGCCTCGATGCATCTAACTAGTGGCGTATCCATGAATTTTCGTGTTGGTGGCGAAAGGTGGAAACACAAAGCATTTAGTTTGAAGAGAAAGATAATAAATTTCTAGAACCCACCCAAAAGAATTGTATAGACATATGAAATGAAACTAAATTTATATAATTACAGATATCTGCCAATAGCTTTGTCCCTATTAGATCCGTCACTTATTTTTGTCAACAGATTGCCCCTTTCCTATTGACCCATAGCCCAAAACCCACTACTACAATTATGTTAAACTACGACACTCAATAGACAACCCTTTATATAAAAACTGTCCTGGTGTTTTAAAACACGACCAGTTTTATAACACCGCCTTGGAAAAGTACCTAATACACCAATATGTTAGGTTGATTTTTAAAATTACGACCATACCTTATCAGGACCATCGTGTTTTCAGGAGGCGCTAAACAACGGTTCACTTTAAGTTCGCCAGTGCGGAGCTTTTCAGAAAACACTCGCTCTCTCAAACACTGTACTACTCAAATTCTCTCACGAACCTTTCACAAAACCCTCTCTCTCTCAACTCTCTCTCACATCGATGAAGCACATCTCCCTCTCACCATCCACCGAACTTACCGAGATCACCATCTCCGTTAGGCCGTTCAGAACACTGAGTTCGCCGAGATCACCATCTCCATCGCGTCATTCAGTCCACCGAGCTCAACGCATTCAGTCCACCGAACTCGCCTCGTTCGCCAAAATTTATTCTTTCCCTCTGAAACGAACCAAGCTCAAGCACTAATTTGAAGGGAAAAACTACAAGTAATCTCTCTCTCTCTCTCTCTCTATTTTCTTCTTCTCCTTTTTTTATTTTTTTTATTTTAGTTTTTTGTGATTCATGAATGGATCAGTGAGGGTTTTAATGTCAGATCTGATTATGATTGGCTCACGAACACTTTGCAATGGGTATGTTTTATTATGTTTGGTTTATTATCAAAGAAACCGTGTATGTTTTATTTTGTTTGATTTGGGTTCTTCCATTAAAGATGTTGGTGAGTTGATTTAGGAATTAGGGCTTTGGGTATAAAAAGCTGGTAAGAAATCCACACCATCGACTGTTTTAGGGATTTGATATAGAATGATAGTTTTCCATAATTCTATATCACTATTCTGCAGGCATGCTTTTTTCTCAATATAATTGTCATGATTAAGTTTCATACAATTTTATGTGCAAATGCTGACCTACTTATGCATATTTTGTAGCTTCAGCCCAGAGTGGACATGCAACTGGCGATGATTGGCAATAGGAGCTCTATCAAAAAGTGAGATGTCCTGACTTGTTGTCCAATGAATGGATATAAGATCAAAAGAAATCTGGGTTTTATCTATTTGTGTATTTGATTATATATAGGTTTATTGTGAATGTAATGAGCTGCTTTAATACCAGAATGGCAATGAAATTCTTTAGTAGTAGAAAACAGGACATAGCAGGTAACAAAACCTAGGAGTACATTGTTTAGAAGAAAATGCCTTTTACATGTGACATAGGATTGAAAAGGGAACAGAAGGCAGGGTTTTAGGGGATTGGCCATTTGGGCGGTGATAAAGATTATATTCATGCTTGATTAGTAGGAATGCTTGTAGCTGATGGGATAACAGGACATAGCAGTAAGAACCTGTATGGGTTGACAATCAAATTTTCTGTTGTTTTCAGTAGAAATAAGATGAATTTCACATATTCTAAATGATTAAAATAGAAGTTTAGGGCAGGTTTGGCTATCTTGGTAAGGATTATACTCGGGGTCTATTTGAACTGTCAGTTGGTGCTGGAGTAACACTCATCAATGGTAATAGACTATGAATATATGAAAAGCATTTTTTAGCAGTATAAGGAAAATAAATCTATATATTTTCAGAAGAAGGTAATTCCAAAAAGGCGAGCTACTATGCTATTACAGAATTCTAGTTAAGATTCCCTTTGGTTGCTGCTTTGGTAAACTACCAATCATCAGTTGTGAAGTTATTTGAAGCTCTCCCTACATTACATACAAGCATATATGAATTCATGGTTGCATGCACGATATCTTTTCTGTTGGCACTGTATTCTAAAGCATTGTGTAGAAAAACTTGAATAAACGCATGTGCTAGTAAGAAATAATGAAATCTAGATAATTATGCCGTCTGCAAGCATGTGGCTGCAATGTTCTTTCTAATCATCTTTGTCTTGCTGACTTGGATTTGCAGATTAAACTCATGAAGGAGATGTACTTGACTAAACTACATGAAATGCATTAAAAATATTGCTACTAAACTTGAGAAGGTATGTAATCACTTCTTTTCTTTCCTCATATAATTCGTTGTATGGCGGTAAATTCGATTAGTTTCTGTGAATAAAACAACCAATTGTTTGTTTGTTGTTTGGGAATTGAAAGACATGGATTGACACATGTTGTGAAGTCTTATTATTTTTGTTTTTTAAAATTGTCTATGTACAAGGGCAAGTAGGACAAGGAGAAAAGGGAGAGGGTCATCCTCCTCCTTGTGTTGATTCAAAGATGAACTCAAGACCTCGTCTCATTGCTCACTTTGTTGAGCCTTCTCTACGTGAGTCTGTACTGATTTGCTACATTGACTTCCTAATTTCTTTTCATTTATTTTTATTTATGAAAAGTTCCTATTTTCTTTTTCAAAACATAATACTTAATTCCAACAAAAAAAATAAAAATAAAGAAGTGTTGTATTATTAGAGTGTAGACCATAATAGCTTTAGTTAAAATTTTGTTTTTGTTTTTCTGATTTGGTACAGGTTGCTGCTACAAGGAAGCTTACTCAGTGGTCCAGAAAGGTACTACCATACAACTTTCTTTGCCTTGCTCCACTTGAGTTGTCAGTCTATCACAAAGCTTCAAGCATGGCATTTCAAGTTTTTTGACTTTTATTATTATCAAGTGTTTAATATTAGCATTATAATCTTTTGGCATGATTCATAAGAAGGGACCTGTGAAAAATATTTTGATAAGGTTTGTGTTTGTGGAGTTTGATGTTAATTTTGCAAGTCTTGTAGAAGGGACCTATTGTTGCTAATATTGCTAGAGTGGAGGGGAATACAACAACTTGGAAATTGTGCAAGGAAGGCGGAGCTAACTCATACATCCAAGAACAAATTGATGAAGTTCGTATCAAATTAGTAGAATTTGTGAGCAACATGTAGCTCCTTTATTTCTAATTATAGGTAGGAAGTATGTATGTAATAGAATAAAGATTGGTTGACTATGTAATGACTATTGAATCTTCAAGTTTTATGAAAGAAATAATTTTTGAATCATTATAATCGGTTTCCTAGTTAAAATCGTTGTATGGAATCATAGAAAAAAAAAACTACAATGTAATAGCTTGGGAACTTATTAGAAGACATTTTAAAGAAAATAAACGGTGGTTTTACCGCCATCTGTACATAAAAACGACGACGGTTTTAAACAAAATAATGTTTTCTTTATATACAATCAACGACGGTATTTAACAAAATATTGTGGTTTTTACCATATATAATGACAGTTTTCCAAAAAGTGTCGTCTTTACATCAAAACGACGACGGTTTTTAGGAAAAACCGTCGTCTTTACATTAAATAGACGACGGTTTTTTCAGAAAAAGTGTCGACTTTACATATAATAGACGACAGTTTTTTTTAGAACCGTTGTCTTTACATTTAATAGACGACGGATCTTTTAAAAACCGTCGTTTTTACATATAATAGACGACGGTTAATTACCGTCGTAGTTTGACTTTCAAAAAGATGACGGTCGATTTAACGACGGTTTGAAAAAGTAAAAGACGACGGTGTTTTCCCGTCGTCTATTTCAATTTTTGTAGTAGTGACCTTTATAACAAAATTCCACGTAGCCCTATCCTCATAATTGTTCAAGCCCTACGTTTTGGGTCATACTAAAGCATACCAGACACTATGGGCTGCCCAAAAGTCAGGATGTCTATAAATGTCATGTTAACACTTTACTTTTTTTCTTTTTTTTTTTTGGTGTGGAGAGAATCATGTTAACTGTTTTTAAATTTGAGTAGGAGAAGCAGACCTCGATTAAGCTAGTTCGCTATTGCAATGAGCTCGTCTCTTTGCGCTCAAATTTGAATCTCTCTTCTCGTATATATTTTAATACAAGCGATTATCTAAATTATAAGGGAATGAGGATTTCACACATTTACTGTCAAGGCATCATGAGGATCAAACCTGAGACCATTGGTCTACAAGTTAAGGTTATTTTCTACCTGGCCAGACCTTGTTAGGCTTTATGAATATAAGTGACAGAGTGGGATTGGAAAATACATGAGATAGAGAGAGGACATTTGTGCCCTAAAGAGGTGAGACAATCCATGATACAAGGGTCATGATGCATGTCTAATAAAGGGAGAGCCCAATCTCAATCAATAGAGATTGCACAGTGAAATACCATTCGCTTTTCCAGTCCTTTTTTATTTTCTTTCTTTGTGGTCATACTCATATGGATGACAATCCCCTAAAGTGGTTTCCCCACACCATCACTCATGCACATGCCATTGGTAGAGTAGAAGGTGGGGGTAGGTGTGGAGTCATGTCCTTCGAAAGTGAAAAAAAGGGTGATTGATTAGAGGGGGAAGGGAAGGTGGTGGTGGGATGGCCTCTATCCAACATCCATAGTACAACAAACAGGATTTTGTTCATGCAATGCAACCACAAAATTTTATTTTTATCTCTTGATAGAAAAACTGAAAAGAAAGTTGTTATTTTGATTAACTCCATGATCGTGTACCAACCAACTTTTATAGTTTAATGATATTTCTCTTCTCAATATTGTCAGATGTCTCGAATGCAATTTTTCTCTCCCATTAATTTAAAAAACCAATTCACCTCATGACAACATATTTTTATGCACAATATCTAGGATGAGACTGGTCTTATATTTTTTTCCTAAATTTCTGCTAGGACTCTATAATGTCTCTAATCTCGTCCACAAAAGAAAATGTTACAAGAAGAAAGATTTTCCTCTGGAGAAGGGTATGTGACTTTTCTGGCTTTTCTGCGTACGCTTTAGCCTTTATATCATATCATTTTTATTTATTTTTTATAAGATCATACAATATGTTAGTTCAGCGCCTAGTCCTATACAGACATGATATGTCCCTTCTCGTCTTGGAGACATGCCACACTCTTGACCTATTACTGGGGGGTCCAATATACCACATCAAATTATTAATGTTGGCCCCTCCTTTGTTTTTGTTTATGGAGTAGGTTTGAATTTGGACAAGAGAGGAGGATGGAATTTGATGGCCAGGATGCTGAAAAAGTTTACAAATTCAATAATTTGCAGTGTTTCAAATTCCAGAGCGGCAAAAAGTGATGCTACGTATATATTAGGTTTGCTAATTTTGAAAGCATTCTAACAAGATACATGTAAGCCTTTATAACTATCAATCTTTTTTCTTTTATACAAAAAATATTGAGGGAAGAAGATTCGAACACATGACCTAATCTTTTTTTTGGATTGGAAATGATGATTTTCTTTCAAATTAAATTAATAAAATATGAGAGATGCTATCTGACACATCAAAAAAATCATCATGCATGTTTTTTTTGTAATTGATCAATGCATGATAATTTTGATGGTGTGTCACTAACTTAATCCTAAAATTTCAAAAATTTCAAGTAACAATATATATATTATTTGTACTCATTTGGTCATGTATCACAAACCACCTGTCTTAGATTAGATTCTGTGAGAGAGGAATAGTAACACTAACACAGATAGCAAAGGAACAATTAAAAGACAAAGTGGGCTTTCCAAAGTGGGGTTTGTAAATTATGTCAAATTAAGACATAAAATAATGGAGCATTTCTAGGTTAATTAACAACACTTTTGTGTGTGTAAGATTTAGAGCACCAACTGCAGCAAGCTGCAAGACCTAGGAGAATCTGCCACTGTGCCACTTCGTTGTAGCCCTTACATGTACATGTTGTCCCATCTTCTTTTGGACAACTTTGTCACATTGACATGTTACTTAATTTATAATCCCCTATACGAAAAACCATCTGATTTCCCCCCCACTTCTACTCTCTCCCATCAAGAGATTGTCTTCCCAACAAATGCTTATTGGCCCAATTCCATGAGGTAAGGGTATTCTAAGCACTTAGATGTATTGGATATGTATACAAAAATCCAAAGTTATTGAGAATGAAACAAGTTTAAGATATAATTATGTTATTAGATTCTCAATCTGATATATTTATCAAATTATATAAGAAGGTATCAAGGGATGTTATCTACGTTTTAGGCAAAATGATCACCACGCGTGCTCTTACGTTATCAAAGTAATGTCTAGGTGTTTCACTTAACTGACGCTACACATGAAAGGGCATATCGAGAGTATCCGGAGATGAAAGTCTTGCATTAATATTTTCTACTCAATACCAATTAGTTTTGAATTGAATGCTAACATTTAAACTATAATCCTCCTATTATGTCCATTATGACCATTTTATTAGTGTAGGGTCCCTTTGAATATCCCATGATTTCTGCTTGTTTAGATAATCTTGCAGGTTTCTAGAGACAAATAAACTACATGAAAAAATTGAGTACTATTACTAGTACTGTCAAAATGAAAAAAAATGTCCATATTTTGTTTTTGGTCAAAATGAAAATGTCCATGTTAGGTTGTGCACATCATGTGAAACATATATAACCCACATGGAAGGAATCCTGGGTTTACTTGTGGCTTATCCTTGCACGTATTTGTTTCCTTAGAATCAATAAGATATTTGGAGTGGTTGGTTGCTTTGATTTTGAATGGCTGTTTGCTCTTAGTTTCTATTTTATTTCACGTTTTTCTTTCCTAATAAAAAAAAATAGTTTATGTTTTTCTATAAAATAAAATAAACTTCATTTCCCATATGCTTTTCAAATGATAGAAAAATTAGTGTATACAATGTATAAGACTGCAAGTGCGAGAGAGGATAGGATCAAACCATCTTTTTTTTTGTTTTTTTAAATGCCCACAAATGTTATTATAGATGATATTCAGTTATTATAAAAGAAATGCCCACAAATGTTATGCATATAAGAAATGCAGTTATTGTGGGAGGAGAAAGAGGGATAAAAGAATGGTGATGGTTATTTCAAAGAAAGATAGAGTGATGAGAAAATTTTATTTTTACCCTTTATTATGTTTGTTTTTCTTTCATTTTATTAAGGATAATAAAAAGTTATTTTCGAAAGTGATTCTCTTTAGATCTTTTCAGCCTTTCAACTAGCTCAGGTCACTGAGGAAGTTTTACCCATGTCTGTCATATTACTATTAGGATGACTCTCTTTACAATTTGTGTCATTTGTACTATGTTTTCTTATTAATTTAATAAAATACTATCGCCATTTTTATAAATAAAAAAAGGGTAAAACATGGACATATGAATTTTTTTTTATATATACAAAAGTTTACAGGATTTTCTACTTATATAAAATTGAATAAGTATAAACAATGATAACATATAAATTACTGTATTTTCATATATATATATATATAGATGTTATTATTGTCTTTCGCTTTTCCACAATTGAAAGCCGCTTTAAGCTGCGACCACTTGAAATATATAGCCAAAAGGGAAGTGTACAAGAGTAACAAGAGTGTCAAGGCAATGAGGGATGGCAGTTTTGGGTATTTTTTGAGGTTTTGGGGTTGAGCTTGTTTTAAGAAATTGATGGCAGTTTTGTAATTTATAAGAAGTTAAAAGCCTCTTTGTTATGTTGTAAATGGGCTTTAGGTGTGTTTCTAAAGTCCATTTCATATACAGTTTTTTTTATATATTTTGGGCCCTTATATTGGATATAATATTGAATCTCCCAATTAATAATGGCAGCTATACATAGGGATTATGCAGATATTTAGGGTTGTACAATATCCAAACTAATTCTCCAGAATCAATCAATCCAATTCAATCCAATCTAATTTTATTGGTTTCGATAATATTGGCGGATTGGATTGAATCCAAAAAATAAAAAATTGATTGAATCGGTTTCGTTAGTAGATCCAGAATTTGAAATCTAATTCAAACCGAACCGATCCAACTTTAAAAAAAAAATATGTAAATATTTACCTTTCCTAGTGTTATGAAAGAGTTTAATAGGAATATCTACGTTAATTAAGTTCGTAGTAGACTGTACTATTAGCGGTATAGAAACTACTCTCAACACCAACACCATAATTCTTCAAAATAAGGACACATCCATTTTGCGTGTCACCAACAAATGTGTGAAGGACATGGCCGTGTTTAGAATAATTTGTGAAGGGCAGTCCACCATGAAGGAGGACGGCAATGAGCCTGACTGTTGCACAAGAGGAGCCAACGGGCTTCCCCGATGGCTTGAGGTAGGTACCAAACAATTTCTGCCTAATTATTTAACTTTTTTTCTTGTTGTTGATGTTGTTGTTTTGGAAAAAAACAAAAACAAAAAATAGGTGACACCAGCAACTGGGATGATAAAACCTGAACAGAGTGTGGAGGTGTCAATTCATCATGAAGAGTTTCATACCTTAGAAGAATTCGTTGATGGCATCCCTCAAAACTGGTGGTGTGAAGACACCCGAGACAAGGAAGTGATTTTAATAGTGAATGTGGAAGGGAGTTGCTCAGCCCAAACATCTAGTCATCGAGTCACAGTGAGGCATTGGTTTTCCTCGGCCAAGACAATCTACATTGTCACAAAGTCCAACAGCTCCAGAAAAGGGTAAGCAAGTCCAGTTCACAGGCAATCTAACAATTCGAGCAACGAAGCGAAACCAAGCTTGGTTTAGGAACAGGTTTTATATGTTGAGCATCGGAAGCAGCAGCAGCATCATGTTCATGTCCATGTCCTCCTTCCAATATCAGGTTAAGTTTTTCATCAAAGCTTGGTTTCTAGTCAAACAAGTAGTTTCTGGGTGGGTAAAGGTAAGCTATGCTTGTTTGTTGAGGCTGTAGGGAAGGAAATGTGACAAAGAATCTCTCTTGTGTTGTCTACTTTTATTTCTGATTAGTAGGTCTTTTATTTCTCACTGTATAGAAAATAAGTCTAAATGTTATCTCTCTCTCTCTCTCTCTCTGAACTACGTTCCAACCTCAAATCCAACCAAATGTCATGCAAGCAAAACAAAAGAGAGGAACAAAACCAGGTGAAAAAGAGCAGTAGATTTCATTCATTAATACTTGCACATAAACGCATTAAACATCATCTATATCGTAATCAAGTACTTGAATAATAACTAGTGAAAACGCAGAATTGCTAGATTTATGTCAACACTCGCAAACAACTAGTCAAAATGTCTTATGAACTTTGAAGCATCCACTTTCTTGATTTGAGTCCTGAAACTTAATAATAGTTTTCAAAGTTGAATAATGAAATATCAATATAATCTGACAATACCCAATGAATTTTAGTAACAAAGTATACTTTGTTAAGCAATAGATACTAGAGCAGGTAATCCTTGAGAGCCGAAGAGGGGAAAACCTGGTGTGCAACCTTATTTTGTATAAGCATCAAGCACGAAGTTTCCGTGGTGGGTCAATTTGACAAATATTTGCTGGATTATTAGAAAACTGAATTTGTGCGGTTTTCTTACTTGGGTTGGGTTTGGGTTTTGTTTCCATTGTATGTTTATTTCAGCGAGTTAAAGTCTACTACATTGGCTTGGTTTGCAACTACATTAGCAATTCTACCATTTTGCAATGGGAGTCGTAAAAGATGGCAGCACCACCACCGGGTTTCTCCCTAGCAGTGAAGTTTTTGCCATCCACTATCCTGGTTATCCTTCATCCATGTCCCGTGCCATTGAGACACTTGGTGGGACCCAAGGAATTCGTAAGGTGTGTCAAGTTGCTATCTTAAATATCAACTGTGTCTAGTTTCTCAACGTTGAATTGAATTAATGATATTGTAGCATTAATGGATTTTTCACTTTAAATAATTTTACAATGGAATTTCAAGGAACCTCACAAGCCTGATTAAGATGAGCCTGATTTAGATTGACTCTTATATGTTTAACCAAATCTCATTCTCACCATATTGAAGAGAGATGTTCAATCAATGTTCTGCTCAATCTCATTCTCACCATTTGCAGGCTCATAGTTCACAGTCAAACAGGCTGGAGCTTCATTTCCGGCACCAAGAACCATATTCACATCCTACCTTTGGAGACCTTCGTCCTTGCAACAACTTGTTGCTTAAAATATCCAAAACCAAGTCTAATGCTGGACAAACTCAACCCCAAAGTGAATTACAAGATGTGCCCGATAATTTAGTGTAAGACGCTCAAGCGGCTTTTATATTGTTATACTGGATCTAATTATTTTTATTTTTAAACAATCCTGTTACTGGAATTTTCCTTTCAGATATTAATTGTCATTTTAGTTCTGTTTCTATCTTCATTTTAGTTCTGTGCAAAAAAGAATCAAGAAGAACCTGTGCAACACCAATGGGAGGTGAATCTTATTATTGATTAAATTACGTTGTAATTTTTCTGACGCAAATAACTATATGTTGTAATTTTTCTAAAGCTATGATATTTGTACTTATCTGGCTTTTATTGATAGAAGATGCGTATTACAAAGGTGTTGAACCAATGGAAGCTGAAGGTCATGAAAACAACCACTTTGATATGTTAGCCTCAAAAGTTTGATAGGAAGATAGGTGTTATAAATATTTTATTTTTGAGATGTCATTTTTGACTTTAGGGTTTTAACTATGGCATCAAAAGTGAAAGGTTTCTAATTTTTCCCCTTATACTCATTGATTTTCATTTTTTGTGTCATAGTTTTCAGTGTTACTTTTATCAGTTCTTTCATTTTGATGATTGTTTCTTATTTGTGAAATGTATATCAATGCTTCAATAGATATAATTTTGAATTGAGAACTTAGTGTTTCAGCTTATTCTTTGAGATGTTAACTAGGTGCATGGTGTTTCAAACTGCCATTTGATATTTTTATTTGTCTAGATGGATATGGAGCCAGTTCTTGCAATTGACTTTGGAATCAGTGATATCCTTTGTTTATTTTAGTAATCTAGTTATTACCCATTGCTGAGGGTTTTTCTAAGTTTTCCATGTTATCTTTTCTTCATATTTATTTCATTCAAAAATTGTGGGGGGTGGAATCTAGGGAGAATAAATATTCAGTGCAGCTCCATTGTGATTATTCTAGCTGCTTGGATTGCAATGCCAATGTTTAAATGTATTCCGAGCACTTATTGGGCAGGAATGGCACTAATCTAGCATAGCATAAAAATAAATGTGTACATTAATTGAGTCTTTGGAACTCACTGCCTCATGTTAGCTTTGTGATATTCTTTTTAGACCTAATTATGGTTTAATTTGAGATTTGATTGTTTTACTTATGATAGGAAATAAGTGGGAATGAGACTAAATAAGGTACCTAAGTGAGTACTTAGATCAAAATCCAACAATCAAATGAATGAATATTATAAAAACTTGAATCTTAACAAAGTTTTTGCAAAGTTTTGTATCTGTAGTTCTTAACATTCTTACAGATTCCTAAGAGAACGAATTGGGAGGAATATATACCCCAAGGCTCAGATCAGTGGGAGTCACAGATGGCCGTGTCTCAGCTGTTTGATGAGCGGCCTGTATGGCCAAAGGATTCACTAACTGAACGCTTGGTTGATAAGGGCTTCAACTTTTCAGATCATCTACTCAGAAGGTTGTCTCCTTATAAGCCTTTACATTCTATTCTCAGTCTTTGTTCTGTTGGTTGAAGTCAATCTGTTCTTGCAGGCTTCTTTCTAGAGTCGCATACTACTTTTCACGTGGACCATTTCTCAGGTTCTGGATAAAAAAAGGATATGATCCTCGCAAGGATCCTGATTCTCGAATGTGAGTATTTTAGAACAAGATCTTGCACATATGTAGTATTTAGTATCTGTCCAGTTTTGTTTCTGTTTTGCATATATATTTTCTGTTTTCCGTGTACATAAAACTATTCTATAAATTTCCATTTTGTCACGGGAAATAATTTCTTGCCTTTCATTTCATGTCTTTTAACGACGATGAGTTAGTTTATATGTGTAAGCTCACACACTCAGTATGAAGTGCACATTTTAAACTAATATGTTTATGGATGTTATATCTTCATTTTTGCTTACATTAATGTCTGCTTTAGCAGATTTCAGAAAATTGATTTTCGAGTCAGACCACCATTACAGAGTTACTGTGATGCTAATTCAGCCAATCAGTAAGTTTATCTTCAAAGTCTTCCTTTTGGTTTTTTTATTTTTGCTTCAGATTTGCAATCTACTGTAACAATTAATAGAAAGAGAGAACAATCAACATACTGACACCCTGCAGGATGTAGTCAAAATGTGTTATCTACAAGTGCTCATTTATTGGCCTTTTTCTTTCTCTTTTAGTTCATTAAGGACCTTCAATACTTTCCATTGAATTCAGCTCATTAAGAAAGCAATGCTTAGTTCTGACAGAGTTGTCCAGAAACTGGTTGTTGGGAAAAATCAATCATCTTAGCTCTGTACCGTTCATAATTTTTAGTGGGAATAAAATTTTGGAAATGTCAACTGACTTATACACCATTTTCAATTGGTCACTAAATAAGATTTTTTAAAAAAAGAAAAAAAAAAAAAAAGAAGAAAAGAAGAGAGCTGATATCCACCCCCATGATGAGATTTTTTTGCCGGAGTTAACATCAGGTAACAGATTAAGGATTTTGGAAGATTAGGATGACATCTTCCGTAAAGTTTTTCAAAGATTTAACATCTGGTGTTTAAGTTCATGTCACACTTCTAAAATTTTCCTGCCATTACAGAGTTACTGTTCTGATGCTAATTCAGCCATTTTCGAGTTAGACCACCATTACAGAGTTACTGTACTAATGCTAATTCAGCCAATCAGTAAGTTTCTCTTCAAAGTCTTCCTTTTGGTTTTTTATTTTTGCTTCAGATTTGCAATCTACTGTAACAATTAATAGAAATAGAGAACATTCAACATAGTTTTTAGTTAAAATTTTGGAAATGTCACCTGACTTATACACCATTTTCAATTGGTCACTAAATAACATGCTTGAAAACTTGAAAGATTGTGTTAAAGTGACGTTCCTATCTGTATTCCCAGAACCTGGTGCGGAGCCCTTGCTAAAAGCTGCTACTGAAAGCTTCAAAAAGTCCAAGAAGTTGTGTAGTAATGACAAATTAATGCGTGATGAAGTGGTACACCCACAGGCCAAAGCCGGTATAAAAATAAAACCACATTTGTCGACTCTCCAGTTCTTTTAATAGTTTTTTTCTCTTAATATATAATTAAAAGTGTGTTTTTTAGCTTTGTTTAACATCATTCGACTCTAAGGAGTCTGATTTTTTCTGTCTGTATTTCGTAAGGAGGGTTGCTTCTCCTTCTTTTTATCAATACAATGTTTCTAATTATAAAAAAAAAAGTGTGTTTCTTATGAACTTTCAAAGCACTTATCCACTTCAAACAAGACACTTCTAGAGTGTTTCTTTTCTAGTAAGGTTGAGCTACAATGACTTCTCCTAAAATACCCCTAAATGCATGGAATTGTACTTAACAGAAAGCCACCTTCAAATCTGTTCAGCCATGCTTCTTTTCTAGCATCCTGCACATTTTTCTTACTGTAGTTTTTTGGGTCAGGACTACCAGTTTATCTTTTCTCTTGTCACACAAAAGATCTTGCTCGTTTAAAAGACTTGTTCTCTGATATGTTTTTGTGAAGGTAAAAAGTCCCACATTGGAAAGTTGAAAAACCTAGCAAGGGCTTATAAGGAGTTGAGCTACTCCTCCCATTGCCAATTGGTTTTGGGGCGGAACCTCAACTTCCTTCTTGGTATCAGAGCGGGTTAGCCCACGTGTGAAAGCCCAACGGCCACACGTGCTCCACGTCACCCAATATGTGTTGTCCACGTGCTAGGCTTGAAAATTAGCCACAGATGTGGGGGCGTGTGAGAATGTGAAGGTAAAAAGTCCCACATTGGAAAGTTGAGAAATCTAGCCTAGCAAGGGCTTATAAGGAGTTGAGCTACTCCTCCCATTGCCAATTGGTTTTGGGGCGGAACCTCAACTTCCTTCAGTTTTTTTATTTTTCATGGTATATTCCAAATGATTTTAATGGTCTGACGTAGGATTTGATTACTTATTTGTGTACTCATATTCCATTGCTTTGATTGGCACAGCTATTTGCAACACTTATTTATTTTTTCACTGGAAACATTATAACATCTTTTTGCGATAATAAAAACAGGACATGTTTTTTTTTGTCTGATTATTGGAAACGAACTTGGAGGTATTTATTAACTACGTTTATCTACAACTTATAGGATATGAAGATGTTGAGGAAGAGGAGAAAGATGAAATTGGAGTTAATAATGGTGAAGAGGCATTAGATATTGGATCACTGTTTTTCTCTACTTTTGGTTTCATGACATTTACTTTTACAGTAAATTATGAGACCTGCCTCCTTTTGTTGACTTATATCATGTTTACTTGTTCGTAGGCTGAGGATGGTGAAATTTCTCTGCAGTCACATTCATGTATCCTTATACCATAACAATCTAGTGTATATTTATTCTTTGTGCTTGATTTGAATCAAAAAGTGAATTTTTTTTTGGGACTTCTTTACCCATCCTTTGCATTGATGCAGCGAATCAGCAATGGCTGTTAGTTGAACATGGAATAAGTAGGGCGTTTGGTACCCTATTCAAATAGGAAACTCAAGAACTTTGATTTTTCTTAAAAATAAGGAGTTCTTAAATCTATTTTTAAGATTCAAAAACTTGTTTGGTATGCAACTTGAAAACTGTTTTTAAATCTTAAAAATTTGAGAACTTGTGGGTTGTTAGAAAAAAACTGAAAAAACAGATATATTTTGTTTTTAATAATTGGGAGGTTTTTTAGTTGTTCTTGAGTTTGAGTTTTTAAAAATAGGGCTACCAAACAGGTTTTTTTTTTGTTTTGGACTCAAATTTTGTATTTGAGTTTAAAAAGTTGGATTCAAGTTGAATACCAAACATGCCACATTCATGTGATTTTTTGTTTTTGTTTTTGGCAATGATATTCCCTTATTTTACTAAAATTAAAGCAAAATAAACTTACTTAGTCTTGTGAAGAGAGAATTTTGTGACCAATTAATGCTTTCCATTGAAGGATTGTTTTAAGCTGTGCAAATTCTTGTGGATTTCCTATATGTTTCTTAGATCTTAACATGGAGAATATCTCAAGAACCCATTTACAGGAGCTTTTTGGTAGTTTTCCACCTCATGAAGCAGGGGGTGATAGAATACAAGCTGCATATACGAGTAATGAAGAATACCAGATTTATGAGCAAGATAGCGATGACAACTTCTCTGATGAAAATGATTGCTAACATGACTGGTTCGTTCTCTCCTTTTTTCATTCTGAGTTTTCATGCATATTCTTTAATTTTTTGCCATTGTGGAGATATCTTTCATGTGAATAATACGTACTTGAAACTAGTCGGTAATGATATAAGTGCTCTCTCTCTCTAGGCAGAATAAGTTTGCTACTACGGATTTCATGTCTTCCATCTTGAAACTGCAGGTTGTGCAATATGAACATCATTTCACATGTACAAGAAGTTTTATGCTTTACGTTTCATGACAGTAAGTTGCTCATGCAAACTTGTCAAGAGGCCTTGCCTGGTATAACATGAAAGCTACACTAACTACCAATTATTGGTATTTGACCATCAATATAAAGCACAGCTTCAGATTCATTTTCTAGCCTGGACAAGATGATAAGTCGAACTGATTCGTGCACCTTGAAATGCGGTCCTCGACTCAATATGGTTTTGGATCTCAATATCTGCCAATGTACAACAATGATAATGGAGAATCTGTACTTGCTTGACGAGCTTCTGCTAGTCTTGGATTTCTTGTTCGATGATATCGGTGAAGGTGTTTCTTTTGGCATGGCAGTTGGATATGCAAAACCACTCAACTCTGTGCCTCCCGTTGACCGTTTAACGCAGAGCTGAAACCCTGGCGGGAAAAGCACTACTACTGCAACTAATGGTCATTAGATTGTTTAGGATTTTCTTTTTATACGCCTAAGATCATGTGGTAATGATCGCTTGTGCTTAGAGCATCCACAGTAGGGGGGTGTATTTTCGGGGGTGTAAACACTGTAAAGCCACTTTTACATTCCCTTTACACCTCAGGGGGGTGTAAATACGCTTTTTGCTCCAATGGGGGGGGGTGTATTTTCGTGGGTGTAAAGCTACTTTTCTCCATTTTTCCTCTCCTTTTTGCAGCTAGGTCCCACCTTCAAGAGATGTAAAAAAAGATGTACAATTGCATCTAAATATACATCTCCAAGGTGGTGATGTAATTATACATTTATATACAACCCCCCATATCGGGTGATTCCGATAACAACGGGTGTATATTTAACATACACTCCCTTATACACCCCCCCCCCCCCCCCCCCCCCCCCCCACACTGTGGATGCTCTTAGATTTGCTGGAACAAATTTATCTGTAATATTGTTTTTCTGGTAAGTTAATTATGTTTATTGACAAAAAATAACTCGGTTGCTGAGATGATGGGTACCATTCTAACAAACATTAATTTAGGATTTTGTTAAAAATGCATTGATAATTAGCCGCAAAAGGACAATGAGCAAGATAAATTGTAAACAAAAAATTAGAATAGACAAATCATTGTGCCCTGGCGTGGAATAATTTGCCCACCCACCCGCCCTCAAGTTGTCTATACGAGCCGTCCTGATAATATTCGTACCTGCTGAGCGTGGTTGACTAAGTCAATGTGAATGCAAGTAAGTATAGAGTCTGAGGAAGGCTATACATACAATCAGTTGCCCAAGGTAAATCACTAAACGAATATGCTAATGAGCAACATTATTATAATAATATTCGTATCTTTGCTGCGTGATGTGAAATGAGTTACAATATGCCAAAGCCAAAGCCCCATCCCTACGGTGGTATTACTCAAGAGAAAAATGCATTGATGATTCAGCCACAAAGCAGAGAGAATGAGAGAAATTATAAAGAAAAATAAAAATAGACAAAATAGTTTGTCTTCACCGTTGAACTTTGGGGATAAATTATAATATTTGTACCCACGCCATCCTCAATTTGTCTTTATAATATTTGTACTCACCCTCACTTACTGGTAGGAGATGTCTTTATAAAAATACCTATAACCTTCAATAGTCTTTTTAATACCCTCGAGTAGTTTTCCCCAAGTTGTCTTTAATTATACTATTTGTACTCAACCAACCACCCTCGAGTTGTCTTTAGGAGCTGTCTTTGTAATATATGTAGACTGTACCCTTCAGTCGTCTTTCTAAATACCCATCCTTGAGTAGTTTTCCTCAAGTTATCTTTATAAAATTTGTATCAACCAATGCGCTACAAGAGTGTGTCACTATTAACAGTGTAAAACCGTAACTCGAAGAAAGAGAACACCTAACTTTAATTGTGAAATTTGAACCAACTCTTGGATGACAAAGGCGTCCTTGGGGTGATCTCGCAGTTCCTACGACAAGTGCTTCCCTCTAGGCGGCATGCTCCCCTACTGATGCATTTTTACATTCCACATCTTCAACATATTGCTTGTTACATATGTGTGGTGTCAAGTAATTTCTTGGTCCTCCACCGGGGCTTATGGATTCAAGGGTATAACTAACCAAGCAATTATGCATTGAATGAGAAACTAGTTCAATATGAGTTCTTTTCTATGTCTCAAGACAAATTAGGACTTTATTATTTCTCTAATACAAAGCTAAGGAAATAAATGGACATAAAGGAAACAAACAGTGCGTCAGATCTAAGATCTAGTTAGAACTAGACCACTACCACCTTTAGTTCCTTTTGAACCACTGAAATAGCCTTCGGGGGTCTATGAGATCTAGTAGCAGTTAAATAGAGGATCAGAACCTTTACTATAGATATGCACAACACCTTCAATTGAGATGTTTCAATCGAACCCCATGTGTATGAGAAATCCCTATTCTCTTGTATTTAAAACAAAAACAAAAAATAAAACAAAACAAAACACTTCTTCTTACCAAATAAAATCTGACCATTAACTTTGAAACTCAAAAATCTATTTTATTGTCTCGTTTCATGCCATACTGAATTTGAATCCCTTTTATTTTAAATTCCCTCCCGACTAGAATTTAGAATCTTTAGGGTTTTTTTTTTCTTTCTCATTGGCTTTAATTTGTTTTTATATTAGGTCTAATATCCAGATGTACTTAAATTTTGGGACCCTAAATAGAACCATTCATCTAGACAAAAGGTTACATTTTTTTTTAACCATGCAATCTTAGAATTTGTTTCTTTGGGACCCTAAATAGAACAGTTTTAGTTCACTGCCTTTGTCAACTAGACTAATTCACACCTCCAATAATATTAATATTAATAAAAGTATACTCATTTCACTTTGAATCAAGAAATTTTATGGTCTTTAGAATTACACAAATTTCATTGCACATTATGAATAGACCAAAACTAAATAACAAATCACATAACATATGTTGAATCATGTGGTTAATATAAAGGTCCACATTTATGGTCCAAATATGACACCCTCACCATAGAACGACTCGTGAGAGGCAATAAGTTGGGCTAATGAGTTGAGGATTTTACATTTACAACTAGCATTAATTAAAATTATTTTAAATTTTTTTTTTAAAAAAAAAAAAAAGGATCGTAGAGACACATATAGACCTTGGAATTTCCATTAAATTTAAGTACCAAAACCAATTAAGAAAGAAAAAGAAAATATCAAACAAACAGTGCATCAGATCTAAGATCTAGTTAATTTTCCATTAGATTGATTCTTACCATTCACTAATATGTTACTCATTAGCACATCTCATTGTCCTGTAGTGCAATTTGTTTAAAGGGTTATATGCTGAATTGCCCCCTGAACTTGTACATAACTCTCAATTTACCACCTGACCTTTTTTTTAGCGAATTAAGGGCTCAAATGAAAATTTATTATCAATGTTCCCCCTACCGTCAAAATTCGAACATTTCATCCATTATTCCGTCCATTTGACTCACTTTGACTCTATTTTTAGGGTTATTTTCGTCATTCAGCGCGGATTGAATTCCCAACCTCTCTCACACACTTCGCACATCGCTTTCACTTTGGTAGGGTTCGAAAGGGACTGAACTGAGAGCGCGAAAGGGGGCAAAATCGAAGGTTGGAGAGGGACTAAATCGAGGGAATCTGAAAGCTTTTTCATAAAGCTTGTTTTGGGTCCGTTGATTTAACGCAACATGACTCTGGATGTGTTGCCTCTGCAGGTGCGGAACAGAGGGCCTCCTCCCAAATACAGTAAGTAAACGCTTTTCCCAAGTTGAAATTGTTTAAGCTTGTGTGGTCCTTTGGTTCTTTGGTCCTTGGTCTGTCGGTGCTTTTGACATTTTGTGGTGTTGGGTGATATGCCTTTTTGAATATGAAATACTTGTGGTCCCAAAGCATTTGTGTTGTTTTGTCTGCATAATAGTCGGTGGATCTGAGTCAATTTCAAGTTTAGAATGGTAGTTGAGCAATAAGGATAAGTTGGTGTGTTAAAATAGTGCTTTTATATATCATTTTCTTTTTTTTTTAGGTGATCCAGATTTGTTTTCCCTAGAAATTCACCATGGAGGTTATATTTCAAAGGGGAAGTATGTTCGGGGTAAGGTAACATGGGCAGACAACTGTAATGCTGACCACCTGTCAATGCTTGACCTGTATGATGTTGCTTTATGTTTAGGATACGATCATAAAAAAATTCAGTACCACTACTGGAACAAAAGAAGGGGATTTGTTCCAATTGAAGTAGATGCCCATGTAGTTGAGTTTGTGGAGCATACACCTACCTCTAGAGTTCAACCTTTATATCTGTCATATAAGCATCAACCACATTTCTCAGAGAGCCAGGCATCTGCATCTGCTCCACAGTTGGGGTTGGAAGTAGAAGTTGAAACTGAAACTGATGTTGGTGATTTGGGGAACCAGTTTGTAGAAGTGGATGTTGATTTAGATGATGATGGTGATGATGAGGCAGATAATGAAGGAGATAATGAGGCAGATGAATTTGAAGATGATGAGGCTGAAGATGATGATAGTGGAGAAGAGGCTGAAGATGATGATAGTGAGACAGACATTGAGTTGATTGACTCTGAGTTTGAGCAGTCAGATGAAGAAGGGTTCAAGACAGTCTTGGAAGAGGATGACAACTTGTTTGATAAACATGTAGTTGATGAAGAAAATGAAGAATACAATGAAGAACCTGGTGAGGTTGACAGTGAAGACTACAGTACCGACGAACTTGTAAGTCTTGATGAAGAATCAGATGAGGATGAAGGTGTGAAAAACCGTAGCCACAGAAGAAAAGCTCCTAGGTTTAAGCAATTTAGGAGAGAATCTGATTTGCTGAAGCCAACATTTCATTTGGGAATGGAATTTACCAACATGGAGCAGTGTAGGGAAGCAATAAGGTATTATGCAGTTTCATGTGCAAGGCCATTGAAGTGGGTGAGGAATGATTCATATAGGGTGAGGCTAAAATGTGAAGGAGATAATAAACAAAAGGTTCCATGTCCATGGATGCTATATGCTTCTCATGTGGGGAAAGGTCCAACTACAAGGATTAAGACATATATTCCAAGGCATACATGTGGAAGGAGGCAAAGAACCAAGTATGCCACTTCATCATGGCTGTCTAAAAGGTTTGATGAGGAGTTAAGAGATAATCCCAAGATGAAAGTGACAGATTTCATGAAGATAATAAGGAAACATTATGCCATAGATGTAACTGAGGCTCAAGTTTATAAAGCCAAGGGTTTTGCAAAAGCTAGAATTCAAGGTAGTATTGAAGAACAATATGGAAAGTTGTGGGATTATTGTGAGGAGTTAAAGAGCAATAACCCTGGAAGTACTGTCATTGTGAAAACTGAATTGCAGGGTGATAATCCTACTTTTAAGAGGATTTATATATGTTTTGGAGCACTTAAAAAGGGATTTGTGGAAGGATGTAGACCAGTGGTGGGTTTTGATGGGTACCATGTTAAGGGTTGTCACCCAGGGCAGATTCTAAGTGTTAATGTATGAATTTTGATTAATTCTTTTGGCTTCCCTTGACATTTTTGTAATAGGACTTTTGTATGTATTTATCAAGCTCAAGGATAGATTAAGATTAGCATCTCTAAGTGTTCTTAAATCTCATCTATCCTATTGAGGTTCATGCTATTTGACAAAGGTAAAATCATGCATTGCATATCATGCATTAAAACTGTTTTCATAAAAGTTGACTAGTCATCTTTGTTCAGTACGATTTCCAGCTGATTAAATATCTGTTTTGTCCTATTCACTTTTCTCTCCCAGCTGCCATGTGTCAGTCTGACCTAATGGAATCTTTTGTCTGTAAAAGCAAGTAAATTTCTCATTTGGAGGTCGTCTCTTTTGTATGGAAGTTTTGGAAAGATTGGGTTTCCATCTTTCTCTTCTTCTTCCTCAAGAGTGAACCACATATTTCATCTATGAGTTTTTCTAATTGATTTCTTTTTGAAAAACTGCTTTTGAAATATGAATCTGCATCTAGCTATTTAAATCATTCTCTCATATAGATCTAGATCGGATTCGTGACTGATTTCTTCAAGAGTATGGTTTCTTGAAGAAATTGGTCTTTCTCCCTTGAATCCAAAGTTTGGTTTCGGTTTGAGTTGGAGCTTGCAAGCTAGTGCCATGGGATGAACGAGCTGGAGAAGGAGCTGCCATTGCCATGAAGAACTAAGCTTGAAGCTTTGCTAAGTTGGAGAAGAAGATTGCACAAAGGAGGTATAGCTCATCTTCCTAAATAGATCTAGGTTTTGCTTGAGCTTGCTTGTATTCCTTTGTAAAAATCTTTTTCTACTTAGTGGATGCCTGGTCGGTTGATGACCTCCAGTTTTTCCCAATGGTGGGTTTCTGGGTGAACAAAATCTGGTTTGCATATCTGTAATTTTTATGGGTTTCTGTTCTTGGTGGTTGACTAGTCATCTATATCTGCTGTTTGCTGTTTGCTGTTTGCTGTTTACTTGATAATGATGACTTCACACACTTTCACCATAGTTGTTGCTAGCACAGGGGATGCCTAGATTGATGGGTCCTTCTGAGTGCCTAGGTTGTCACTAGTAATCTTCTAGGGCTGCAGGTACTTTGTGGCATGCTCTGTGTGTTCTCTTGATTGTTGAGTTGTTGTGTCTTGTTTGTTTAGTTAAATTTACCCCTCGTCACCTAAGTACCATTTTCACTAAGTGCAGTTGGGGTTGATGGAAATAATGGGATGTATCCAATTGCTTTTGCTGTTGTTGAAGTTGAAAACACAGAGACTTGGAGTTGGTTTTTTGACATATTCTTTCAAGATGTAGGTATTCAAAATGGCAATGACTGGGTTTTTATTACTGATAAGCAAAAGGGTTTAGGGAATGCCCTTCATGCTTTGATGCCCAATGCTGAGCACAGGCATTGTGCGAGGCACTTGCACAATAATTTCAAGCTTGCAGGCCATACTGGTAATGCTTTGAAGCAGAGGTTGTGGGCAGCAGCTAGGGCAACAACAATACCTCTATTTGAAGCTGAAATGGAGCAGATGTTGGGTCAATCTGAGGCAGCTTATAAGTGGCTTGAGGCGAGACCAGCTGCTCATTGGAGTAGATCACACTTTAGTACAGTCCCAAAGTGTGATATACTTCTAAACAACTTGTGTGAGTGTTTTAATGCTGCAATCCTAGAAGCAAGGGATAAGCCCATTGTTACTCTTTTGGAGAGAATTAGAACCTACTTGATGCTTAGAATGGCTAGACTTAGAGAGACAGTGTGGCCCCATGAGGTTGGTCCAAGAATATTTGCTATTGTGGAAAAGAATTCAATTGAAAGTGGCCATTGCATAGCTTCGTATGCTGGTGGAGGGAAGTATCAAGTTAATAGTATGTTGGGAGCTATGTTTGTTGTGGATTTAGAAAGGCATACATGCACCTGCAGAAAATGGGACTTAAGTGGAATCCCATGTCCACATGCCTTGGCTGCAGTAGCAAAGAGTGAGCACAGACCTCTGGATTTTGTGCATGCACTTTACAAAAGGCCGGCGTATGATAGGGCTTATGAGGGCTATATATCTCCAATGCCTAGTCAATCATATTGGAGAAAAACAGGGCATGCACCTATCAAGCCACCTCTTTATCACATCCAACCAGGAAGGCCCAAACTTAGGAGAAATAAAGAACCTGATGAAATACCAAGAGGGGCAACAAAACTTAAGAGGTATGGCATTGTAATGACATGCCGCAACTGTGGACAAGAAGGTCACAATGTTGCAAGTTGTTCCCAAAATGGACAGGTTAGATTTGTTTTTAATTTTTTTGTTTCCACATTTCATTTGTTGGAAATGGCTATGTTAACATGTGAATTGGAGTGTTTTTGCTATGTTCACATGTCATTGGAGTGTTTTTGCTATGTTCACATGTCATTGGAGTGTTTTTGCTATGTTCACATGTCATTGGAGTGTTTTTGCTATGTTCACATGTCATTTTTTGTTATTGGCAATGAAGGGGCAACCTAGAGGTGGTAAAGCAAGAGTCGGCAGGAGGGGAAGAGGAGCTGTGAGGGGAAGAGGAGCAAGGGCAAGAGGAGATGCAACTGGAGGTGTTGATACTGCTAGTGCTAATGCAAGTGGAACAACAACTGCAAGTGGAACAGTTGGTGTCAGGGGAAGAGGTGTTGTGAGAGGCAGAGGTGTTGTGAGTGAACAACAGCAAACTCAGGCCAGACCAAAGTTTAATGTAAGTACTTGGATTAAACCTTGATGTTTTGAATCAATAATTGCATTATTGTGGTGTGTTTTGAAGGCTTAAGGGTCGTATGCTTGAAACAGGTGAAAAGAGGAGCCCATGCCCCTCATGTCATAAAGAAGACCAATCTATTTGCTGGTTTTGAACCTGGCCAAGGTTCAAGTTCCCAACCTCCTTCACAACCTACCCAAAGTTCACAAGCTCCTTCACAACCTGCTCAAAGTTTACAAGCTCATCAAGGTTTAAGTTCACAACCTCAACCAATGGTAACTTCTCCAAAAAGGCCTAGGTTAAAATCTCCAGCAAAACGAATAAGGCCATGGAGAGTTTAGTGAGATATTTGAAGTGAATGGTTGAAGAATTGTGATGTTTATTTTTCTTTTGTGGATCATTTTAGTTTGCAATCTATTTGCTGGTATATTTTGAACTGATTTTGTACAAGCTAACTTGTAATGGTTAGTGATGAAGATGTATTTTTGAAACTGAATTTGGACAAGCTTTGATGGCAAAGCTATATGTTGTGGATGTGTATGTGTATGTGTATGTGTATGTATATGTTTAAGGGATTTTGGACAAGACTGTTTAGGGGATGTGTCTGTATTTTCAAGTGCTATTAATGTAAGGACATGCGAATTCAAATCTTGTATATTTTGGAATCTGATTTGCAGTGCAGTTCATATCTTTGGTGTAACAGTTACTATTTTGAGAGCTTACATTTTCATTCAACAAAACAACTCATACATTCATTACATTGGTCACAACACTCAAAATGAAGCCAATTACACACCCTTTCTGACCTTTACAACAAGCCAATCACCCATCCCTTTCTAACTATTACAAAATGTCAATTACCCATCCCTTTCTAACCATTACAAAATGCCAATTACCAATCCCTTTCTAACCCTTACAAAATGGCAACCACCCATCCCTTTTTAACCCTTACAAAATGCCAAGTACCCATCCCTTTTTATAGCTGCCCATTGGTGCCTTTATCTTCATTCAAAATCAAGCATATAATAACCCCAAACATGCACAACGACACCCAAAACCATACGTTTTTCAGCTTCGAATTCCCTTTCTTTTTTTCTGCTTCCAACTTGTTAATTCTCCTCAGCAGTCCTGGAATTATTTGCTTAGATCTATTGCACATAACAGGGTCACCCCACTCCCACATTTGACAACGATTCTGCAAACACAGTTTTAAAACTTGGAAACTCAAAACTGCAAATTAGAAACCTAAACTTCAAAATTCAACTTACCCGCGCACAAACATAAAATCTTCGCCCTGGATGTGAAGAGGTCCAAGAAGTCTGAATTTTTGCAACCTTCCCACAGTAGCAGACCCGTGATGGCAACATCCATGAATTGCCGTCTTCGAACTCCGAACTCCCTCTATGTGACCCATCAACGCTGCTGGGTAAGTTCGTCCTCATCTCTCTCTCTCTCTCTCTTTCTCTCTCTCTCTCTAGATAGATAGCTGGAAATCGCCAGAAACATAAACAAATGGAGGTGGAGCGCGATGTATGTGGGAAGTGTGTGAAGGTTTGACTGGGTAAGGGTTCAATAGGCTGAAGATGACGAAAATAACCCTTAAAAAAAGTCAAAGTGAGTCAAATGGACGGAATAATGGATGAAATGTTCGAATTTTGACGGTAGGGGGAACATTGATAATAAATTTTCATTTGAGCCCTTAATTCGCTAAAAAAAAAGGTCAGGTGGTAAATTGAGAGTTATATACAAGTTCAGGGGGCAATTCAGCATATAACCCTTTGTTTAAATTGTATTTTTTGTTTTCTTCATTGACCTCATCTGCTTTCTCCTTTATAAAATTGTTTATCTCAATAGAAAAAAGTTTATTGCAGACTTAAAGAACGTGAAAATAAGTTATTTCTTTTATTTTCTTTTAAAATTGATAAATCATTGTGGCCTTACGTGGAATTTGTGTTTGGCGCACCCACCCTCAAGTTCTCTTTATGATATTCGTACCTACTGAGAGTTGTTGACTAAGTCAATGTGAATGCAAGCTGTCTTTATCCTACTGAGCTGTCTTTATAATATTCGCACCCTCAAGTTGTCGTTATAATATTCATACCTACTGAAATGTGAATGCCGCGTAAGCAATTTAACAGAAGATGACGGTAAGGACAATTATTGTCACTAAAAAGCCTTTTAAACGACATCTGAAACCGTGCATTCATGCCTTGGGAAACCACAGTGCACATGCTCTACACAAAAGGACAAAATATCGGAGACTTCAACTTGGGACAGTGCATTCATACCTTGGGAAACCACAACAGTCATCTTCATCCTCCGAATTCTCTTGTATTGTACTTTGTATACACCCTCTCAACAAAACCATGGCTGAACTTGCCTTTCCTTTGGCAACCAAACTCATTGAAAAGCTCGGGTCCTTTGCTTCTGAGCAGATCGCCTTGGCATGGGGCGTTAAAGCTGATCTGAAAAAGCTTCAGCGCACAATGTCCACCATCAAACATGTCCTCTTGGATGCCGAACAGAAGCAAGCTCATAACCAGCAGATACGCAGTTGGCTAAGACAGCTTAAAGATGTATTTCTCGATGCCGAGGACTTGTTGGATGAGTTTGAGTGCGAAGCTTTGCGGAAGGAAGTGGCGGAAACATTTCTTGGCACAACTGGAAAGGTACGCCGTTTCTTCTCTCCTTCTAATCCAATCGCATTCCGCTTCAGAGTAGGCAATGAAATCAAGGAGATTAGAGAGAGGTTAGATGAGCTCAGGTCCAATAAGGCTATATTTGATTCTCTCACTAGTATTGATCATCATGGAGGTGGTGGTGATCATCATGAAAGAGTGAATGTGACCCACTCCTTCGTTCGTGCTTCAAAGGTTATTGGTAGAGAGTCTGAGAAGAAACAAATTATTAATCTCTTGATGGAACAAGCAAGGGCGGAACCAGGAATTTTTCAATAGGTGGGCTAGCTAAAGTTATTACATTAAAATCTAATGATTTTTTTTTTGTTAACTTCCAGTTTCTATAGTCTTTCTAGAAATAAAAGTATACATTAAATTATATAAATCATGCTAGTTCATAATTTCTTTTTATACAAACGATATTTGTGGAGAAGGGAATCAGACCTAGGACCTCGAGTGCATGACTAAATGCTAAATTCCAATAAAGTCTAACATAAAACAAATACATACTAATGAAACCAAAAAGCACATATTATAAAATGAAAAATATGTTTGACAACATAATTGAAAATTTACCTATTTTAATGTGTATTTGTATTGATGTCTTGCAATTAAACTCATAAAGAATTGAACTTTTTTGGACTACTAATAGGTTTATATATTGGGCATTGTTAAAAACAAGTCAAATACGTAGGTTTCATTTTTTAAATCCCCCAAACTCCCCCTAGGCTACAGCCCACCTTAGTCATTAAGGTAGTTCCGCCCATGGGAACAAGGTGATGAGGATCAAAGTGGGAATGGGAATGTCTCTGTTATTCCTATAGTGGGGATTGGAGGTTTAGGGAAGACCACGCTTGCCAAGTTGGTGTACGATGATGAAAGGGTCGTTGGGCATTTCGAAAAGAGGATGTGGGTGTCTGTTTCAGTGGACTTTGAAATTACTAGATTGATAAAGATGATTCTTAGTTCTGCATCAGATACAGAGATGAGTGATAAATTGAGTCTGGATCTGTTGCAAGGAAGGCTACGTCATGCTTTAAAGGATAAGAAATTTTTGCTTGTTTTGGATGATGTTTGGAATGAGGATCGTAGTAAATGGAGTGAGTTGAGAGATTTATTGATAGAGGGAGCCAAGTCAGGAAGTAAGATTTTAGTGACGACAAGAAATACCTCGGTTGCTGAGATGATGGGTACCATTCCAACAAACATTAATTTAGAATTTCTTTCTTCTGAGGATTGTTTGTCTTTGTTTGTAGAATGTGCTTTTAAAGAGGGACGTGACAAAGACTATCCTAACCTCTTTGAAATGGGAAAGGATATTGTCAGAAAGTGCGGAGGGAATCCATTGGCAGTGAAAACTTTAGGGAGTCAACTATACTCAAAAACTGATGAGCGTGAATGGAAATTGGTGAGAGATTCTGAGATATGGGAATTGAAACAAGAAGATGCTGGTCACATTTTACCTGCTTTGAGATTGAGTTATACCCGATTGCCTCCTCATTTGAGACAATGTCTTGCTTCCTGTTCAAATCTTCAAAAGGATAGGATTAAATATATTAGTAATGCATTGATCGGATATTGGATGGCACATGGAATCCTTGATCAGTCTCATGTTCATGGGAATATGGAGTTGGAAGACATCGGAGAGCTATATTTTAAGGATTTATGGGCGAGATCCTTCTTTCAAAACGTTACTGATTATGGATTGTACTTTGAATTTGATATGCATGATCTTATCCATGATCTTGTACAATCAGTTGCACAAGGTGAGTGTTCAGTGAAGTCTGCAAACACCAAAGACATATCTGAAAATGTTAGACATTTGACAATTTTGGACGCGGGCCAAAATGTTTCAACAACCTTGCAAAAGCTGAACAAAGTGCGGACTATAAAAATAGAGGAAACAAAGATTGATGAATCCTTCCTTCACACTTGCTTTTCAAGATTCAAGTATTTGCGAGTGGTTGAGTTACCTAAATGTTCATTACAAGTGTTGCCAAGTTCCATTGGTTCCCTGAAACATTTGAGATATCTGGACTTGAGTTATAATGAAGCAATAACAAAACTCCCTAATGCAATTTGCAAACTGCAGAGCTTGCAAACTCTATATCTGGCTCATTGTGAGAATCTTGAAGAGTTGCCCAGAGATATAAGCAAATTGATTAGCCTCACAACACTTGAATTAAGCACAAAACAAACAAGTTTTACAGAGAATGGGGTGGGATGCTTGAAATCACTTCGATTTCTTGCTATTGGCGCGTGTAGTAATTTAACCTCTTTGCCGCGAGAAACGAGCTATCTTGCTTCCTTACGGACTCTGTGGATAACAGGCTGCAAACAACCGGATTTGGGGAACGTAAATTATCAAGGAATTCCACTGAGGCTCCAACAATTGTATATTATAAATTTACCACGAATAGTGGCATTGCCCGAATGGTTTCAAGGAGCAGCTAACACCCTTCAAGTCTTGATGATTGTCTCGTGTGAGAATTTGGAGGCATTACCTGAGTGGTTAAGAAGTTTCACATCGCTCAGAAAGTTGTTCCTTGCTTCATGTCCAAAATTGTCGTCCCTGCCAGAGGGGATGCCTTCTCTTACCTCCTTAAGAGAACTTAAGATTGAAAATTGTCCTGAATTGAAGAGAAGATACCAGCGCAACATTGGAGAAGATTGACCCAAGATTTCTCATGTGCCACATGTTTCCTTTTACCATTTCGATTGATTTCTCGATATATAATATATGTGAACAAGGTGGGTCCTGATCTCATTCATTTGTTCCATACTAATTCCTAGTTTCTTTTTTCAGCTGTCTCAGTCTTTCTTTCTTTTCTTTTGTTTGTTTGTTTTCTTGTGTCTAGGTACTTACTGGGTTGTGTTTTATTTAGTTTGGATTGTGTCATGCTTAGATCAATTTGATTTTATTTTATTCAAGTTGTGGGGTGGACGACCAAAAATAAAAGAATCGTCTTTGTAAATAATAGTTGTGGACATGAATGGGCGTGGTGTGCACAACGGCTTTGTTTACTTTCTTTGTGTCGCTTGCTAATTCCAGTATTGTATATACGCAATGTGATGATTTCATTTTTTATAACATCTTAATATTATGATAATATTTATTTGTTTATTTATTTATTATTATGATGTGTCTCCTTAGCTACATCAAAAGTTTTGGTGGCATTATGACTTTACATGCGAAAACAGGAATACAATCAGGTTGGCACTGATTATTAAATCCATTTCTTCTTAATAACCAACGTCTCCGTTAAATTTTACTCTTTTGTTTGGATTGGATTGTATCATTGGTGATAGTATTTCTTTGTGCCTCCCATTCACCCTGTAACGCAGAGCACAACAACATATTTCCGCTGGCACAACAATTTTTGTGATTCTACACTGTAAAGCAATATAAATTGTGTCACAACCAAAATTAAAAATTAAAAATTAAAAATTAAAAATTAAAAATAAGGGTAATTCATTTTTTGGTCCTCCAAGTACAGCTTGGTTTAAAAGCAAAAAAAATAAAAGATTTCATTGCTCCAGCCCTACAATCAACATTTCAAATTTTGGCATACTTGATGAGAAGGCCCTGATAAATAATAACTTTGTATAACATTATAATGTTATTTATGTTCCCATTTCTCCAAGAACATAATATAATTTTTTTTTTTTAGCATTATCCTAGATCTTGGGCATGTCGACTCTACATCTTAAACTAGTATAAACTCTCTCTTTCTCAAGAAGGTAACATAAAATTTTGTAATGGCTAAACTAAAAAAAGGAAAAAAAAAGTAATTAATGAACCTTTTTTTCTGGGTCCTGTGCCTGTGGTGAACAAAATTGAAGTGAAATGTATATGTTCCCCACACCACATGGTGTTTATAGCATTTATATGTTCCACGTTAGTGAACATGCTCCTAAACCACAGTGAAACAATTGAAATTAATTCATAGACTTATCAGGAATGAGTATTGAAATAATTCCAATTTTTGGAAATTATTGAGATAAGGGACATGTTTCACCATGGTTTTCTTAGAAACCAATGTATATGCCTCAAACAATTGAAATTTTTATCCCATGTTTGTTTTCATTTGGTTCTAATTTTAAGTGGGACTGTTAATACTGGCCCACCAAAAACACCTCTTTAGGTGTTCTTAGTGAAACCCCTTGGAAACGGAGGACTAAACAGTCCCAACCCAAGAGCTAGCCAACCAAGCGTCATCCACAACCACCGATCACCCAAGCACCTGCAACCAATACAAATCCCCATCGTCACAGCCATACGTAGCAACCCCAATCCACCATCGCAGCCACACAGTTCCAGCCAGTTGTTGGGTTCATTTTTATACATATTTCCTTTTCCTACCATTGATTTTTCGAAATATAATATATGCGAACAAGGTGGATCCTCTCGTGTGTTTGTTCTATACTAATTCCTAGTTTTTTCCTTCAGCTGTCTCAGTATTTCTTTCTTTCCCTTTATTTGTTTGTTTTCTTGTGTCTGGATTGTGTTTTATTTAGTTTGGATTGTATCATACTTGATCTATTTTATTTTATTCAAGTTGTGGAGTGGACGACCAAAAATAAAACAATCGTCTTTGTAAATATTATTAGTAGTCGTCCTCCACAACACATTAAACATGCGTGGTGATGGTGTGGTGTTGTGCTCTTGCTAATTCCAGTATTGTAATTGTGTACGCAATGTGATATTTCATCCATAACATCATCTCCAACTACTACATGATGATAATCTTTATTTATTATCGTAACTACTCACCGAAAAATGCCACGAATTTTGTCTTACGCATTTTCATTAATTAGGTATTAATTTACCTATCATATTTTGCCTCACGAATTAATTAGGTATTAATTTACCCAATAAAATGACAGATTAATAAATATAAGAAGTAATCCTTATGAAGGACCAGTTGACCCATAGCCCAAACCTTTTATAACAAAATTCCACATAACCCAATCCTCGAAATTGTTAAAGCGTACTAGACTGTTTCGGTTGCCCAAAAGCTAGGATGTGTACAAACGCCATGTTAATTGTTGTTAACTCTGAGTAGGAGGAGCAGACGTTGATTAAAACTAGTTGTCAAGATTAATGAGCTCGCCTCCTTTCCGCTCGAATTTGAATCTCACTAACTGAACGCTTGGTTGATAAGGGTTTCAACTTTTCAGATCATCTACTCAGAAGGCTGTCTCCTTATGAGCCTTTACATTCTACTCTCAGTCTTTGTTCTGTTGGTTGAAGTCAATCTGTTCTTGCAGGCTTCTTTCTAGAGTCGCATACTACTTTTCACGTGGACCATTTCTCAGGTTCTGGATAAAAAAAGGATATGATCCTCGCAAGGATCCTGATTCTCGAATGTGAGTATATTAGAACCAGATCTTGCACATAAATAGTATTTAGTATCTGTCCACTTTTGCATATAATTTTCTGTTTTCCGTAATTTCTGGCCTTTCATGTCTTTTAACGATGATGAGTTAGTTTATATGTGCAAGCTCACACACTCAGTATCAAGAGCACATTTTAAACTAACATGATTATGGATGTTATCTTCATTTTTGCTTACATTAATGTTATCTTCCTGTTAGTTCATCATGTGCAGCTCGCGTGTTCTCTGTTAAATCTGTTAGTGAGAGTTAGCATTGTATTTGGAGATAACCATTGTATTAAAGCGGCGGTTTTGCCTCTTGTCTTCTTGCTTCCAACCATGGTTGTTTGGAAGGCTTCGGTAGATTGGAAAAGTGTGGAAAATGGATTTAGAGCACGCTTTGAGTATAACTCGTGCTCTCAATGAAAGCACCAATTTGTGGGAGCAAATTTCCTCCCACAAGAATATTCCGTTGAAAGATTCCCCTTTCTTCTTCGCCGTCTCTTTCTCCCTGCAAAATAAATTGGATAAGAGGACCACACCCGGGGGGTGTTGGCCAAAGGCCCTCCGATGCCTAAGTTAGTTCAATTGATTTAGGGAAAAATCAATAGCTAAATAGGGTACGGAGATATATATGTGTAAGGTGTAAACTGGGCGGCCGGAGCCTTATGTAAAAGAGAGAGAGAGAGAGGAGGTGGCTAAGATTTGTGGAGGGAAGAGCTCTTTAGAGTTGTAGTAGAAATTCTGACGTACCTCATCCTTGTGCGTGGCCAAGTATTTATAGGGGGCCTTGACGAGGTTGGTGAGGTTGGTGTGGTTGGTGAGGTAGGTGAGGTTGGTACATTTAGGGATTTGATTCATTAGGGAATTAATCAAATCCCTAATTGTGGTTGGTGAGATTAGTGGGGTTGGTGTATTTAGGGATTTGATTAATTAGGGAATTAATCAAATCCCTAATGATGGTAGGTAGGTTAATCTCCAACCTGATTAGGCAATTCCTCATTGAATTAGGAAATGTGGTACGAATAAAATAACTGTTTAACTTAATTAGGCGTTTCTCAATTTAATTGGATAATCCCCAATTAAATTGAGTAACTCCCAATTAGGTCAGATAATCCCCAAATGGAAGGAATTAGGGTTCTGGTTTAATTTGGTTCCCATAGAAACTTGTCAAGGGGCCTTGCCTGCTATAACATGAAAGCTACACTAACTACCAATCATGGGAGTTTGACCATCAATATAGACCACAGCTTTAGGTTCATCTTCTAGCCGGGAAAATGTACACCAATGAATCACAACTTGACAACAATGGCTATGGCATGGTTCCAATAGATACAACAAAGGATAATCTATACTTGCTTGACGAGCCTCTGCCAGACTTCAGTTTCTTATTCGATGATATCGGCAAAGGTGTTCCTTTTGAATACGCAAAACCACTCAACTCTGTGCCTCCCGTTGACCCTGTAACTCAGAGCACAAAAACTGGTTGGAAAAGCACTACTACTCCAACTGGTTATCATTAGATTTGTGTTCTTAAGATAATGATTTCTTTTTCTTTGATTTGCTGGGACAAATTTTTCTGTGATACTGTTTTTCCGGCAAGTTAATTATTATTTTTCTTTTTGATACTTTCAAGTTTCTTTAAAATTTGTCTTCTAATTTTCTTTGTGGGCAGATAGTACTGCACATATACATATATATATAGAAGTTATATGTTAGCCAATTTCGCTATATGTTACTATGGGTTTTTTCTTCAGTACATTGTCTTAACCCGAACATCATCATGCTGATGTGAAAGTAAATTTAGAATGAGTTTGATCATATATAATTAATTCTACTGAAGTTTATACGAATATCACCTAAACTAATAGGATTGTTTACGATTATCACTGGAAAAAGAAAATATGACATTATCTCACTCATATACTTCATTTTTCCTGCTACTCTCCATCTTCATCCAACCCCATCCGAATTTCTATTAACTAAAGACACCCAAGAAGTAATATATTGTTAAATGTACGTACAAAGAAACTTCCTTTTGTACTTTTTTTTTTTCCTGTGTAAAAGATACATTAAAAACAACAAAGGTAAAATACCAGTGGCAGTTGGCAGTTGTTTCTATGGACTTTGAACTTACTAGATTGACAAGACTGATTCTTGGTTCTGCAGATACAGAGATCATCGATAAGTTGACTCTAGATCAGTTGCAAGGAAGGCTCATACTTTGGAGGATAAAAATTTTTGCTTGTCTTGGATTACGTTTGGAATGATGATCCTATGAAATGGAATGAGTTGAGAGATCTATTGATAGAGGGGGACCAAATTAGGAAGTAAGATTTTAGTGATGACAAGAAATACATCAGTTGCTAAGATGATGCGTACTCATTCCAACAAACATATATCTTGCTTTACTTTTATCTAAGTTCATTTCAATCCTTTTGGACTTGTATTTACTTTCCAGCAATTGTACTGTGTTCATCAGACATTTTTCATTCAAGATCCGTTATTGTATTTTGTTAACGAGATATCCCTATTCTATTAGGATATTATTTTATTTATTTCCTTTTGTATAGATATTATATAATTAGGATACCACTTCTTTTCCTAGTTTAACCCTACTAGGGTTTACAACCTTGTATTATAAATACCTCCTTTCGGAGAATGAAATATATCTGAAAATATTCTATCCATATTGTTTGACTTGGCATCAGAGCCGAGTTTCTGGTGACTTGTGTGTGTTGTGCCCACCGTGTTCTACTGTGTGCCCTAATTTCTTTTAGGGTTCTTGTGCCTGTGCCTTTGCTGTGTTCCGCTGTGTGCTCTGTTGTGTTCGTGCCTGTCTTCGTGCATCTGCCGTTTTTGTGTCTGTGCTGTGTTCTGTTGTATACTCTGCGTGCTTTGTTGAGTTTCTGCTACAATCATGGGTGATAACTCCATTGTTGTTGCTGCTGCTGCTGCTTCTGCAAATTTGCGTGTTTCTGACTCTATTCCAGGTACTGGCTCTAATACTTGGATAATTGACACTGGTGCTTCTGATCATATGACTTATGATGCTAAATTTTTTGATGAGTTGTCTAGTAACACCCGTGACCCATACATAACTAGTGCTAATGGCTTGCCCTCTCCAATTACTGGTGAGGGCACAATCTCTCTCACTCCAACTCTGTTCTTGTCTCGTGCGTTATTAGTTCCCAATATCTATTGTAACTTGTTATCTGTTGGTCGATTACTTGATACACTTAATGCTTCTGCTACTTTCTATCCTACCCATTGCTCTTTTCAGGATCTCAAGACTCACGAGGTGATTGGGCATGGTAAACGGATAGGGGGGTTATATTATTTGACATTGCCTTCTGCACCAGTTCGTGATCGTGTTGTTAATACTGTTCAAAGTTGCAGTGTCAAAGACAAACAACAAATTTGATTATGGCATCGTCGCTTGGGACACCCGTCATTTGGCAACCTTAAACGTCTGTTTCCATCTTTATTTCGCTCCTGTGATGAGTCCAGTTTTAAGTGTGAGACATGTGTAATGGCTAAGAGCCACCCTACTGTTTTTCCCTTAAGTAATAATAAAGCTGCTTTGCCTTTTGAGTTAGTACATTCTGATGTCTGGGGTCCTGCTCGTGTGACTTCTCATGGTTTTCGTTGGTTTGTTACGTTTATTGATGACTGCACTCGCTTAACATGGGTGTATTTGATGAAGAATAAACATGATGTTGCCTCTATTCTTCCTGACTTTTGTGCCATGGTGTCTACTCAGTTCCATGCTCGTGTTAAAGTATTTCGGACTGATAATGGCGGTGAATATGTGAATCATACCTTGACCCAGTTCTTTCGTGATCGAGGTATCATTCACCAAACTACCACTCCATTCACACCTCAACAGAATGGTGTGTTTGAAAGGAAGAATCATCAGTTACTTGAAGTTGCTCGCTCTCTGATGTTGGATATGTCTGTTCCCCATCATCTTTGGGGACATGGTGTCTTGGCCGCCGCCTACTTGATTAACCGTATTCTGAGGTATCTGAAAGTAACTCCTGGCAAGGGGTTAATTTTCTCCAAGTATGGTCATACGAATGTGGAAGGATACACAGATGCTGATTGGGCAGGTTCAGCTACAGATAGGCGTTCGACATCTGGGTATTTTATGTTTGTTGGTGGTAATCTTGTTACATGGAGGAGCAAGAAACAAAAGGTGGTGTCTCGATCTAGTGCTGAGGCCGAGTATCAGGGAATGGCCCATGGTGTATCTGAGTTACTATGGTTGAGAAGATTGTTGAGAGACCTTGGTTTTGGGCCTAATAAACCCATGGATTTATATTGTGACAATACGGCTGCGATTGCAATTGCTCATAACCCTGTACAACATGACCGTACAAAGCATGTGGAGGTTGATTGAAATTTCATTAAAGAAAAGTTGGATGCGGAGATTGTGTCTTTCCCCTTCATCCGTTCTGAGTATCAGTTAGCTGATGTTCTTACGAAAGCTGTTTCTACAAGTATCTTTCTCAACTCGCTTGACAAGTTGGGCATGCGTGACGTCTTTGCTCCAACTTGAGGGGGAGTGTTAGTGAGATATCCCTATTCTATTATGATATTATTTTATTTATTTCCTTTTGTATAGATATTATGTAATTAGGATACCACTTCTTCTCCTAGTTTAACCCTACTAGGGTTTGCAACCTTGTATTATAAATACCTCCTTTCGGAGAATGAAATATATCTGAAAATATTCTACCCATATTGTTTGACTTATTTTATGCCCGATGACAGTTTAAAATCATCATCCATCTTGCTTTTATTCCATATCAAGTGAAATATTGAAGTCCTCTTCATTGGCCTTCATTAAAGCACAATGGCTTTGGTTATAAGGTAAGATCACAGGAGCGCAATATATTCACAACACTATCACCACTTTACCACGTCTTTCTACTAGAAGAGTATCACTAGTAGTGGCACGCCTATCATTAGAGAGCAGCTTCTGAGCTTACTTTAGGGCCCAAATCTCTTTCATTTCACTTCCTTCACCAACAAGTAACCGCTAGTTGCCAAAGTATATCTTGCTAGTGGCTAGGGGCATCATAGTCTTCAAGACATGACAAATAGAGATCTTGTAACAGATAAATGAAGGATCATAACGTCTACTATAGATATGAACAACACCTTCAATTGTGATGTTTCAATTGAACCCCATGTGTGTGAGAAACTTCATTTCCCTTGTATTAAATAAAACATAAAAAATCTTATAGATCGAAGCTAACATCCCGGTTCTACTTCTTCTTTCCCCATAAAATCTGAACATAAACTTCAAAACTCAATAATCAATTTTATTTTCTGGTTTCATGCCATAGTGAATTCGAATCCCTTTTCTTTTAAATTCCCTCTCGACTAGAATTTAGAATCTTTAGGTTTTTTTTTCTCTCTCTTTGGCATTAATTTGTTTTCAGGTTAGATCTAAATTACATATTTCAAATGAGCTATGTTAGTTGAAATTTGAAGTTTTATGGCATGTTGAGCTTCATAATGGTTTCATACTCTAGAAAATTATTTAAATATAGAGTAAGTTGTAAATTGTTGGTTGTAATTGGAATAATAATGTTGAAAAAATGCAAAATGAAAGAGACTTGGGCTTAGGCCCAAACTGGCTGAATCAAACCGTATCAAAAAGCAAACCGAATAAAATCATTATAATGTAATTGGAGTTGGATCTGATTTTTTTTATTTTTTATTTAAAACGATATCTGAAACTAACCGTTGAAATTCAAAGGTCAATTCATCGGGCCACTCGTGCATCAGTAGCACAGATCCTTCATAGATGCGCGCTACACAAAAAGACAAAATATCGGGCAGATACCTATCAGTGCACATGCACGGCAGCGCACTTCACGCAATCTGTTGTCCAAGATAAATCACTAAAAGAATATGCTACCTAAGAGCATCCACAGTGGGAGGGTGTAAATTCGGGGGTGTAAAGCCACTTTTACATCCCCTTTACACCTCCGGGGGGTGTAAATATGTTTTTTGCTCCAGTGGAGGGGTGTAAATTCGGGGGTGTAGCAGTGGGTCCCAGCCTTTTATGTTGACTTTTCTTCATTTTTCTTCTCTTTTCTCGGATGGGTCCCACCTGCAAGGGATGTAAAAATGGATGCAAATATACATTTTATTTTACATCCCCATGGTGGTGATGTATATTTACATCCATTTACATCTCACCATTGGAGACAATTCCGGTGACTCGGGGTGTATATTTAACATACACACCCATATACACCCCCCCACTGTGGATGCTCTAAGGGGCAACATTATTACCTAGCCGAGCCTAGAAATTTGATGTTGCCCTAAACATAATTACAAAATAATCGGATCAGTCTCGTCAGCTTCAGATCACTTTCAACAAGTACCACAAAACAAACAAATTTTACAGAGAAATGAAGTGAAAATCTTGAAATCACTTTGTATCTTTTTGTTGAAGATCTTACCTCTTTGTTGGGTGATGTGAAATGAGTTAAAAAGGCCATTCTCTTTTTTGGTCTGAGAGTTGCCGTTCCCAAAGCCCCCTCCCTACAGTGCAAAATACATTTGATGATTCAGCCACAAAGCACAAGGAAAAATAAAAATAGACAAAACAGTTCGTCTTCACCCGCCCTCAAATTCTCTGTAGGTGATGTCTTTATAATAATAAATGTAACCTTTAATAGTCTTTCTAATTACCCACCCTTGAGTAGTTTTCTCCAAGTTTTCCTTATAATATTTTTACTTAAATCACCCTCGAGTTGTAGAGCATCTCTAACCGATATGTTAAATTGCCATATGGACATGAAATGACAAAAACTAAAGGTTAAAGTTGCTCCAATCGAGTAATCAAATCCTACATGAATTTGAAGGTTGGAAGAGATATGTCAAAAATAACATATCAAAAAGCTTGATGTCAAATATTACTTTAATATTTTTTCAGTCATAGACCCTACTATCATTTACTCCCTTTAAAAAATTTATGCATCATATGGGTCTCATTTGTCTTTTTAAAGTATAATAAAATAATATGATACTTGGCATTTCGGGTGGAGTTAAATTTTTACCAAAGTGTCCAATTGCCACATAAGCCATCAAATTCAAATTTAACATTTTGCATTTCACATCTCCCTTGGAGATGCTCTTAAGAGCTGTCTTTGTAATATTTGTACCCTTTAATAGTCGTCTTTCTAAATACCCATCCTTGAGTAGTTTTCCTCAAGTTATCTTTATAAAATTTATATCCAATGCACGTGCTAACAAGAGTGCCACTATTAGCAGTGTAAAACTCTAACTCAAAGAAAGACTACACCCAACTTTAATTCCCAAATTCAACCCAACCCTTGGATGCTGAAGGCGTCCTTGGGGTGCTCTCGCCTTTCTGACAAGTGCTTCCCTCTAGGCAGAACACTCCCTTACCAATGCATTTTTACATCCTACAGCTTCATCATATTGCTCGTTACAGATGTGTTGAGTCAAGTAATTTCTTGGTCCTCCACGGGGGCTTCTGCATTCAAGGGTACAAGCCAAACATGTGCATTGAATGAGGAACTAGTTCAATATGAGTTCTTTTCTACGCCCCAAGACAAATGAGGACTTTATTATTTCTCTAGTACAAAGCTAAGGAAATAAATAGACAGAAAGCCAACAAATAGTGCGTCACATTTGAGATCTATTTAGAATTGGACCTGTTACCACCTTGAGTTGATTTTGAACCACTGAAATAGCCTTCGGGGTATATGAGATATTGTAGCAGATAAATAAAGGATTAGAACCTCTACTATAGATATGAAAAAGACTTTCAATTTTGATGTTTCAATTGAACCTCCATTTGTGTGTGAGAAACCTCATTCCCTTGTATTAAAATAATAATAACAAAACTTACATATGGAAGCTAATTGTTATAAAAAAATATATATATATTTTCCTTTTCTGTAAAGCCAAACACATAAACATTTATATTATAAATAATATATAAACAAATTGGAAAACTTTTAAGGTACAATGAAATTGAAGAAAACAAATTAATAGGTAAGTAAAGGCAAAATAAATAATAAGTAAGAAGGTGAGTTTGGTACGGTGAAACACGTCAAAGATGCTGTCATAAAGCCTTTGTAGCCTCCCTACGTGCAAGTACTGACGGTCTACAAGACTCCAAGATACGACCCCTTATACAAAAACTCAAGATTCGCTACAAACACGTTCATTGACGGATATAGGTATCCAATTCATAGAACCGTTGCCAAAACTAATAATATAAGTAGAAAAAATATAAAAGGTAGAAGAGGAGAGAATCATATTGTGGTATGTGATATTCTGATAGTGTTGTGGGTTGTTTAAATGTGAAGGAGGAGTGGCCTTTTATAGGCGTCCAATAACATGTAACCTTCACCACATTAAACTAGAAAATTAAGTAGAAATAAGACCTGAAAAATAAATATTAATAACTACCACAATAAATAAAATAAAACAGCCAAAATAATAAATAAATAAAATGGTTAAAATTTTGAAACCTTTTCAAAATTCCAACAATCCCCCACAAGGTTTTCAAAATTTTACCATGAAAAAAAAAACAGTGAAAATATATATTTATATATAGGGAACATAATACTATGCAGTAGATGATAGTCTCCATTTGAGGAACCTGAGTGTACAAAGTATTGAACTCAGCACCTTTGACCAAACTTCAACATATCCCACACATAGTATTGGTTAAGACTTGGATGCGGGGTATAGCTATTTATGGCCATGTGCTACTTGATTCTCATGAGAGTTACTAGAGAATAGCCCAATTCTCACAGTCGCGGTCTCACGACGTCTCTCACTTAGGTGAGTTCTCCAAGAGTACATGTAACCTGCACCCTGCATAAGTTTGCCCTCCTCGAAACTCAATCAAGGATAAATCCCTTCCTAACGCCACATAAAATATCACTTTTGCTTTAGGGATGAGCATAAGAATATCTCGAGGATATCTCCATAGTTTTATGAGTGCTCTATGAGTCACGTAGTATGGATTGTTTCTACCACATTGAACTTCCTTCATGGGATCGCCAATCACAGAATTTGGGTTACCTCCCTAGGTGACTCCCTTATGGGCTTAAGCACATCCCCCTTGACTATTTGCATTAATAGCCTCCTCCATGAGGCATGCATATCAGGACTAGCCTTCACAAGGCATATATAATGTAGGTCATGTCTTTGTTCTCCATTTTAGTGCACTTTAAACCTGCATGTTATTAAAATATTTCCTACACAATCTTGCACACAAATAATTAGTGGATTTCACCTCAGTATAATTGGAAATTATATACACATTGGTATACATTAAAATATAACGGAAATCTCACTATATATAAATTCATATAATCTGAATACCTCTCAAATATTAATTGATAGTCAAATATGAGTCTGCAATAGTCTTTGAAACTTTGAGTGCAACTGATGAAGCTATGAACAAACTATGCAACGCTTAATTCATTAAAGGATACTCTTACTCCTTTTTGTGCACTCCAAGTGGCTGAAATCATGATCATATACCCAAATTGAAATTGTATCTTGTCGATTCTCAATATGAACCTATAAGACAATAGGAAGTCTCCATCAAAATTTTATACCAAAATCATCATTAGTTGCACACACTTCCATATCAAAATTGAAGATAAATTAGTCTCATAATGAACTTGCATAATGAAACAAATTTCACACAAACACAGTATGTTTGCCAAGAAAATATAAAAATTATTACGTCACTAAACGAATATAATGAATCTTTCACATGAGAGCATAAAGAAATTGAAAACACACTCAAAATTGTGGGAAAGAGAAGTGAGAAGGAAATTGCGTGATTACTCCATGTCACCAATTAACAAGAAGAGTTTATATAATTTAATTAATTTAATAATAATAATTATTATTATTATTATTTTGAAAGAAAGGAGTTTAATTAAATGATTGTTAGTTACCTCCAAAAAGCCTACAACAGTAAAGAAATGAAAGACTACATAAATGATTCTAAGTTTTTTAATATAAAACAAAAAAGGGAGTTTCACTAAAACACCCAAAATGGGGGCTGATATTATAAAAAAACCCAACACCCAAAACACTTTATAAACACACCCAAAACCCATCATTACACACACTCAAAACCCATTTATAAACACACCCAAAAAATATACAATTGTTGATTTTGGGGTTGATTTTGGGTGTGTTTCTATGTTTAAATAGTGTTTGGGTTTTTTTATAAATACATGTCTAGGATTGGGTTTATTTATAAATTTCTCAACAAAAAACTGTTCAACATTAGCCACACATAAAGTTATAGCATTAAAGTTCCCTTAAAATAATAATAATAATAACTCCCACAAAAGAGGTCCACATGGTTTTAAAATAAATAATAATCATTATTATTATCAAAAGCAAATAACATAAACATTTGAGGGCTAATTAAAACAAAATAAGATATATCCCAATAAAAGAGATATCATAACTCATATAATAAATGTACAATATAACTTCAGTTTTAAAGAGGTAATCAAAACTACTCAAAATTTAAAAAATTAAATTCAACATAAAATAATTATTGAGATTAATTTTGTATTTGAAATACCCACAAAAATTCCAACAATTACCCACATAGTTAAGGAACAACTCAACCCCCGCAAATTAAAGGAATTCTCAAAATATGTGAAGACTGCACCAAAATTTTATTTATTTTTAAATTCATAAGATATGCTAATTCACAGTCATATTGATAGTTATTGTAAATATAATAGTAAAACCACCGAAAGCCTCACAAAATAACATGAAAAAAAATACCACAATAAAAATTTAGAGTTTGAAAGCCTTACACCAAAACTCAAAATTAAATGCTACTTACACAGTGATATAATTTATTATTTTATTTCAATTTTCTTAAGAAGATTTCACAATGTACACTTCATGGCTATTAACTCATTGTGGCAGCTGTCAAGACTTCACAATCAAAAGAACATTAGTTCACTCAATATATTTGTATCAAGATTAACTCAAGTAACTCAAGTAACTAATATGAAGGATATATAATATTTGGCTACTTGAGAATGAGTCCAAGATATAAAAACAAAGATGTGATTAAATTGCATAATGCTCCGTTTGGATGAAGGAATTGCCAATTACATAGAATTCATAAATGACGGAATTTAGATTTCCGTCATTTCAATTTCTGGCAATTGAAGATTTCAGTGTTTGGATATATGTATGTCGGATTTTGTAAATGACAGAAATTGAAAATTTCAATGTTTGGATATCTCATGTAAATTATAAATGACAAAAATTAAATATTTCGAAAGAAAAAAATAACTGATAACCGACATAGAAGGTATTCCTCGAAGTATAAAATAACATATCGTTTGATGAACTAAATAACTCAACTTAAACAAATAGAGCATATTAGCAAACCAAATCACTCCCCACGTGCAATAAACATTAGTAACATACTCTCTTTTTTCTCAATTGGGAGTGCCTTCAGCATTTGAAATTGTTTGTCATTTTCTATCAGCCAAGCACATGCTTTGAGTTGTTCATTTTCACTAAGACCTGGTACTGCTTTTACTTCAGCATATACCTCTGCTGGATCAAGGTTCTTAGTATCAGCACGGATAAACTCTTCAAATGATAAAGCCATTCTAGCAATCAAATCAGCAATAACATCTTTGACAGCAACTCTTTTCTTTGTAGGAAGAATATCAGAAGAATTTGATGCACGATTTCTTCTCTTTTGACCATTTGTTGATGTTGGTGAAATATCATCAATAACATGAATATCTTCTAAATCTTGTGTATCACCATCCAAATCAACATAATCAACTTCATCAGTAGGAGTCATAACTTCATCAGTAGAATTTGATACACAAGGTATTGCTGAATTAATATTATTAATCAGCTTTAATTCAATATTTTCATGGGCATACACTTCTTTGGTACCTATGGAATTAGAACTAGAAGCAATCAAGACCCTGATACTTCTTTTTCACTTGCCAAAAGACCAATGACCAGAGAAATTAAAAGGGTTTCGATTAAAAAGTTGCAGACAAAAGTATAGGAATAAACGATTAAGATTATGAGGGTATTAATGACTTGTTTTAGATGAAGCTAACAACTATAGAGCAATGCGATAACACAAAGTGATAAAGCTAGCAAACAACTACAGAGTGAATAATGACTTTTTTTTAATGAAAAGTTTGGCCTTTTTTTATTTATTTAAGTTTTGACTCCATGGAAAATATGAATTACTGCACTATGGAAATTGTGAAATGACGTCTATTTTGGTGGAAATTAAACTCGGGAATTTGATGCCTCAATTTCCATGATTTTTCCGTGTGTCATTTAATAAATTCCGCACTTAAGTTGCCAAACAAGGGAATTGTCAATTTCTTCTCTTAAATTCCCGACTTTTAACTAAATTCCGAGTTATTTTCCCGCATCCAAACGGAAGGTAAATGTTTATTAGTACGTCAAATGAAATAAACACCCAACAATATCAACAACTGTTGCCAAACATAAATCTCTAAACGTCATAAAATTGATAATTTGCAATTGCGGCACTAAAGTTTTGAAATTAAAGCTGGAAATTAAAGCTGCAGTAAATAAGTAATTGAATGTGCAATGCAAAAGCTTCGAAATAAGTTAATATCAATTAACCAATTTTGTTATAAAAAAATATATTTTCCTTTTCCATAAAGCCAAATACATAAACATTTATATTATAAATAACATATAAACAAATTGGAAAGCTTTTAAGGTACAATGAAATGGAAGAAAATAAATTAATAGGTAAGTAAAGACAAAATAAATAATAAGTAAGAAGATGAGTTTGGTACGCTGAAGCACGTCAAAGAGGCTGTCCTAAAGCCGTTGTAGCCTCCCTACGTGCAGGTACTGGAGGTCTACAAGGCTCTAAGATACGACCCCTTATACACAACCTCAAGATCCGCTATGAGCACGTTCATAGACGGATATAGGTATCTAAGTCACAGAACTGTTGCCAAAACTAATAATATAAGTAGAGAAAATATAAAAGGTAGAAGTGGAGAGAATCATATTGTGGTATGTGATATTCTGATGTTGTTTGGCATTCTTCAAATGTGAAGGAGGAGTGGCCTTTTATAGGCATTCAATAACATGTAACCTTCACCACATTAAACTAGAAAATTAAGTAGAAATAAAACCTGAAAATTAAATATTTATAACTACCACAATAAATAAAATAAAACAGCCAAAATAATAAATAAATAAAACGGTTAAAATTTTAAAACCTTTTTAAAATTCCAACACTAACATCCTGATTCTGCTTCTTCTTTCCCCATAAAATTTGAACATAAATTTGGAAACTCAATAATCAATTTAATTTTTTCGTTTCATGCCATAGCGAATTCGAATCCCTTTTCTTTTAAATTCCCTCCCGACTAGAATTTAGAATCTTTAGTTTTTTTTTTTCCTCTCTTTGGTTTTAATTTGTTTTCAAGTTAGATCTAAATTACATATTTGAAATTAGCTATTTTAGGTGAAATTTGAAGTTTTATGGCAAGTTGAGCTTCATAACTGTTGGCACTAAAACTGAACAGATAGAGATGAGTGCAACTTACAAGCGAGATGGATGATCGAGGGATCGATTGAGTGTTAGATGCCAATCCTTCCTGTCCTCGGACGCTGATCCTGAATAGAAAGAAGTCGAGACTCGTAAGGTCTATGGAACCGGTGTGGAACCAGCCTAAGACCCTCCAATGCCGAAGTAAGTTTGGTTTCTAAGAGCTCTTGCTGTTGACAATATAATAGTATATAAGTCAAGCTGAAAAGTCTTACCCCTGTACTGTGGTGAATGGGTGTATTTATAGAGGGCATTTTGTATGCTCTTAGTACTTTCTTTCGATGTGGGACTCGTGGGAGGGCCCTATGAGGTTGACACGAGTCCTTAGATATTTCGGGCGGGTGCTTCGAGGTTGATTGTGCAGAATCGGTATGGGATACCGATTATAGACGAGATGGGTCTGTAGCAGCTGCTGGTGGCTCTGAGACAATGCCATCGGTAGCCGATGCCGATCGTTCGATCCACGTGTCGTTGTAGGAGTGGAGGATCAGATATGGTACAAACAGTAGTCCCCCAAGTTACCGATTGAGAAGCTTCTCGGTTGGGGACTTGAATCTATCTTCGGCATTCTGATCCGGACTCGATAGTGGCATGTAGTCCCCCAAGTACCTGAGCGAGTGAGCTTGGAGAAGAGATGGCATGATGTACCGATTGTGTCGAGAGGTGAGTGAGAACTCATCAATGCGCGCCTACCGTTCGGCACGAGAGGTGAGTGAGAACTCATCGATGTGCACCGACCGTTCGGCACGAGAGGTGAGTGAGAACCAAGGTCTTAAATATCGGTTGTATCGGAAATATCGGTAGGCCAAAAACACGGAAATTTCGATGGAAATATCGGGATATTATCGATATCGATAAAAATTGAATAAAAACCACGGAAATTGTAAGAAAAACTTGGAAATTTTTATTGAAACTTTGCAGGATGTTTATTTAGTCAATTATCTATTAGTTTATCATAAAAAATTGGAAGGAAATGCATTGCATGATGGATTTAACTGATTTAAGTTGATTATATAGCAAGCTGGCAAATACTGTGAGTGTAGAAAATATGTAGTAATTAATGAAAAAAGATTAAACACACCATAATAATTTATATATAATGAATTACTACAATATTTTACACTTTATCCTATATAATAAATATTAGCTTACAGACATTTTAAAGACGTTATAAATATTACACACCGAAAATATAATCACAAATACGTACACAGTTGAGTTGGATTAGGCGATGGGATGTTTCTCACAGAGGCAAGGGTTCGAATCCCTCCATGCGCAAAAGGAGAATTTTCAGCATTTTTCATGTATTTTTCTTCTTGCCTTAAGTTTATTACAATAAAGGGAAGGAAAAAAAAAAGACAGAAACTTGCGTGTGTTTTTTTAAAAAAACACTCCAAGTGAAACGACGTCGTTTCACTTTAAGTTTTTTTTAAAACCCTTCAATCGAAACGACGTCGTTTCACTACAATAAACCTAATTAAAAATAACACGCGAGTCGTCTTCCTCGCAAGTCGTCTTCCTCGCGAAGTCTTTCTCACTGAGCCATAGCCAATTTGCAGAGCCTTCCAGATCCGCAGCCAATTTGCAGAGCCGATTTGCAGAGTCGTCTTCCTCGCGAAGTCTTCCAGATCTATCAAGCCTCGCTCCGCCTTGCACGCCTCCTCGCGCCTCCTCCGCCTTGCACGAAAATATCGATCCCGATATCGCCGATATTTTCGATAATACCGAGATATTATCACCATTTCAGGTTGGATTTTCACGATAATATCGCTTTCGATATTTCGTCGATAATTTCGGCAATATTTTCGACATTATGACGAAATCTAAATGGTTGGTGCTGAAAATATCGCAACCCAAAAAATCCGATATTATCGCCGATATTTCGGCGATAATATCGATTTTTTAGACCATGGTGAGAACTCATCAATGTGCGCCTGCCGTTCGGCACGAGAGGTGAGTGAGAACTCATCAATGTGCGACTGCCGTTCGCTGGTGGACTGTGCTTGAAGGTGGTAATATATGCCACGTTCGGGAAGTTGAAGCGTCTCTAAGGACTTGAAACGTTTCGACTGACAATGTCTGGGCTTCGCCATGCATGCGTGACACGTGTCGGCATGGCTGCGAAGAGTCGCGTCGTTTCGTATCCCGATGCTACATCGGCTCTATAAATATGAGGAGTAGACGAGGGTTCGAATACTTGGAATTTTGAGAGCGAAGAGAGCTTGTGAGAGGCGATTTCCGGCGACCGTGCGAAGGCGGAGTAGGCAATTTCCGGCGGCTTGAACAAGGCGGAGGTGATTTCCGGCGAACTAGAACCACCGTGCAAACAAGGTATGTTGCCGTGTTTTCGTATTTTCATGAATCGAAGTGCTGATTTCAATGAATTTTGGTTTGAATAAAGGATGAACAAGTATGAACAAGCATGAACAAGCATGAACATAAGTGTTTAGGAGGTAGAATAGGATTTTGATTCTAGCATAGTACTTAGTTTCCCTTCGTTTGTGTTTGTAGATGTCAGATACCGAATCCGAGGGTAGACGTAGTCCAGGGGCCTTTGAGGACGAATCGTCCCAGGGGAGTTCGTCGGAGGGGGGTGAGAGTACCGATTCTGGGAGCTCTTGCGAAATAGTGGAAAGGGCAAGAGTGCATGCCGAAGCTGAGGGCACTTCGACGAGAGCGCCTGAGGATGGTGAGCCTTCGACTTCGGGTTGTGAGGCCGATGGGGGTGGCGTGTCCGTTGCTGTCCCAGGGGAAGGAGTGTTGAGGGTTGTCAGGGGTAGGCGAAGCCAACGGAGCCTGTGTTCGGAGTAGATGACTTAGAGCCGAACACGCTGACCGAATCTGAGTTGGCTAAGATTCGGTCGGAGTACAGTATTCCGGAATCGGTAGGGATGCGAATTCCGGGACCGTTGGAGTCCTTGAGTGAAAATGACAAGGGCGTGGTCTTCTTCACCGATGTCTTCAAGCATGGGCTTCGGCTGCCGTTGAGGCATTCGGTGCAGAAGATTTTGGCGGCGATCGGCTATGCACCAGGGCAGTATAATCCAAACTTTTGGATTACGCTGCTTGGGACGATCACGGCGTTCAGCTTGGCTGGCGAGGGGGAGCCGAGCTACGAACAGTGGGCCCAGCTGTACAGTGTGACGAGGGCGAAGAGTGCCGATCATGGGGGTTGGGTTCAGTCCAACTGTCTTTCGACAGGGCAGCGTGGGCACTTTGTGGTTGGGGTGCCGAGCTCTCAAAAGACCTGGCGGAAGCGTCGGGTAATTGTGTCTGGTGATTGGGAATCGGCACCGGGAGTGATCGTAGAGAGGCGGATCCCTACGACCTTTCAGACAGTCGGTAGGATAGATCCTGCCGTTCGGCAGGATAGATTGCCCTTTTTTTTTTTTTTTGACCGTTTTCCCTTGTTGTTTCAGTGTCCTTAAAACGGCCTGCTGCACCGATCAGAGAGATTGAAGCAATCGAGAGGGTGAGAGCGAAGATTACCGAAGAAGATCGGTTTTTCAAGGAGCTGCTCTACTTTCGGAATCTGTTCAAGGCTGGTCTGATCGGTAGGGCAGAACACGACTGAAGGGCAAGGGAGGAGAAAGAAGAAGAAGAAAGACAGAGTAAGTGATGCCGTTCGGCAGTCAGGTATCTCTCTTTTTCTCTTAGTGCCGTTGCCTTCCTAACTTGCTTTTCGTACAGTGGCAGGTGGGAGGCCAATGAGCGAGGCTACGAGGCGTCGGCTGGAGGGGCAAGGGGGGCCGAAGCAGAAGAAGGGTCAGTCCCCCAGGTCGAAGAAGAAGGCGGTAGGAGCCGGTGGGGATGAACAAACAGTGGCTGATCGCCACCGGGAGAAGCAGGCGGCCGAAGCCGAGGCCGTTCGGGAGGTTCACCACCAGGTCACTGGCAAAAGGATGATTGAGGGTGCCCTCGATGCAACGCCGTTATCGAAACGGCCTAGGGGGCCGAATGAGGGGACGTCAGTACAGATCCCTGACGACGAAGGAGAGGGAGAGGAGGGGCCGGTCAACATAGCTTGCTCTCGGAAGGCGGTGCCGTTCATCAATTGCATGATCGATGGCGCTCAAATGGAGCTGTCAGAGATCGAGCAGTTGTCGATGAAGACTCTGCGTGAGCAGACCGGACGCGCCTTCCGGCTTCAGGCTACGGTAAGTGTTTAAGAGTTGTGGTTGTCCAAGTATGTTTTCATTCGGCGTGTGTTAATGTTCCCATTTGTGTTGCAGGCTGAGATGGAGATGTGGCTTTGCGCGAAGCGAGCTGTCAATGCTGCCGAACGGCATCAGAAAAAGTTTGAAGAGAGCCGATCAAAAATCGCCGATGCTGGGAAGATGCTCCAGGAGGCTGATCGGCGTTCCGAGGAGAATGCTGCTAAGATTGCAAAGCTGGCATCCAAGCTTGCGGCGACCAAATTGGAGGTGGTGGCTGCCTATGAGGCCAAAGCAGCGGTAGAAGTGGCGATGGATGCGGCCGATCAATCGCATGCCAAGGAGCTGGAAGAGGCGACGGTTAAGGCCGTTGCTGACTACCGATCAACAGAGGAGTTCACGCTACTGGTGGACAAGGAAGTCATGGAGCAGTGTGACGACTTTGTCTACCGATTCAAGCGGTACAATGCTGATAAGCGGTTGAACCTGAACTTCCTTCGGGATCCACCTCCGTTGCCAGAGGGCGTAATCGAGGAGATGGTGGAGGCCTACAAAGGCGAGGATGCCGAACCGGAGGAAGCCGATGACATCGAATCCAGCAGCGGGGAGGATGAGGGCCATCCTGCACCGAATGTGGAGGCTCCGACCAGTACCGAACCTATGGCTGCCGATCCTGAGCCTGCTGACGCTGAACCCCCTGCCCCTTAGCTTAGTTATCGTTTGCTCTTCTTTTTGTTTTTTGGTGCATGTTCTTGAAGATGTAAAAACAATATTTTTTTGAAAAATGCCGAACGGCATTTGTGATGAAACAGTTTGCCCTTCTGTGGCTATTTAATCCAATGTTTACTTGCGTTCGGTTGATTTGTTAACTCCAATATTCGTGTATGTGAGCATGCCGTTGGTAAGATAGAGTTTAATACCGTTTGTGTTGGGCAATGCTGTATGTATAGAATAGGAATTGTATTAAGATAAACCGATTACAAAGGTGACCACCGAAGGTGCGATCACTTGTAAAAAGGCGACGACCGAAGGTGATAACCGAAGGTGTGATCACTTGCACAAGGGTGACGACCGAAGGTGATAACCGAAGGTGTGATCACTTGTAGTAGTATTTGAGATGCTCTATATTCCAAGGGTGGCCGAGGGTTTGGCCATCGGTACTGCGAAATCGGTAAGTTCCCGGTCGGCAGATGGTGATGACCTCATAAGGGCCTTCCCATGAAGGGCCAAGGGTACCTTCGTTGGGGTCCTTGGTGGCGAGAGACACTTTGCGTAAGACCCAGTCCCCCACTTTGAACGATCGGCACTTGACGCGCGAATCATAGTATCGTGAAGTTCTTTGCTTGTAGGCGGCATTCCGAAGCTGAGCCTGGGAACGGTGTTCGTCGACGAGGTCGAGGTTGAGTGCGAGCAGCGTCTCATTTTGCTTTGGGTTGTACGATGCCGTTCGGCACGTGGATGCGTTGATTTCGACTGGGACAACAGCTTCGGTACCGAAAGCAAGGGAAAACAGTGTTTCGCCTATCGACCGTCGGTAGGAGGTGTTGATGGCCCATAACACTTTTGGAAGTAGATCGGGCCAGGCTCCTTTAGCTGCCCCAAGTTTTTTCTTCAGCGTCTTCTTGACGATCTTGTTGATGGCTTCTACCTGGCCGTTTGATTGTGGATGCGCTGGTGATGCGAAGAACAAGTTCATGTTGAATCGGTGGCACAGGTGCCGAAACTGAGAAGAGTTGAATTGTTTACCGTTGTCGGTGATGATCACGTTCGGAAGGCCGAACCGACAAATTATGTTCTTCCATACAAAATGCTCGACCCTGGCTGCAGTGATGGTTGCCAATGCTTCGGCTTCGGTCCACTTTGTAAAGTAGTCGACAGCAACGATGGTGAATTTGACCTGTCCCTTTCCCTGGGGCATAGGGCCGATGAGATCTAAACCCCATTGGGCGAAAGGCCATGGGCTGACAATCGGAGTCAATGGCTCGGCAGGCAACCTTGGAATGGAACCAAAGCGCTGGCAATGGTCACACTTCTGGACTAGTTTGGTGGCATCGGCATGGAGAGTTGGCCAGTAGTACCCTTGCTGAACGGTTTTGAAAGCCAACGGCCGGGCGCCAGAATGGTCCCCACAAGCTCCCTCGTGAATCTCACGTAGGACGTAGTTCCCTTGCTGCGGGGTCATGCACTGAAGCAATGGTAAGGAATGACCATGCCGATAGAGAATTTGATTCAGAAGGAGGTATCGTGCCGATCGGCGGCGGATAGTCTTAGCGTCGGATTTTTTGTCTGGCAACATTCCGTTTGCGAGGTAGGCGTGGACTGGGTCCATCCAACTGGGGTGCCGATCGGCGGCGGATAGTCTTACCTCGCCTTCGGTGGTGCTACGTAGAGTGAGGATCTCGATCGGTACATGGCGGTCCACGTTGTCGTCGATTGCCGATGCAAGGCGCGATAGAGCATCGGCGTGGCTGTTTTCGGATCTGGGGATCTGTTGAACTTGATACGCAGTGAAGTGGTGGAGCAATCGGCGAGCGTGTGTCAAGTAGGCAACCATCGAAGTATCCTTGGCTTCGAATTCAGTCAGTATCTGGTTGACGACAAGTTGTGAGTCGCTACAGATCCTGAGCTGCTGAGCGCCCATGTCTTTGGTGAGCCGAACGCCTGCTAACAGAGCTTCATATTCGGCTTCGTTGTTGGAAGTCCGGAATTGGAATCGGATGGCATATTCGATGGTTGCCTGGTCAGGGGCCTTAAGTACCAAGCCAACTCCGATGCCCTGTCGATTGGACGAACCGTCCACGTAGAGAGTCCGAAGGGGGATTCATGGATCAAAGATTCCTTCGGTCGGGTGGGCGACTCGCGCTGCCGAAGATGAATCGGAGGCGGCGTCCTTCGGATTTGGCCCTTCGGACGCAGTCAATTCGGAGATGAAATCGGCTACGGCCTGTCCTTTCTCGGCAGGACGAGGGTGGTAGTGGATGTCGAATTCGCCGAGCTCGATGGCCCATTTTACTAGTCGACCCGATGTCTCCGGTTTCTGTAATATTTGGCGCAGAGGCTGATTGGTGAGAACGGTAACACTGTGAGCTTGAAAGTATGGCCGAAGCTTGCTTGCCGAAAGGACGAGAGCGTAGGCGAGTTTTTCTAGCTCGGGGTACCGAATCTCAGCGTCTTGCAAGGCATGACTAGTATAGAAAATTGGAAGCTCTATGCCGTTCGGCTTGCGAATAAGCACGGAGCTTAATGCCGTCGCCGATACCAATAAGTAGAGAATTAATTCTTCGCCGGGAAGAGGAGTGGATAACAAGGGCGCTCTGCTCATGTAGGCCTTAAGGTCTTGGAAGGCCCGATCGCATTCGGCAGTCCACACAATCTGCCGTTTTCTTTCTTTGAGGGCTTTGAAGAAAGGGGCACACCGATTGGTAGCCTTGGATATGAATCGGGCTAGAGCGGCGACACGCCCTGTGAGGCTTTGAATATCCTTCTGCGTCTTCGGTGTCTGCATGTCGAGCAATGCCTTGATTTTTTCAGGGTTGGCCTCAATTCCCCTTTGGCTGATCATGAAGCCAAGAAATTTGCCCGAGGAGACGCCGAAGGCACACTTGCTTGGGTTCAGACGCATGTTGTACTTCTTTAAGACACCGAACATGAGGGAGAGGTTATGGAGATGAGAATCGGCCGTTTTGCTTTTGACCAGCATGTCATCCACATAAACTTCCATCGAGGTGCCGATGAGTTCAGAAAAGATTTTGTTGACCAAGCGCTGGTAGGTTGCCCCAGCGTTCTTCAGGCCGAACGGCATGACATTGTAACAGTAAAGGCCTTTGTCGGTGATGAATGCCGTATGTTGGCGATCGGCAGGGCTCATAAAGATCTGGTTGTAGCCTGAGTATGCGTCCATGAAGCTGAGAAGTTCATGGCCTGCAGTTGCGTCTACAATCTGATCGATCCTTGGCAAAGGAAAACTGTCTTTGGGGCAAGCCTTGTTTAGATCAGTATAGTCCTGACACATTCGCCAGCCGCTGCTTGATTTTTTGACCAGGACCGAATTTGCCAAACCAAATTGGGTAGGTGACCTCCCGGATGAAGCCGATTGTCCATAGCTTCGTACCGTTCGGCATCATAGGCCCGCCGTTTCTGTCTGATGGGTTTGAAAGTGGGACAGATGCTGAGCTTGTGGCTGATGACGCTCGCGGCGATTCCAGGCATATCATCGTACGACCAAGCGAAGACTTCGGCATTTGCACACAGGAAGTTGATAAAATCGGTCCTCAGTGCCGAACTCAAGGTGGTACCGATTCGAACTTGTCTGTCCGGTTGTGCTTCGGAGAGGGTGACCGATTCTAAATCTTCGGCGGGTTGCGCTTGTGGGGTTACGGCCTCGTCCCGGGGGTCATCTGGTTTTTCCGTTCCCCTGCCGTTCGGTACGCTCATGTTAGTGGCGACCGAGTATGTCTCGCGAAGCGCAGCCCTTGCCGATTCCTTGGTTGCCGAAACGTAACATGTCCGTGCACTCAACTGATCCCCTCGTACTTGGCCGACGCCAGCGTGTGTGGGGAACTTGAGAGGGAGCATGTGTGGTGACAGCATGGCCTTCATTTTTGTGAGTGCCGTCCTGCCGATGATAGCGTTGTATGCCGTTGGGTAGTCGACCACTAGGAAATGGGTGTAGATGACCGTTCGTCTGGGGATGGTACCGACGGCGAGTGGGAGCTGGATACTACCGATTGGTTCAACCACGTCGCCAGAGAAGCTTAGGAGAGGGGTGATGTCTTTGTTCAGATGCCGAGGGTCCACGCCGAGGGCGTTGAAAGCATCGGCAAATAGCACATTGACTGAACTGCCGGTGTCTATGAGGATTCGGCCCATATCGAAGTCTGAGATATCAGCCCGTATGATCATGGGGTCAGAGTGGGGGAAGATGATGCCTCGCTCTTCTTCTTCAGAAAAGGTAATAGGCTCCCAACCGTTTCGCTGAATTTTGTCATTGCGTCCTCCCACTACGCTGAGGATCTGGGGATGCCGAACGGCACGAACGTAGTTTTTGATGGACCAGTTGTTGGTTTCTGCAATGGGCGTCCCTCCACTGATCATATTGATCTGCCGATTGGATGGTTTATCCGATGATGGTTTAGGGCCCAAATACTGATCCAGTATGCTGTCGTTGATGAGGCGTTCAACAATTTTGCGAAGTGCGATGCACGATTCTGTGTCGTGGCCATTGTATTGATGGTATCGGCAGAACACGCCGGTGTCCTTCTCGCTCTGCCGAGGGAGCTTTCGATTGTTCGGCTTCGGTATCATATCCCCTTCGGTCAGGAGAACATGCTCATAAGTAGTGTTGAGCAAAGTGAAGATTCCCTCTGGTGGATTCTTCTTCGGATCGCCGAAGGCGTTTCGCCTGTCGGAGTCTTTGCCCTTTTTGTTGCTGTCCTGCCGATCCCGGAAGTGGTCCTTCCGCTTGTTTCGTGGCGTGGAAAAAGTAGGGACAGGGGGTGCCATTCGGTAGGGGGCCTGATTAGCCGATCGATTCGCCGGGAATCGGTCGTAGTGTTGCGTTGGAGGCTGATCGGTCGATGCAGTCTTGGTTGGTAATGCCGAAGCCGATCCTCTGGAGTTGAAATGTTCGGCCTTGGCGTGGATAGTTGCCTGCTTCATTAACTCTGAGTAAGTGGTCCAATTGCTGCTGTGGAGCAGATACCGAAACTGAGACGACCGAAGGCCGCCTTTGAAGGCACCGAAGGCTGCCCTATCATCGGTTTCGGGACAGCGGGAATATTCATGGCTGAACCTAGCCGCGTATTCCCGCAATGGCTCATCGTCTTGCTGCCGAACGGTAGAAAGATCATCGGCAGAGTACAGGCAATCGGTCTGAATCATAAAATGGTTGAGGAATGTCTGCTTCAACTGATCGAATGAGTCAACCGTACCTGGCTCCATTCGGTAGAACCAATTCAGAGCTGCTCCGGTCAGGGTGGAGGGAAATAGTAAGCATTGTCCCTCGTCCGTTAGCCCTTTGCAACCTAAGGCCGATTGGAAGGTATGAATGTGAGTAACAGGGTCCTCCACCCCTGAGTAGAATGATATCCAGAGTGCTTGAACCTCCTTTTCGTGTCTGAAAGTTCGGATGCGATTGGTGAACGGCCCTGGCTGTACCGTTCCCCAAGTTGGTGTCCGAGCCTGATTCCATTCTTCCTCAATGCGGTTCATCTTCTGGAGGAGGAGACGGATGGTAGGATCGGTAGAGGGGAGATCGTTACCGAAAGGCTCCCTTGGTTCTTTCTCCGTACGCTGATCAGTGCGGTGGCCCTGAGTTTCCTGACCTGCCGTTCGGCTTGGGCTCCTCCTGTAACCTCCGGCATGCTGATCATTTTCTCTGTTCGATCTATGGCTGTGGTGCTCCTTCGAGGGTCCTGGCGATCGGTAAGAGCTAGTGGTTCCTGGTGAAGTTGGAACATAGTCCGATTCGTCCGTTTCTTCCAGACCGATCGCGCCGTACCGTTGGCGTATGGGGGATTTTGGTCCAAGAGTTTGCAGACGTGGATTGTTGAGGTTTGCGTGTATCGGGATGGGTGAAGGCTGTCGCTCCTTGCGCCGTCGGTTGATCCTGTCACGACAATCGGAGTAAACTTGAAATTCTGGATGGCGCTCCCTTGGGGTGGGTACGAACAGTCTTCGGGAGGCCGTTGGTTTGTCTGCGACCTGCTATTTCCCTCTTTCCTGAGCACTGGGCTTCCTCACGCTTTTGAACGACTTCTCATGCCGAAGCTGCATGGTTCGTTCCAAACCGTTCTGCAGTTGGGTGGAGTGTGTTTGTTGATCATGTAGTTGCCTCTGTGTGTCATCAAGTTTAGAGGCGAGGATGTTGTTATGCTCCTGCATCCTTGCCATTTCCTGCTGAAGAGTCTCCATGCGAGCCTCCAGAGTGGTCGGTCGAGCAGGTGTCTCTGTCCGGGGCGTCTGAAGCAAAGAAGCTGCGCTTGGCTCACCACCGAGGCCGAGGATGGGGCCATCGGCAGGGAGGGCCGAAGATGGATTCATTTTTTGGTCTGAGAGTTCTTTTGTTTGAGATATGGGTTGATCGATAAGCGATTCCCACAGACGGCGCCAATCTGTTGGCACTAAAACTGAACAGATAGAGATGAGTGCAACTTACAAGCGAGATGGACGATCGAGGGATCGATTGAGTGTTAGATGCCGATCCTTCCTGTCCTCGGACGCTGATTCTGAATAGAAAGAAGTCGAGACTCGTAAGGTCTATGGAACCGGTGTGGAACCAGCCTAAGACCCTCCGATGCCGAAGTAAGTTTGGTTTCTAAGAGCTCTTGCTGTTGACAATATAATAGTATATAAGTCAAGCTGAAAAATCTTACCCCTGTACTGTGGTGAAGGGGTGTATTTATAGAGGGCATTTTGTATGTTCTTAGTACTTTCTTTCGATGTGGGACTCGTGGGAGGGCCCTATGAGGTTGACACGAGTCCTTAGATATTTCGGGCGGGTGCTTCGAGGTTGATTGTGCAGAATCGGTATGGGATACCGATTATAGACGAGATGGGTCTGTAGCAGCTGCTGGTGGCTCTGAGACAATGCCATCGGTAGCCGATGCCGATCGTTCGATCCACGTGTCGTTGTAGGAGTGGAGAATCAGATATGGTACAAACAATAACGGTTTCATACTTTAGAAAATTATTTAAGTATGGAGCAAATGGTAAATTGTTGGTTGTAATTGGAATAACAATGTTGAAAAAATGCAAAATAAAAGAGACTTGGGCTTAGGCCCAAACTGGGCGAACCGAACTGTATTAAATTAATTTGGTTTGGTTTAGTTTTCTTCATGACTTTTGTCAAAAAAAAACCGAATCAAATCATTATATTGTAATTATTTCGGTCGTGATTTTGAACTGAAATTGATCCAATCTAGACAAAAGAACATATATTTCAATGGCATTTCTTCGGGTTGGGTACTGGCAGGGACGAATCTAGCTATTGGGCTGTATGGGCTATAGCCCATGTGCCTTTTAAAAAAAAAAAAATTCAATACACATGTCCTCTCTCCCTCTCTCTCTCTCTCTCTCTCTCTCTCTCTCTCTCTCTCTCTCTCTCTCTCTCTCTCTCTCTCTCTCTCTCTCTCTCTCTCTCTCTCTCTCTCTCTCTCTCTTCTTTTCCTCCTTTCTTTCTTCTTCTTTCTATTTCTTTTAGTTTTTTGCCTTTCTCTTGTTTTTTTTCTTTGTTTCTCCATTTTTTTATGATTTAGATGTACTACGAATTGAGCTTTTTCCCACAGTTTCTTCTTCCTATTTCTTTTTTTTTTTTGGTTGTTTTTCTCTTGTTTTTTTTCCCTTCGTTCCTCCTTTGTTTTTTTTCTTTTGTGTTTCTCTTTTTTCTCTCACACGTATTGTAAAGTCCGACTAGGTGTGATATGGCCCTCACTACTAAAATTTCTTGCGTATGTATGGTTAATTTAGCCCATAGAATTTTGAAATCCTGAATTCGTCCCTGAGTACTAGGCTGCATTAAAAAAATGAATGTAAAATGAATTTTGTAGAAACATTGGCAGTGCTTTCACAACCACCACAAAAAGCAAGCATGGGTAGTGAAAGTAAAATGAATTTTGTACAATCATTTGGAGTTGGATTCCAATTTTTTTTTTTTTTTAAACGACATCTGAAACTAACCGTTGAAAGTCAACAGTCAAATCATCGGGCCGCTCGTGCATCAGTGGCACAGATCCTTCATAAATGCGCGCTACACAAAAAGACAAAATATCGGGCAGATACCCATCGGTGCACATGCACTGCAGCGCACTTCTTTCCCAGACTTAAACTTGGGACAGTGCATTCATACCTTGGGAAAGCACCAGAGTCATCTTCATCCTCTCAACAAAACCATGGCTGAAGTTGCATTTCCTTTGGCAACCAAACTCATTGAAAAGCTCGGGTCCATTGCTTCTGAGCAGATCTCCTTGGCATGCGGCGTTAAAGCTGATCTGAAAAAGCTTCAGCGCACAATGTCCACCATCAAAGATGTCCTCTTGGATGCCGAACGGAAGCAAGCTCATAACCATCAGATACGCAGTTGGCTAAGACAGCTTAAAGATGTATTTCGTGATGCTGAGGACTTGTTGGATGAGTTTGAGTGCGAAGCTTTGCGGAGGGAAGTGGTGGAAACATTTCATGGCACAACTGGAAAGGTACGCCGTTTCTTATCTCCTTCTAATCCAATCGCGTTCCGTTTCAGAGTAGGCAATGAAATCAAGGAGATTAGAGAGAGGTTAGATGAGCTTAAGTCCAATAAGACTATATTTGATTCTCTCACCATTCTTCCTGATGGATATGGAGGTGATCATCATGAAAGACCCTTCGTTCCTGCTTCAAAGGTTATTGGTAGAGAGTCTGAGAAGGAAGAAATTGTAAATCTGTTGATGCAACAAGGTGATGATGATCAAAGTGGGAATTCAAATAATAAAGTCTCTGTCATTCCGATAGTGGGGATTGGAGGTTTAGGGAAGACCACACTTGCCAAGTGGGTGTACGATGATAAAAGGGTCGTTGGGCATTTCGAATTGAGGATGTGGGCATCTGTTCCGGTGGACTTTGAACTTACTAGATTGACAAGACTGATTCTTGGTTCTGCATTAGATACAGAGATCAGTGATAAATTGACTCTGGATCAGTTGCAAGGAAGGCTACGTGAAGCTTTAAAGGATAAGAAATTTATGCTTGTCTTGGATGATGTTTGGAATGATGATGCTTTGAAGTGGAGTCAGTTGAGAGATCTAGTGATAGAGCGAGCCAAGTCAGGAAGTAAGATTTTAGCGACGACAAGAAATACCTCGGTTGCTAAGATGATGGGTACCATTCCAACAAACATTAATTTAGAATTTCTTTCCTTCGAGGATTGTTTGTCTTTGTTTGTAGAATGTGCTTTTAAAGAAGGACATGATAGAGACTATCCTAACCTCTTTGCAATGGGAAAGGATATTGTCAGAAAGTGCGGAGGGGTTCCATTGGCAGTGAAAACTTTAGGGAGTCAACTATACTCAAAGATTGATGAACGGGAATGGAAATTGGTGAGAGATTCTGAGATATGGAAATTAGAACAGGAAGGTGGTGGTCACATTTTACCTGCTTTGAAATTGAGTTATACCCGATTGCCTCCTCATTTGAGACAATGTCTTGCTTATTGTTCCCATCTACGAAAGGGTAGGGTTGAATTTAATAGTTTTCAATTGATCAGATATTGGATGGCACATGGAATCCTTGATCAGTCTCGTGTTCATGGGAATATGGAGTTGGAAGACATCGGAGAGCTATATTTTAAAGATTTATGGGCGAGATCCTTTTTTCAAAACGTTACTGAGTTTTCTATATACTACCGATTTGATATGCATGATCTTACCAATGATCTTGTACAATCAGTTACACAAGGTGAGTGTTTTATAGTGAAGTCTGCAAATACCAAAGACATATCTGAAAATGTTACACATTTGACATTTTTGGAAGTTGGCCAAAATGTTTCTACAACCTTGCAAAATTTGGACAAAGTGCGGACAATAGAAGCAGACAGAATAGAGATTGATGAATCCTTCCTTCACACTTGCCTTTCAAGATTCAAATATTTGAGAGTCCTTAAGTTTTCTAAAGTATCATTCCAAGTGTTGCCAAGTTCTATTGGTTCCCTGAAACATTTGAGAGATCTAGACTTGAGTTGTAATGAAGCAATAACGAAGCTCCCTAATGCAATTTGCAAGTTGCAGAACTTGCAAACTCTAATTCTTGAAGGGTGTGTGAATCTTGAAGAGTTGCCCAGAGATATAAGCAAATTGATCAGCCTCACATCACTTTGGTTAATGACAAAACAAACAAGTTTTACAGAGAATGGGTTGGGATGCTTGAAATCACTTCGATTTCTTAGTATTGCCGAGTGTAGTAATTTAACCTCTTTGCCACGTGAAACGAGCTATCTTGCTTCCTTACGGACTCTGGTGCTATGGAATTGTGAACAACTGGATTTGGGGAACGTAAACTATCAAGGAACTCCATTGAGGCTCCAAAAGTTGTTTATTATAAATTCTCCACGGATGGTGGCATTGCCTGAATGGTTTCAAAGAGCGGCTAACACCCTTCAACTCTTGGATATTGGCACGTGTGAAAATTTGGAGGCATTACCTGAGTGGTTGGCAAGTTTCACATCACTCACAAAGTTGATCATTAGTTCATGTCAGAAATTGTCATCTCTGCCAGAGGGGATGCGTTCTCTTACCTCCTTAAGAGAATTTGTGATTGATGATTGTCCTGAATTGGAGAGGAGATGCCAGTGCGACATTGGAGAAGATTGGCCCAAGATTTCTCATGTGCCACATGTTTCCTTTCCATGAGCCGTTTGATTTCTATGCAAACAAGGTGGGTCCTCTCGTGTGTTTGTTCTATACTAATATTATTCCTAGTTTCTTTCTTCAGCTGTCTAAGTATTTCTTTCTTTCCCTTGTTTGTTTGTTTGGATTGTGTCATGCTTGATCAATATATTTTATTTATTTCGTCCAAAAAATAATAGTCGTCGACATGCGTGGTGTGGTGTGGTGTGTACAACGACTTTGTTTACTTCCAATATTAATTGTATATGCAATTAATGTGATGATTTCATCCATAACATCATCTCAAACTACCTTAATATAATCTTTATTTATTTATTTATTTATTATTGTGAGGTGTCTCCTCAGCTACATCAAAAGTTTTGGTGGCATTATGGCTTTACATTTAAATTTTGAATATATAACTCTTGTCATCACGGAAGTAGGAATTAATTGAATTCTTTAAATAAATAAATAAAACATCTTAATTTTTTGGGCTAGTCTAATATAGGCCCCTACAATTTCTATTTCCTAAACATCAACCCATTAATTTTGAAATCTATGTGTAAAACTCAAATTCAAACTAAAATATATAAAAGGTTATAGTACTCTTATATATTTACATTGTCTGTCATCATACTTCAAATAAGTCAACCTCAAAGTTTTCATGCATGTTGTTGAGGCCCAAAAAATCCATGGTTGGGCCCGAATAAATTCCCGGTCCAAGACGATATATTATTGGAAAAAGACTCAATTTGAAATGCACAGAAGTCTGCCATGCACGAGCCATATCCTACATGCCGCGCCAAAATAGAAATCTATCATGATAGAAGCTGAGATTAAAATTATAAGGATGTGTTTAGCATTGCAAATTCGTGCCAATTATCCTATCAAGCGTCATACTTAAAAAAAGGCACGCCAAGCGACATGCCATGCCAAGCGGGAAATTATTATCCCACAACAAGCTTAACTGGGCCCAAGCCACTCGAATGCCCGGGGCTTGCTTGAGTGGGATTGTGGTATGGATGGTAACAAATTGTCATGGGGCCCATTGATGAGTCAAGAAATGGAAGTCTCGGGTCGCTTGGAGGCCTCGGGAGTCAAGCCCATTTCTTAGGCCCAAATGTGGGTAAACACAAGAGAGGAAATAGCCCATTACCTCAACTAGGGTAGCCCAACTAAAATAATCCATTACTTTAGATAGCCCATAAAAGCCCAAATATTTGGTGAATTTAGCCCACTTATTAAATGGCTTAGTTTTCTATATTAAAAAGCCCAACCCTTTGAATAAAGAGAAGTCAAGACCTTCAGCACTTGGCTGAAATAAGAGACCACGAAGAGGCCAAGGATTCACATGTGAGGGGCTGCTGGAGGAGCGAATCCCAAGTGCAAGCATCCAAAGAAACCATGGGGTATTGGCACGTAGAAGAGGATGCTATCTTTTAAACCAGTAAGCGCTCCCATTTCCTTTCCTTCATCAGATTTGGCCATGAAAAGAGGAGGAAAGAAGAGAAAGAAGATGAGTGAAAATGGAAGCTCCCCTCTGAGGCAGCCGCCGGAAGAAGCCTGGAACTCCCAAAAATCTCTGATTTTGTGGGATTGGGCAGAGTTGACTTTGCCATCATGAAGTAAGTCAAGAAAAAGGAGAAGAAAGGAAGAGGAAAGCCTAGCTAGATTGGGAAGAAATCATTAAGGTTTCTTGGAGAAGAACAAACCCTAGCAACTATAAATAGGGCCTCTTCTACCCAACACAGGACAACCCACAACCTTCAGAGAGCAAGCTTTCTCTCTCACTTGCAAACTAAGCAATTTTTGTGCTATCCTTGCCAATTTTCCTTTATTTCCCTAATCTTGGCAGATCGACAGAAACCTTGGCAGAGTCTCCGCCAAGCTGCCGGAAGCTACGGAAATCACCCAAAACTCTTCACCAAGCCTCCTTAGAACCCCTCTTCCCTTCCATTAGAGCCTCTGTCCTTTATAGGAACCCATAACTCTCTATCTCATAAAGTGCTAAACCTATGATAATCTTGCTCCCATGCCACATGCCTCTCATGCCAAGCCCAAAAGTTTATTTGCAAGCATGAAGAAGTATTTGTAAGTTGCTGCTATTTTGATTGGTGAAGATAACCAAAATACTTCCTAAGGCCTTGCTGCCCTTTCGAAGCATTTTGGGGCTTAATTTTCCAACTCAGACAAAGGGGACAATTTCAGAAGCCCACTTGCTGCCAGGAAGAAAAAGACCCCTACACATGTCATTAAGTCCCTCATTTCTAATTAATACTTCCTCATTTATAGCATATCAATGATTATGGTTTATTTTTGGGGCATTCACTCTAATACCTAAAATTTCGACCAATAGAAAAATCCTTAAATTTTTTACCAATAAAAAAATCCTTAAATTTTGACCAATAAATAAATCCTTAAATTTTCGACCAGTAAAAGATCCCTCAAATTTTGTCCCAATAAAATAGAACAGGTAAATTATTATCAATACTTAATGTATTTACAAATTTACCTATCTTGTATATATCCAATACAGGTAGGTAAATTATTTTCATAATATACATATAAATGTGTTGGCTTTAATATACCTACAATATACCGATACTAGTAAATTACAAGTTATATTATTGCGTAGTAGGAAATTATTAGGTATATTATATCCAAAATACGTTTATAAAAGTTGGGTATATTATTTGAATAATAAGTACATTCATACTAGATACATTATTTTTCGTAAAAGAAGTAATAGGTACGTTATTTTCTCAACATAAAATTGTATGCATGCTCTTATATTTATAAAATATAATATAATAAATAATTAATCATGTATATTTCATAAGTAAATAATAAAAATTATTAAATAAACCGATTAGGTATGTTAAAATGAATTTATTGTTAAATTTTAAAAAAGTTTCCAAATTAATTCCTACATCCATTTGGAGATCTTTCCAAATTCAACGTGTGTAGTTACAATCCAATTAAAATTTTTTTTTCTATATTGGTTCCTACATTAATATACAAAATACAATAATGGCTTAGTTATTGGTATTTTAGGAATTGAAAAAGTACAATTAATTCAATTTTGCGCTTGATTATGTAATTTTCCTAGTTGGATCCTAGTCATCCGGTTTTATTTATAAAAAACAGGATTTTATTCAAACAATAATAAAGAGATGGGTTGTAGTTGAGGAAAAATGACTTTGAAGGGGTTAAGCTCAATTTGCTATAATTTGTTCAAATAAGAAAGTTTGCAAACTTCGTACTTTCTTACAACTAGCACCGTGGGCCTGCACCTACTGTGGAGGAATGATGCAAGCCACAGATGTTGAGAGCCACATCCTTCTATTTGCACAGTGTTCTTGTAGTTGATTTAGTTTGTGGGTTTTAATCGTTGTACATATTGATGAAGATGGTGTTGTGCAAAAATACTCCAAGACGTTGTCGTTGATGAACTATGCAATTATCACACACAAGCCATGCACAGATAAAGCACACACGAAACCACAAAATAAACATACACAAAGAACATAAGAATTTATAAAGGTTCAGCATTGTGCCTACATCATTTTTGTTGATCCCCGAGAAATTCACTAGTATGAAGAATCCCCTTTGGTTACAATGAAGAACCCCCCTTGATCTCTCACAACCCTAACTCACTTTTCTCCAACCCTTGGCTCAAACCTAGTTTGATGCCTTAGCTTTCTCATGTTTTAATAACCTAGAGCTAAAGTGCCTATTTATATGTCATAGGGCTTTAGTACAATTATGGAAGGAATAGGAAATTTAACTAAGAGAAAATATGTCCAGATTCGCACTGGGTTCGCGTGTATTATCCGCTCGAGTCTGAGTTTGCCACTCGAGCAAACGCTCGAGCGCCTGGGTCTGGGGGAGAAGTACTGTTCTGCTGCTCGAGCGGTAGAGCCTAGTTTCCTTCACTCATTCTGCATATTTAAGCGAGCTAAACATTAACAATCTCCACCTTGGTGAGCTTTAAACACCTTGTGAAAATCATTGACATGGAGAACCTCTTCAAACCTCTTGGAAACTGTTCGAGTAATCCCAAGAGCTCCACCTCAATCTTTAGCATGTAACAAGATTGAGCAAGCTCAAACAATGTCTGAACTTCTCAGCTGTGATTGGCTTAGTCAAGCAATCCGAAACATTCTCATTCGTATGAACCTTCTCTATTGCACTATCCCCATCATTCACCCAATTCCTTATCTGGTGGTACTGTACATCAATATGCATAGACCTTCCATGAAACGCTTGATTCTTGACTAAGCATATAGCACTTTGACTGTCACTTTGTATCATCGCCAAGTATTGAGCTATTCGGAACTCTTTAGCCAATTTTGTCAGCCATAATGCTTTCTTGGAAGCCTCCGTTAGAGTCATATACTCTGCTTCGGTAGTAGACAAGGCAATAACTGATTGTAGCACCACTCTCCAACTATCGGTCCTCTACCACAAGTGAAAACATACCCCATGGTAGATCTCCTCTTGTCTATGCCTCCTACATAATCCGAATCCACATAACCCGACATACATGCCTTTCTTTCTTGGTAGATCTCCTCTTGGCACCCTTCAAATACTTGAAATCCACTTAAATACATTCTAATGTTGTTTACCTGAATATGCCATGTATCTTGAAACTACACTCACAGCTTGAGCTAAGTCGGGGCGTGTGCAAACCATTGTGTATATGAGACACCCTACCACGCTTGCATAAGGAACCTTACTCATCTCATCGTTCTCTTTGTCACTAGAAGGACTCTATTGAGCACTTAGTCTAAAGTGCTCTGCCAAAGGAGTAGACATGGGCTTGTAATCCAACATATTGAATCTCTCAAGTACCTTAGATATGTACTTGCTTTGTCACAGGGGGATTCAGAGATATGGGAATTGAAACAAGAAGATGTTGGTCACATTTTACTTGCTTTGAGATTGAGTTATACCCGCCTCCTCATCTGAGACAATGTCTTGCATGCTGTTCACATCTTCCACAAGATTCAATTTTTAGTAGTTGGGAACTGATTAGATATTGGATGGCACATGGAATCTTTCAATCTCAAGGTCATAGGAATATGGAGGTAGAAAATGTCAGAGAGCTATATTTTAAACAATTATGCGAGAGATCTTTCTTTCAGAATGTATATGATTTAAGTATGCACTTTGAATTTTAGATGCATGATCTTATTTACGATCTTGTACAATCAGTTGCCCGAGGTGAGTATTTTGAAGAGAACTCTGCAAACACCAAAGACATATTTTGAAAATGGTAGACATTTGAGATTCTCGGAAGTTGGCCAAAATGTTTCAACAACCTTGCAAAAGTTGAACAAAGTGCGGACTATAGCAGCATATGAAATAGAGATTGATAAATCCCTCCTTCACACTTGCTTTGCAATATTCAAATTTTTGCAAGTGCTCCTTTTACGTAGAATTTCATTCCAAGTTTTGCCAAGTTCCATTGGTACCCTGAAACATGTGAGATATTTGGACTAGACTTTGAATGAGGCAATAACGGAACTCCCTAGTGCAATTTGCAGGCTGCACAGCTTGCAAACTTTAGTTCTTGGTGCATGTGTGAATTTTGAAGAGTTGCCCAGAGACATAAGCAAATTGATTAGCCTCACATCACTTGCATTAACAACAAAGCAAACAAGTTTTTCAGAGAATACAGTGGGATGCTTGAAATCACTTCGGTCTCTTTTTATTTCCGAGTGTTCTAATCTAACCTATTTGCTGCGTGAAAGGAGTTATCTTGTTTCATTACAGACTCTGATTATGTACGAATGTAAACACTTGATTTGTCGAATGAAAAGTATCAAGGAACTCCACTGAGGCTACAACAATTGCACATTATAGATGTACCACAGATGGTGGCATTCCCTGAATGGTTTCAAGGATTGGCTAACACCCTTCAAGTGTTGGTTATTAAGAAGAGTGAGAATTTGGAGGCATTACCTGGGTGGTTGACAAGTTTCACATCACTTAGAAAGTTGGTCCTTGATTCATGTAAGAAATTGTTGTCTCTGCTAGAGGGGATACATTCTCTTACCACCTTAGAACTTAAGATCATAAATTGTCTGAGCATCATAGAGGAGATGTGAGCACCACATTGGAGAAGATTTGCCTAAGATGTCTTACTGGTGCCTATTAATTCGTGCAAGTGATGGATGATCGTCAGTGCTGTGCAACTGCTATTCTACCTCATCAGTATGCAAGTTTCTTCTACAATCATAGTATTTCTTTTGCTTCGCTTCTTGTTTTCTTTCTTGTTTTTGGGTTGTGTTTTGTTTGGTTTGGATTGTATCACTGATCAATTTGTTCTTATTTAACTTTTAGACCACCAAAATTAAAACAATCTTCTTCTTTGATAATATCTGTGTGCCTCTCATTCACCCTGTAACACAGAGCACAACAACTTAATGGTATTCCTGCCAAAAAATAAAAAATCCTTTAAATTTAATTTAAAAAGTGTTGGCTTAATTTTAAATATTTCCGCTGACTTGGAATTGATTGAAGTAGATAAATAATAACTTTGTGTAACATTATAATGTGAATATTCTTAGTAGTTTCGTGATATTTATGCTCCCAGTCCCCAGTATTATTTTAAATTAGTTTCTTTGTTGTAAAATGATAAGGTATGATAAGGTGGAGCCCACATGTTGGAAGGGAATCTCCATTTACCTTCCTAGAGTCTTCTATTTACCGAACTATTAGCCAAGGGTTTGCCTATAAAACTATAGAAATTTAGTGAAATACCCATTCCTAGACATAAAACTATAAATATACCCTATACTATTTAATGTATATAAACACACCCAAAATAAACCCAAAAATCGACAGCTGTCGATTAGTGAATTCTGTATCTATGTTGGATTACGGTTTTGACCTTTTAGTTTGAATTTTGAGAAACAAGCCCAAAATTCGCCAGGTAGGATAGGAATGTCTTGAAATTTACGTTGGTGACCTCATAACAGAAACCTGTTTGGCAACCTCATGATTTTTGTTCGAACGAAGCGATCTTCGTTCACCTCTTCGAACGAAGCTCTGTATGATCTGGTTCTAGATCTTCTTTCTTTTTCAATTCTTTTGAGCTTAATTTTTGGGCTGAGGTGTAGATTTGAGTTCTATTGCTTCATTCTTGTTTGAATTGGTGGTTTTGGAGCGATATTGTGCTGCATGAGATTCGATTGGAGCTTGGTGCGATCTGCGATCTTCGATTTTGAGGTACTCGATTTTTTCTTCTGAATTCATATTCGATTTTTGAGGTATTCGATTATATTGTAGTCTGATTTTTTGTGATTTCATGTTTGATTAATTAAGTTGCTGATTATGTTTTCGTTTTTAATTTTTGCAGTCTTGGAGTTTAAATTTGACATGCAGATCCAATTCTTCTTGATTTTATTCCTTTTTTTTTGTTATTGCTGATTTGGAGGTAAGCTATTGGATTTTCTGATTTCGTTCTAATTTGTACTCAGATATTCGTTTGAGTTTTAAATTGTGATTTTAATTTCTTTTTGTTTATAATTTGGATTGATTTCAGATTCTATTTGGTTATGGATTTGCTCGTGTTTTGGTTTGAGCTGCGGTGTAGAAATTTGTGATATTCGATTTGGTTTTCATATTAATTGAGGTATGCTTTTCAGTTGAATCAGAGTATATTCGTGCTTTTTCAGTGCTGTAACAGTATTTGTAGTTAGAAAAAACGTTAATAAAAGTGAAAGAACTGTTCAATAAAGTTCCAGTATAGGGTAATAACACTGCTTGTTTGCTATGAAATCCTATTTCTAATGCATGTCTACCACTGTATAGTTCCAGTATAGGGTAATAACACTGCTTACCTCTGTTATGTTCCAGTCTAGGGTAATAACACTGCTTGTTTGCTATGAAATCCTATTTCTAATGCACCTCTACCACTGTAAAGTTCCAGCATAGGGTAATAACACTGTTATTACTAGTAGCCATTTTTGTTTTGTTTGTTGTTTTTTTGTAGAGATATGGAAGATTTGAGAGTGTCAAAGTGCACCTATGGTGCTGGAACTTTAATGGTTATTTTATCTTCAACTACTACTTTTGATTGGTTGTCCAACGAGTTGTGTAGTAGATTTAAGCTTAAGTTTGGTCATTTTGAATTGAGGTACTCCTTTACATATTGCTCCAATTGTTTATTGGAATCGGATGATGATTTGAAAGTCATGTTTATGGTATGTGGACTGATGAAGGATCAATTAATTCACATTTCTGTTAGAGATAAGGCTGTGGTAAATCATGTTCAAACAGTTAATACGAACATAATTGCCTCTCCTTTTTTGTTGGAGGCTGTTCCTAATAATGACTATGTTGCACAAGATGAGGATACATGTAAAGATTCAAGTGTGGCTGGTAGTATTGTTGATTCAAGTGCAGCTTCTTCTTCTTGTTTGAGTATAGATTTTGATAGTACTAGAAGTGAATTTGGAAATGATTATTTAGGCAAATATGGTAGTTGTGGAGGTCGTAAGTATTTGTCTATTGATTGGGAGGGTTATATTACTCATGAGGGTCAGAAGTTTAAGGGTGGAGTTTGTGAATTCCGTGATAAGTTGGCTAAGTACGCGATTGAGAATGGTTTTGAGATGAAGTATTTGAAAAATGAGCCTCGTCGTGTTACTGCTATGTGTGCTAAGAAGGAATCAGATGGCTATGAGTGGCATGTACATGCTGTTAATTCTAATGTAAATGGATTCTTTTATATTAAGAATTTAAATAACGTACATAGTTGCACTGGTTTGATCCGAGAGAAGAGAAATAAGGCAATGGGGTCTCGTTTGGTGTCTTCAATTGTCAAGGATAAAGTTCGTAGCAATCCTTTGGTAAGGCCCATTGAGCTGATTACTGATTTGAAGAAAAATTATGGATTGGATATCCCTTATCATGTTGCGTGGTATGGGAAGGAGTCGGCTACTAAGTATTTACATGGTGATGAGGAGTTGTCTTATGCTCACCTGCCTTGGTATGTGGATGTTTTGAAGGCCAGTAATGTTGGATCTCATTGTGTGCTTGATTGTGGCGAGGATGGTTCTCGTTTCCAGCGGACCTTTATATGTTTCAAGGCCTCCATTGATGGTTTTCGATGGTGTAGGCCTATGCTGTTCATTGATGGTATTTTCGTCACAAACAAGTACAAGGGTACTCTTCTAGGAGCTACTGCAAAGAATGGAAATCAAGGTATGCATTGCTTTTTTTTTTCACTGCTGTCGTTACTATTTTTTGTACTTGTTATGCAAATGAATTGATGTTAAGTAGTATGGAGTTGTACACTTTTATCGTACCCATTACGCAAATGCAAATGATGTAGTTGTTGGCTTCCATTGAGTGATATGAACAGTAGCTATGCAAATTTAAATGACGTAGTTGTTGACTTCCATTGACTGGTATGGACAGTATAGCTATGCAAATGTAAATGACGTAGTTGTTGGCTTCCATTGACTGGTATGAATAGTTGCTACACTGTTCATACCCTGCATCTGAGTATTTTTATGCATTGTAGTTTTACTCTGCTTCATGTGGTAACAATCTTAGGTCTTGCAATGATCACACTAACTAATACAATTCTCTGTTTCTTGTAGAGGTATTCCCTTTTGCCTTTGCAACTGTATCTGGTGAAACTGTGGACAATTGGAGGCGGTTTCTGCAAAGGATATTTGAAGTCTTGGTGGATGAAGGTGCGACTTACATTCATTTCTGATAAGCATGGTGCTATTATCGATGCTGTTAGGACTGTTTTTCCTTTTTCTCCCCATAGTTTTTGTCTATATCATTTGAAAGACAACTTGAAAAAGAAGTATCCGCATTCTGTTGGTTCCTTTTTCAAGGATCATATTTTATGGCTTTTTTGTAAGTTGTTGTATGCACCGACTGTTGAGGAATATTAGGATAGATTGAAAAAATTAAGAGATGATGGCGATGCAACAATAATTGATAAGTTTTTGGCTGATCTTCCTGTCCAAAATTTTGCTAATGCATTTTTTCCGGGAAAGAGGTATGGGGAGGTTAGTAATGCCTTGTCCGAGTCATTTAATTCATGGGTTAAGGAGGTGGGTAGGCTTCCAATTTATGAGCTGATTAATACTATTAGGATCAAAATGATGGAGATGATTTCTAGGAGGAAGCTTGCATCCGAGAAATTGTGTACTGTTTTGTGTCCGGTTATTGAGGATGAGTTGAAGAATTTAGCTTCAAAGGGTCGTCATTGGAGAATATGTCGCGCGATTGAATCTATATTTGAAGTTCATGCTAGTTTAAGTGTTATGGTCAATTTGGACGAGAGGTTTTGCTCCTATTATTAGTGGCAATTGCTTGGGTTTCCTTGTCAACATGCAATTCAAGTTATCCTTCATTCCGGGTTATGTTTGTACGACTTTGTTGATGAGTATTACACGGCAAACTTTTATAGGGCTACTTATGCAACATAATAGGAGGACTTGCAAGGCCCCTATTTGATGTAAAGGTTATGAAGTATAAAGAGTTGACTGAGTGTAGTTAGTTTTTAACTAGTTGAAGTGCTAGTTAATGACAATCATAGTTGAAAGGAATAGAAATTGATATGCAAGTTGTTAATATGGTGAAATAGCAGTTACTGCATATGAATACTCTTTGACTTTTGGTATTAATACATAATATTTACCATTTTTGGTATTTTGCAAATTTTGGTTTGGAAGTTTCATATGAATTACTGCTGTTTGAATTATCTATAAAACAACGAACACTGTTTAATGCGCGCTGTTTATATCATTCTTGAAATTACAACATAGATCAATGACATAGTAATAACAAGATAGTTCTATGACATGGTATTAACAATCTATTTCTATCACATAATATTAACATTGTACTTAGAGTGCATTGTTATTTGTTGGAGTTCAACTTTTCAGTTGTTTTAGTGTTATGGAGATATAAAATTAGTGAGTATGTTGATGATATAAAATTGATGTATTAGATGTGATCTTACATAGTTATTGGCAGACAAGTAAGCATTTTTTTGTTTCTGAGTGTTCTGCTTCGCATCATCATTAAGGGCCTCTCCATAAGCATCGATGATTAGTGCAGAAATTGGATCATCTCCCATCAACTTTTCAATGTTATGTTTGTACAATATCGTCCTATTGTTTAGGTAAAAAGGGTCCCTGCAACAATAATGTTGTTCAAATAATAATTCAGCAAATGAAAATCTCATAGCAGTTTAATAACAAGACAGTTCTATGACATAATATTAACAGTGTAATTCTAGATAGTTCTACTACATAGTATTAACAATGTAATTCTATGACAGATTGGCTTACTCATCGGAATCAGATGCAGTTTTCCAGTAATTTTTCGACTTCTTCTTTGATATTTCATCCAGCCTGTTGAAGACCTCATACATGTGCAACTAAAGGTATGTATCTTTGTCCTTTTTTTTGTTGGCTGCATCTTCGCTTTGGCTTGCTCTTTTTCGAGCTTTCTTATGTGCTTTGGGGTATGTGTAATCTTCTTTTTTTGCAGGCTTTCTGTCTTTTCTATCTTTGATTATTTTGATGCCAGAACGTAACTTCCGTGTTCCTACTTCTTTCGCTTGCATGATAACAGATTTTTCAGGAGTTTTCTCATCAGCATTCTCATCTTCATCATTAGGAGATTCTTGCATCTCCAATTCACTTTCTTCCTTCTCCTCTTCCATTGTGTTATCATCTTTCTGATTGTCTTTTCCATCTGTTCTTTCAAGGTTCTCTGCTGGTTTCTCAATTTTCTGCTCAATCTTTTCTGTTGTTTCACCTTCAACTGCTTTGTTGTCGTCTCGTTCTTCTGCTATTCTCTCATCTTTTTTCTCCTTATCAGCTTGTTCTTTCATTGGAATTTCTCCTTGTTCCCCTTGTTTGAGATTTTTCCCCATCATATGTTTCAAAGAGGCAATAACAGTGTCTTTTTCTTTCATGCTCTCAATGCAGGACAACTTTTCCCCTTCAAGTATTTCACGTTGTTCCTGTAGCTGTCTCCTGTTTGATTTTAGTGCATGAAGTTCCCCTTGTAATTTTCTACTTTCTTTTTGCTCTTGGTCAAGCTGCTTTTTCAGTATTTCGATTTGTTGCTCCAAATCTTCTTTTTTAGCCCATATTTGATGAATGAATGTATTTTTCTTGATGCAGGATTCTATAGCAGTCTGCATCATATCCTTTCGAGTATCTGCCTTTTCAATCCAATAGTCGACTGCTTCCTTCAACTGTTGGATTTTCTCATGGGTAGGGACTGTTTCATGCTTGTAGTACTCTGGGATTGAACCCACTATGTCCTTCAAAAATGTTGTCGACGTTGTCTTCCTGGCTGTCAAGTTCTGGATCCTGTTGCTGGACATTAACAATCCTCTCCTCCGTCATTGTGTTTGCACTAAGGTCAACTGCTTGTTCTTCAATTTCATCATCAGCTTTGCATCCCAATGATTGCGCATAGTCTTCATTTTCCTCCTGAAGCACAAGAGTTTTTTTTTCTGCTTAGGCTAATAATAGAACGTTCGCAACTAAAACTGATAATTTTGTTTTTGGTTTCTGGTTGCATTTGGATATTTAAATGATTTACATTTGTTTTTAATTTGTGGAGAAATTTAACTTTTGCTCCTCTTGTGGAGTTTTTGTCTGGGTTACACTTTGGTCCACATTTTCATGGAAGCTGAAGTTCTGTTTCTGGGTAATAACAGTCTGCTTTTTTCCTTTTCGCGTTTGACTCTTTAACTGTCACAAATATTAGAGAGGAAAAAAAAAAGATTAGCAAATTTATATACATTTATATGTGTTTGTACACCGTCAATTCAGTTTTCAAATATAAATGTTTGATCATTGTAGGTTATCTTACCCAAACTTTAAGTGTGATAACAAAGTCATCATCCTCTTCATTTTCTTCTTGTTCTTCATGGTCTGCATGATCAGTCTTTGTTGCTTTTTCTTCTTTTTCATTGTCAGCAGGTTTTATCTGTTTAATGATTGGAGTCAGTAGTAATTATGGTGTACTAACATTATATATGTTTATGGAAGTACGAAAATGCCTTAATGTTTTCATATTTTGCAATATTCAGCTTGATATTGAGCTCCGGAAGGCTCCATGTCACGACCCGATTCGAGAATAAAGAATACTCCCGAATCAGGGTGCGTGAATTGAAATAAATAAATAAAATGACTAAAAAATTGATTAAAATACATTACTATTATATTTATAAAAACAAATTAAAATAATCTTACAAGGGTACAAGATATAAATAAAAGTTTAACACTCTAAACTAGTCCAACTTCTCCGGTTTCGGCTTTGTCTTGCCCACTAAATGATCTGAAAAACAAAGTAGGTGAGGGATGAGCAAACCACCGCTCAGTGAGTAGATTATGTAATATGCCAGTCAAGCAATGCCATTTTACACACTCTAGAAAATATAATATAAATATACACAATCCAAATCATATCACATCATTCCTTCAAATCTTGGTTATCCTTCACAAATTGTACCCAGCACGTGACCCCTATTGGCCTCACTGCCCTATATCCCCGTCTGGTACACATTTATCCTTCGGATACCCTGTCACTGAAGTTCTTATGTTCGATGAATAACACATACTTCACAAAAACTCCAAATAATACATAATATTGCACAAATTAGACATGCTTGACTTGAAAATAGAGAGAGATTTGTAAATAGAATAAATCCATGATTTATCACAAAATAAGAACTTTTAGAACACATTACATAACCCACTCACCAAGATAAGCATGAAATATTGCAAGACAAACACACATGCTCTTCATCTTGTTTCTTTTTCTTCCTTCTCTCTCTCTCTCTCTCTCTCTCTCTCTCTCTCTCTCTCTCTCACACACACACACACTACTTCATGGTAGAAATCTATCTTAAAGGATTGGAATGAATGATTCAAATAAGGAAGCATGATATTTATAGTAGAGGCTATGCATGCACCCAAATAATATTTATATAAACAATATTTTAAATTACCAAAAGATAAGATATAAAATTAAGGGAATAATGTGACTCATCCCCTTTGGCCAATGAAATCACAACACACACCACCAAAAGATAAGATAGAAAGATTAGGGAATAAGGTGAGTTATCAAGTTAGAATAGAGTGTTGATACAATGAATGGGGAGAGGAGAATAAGAAAGAAGCTTAGGCTAGGTGACTCACCAACTTTAGACTAGGTGACTCACATCCAATAGATGAACAACTCATCCCAATTTGGGATAAAAATCATATTTTTTGAAGAGAAAGAAAGAGGGAAAGGGGGAAGAATGGGAGGATGATGGTTTGATTAAAACAAATTCTAAGTCTCTACACATGGATAACAAGAATGGTGCCATCCTTCAACTAAAAGGATAATCTCATACTAGACTCAAGATTTAATAACATATAAATCTTCACAATAAATATTTAAATAAGAAAAAATCATATTGATAAATAATTATTATATATATATATATATATTTTTTTTTTTTTTTCGGGTTCTCACACTCCATTTGACAGCCGCTGGTTTGTGATCTTCTCTTCCAGGAATTGGACTGATCAGGTTAGTTCTTTCACACAGCCAATACTGTACACATGTTTTTCAATATAAAGTGTCAATGCACATGAAAACAAATAATATAATAGGATTAACAAATGGATGTAGTTTCTTACTAGGATTAGCACAAGGCAACCACTCACACTTGGTTGATTTGTCTTGTCTATTTTATTTTTCATAGCTTGGTCCAGTCCAAAATACATGTAATCTAAGACTCCTTGTGCCCAGTTGTAGCTGGTCATTGCTTCTAAGGTGTCGATCATAGTCAAAAAAGGTCCAAGCCATTGTCGCCCCAGAGTTGCAAAAGAGATTTGTGATGAAGAGCTCTAGGATTAACAACCTCACAACATCCATTGCATTCTTGTTTCTGTCATCTGCTATTGCTGTGTTCAGACACCTATCAACTTCAGTTTTTGTGATTTTTTTTGAATTCTTGAAGTATTTCTCTTCAAAGTTCAAATTTGTTCTTGTGGAAGTTGTTGTGCTTGGCAACTTGTTTCCTTTGTTTGGCAATCCAAAGATGTCAGACACATCGTTGCTTGTAATTTCATACTCGTTGCCTTCACTGAATTTGAATTTTTTGGTTGCAGGGTTGTAGAGTCTGATCAGTCTTATTAGTTGATAATTAGACTTCTGGCACTCTGTCTTGGTGAACTGTCCTGCCATGTAAGCCTTGATGATGCTCCAAAATAGCGTTTTTTGTAGGATCTTGAGGACATTCTTTCTTGCTTCAAGCTTGTCTTTTACCGTTTGAATTGTGTTGTCAAATGAGAGCATGTTGCTCTTGATCTGCACATAATTTGGGTTATTGCGTATGCTTGGTTTAGGTTTTTGTGTTTAGGATGGTGTTCTTTTGTCTTCGTTGTTTTCTTCGGTTTCAGTGTGTTTGTGGATTTGGGTGTGGATGGTTTTGGTGTTTGTTTAGCTTTGGTGTTTGGTTTCGGTGGATCGGCTTTAGGTGTTGATAGTTTGGCTTTTGCTGTTGTTGGTGGTGTGCCTTGTGTGTTTGTTGATGCTATTTTGGCCTTTTGCTGGCTTGGGATCCTTTTGTATGTTTTTTTTTTTTGTATTTCAACCCGCTTACCTTTTTCCATATGACCACCTGCTAAGTGAAGCAAATAGGTTACTTTAACTCAACAAAAGAAAGATGACAAATGAGAATTAATACTTCTATGACATGGTATTAACTGTTTACTTCTATGCATTTGAACCTCATGCTTCTCTTTCTAGTGCACTACAATTTATTTCATATGCATTTCTAGTGCATGTTATAAATTTTGGTCTATGACATGGTATTAATCAAGATGCATAGCAGTAGCATATTTTGATTAACAAAGCATGCTATATTTTTTGGTCTTCAAGTGCACTGCTTCGTAGTGCACTAGAGAGAGCAAGATGTATAGCAGTCCCAGATTTTGACTAACAAAGCATGCTATATATTTTGGTCTTCAAGGCAGTGCACTAGAAGAGCAAGATGCATAGCAGTCCCAGATTTTCAGTAACAAAGCATTCTATATATTTTGAAGTTCTATGACATAGTATTAACAGTTCAAGTTCTATGGCATAGTATTAACAGTTGTGAAACATATACTTTTGCAGTCGAAACATGCTTCTTTTCAAAACATTGCTATTGGACTTTGAAGTTAGAGATTTTGTAATACCTGAGAGTTTGATACTGATTCTTTGTCAGTCATTTCTGAAGCTTCTTAGTTTTTTGCATCTGGAGTGCTTCTTGCAGTTTTAGGGTTTTGTTGTGTCGATTTTGAAGACATGTGGCTCTGGCAGATTGTTGCTCGTTGATTGGTCGTTATGGAGTTTGTCTTCTGCGCAGCGGTTATAGAAGTTGTGGGCTGCTTTTGGAATCGGTGTCGCAAAGATCGGAGTGAGAGGTGAGTTGGTTTTCACTTTTTGGGTCGTGCGTGCTATCGTCTATCCTGTTCTCTGCGTTTAACTGTTTTTTTTGCGTTTAATTGTTGTTTTTTTTTATGGACATGGTGAAATTGGGCTTTTTTTATAAAATTTTCTGGGCTTTTTTTTGGAGACTTTTTGTGATTTCTTTTAGTTTATTTGGGCTTTTTTTTTTTTGTCAAATTAGATTGGGCTTTTTTTCTGTATTTTATGATGGCTTATTTGATTTTTTTGGGCTTTAGCTCGTTTCTCACCTCGTTTTTGTCAACTTGGGCTGGGCTTTTTGAAAGTCACTGTTAATGCGCATTTTCAAACCCACTGTTAAGAATTTTGAAAATGAGAAGCTACAGAGTAACAATTTTTTACATTTGAATTTCACTACACAGTAACTATAAAGTCAAGAAGCAGCAAAAGATTTTGTTTAGAAGCTACATATTAACAATTTGACATTTTGAAGTTAGAAGCTACATATTGGACAGTTCTAAAATCTATGAAATCCATGCTTTCATCCTTTATTCCCTTCTGTGAAATACCAACTTTTTTCACTTGCCATTGTCTTCAATAAAATTTCTTTTCTCATTTCCCACACTTGCTCTGTACTCAAGCTTTCTTCAAATTTTTTTCGTTGCGACAACTGATGCATGTAGTACATGACAAATACACCACAATCTTTTCTGCAAATTCACAAACACATATGCAATATTTAGTGAATCATAGTTTAATTTGAATCGGGGAAGAAAAGTGTTATTGTGACACTTACGAATTTTCGGGTTGTTGGGCGCATTCCCTGTCCTCCTTAAAGTTGAATTTGGTGGGATCATGTTTCATAAGATATTGTATTGTTTGAGCAATTGTTGGGGTAACTTTCAGGTTTGGAAGAAGTTTTGCAATGTCTTCGGTGAATTCTTCATTGTAGACTGGCTTCTTGAATTCAAGAAGTGTGAAGCTGTTTTCTTTTAAAAAATTTGGAGCACATTCCTTCACACTATTGAGGAAGACATTTGAGGCGTCTACCTGCATTGTAGGTAAGTATGTTGTTAGCTTCACTGATTCTTGTTTAACTGTTTTGTTAATGCCTTGTATTAATAGTTCACAGTAGGAGTCTGTCTTACCAAAATTACTGCTTTTTTGTTGTAGTATTCAATTGTTTGCTCCGTTTCCCCCCTCAAAGAGTTGTAGTGCGTCCATTGCAATGAAATGGTGTCAAAGACAAGGAGGGTGTGGTGGCTGTCATCCATTATTGGTATGAAAACCTTTGAAGTTTTCTCTATTAATTCAAGAATTTTGAAAAAATATTCATCAAACGTTCTTGTGTGCATTTTCCCTGTGAGATACCTTTGCAAGATTAATAGTTTCAGCATTAGAAAGAATGTGAAAAGTATAGGAAGATGAATAATTTGTGATATTCACTAGAGGTGATGAGATAGCTATTATCTTACGTAAGTGTAGCACGTGATGTATGCATTCTATTGTTTTTCAGGGTCCTTCTTTTCATCTTATCCATTATCTCTTCTGCTTCACCTTCTTTCTTTTCTCCTTTATCCTCTTCACTCTGCATTTCTTGTGCTAATTTTTGATCTCTCAAGGAGACAATGACAGCTTCCTTTTCATTTATAATCTCCAAGTAGGAAATCTTCTCTGCAAGAAGTTGATCATTTTCTAGCTGCAGCTTTGTCATGCAGGATTTTTCCTTATAAAGATCAAGTTGAATGGAATTCTTGTGATATGCTTCTCCCTTAACCAGCTTCTGCAATTGCTGCTACTGCTTCCTTAATTCTTCTTTTTCATTGTATAGCATCTGAATCAATTTATTCTTTTATATGCAGGATGCTATTACATCATGGATCTATTGATGCTCTCCTTTCTTTATCCAATATTCAGCAGCATTATTGATCTCCATCATATACTCTTTTGTAAGCGGTATTTCATCCTCCTTGTATTCTGGGATTGATCTAACAACTTCCTCAAACAACGTTGAATTCTTGAATTCTGGGAGTTCAGTTTGGAGGTCATCTTGTAGCTGGTGGTGTTGGTGGACTTCATGTTCTTGGTTCTCATCATCCTCTTCTTCATTTTCTTCTTCAGCAGCATCATCATGCTCTTCATCCACTTCTTCAGCAGCATCATTCTCCTCTTCATTTTCTTCTTGAACAGCATCATCTTGCTCTTCATTCACTTCTTCAGCAGCATCATCCTCCTCTTGAACTTTAGTGCTTTTTATTTGTTTGTTAAGTAGAGTTTAGTATTAAGAGTGTACTTCTATAACATGGTATTAAGAGTGTACTTCTATGACATGGTATTAATAGTTTACTTCTGTGAAATGGTATTAATAGTTTACATCTATGACATGGTATTAATAGTTAGGTTTTATGACATGGTATTAAGAATGTACGTCTAGGACATGTTATTAACAATGTATTCATATCAGCTGCAGATTATTTGAAAAGAAAGAGTACCTTTATCTGGTTGTTCTTTAGATGATGAAGCTTCGCACTCAGTTCTTGAAGACTCCATTTGACAGCCCCTGGTGTCATTTGTTCTCTTCCAGGAATTGGAGTGAGCAGGTTAGATCTTTGACAGAGCCAATACTGCACAATTTTTTGTTTGCAATATCACTTGTCAATTCATATCATTAGAATAATGCTATAAATTTGCAATTTGGAGATTTGTGTTCTTACCAGTATTAGGACTAGGCAGCCACTCACGCTTGGCTGCTTTTTTTTGTCCTTCTTGTTCTTCTTTGCTTGTTCCAATCCAAAGTACATGTAGTCCAAAACTCCTTAAGCCCAATTATATTTCCCCATCTCTTCTAAGGTGTCTATTGTGGTTGTGTATGTCCAAGCAAGTGTACAACCAGAGTTGCAGAATAGATTGGTCATGAAGAGTTGTAGGATTATCAATCTTGTTACATCCATCGGACCCTCTTCTGTTTCATCTTCAAGTGCTAAGTTCAAGCACTTATCAATTGAAGTCTTTGTTATCTTCTTATAACCCGTGAAGTATTTCTTCACAAAATGCGAGTCTGGCCTTGTTGAGCTTGTCGTGCTTGGTAGCTTGTTGCCTCTGTTTGGCAAGCCAAAAATTTCAGCCACATCTTGGCTTTTCATCTCACTGTGACCATCATTAAACTTGAACTTCCTTGTCTTTGTGTCGTAGTCTTTTATGAGTCTCACGATATCATAGTTAGACTTCATGCACTCTAGCTTTGTTAACCTTTTCTGCATATATGCTTCTATCAGTGGCCAAAAAGGTGTCTTTGATAGCAGTGTCAAGATATCATTCCGGTTTTCAAGTCTTTGTCTAATGTTGTCAATTGTTGCTGTAAAAGAGAGCATGTTGCTCTTGATTTGCACATAGTTTGGGTCTTCCCATCTGCCTGACTTCTTGTTTGTTTTTGTTTTGGATGATGACTGTTGGCCTTTCTTCATTCTTTATTTGGTATACCTGCATTAGAAATAGCAACATGATAGGCATTAATCAACATGACAGTAAAGTAGCAGTGTTAATACCCTATACTGGAACTTTACAGTGGTAGAAATGCATCAGACATAGGATTTTATAAGAAACAATCAATGTTATTACCGTATACTAGAACTATATAGTGTTAGACATGCATTACAAATAGGATTTCATAGGAAACAAGCGGTATTAATACCCCATACTGGAACTTTACAGTGGTAGATATTCATCAGAAATAGGATTTCAGAGGAAAAAATCAGTGTTATTACCAGATACTGGAACTGTACAGTGGTAGACATTCATCATAAATAGAATTTCAGAGGAAACAAGCAGTATTAATACCCTATGTTGGAAGTTTACAGTGGTAGACATGCATCAGAAATAGGATTTTTAGAGGAAACAAGCAGTGTTATTACCCTATATTAGAACTTTACAGCCATTAATCAGAATGACAGTAAACTAGCGACTAAAATACTGATAGTAAGCAGTCAGTGCAATAGTGAAATCCAATATAGTTTCAAGATTTTGTCCTTGATTCAAATCTAAAATACTGTTATTACCCTAGACTGGAACTCTATAGCAATTAATCAAAATTACAGTATAGGTTTGTAAATGTCTTACCTTTGAAGTGTTTTCTTGTCGAAATTGTTCTATGAATTTTTGTCTTGGTTTTGTAGGTGGAGGTCAGTGTGGTGTTTGTTTTTGAAAGTAGATAAAGCTCGGTGCTTGTTATGGAGTTTCGGTTTCGAGCGATGAAGAAGACGCTTTGATGAAGACGGTGACTGAAGGGACGTTTCGCTGAGATGGTTAATTGAAGTCGCGGGCTGGAAGTTACGATTTTGTTTTCCATTTTTTTGAACGAAATTACGGTTTTCGAGATGGTAAAATATTTGGGCTTTTTTATAAGTTTGGGCTGGGGTTGTTTTGGGTGCTTTTTGAGTTTTTTTCTGTTGGGCTTGATAGTGGCAGTTCTTGTAATATATTGGAACTTCAATACTAATTTGTTATTTAATAAATGGGTTTTGGGTGTGTTTATGAAGTGTTTTTCATATGGGGTTTTTTTTATAATTTCAGCTCCCATTTTGGGTATATTAGTGAAGCTCCCTTATAATATTTGTACTCACCCACCCTCAATTATCTGTAGGAAATGTCTTTATAAAAAATACTTGTAACCTTCAATAGTCTTTCTAATACTCTTGAGTAGTTTTCCCCAAGTTGTCTTTAATTATGATATTTGTACTCAACCAACCACCCTCGAGTTGTCTTTAGGAGCTGTCTTTGTAATATCTTTAGACTGTACCCTTCAGTCGTCTTTCTAAATACCCATCCTTGAGTAGTTTTCCTCAAGTTATCTTTATAAAATTTGTATCAACTAGTGCACAACAAGAGTGTGTCACTATTAACAGTGTAAAACCGTAACTCTAAGAAAGAGCACAACCAACTTTAATTGTTAAATTCGAACCAACCCTTGGATGTCGAAGGCGTCCTTGGGGTGATCTCGCAGTTCCTACGACAGGTGCTTCCCTCTAGGCGGCATGCTCACCGACCGATGTATTTTTACATCCCACAGCTTCAGCATATTGCTTGTTACAAAATGTTAAACAGTTTTTTTTTAAACCCTGCAATCTTAGAATTTGTTTCTTTGGGGCTAAATAGAATAGTTTTTTCCTTAACCTTGTAATCTTATAAACAACTTTATTAATTGTTTAAAATTTGTTTTAACTTTAATTTTTAAATTTAAATCTTTAAGTAGATACGATGGTTAAATTTAGGAGTAGTGAGATTTGAAATTGAGAGTGCAAAGGGTGTTAGCTCACTGCCTTTGTCAACTAGCCTAATTCACACCTCCAACAATATTAATATTAATAAAAGTATACCCATTTCACTTTGAATCAAGAGATTTTATGGTCTTTTAGAATTACACAAATTTCAATGCGCATTATGAATAGACCAAAACTAAATAACAAATCACATAGGGTTTAGGAATAAATGGATCGTAGAGACACAGACATACCTTGGAATTTAAGTACCAAAACCAATTGTGAAAGAAAAAGAAAATATCAAACCGAATACTTAATTTTCCATTAGATTGATCCTTACCATTCACTAAAATGTTACTCTTTAACACATCTCTTTGTCCAATCCTCTGTTTAAAGACAGAGTTGGGGGCTTATTCAAATAAAAGGACTCCTCTGAGTTCTGCGTCCATTTCTTTGCATTAATACCTTCCATAAATGAAATGAAAAGGAAATGTATATGCTGATGAATACAAGTGAAACTGGATTTCGAGTGATAATTGCTGAGCTCCGGATTCAGTTATATTTTCAGTTATTTTTAGTTATGAAAATTATTTATTTTTTCAATTAAATTAAATGGATAAATAAGAATTCATCAATAACATATTGTCAATCAACGACAATATAAACCTCAACTGCTTTCTCATTTTCAATTATATTTTATGGTTGGTCATGTCGACTGCGAATAGAAACCTCAACTGCTTTGTCATTTATAAAATTGTTTATTTCAATAAATGAAAAATTATTGCAGACTAAAAGAACGTGAAAATAAGTTTTTTCTTTTCTTTTCTTTTTAAAATTGTTAAAAATGCATTGATGATTAGCCACAAAAGGACAATGAACAAGAGAAATTGTAAACAAAAAAAATAATAAGAACAGACAAATCATTGTGTCCACCCACCCCCAAGTTGTCTTTACGAGCTGTGTTTATAATATTCGTACCTACTGAGCCAGTAAGTAAAGGTTTCTAATTGAAGCCAAATTCAAAGCCAGTTCATTTCATTCATACCTTGGGAAACTAAGAGCCAAATATATATTTCCCAATTCCGTTGTATTCACCTCATCAAGAACATCATGACTGAACTTGCCTTTCCTTTGGCAACCAGACTCATTGAAAAGCTGGGGTCCATTGTTTCTGAAGAGATTTCCTTGGCATGGGGCGTTCAAGCTGATCTGCAAAAGCTTGGGCACACAATGTCCATCATCAAAGATGTTCTCTTGGATGCCGAACAGAAGCAAGCTCATAACCAGCAGCTACGCAGTTGGCTACGACAGCTTAAACATGTGTTTCTTGATGCCGAGGATTTGTTGGATGAGTTCGAGTGCTAAGCTTTGCGGAGGCAAGTGGTGGAAACATTTCATCCCACAACTGGAAAGGTACGCCGTTTCTTCTCTCGTTCTAATCCAATGGCATTCTGTTCGAGAGTAGCTCATCAAATCAAGGAGATTAAGGAGAGGTTAGATGAGCTCAAGTCCAACAGGGCTATATTTGATTCTCTCACTAGTATTGATCATCATGGAGGTGGTGATCATCATAAAAGACCCTTCATTCCTGCTTCAAAGGTTATTGGTAGAGAGTCTGAGAAGGAAGAAATTGTAAATCTGTTGATGCAACAAGTTGATGTTGATCAAAGTGGGAATTCTAATAATAAAGTCTCTGTCATTCCGATAGTGGGGATTGGAGGTTTCGGGAAGACCACACTTGCCAAGTGGGTGTACGATGATAAAAGGGTCGTTGGGCATTTCGAATTGAGGATGCGGGCATCTGTTCCGGTGGACTTTGAACTTACTGAATTGACAAGACTGATTCTTGGTTCTGCATTAGATACAGAGATCAGTGATAAATTGACTCTGGATCAGTTGCAAGGAAGGCTACGTGAAGCTTTAAAGGATAAGAAATTTCTGCTTGTCTTGGATGATGTTTGGAATGATGACGCTTTGAAGTGGAGTCAGTTGAGAGATCTAGTGACAGAGGGAGCCAAGTCTGGAAGTAAGATTTTAGTGACGACAAGAAGTACCGCAGTTGCTGAGATCATGGGCCACTCCAGCAAACATTGATTTAGAATTTCTTTCTTTCGAGGATTCCTTGTCATTGTTTGTAGAATGTGCTTTTAAAGAGGGACATGATAAACAGTATCCAAGCCTCTTTAAAATGGGAGAAGACATTGTCAGAAAGTGTGGAGGGGTTCCATTGGCAGTGAAAACTTTAGGGAGTCAACTATACTCAAAGACTGATGAACGGGAATGGAAATTGGTGAGAGATTCTGAGATATGGGAATTGAAACAAGAAGATGCTGGTCACATTTTACCTGCTTTGAGATTGAGTTATACCCGATTGCCTCCTCATTTGAGACAATGTCTTGCTTCCTGTTCACATCTTCGAAAGGATATGATTAGATTTAGTAGTTTGAGTTTGATCAAATATTGGATGGCACATGAAATCCTTGATCAATCTCGTGATCATGGGAATATGGAGTTGGAAGACATTGGAGAGCTATATTTTAAAGATTTATGGGCGATATCCTTCTTTCAAAACGTTACTGATTATGGAATGTGCTGCGAATTTGATATGCATGATCTTATCCATGATCTTGTACAATCAGTTGCACAAGGTGAGTGTTTTACACTGAAGTCTACAAACACCAAAGACATATCTGAAAATGTTAGACATTTGACATTTTTGGAAGCTGGCCAAAATGTTTCAACAACCTTGCAAAAGTTGAACAAAGTGCGGACTATAGTAGCAGACGACATAGAGATTGATGAATCCTTCCTGTGTACTTACTTTTCAAGATTCAAGTATTTGCAAGTGCTTCAGTTATGGAAAGTATCATTACAAGTGTTGCCAAGTTCCATTGGTTCCCTGAAACATTTGAGATATCTGGACTTGAGTACTAATGAAGCAATAACGAAACTCCCTAATGCAATTTGCAGACTGCAGAGCTTGCAAACTCTATCTCTTGGTGGTTGTGAGAATCTCCAAGAGTTACCGAGAGATATAAGCAAATTGATCAGTCTTACATCACTGTCGTTAACCACAAAACAAACAAGTTTTACAGAGAATGGGGTGGGATGCTTGAAATCACTTCGATTACTTGGTATTGTCAGGTGTAGCAATTTAACCTCTTTGCCGTGTGAAACGAGCTATCTTGCTTCCTTACGGACTCTGTGGATAGAAGAATGCAAACAACTGGATTTGGGGAACTTAAATTATCAAGGAACTCCATTGAGGCTCCAGAAATTTTTAATTAAACGACTACCAAGGATGGTGGCATTGCCTGAATGGTTTCAAGGAGCGGCTAACACCCTTCAATTCTTGTCTATTGGCACGTGTGAGAATTTGGAGGCATTACCTGAGTGGTTGGCAAGTTTCACATCACTTAGAAAGTTGGCTTTATATTCATGTCATAAATTGTCGTCTCTGCCAGAGGGGATGCATTCTCTTACCTCCTTAAGAGAACTTGTGATTCATGATTGTCCTGAATTGGAGAGGAGATGCCAGCGCGACATTGGAGAAGATTGGCCCAAGATTTCTCATGTGCCACATGTTTCCTTGCCCTCCATCAATTGATTTCTCCATATATAATATATGCGAACAAGGTGGGTCCTCTCGTGTGTTTGTTCTATACTAATTCCTAGTTTCTTTCCTCAATTGTCTCAGTCTTTCTTTCTTTTCCTTTGTTTGTTTGTTTTCTTGTGTCTGGGTACTTACTGGGTTGTGTTTTATTTAGTTTGGATTGTTTCATACTTAGATGAATTTGATTTGATTTTATTCAAGTTGTGGAGTGGATGATCAAAAATAAAACAATCGTCTTTGTAAATAATAGTTGTGGATATGCGTGGTGTATTGTGCACAACGACTTTGTTTACTTTCTTTGTATCGCTTGCTAATTCCATTATTGTATATATGCAATGTGATGAATGATTTCATCCATAACATCTTCTCAAACTACCTTAATATTATTATAATCTTTATTTATTTTTTATTATTATGAGGTGTCTCCTGCACTTATTGTGGAGGAATGATGCAAGCCACGCATGTTGACAGCCAGATCCTCATACTAAAATTTTCATTTTTCATTTTTCATTTTCATCTTTTCTTACCATTCTTTCTCATTCACCAATTACATCACCCCACATACATTGCACTTCAATCCCAAAATTTGCATCAAGGACCTCTTGACTTGGAACTAGCAAGTCGAATCTTGCGTTCCCCCGCTGACCTAGTCCGAGCCTCGGTAAATCCAACCAATCGTGGATCCAAGAATTTTTTGTGTTGGGAGCAGAATGTGGAAGCGCAAAGCATTTAGTTTTAAGATAAAGATAACCCACGCCAAAAGAATTGTACCCAAGATAGACATATGAAATGAAACAAAATTTATATAATTAGAGATATCTGCCAATAGCTTTGTCCCTTTTAAATCCATCACTTATTTTTGTCAACAGATTGCCCCCTTCCTATTTTCTCTCAGGACTTTTCTCAAAGACTTTGACCCCTTCAAACAGAACTTTCAAAGGACATTATGGGAGACTTCAAGACTTTGACCCCTTCACTCGTCCCTTGTTAGATCTACCACTGCATCCAATTCACCAAAAATTCATCCTAACGTCAAAAAACCCACCGAAAAATTCTACAAGTTCTTTGTAATATGCATGTTCAATTTTATGACCTCAAATCCATAATTTGACCCCGAAAATAAATTCATTTCCACGTTCCTTATATTACTAAACAATTTTCAGTTTTTCTTTTATTTGAAAACAGAAAATAGTTATATAGTTTTTTTTATGTTTCCAGTAAAAGAAACCTAAAATGGTTATCAAAGAAGAGTTACATTAATTGGGTATTAATTTACCTATCATATTTTGCCTCAAGAACTTAATTACTTAGTTTGAGAATAGTAGTCCAAGGTTAAACTCACCCAATAAAATGACAGAATAAATATAAGAAATAATCCAAAGGGAAGAAGAATGAGGACCAGTTGACCCATAGCCCAAAACCTTCATAACAAAATTCCGCGTAGCCATGCATTGTTCAAGCCCTATGTTTTGGGTCATACTAAAGTGTACCAGACGGTATGGGCTACCCAAAAGTCAGTATGTGTATAAATGTCATGTTAACTGTTTTTAAATTTGAGTAGGAGAAGCAGACCTCAATTAAGCTAGTTGGCTATTGCAATGAGCTCGTCTCTTTGCGCTAAAATTTGAATTCCCCTTCTCGTAAAAATATATATATTAATATGGATCATGAGCCTTTACATAGTTCTTGTACATTTACCCGCATTTCACAATATCTAAGCCATTCAAATTATGTAACTGTTTAAGACATGACACATGATATGTGAGTAAACTTTTAAAATTAATATAAAAAAATTAAGATTCAATTTAAAATTAAAAGAATATAAAATCACAAAATTTAGATTGAAAACCAACTCCCCCTACCCACCACTACCCACGCCAACGCTGCCCAAGCCACCATACAAGCTGCCATTTCACTGTCTCTTTTTCTGGCCAAGCCTAACCCTGAGAAGCCACAAATCTAGCCCCCCCTCCCTCCAAAATCATGATATAAGCAGGGCGTCAACACAAACCAAAATACTGTATGTGGGAACATGGAAATTTATTTGTACAAACTGTGTCGGTTATAATTATTTTTTTGTTCAATTGAGTACACTGAGAAGAGCGATGAGTGGAGAGGTTGATTGTTGGAATAATATACCAATCTATTTTGATCTTTCATATAATACTTTAGGTTATAAGTGGATCGATTAGTTTTAATTTATATGTGTTCTTACCAACCCCTTTCCCCACCCTCCCCTACCTCACTCCAGATTTCCCTTCACCTCCCCAATTCCTCTCAGTCCCCTCCCCCCTCAACTTTCGTGGAGAAGGGTGTGGTTTTTTAGTTTATGTTTCATTTTTTAAAATTTTAACAATAAAGCATTTGTTAATTTTAAACAATTTTTGTAATATAAATTATTTTTTAAACACTTACATTGGTGATGTGTCATGTCTTAAAGAGTTAGATTATTTAAATGGTCTAGATATTGTGAAATGTGGGTAAAATGCACGAGAGCTAAATATGGAGGCTCGGAATCCATATTAATACAAGCGATAGTTGGCAAAAAATAAAAAATAAAAGAGATTTGAGTAAATTAATTTTTTAAACTATTGTTTGTATTATAAAAAATAATAATAATAAAAGAGATTTATGGATGGGAAATAGGCTTCATGAATATGAGTGACAGAGTGAGACTGGAAAATACATGAGAGAGAGAAAGAGAGAGAGAGAGATAGGGCATTTGTGCCCTAAAGAGGTGAGACAATCCATGACACAAGGGTCATGATGCATGTCTAGTAAAGGGAGAGCCCAATCTCAATCAATAGAGATTCCACAGTGAAAAACCATTTGCTTTTCCAGTCCTTTTTTATTTTCTTTCTTTGTGGTCATACTCATATGGATGACAATCCCCTAAAGTGGTTTCCCCCACACCATCACTCATGCACATGCCATTGGTAGAGTAGAAGGTGGGGGGGTGGAGTCATGTCCTTCGAAAGTTAAAAAAGGGTGATTGATTAGGGGGGAAGGGAAGGTGGTGGTGGGATGGCCTCTACCCAACATCCATAGTACAACAAACAGGATTTTGTTGATGCAATGCAACCACAAATTTCCTTTTGACTGTTCTCTCTCTCTCTCTCTCTCTCTCTCTCTCTCTCTCTGTGAGAGGACCCATTCAAATCAAAGAAATTATGATCAATATTAATACAGGAAAGGTCTATTTTTCCCCCTATAATGAAATGGCGCATAAACAAATGATAAGCACTATGAACTCCACATAAACAATTTCTAAAATTCATTAAAGAGGTTTATAATTTTGTTCATTAGTTTCAGAATTGCAAACTAGGTTTAGTGTGACATCATCCTTTTGTGTAATTGAATCTTTCTAAACCATCTTTTACATGCTTGTCGGCCAGTAATAAACTTAGAAATGTTGACATGAATCAACTAACTCCCGATCAAGTGGTATTTTACATTCTGATGTTAAAAACAATGATAATAAATGACATCCAAACAAAGTATGTTTACATGCAAAAAAAATGACCATTGTTAATACAATGCAATTTGGCAGTTAATCCAAGCTTCATGCTTATAAAATTATAGCCAGGAGGAGTAATAAGGCATTAGAAAAAAAGGCATTTCCATGACCATATCCTAATGCAGTTTTTTATTTTATTTTGTATTTCACACCCTAAAATCAACCATGCCATGCTATGTTGCGCCGACACTCCAAACTGCTGGAGTGTCGGAGTGTCGGACACGCCGACACTCCGACACGGCTCCGACACGGCTTCGACACGCGTTGGACACGGTCAACGACTGGGACACGGTCAAGACACGCCACCGACACGGTCAAGACACGGCTCCGACACGGTCAAGACACGGCAGGGACCAGATTGAAAATTTGAAAATAAAAGTTGGGGTCTAAATGTAATTTTTGAAACTTTATGGACTGATTTGAAATATTTTTAAAAAGATGGGTTAAAAGTGAAAAATGACTTTTTTAAACTCATGTGAAGATTTTTTATTTTTTTATTTTTTTTGAAGAGAAACACAACAAGAAGGACGATTCTTTCTTGCAAATCGTGACCAAGAAGGATGATTCCTTCTTGCAAACTCAGGTTAGGCTTCACAGATTTTTAATTTTGTTTCTCTGTTTTGATGTGTTTTTTTTGTGTGGGTATTTTGTATGATTGTATCTGTTTGGAGCTTTTTTTTATTTTTAATAAAAGTCTTCTTATTAGTTGTTGAGTATATTTGAATTTGTTTTATTAATTGGGTATTAGACTATTAGACGTAATGAATGTGAACCATGTTTTATTTTGTTTCTCTGTTTTGATGTGTTTTGTATCTTTGTATGATTAGATCTGTATTTGGTTTTTTATTTTTAATAAAAGTCTTGTTACTTAGTTGTGAAGTATATTTGAATTTGGTTTATTAATTGGGTATTAGACATAATGAATGTGAAGTTGAACCATGCTAAATTTTTTTAGGGAAAGATGAGTTACTCTAATGCTAACTCCAGTGGGGATTCCTCTCATGCTCAATCAATTGATGATAGTGCTCCACTGTGAAAGTATGTTACAAAGGTTGAATCAAGTAAGAAAGTTGGAGGATGGATTTGATACTATGAACTTGAAGAATGAGGGTGTGCTTGAAATTGCAAACCTTTTACTTGATGAACCAGAATTAGAGGGCGTGTTGTTTTCTAATAACAACAATGAAGACATAGATGATTGAAGAAGATTGAGAGTTAGATCATTTATGTTTTATTTTGTGGTGTATTAATTATTATGTATGAATGATGAACATGAGTTATTTATTTTGTTTTATGGAATTATGTGACATTGAAATATTGAGAATTAATTATTATTTTAATTGCCGTGTCCTAGCCGTGTCCGTGTCCTACTTTTTTTAAATTTTCCGTGTCGCCGTGTCGCCGTGTCGCGTTCCCATGTCCCCGTACCCGTGTCTGTGCAACATAGATGCCATGAAATCCCATAATTTATTTATTTTTTTTAAACGTCACATTCTAATCAACCTCACCACTATGGCATCCTCTGAGGGATGCCAAAATGTGGTACACTTCGAAATTTTCAATCTACGAAAGTTCATAAAATACGTCATTTATTTACAGTAATTGAACATTTATGAATTTTTAAAAAGAATTTGGAAAGTGATGAGCATATTGCCTTAACATAATTCTTCTTTTATGAATAAATAAATATTTATAGTAATTGAACATTTATAATTATTGTATTATAGTTGAATAAAAAGCGACGAAGTATGAACACAACCAGAGTATTCTAAATCTTCGTATGTAATCCTTGATCCCTGCAGAATTCCCGGCTTGATTTAGGTTTGTTGTTGTTTTCTTCTTTATTTGTTAATCGAGTGGTTTGTTATTGTTTATGCATATAAATAACAACTCATTATAGTTCTATAATGACTAATATGAATGAAATAATAATTATTAATAATAACATATAATTGCTTTCATTTTACTTTAGACTTTTTCGGTCTTGCTTTTACGGGGAAGTTGTTTGATCTTTAAACTCCATGACCGTGTACCAATCAGCTTTTATAGTTTTAATAGTATTTCTCTTCTCAATATTGTCAGATATCCCAAATGCAATTTTTCTCTCCCGTTAATTGAAAAAACAATTCACCTCATGACAACATATTTTTATGCACAATATCTAGGATGAGATTGGTCTTATATTTTTTCCTAAATTTCTGCTAGGACTCTATAATGTCTTTAATCTTGTCCACAAAAGAAAATGTTATGAGAAGAAAGATTTTCCTAGAGCAGGGTATGTGACTTTTTTGGCGTTTCCATGTATGCTTTTAGCCTTTATATAATGAAAATGATTTTCCCATTTTCCTTTTATCCACCTACACTCTTTTTTATTTAGAAAAATGTAGTGTAAGTTGATAAAAAGGGAGTGGGAAAATCAGTACTCTTATATAATATGTTTTATTTATAAGATCATACAATATGTTAGCTCAGCCTAGTCCTACACAGACATGATATGTCCCTTCTTGTCTTGGAGAGATGCCACACTCTTGACCCATTACTAGGGGGTCCCATACACCACGTCAAATTATTCAGGTTGGCCCCTCCTTTATTTTTGTTTATGGAGGAGATTTGAATTTGGACAAGAGGAGGATGGAATTTGATGGCCAGGAGGCTGAAAAAGTTTACAAATTCAATAATTTCCAGTGTTTCAAATTCCAGAGCTGCAAAAAGTGATGCTGCAGATATATTAGGTTTGCTAATTTTGAAAGCATTCTAACAAGATACATCTAAGCCTTTATAACTATCTATCTTTTTTTCTTTTATACAAAAAATATTGAGGGAAGAAGATTCAAACACATGACCTCATGTACACGGATAATTACTCTTAATCACTTGAGCTACAAGCTTCTTGCATAACTATGAAGCGTTAGTATACGATCGAGAGCATCAAAACCTTTGCGTGAGGGAGGAAAATATGCATTAGGGGGCTGATTACCATATTAGTTAGAAAGTGTTTAACGTTTGGTTTACATGAGGCTTTTAGATTTGGACATTAAAAATATGCTATTCAACCATCCATAATGTATATTATTACTCTTTGGGTCACTTTTTTTTTGGATTGGAAATGATGGTTTTCTTCCAAATTAAATTAATAAAATATGAGAGATGCTGTGAGAGAGGAATGATAACGCTAACACAGAAGCAAAGGAACAATTAAAAGACAAAGTGGGCTTTCCAAAGTGGGGTTTGAAAATTATGACAAATTAAGACATAAAATAATGGAGCATTTCTATGTTAATTAACAACACTTTTGTGTGTGTAAGATTTAGAGCACCAACAGCAGCAAGCCGCAAGACCTAGGAGAATCTGCCACTTTGTTGTAGCCCTTACATGTACATGTTGTCCCATCTTCTTTTGGACAGCATTGTCACATTGACACGTTACTTGATTTATCATCCCTTAAATAAAAAAAACCATCTGATTTCCCTCCCACTTCCCCTCTTTTCTTCCAAGAGATTGTCTTTCCCAACAAGTGCTGATTGCCCAATTCCATATGGTAAGGGTATTCTACGCACTTAGATGTATTGGATATGTATACAAAAATCCAAAGTTATTGAGAATGAAACAAGCATAAGATATAATTATGTCATCAAATTGTCAATCTAATATTTATCAAATTATATAAAAAGGCATTAAGTCATGTTATCTATGTTTTAAACAAAATGATCACATGTGCTCCTACGTTATTGAAGTAATATTTATTGTTTAGTTGTTTCACTTAAATGACACTACACATAAAAGGGCATATCAAGAGTATACGGAGATGAAAATCTTGTGTTAATAGTTTCTACTTAAGTGACGCTCCCATGATTTCTGCTTGTTTAGATAATCTTGCAGGTTTCTAGAGACAACTAAACTACATGAAAAAATTGAGTACTGACGACTGGTACTGTCAAAAATTCCCATAACACTGAAAATGCCTATGTTAGGCTGTGCACATCATGTGAAACATATATAACCCACATGGAAGGAATCCTAGGTTTACTTGTGGCTTATGTTTGCACGTATTTGTTTCCTTCAAATCAATAAGATATTTGGAGTGGTTGGTTGCTTTGATTTTGAATAGCTGTTGGCTCTTAGTTTCTATTTTACTTTCACGTTATTCTTTCCTTATAAAAAAAAAAATAGTTTATGTTTTTCTATAAAATAAAATAAACTTTATTTTCCATATGCTTTTCAAATGATAGAAAAAATTATGTATACAATGCATAAAGCTTCAAGTGAGAGAGAGGATAGGAACAAATTGCCAAGACATATGACCTTCATACTTCAATTCAACTCATATATAGATGATATTCAGTTATTATAAAAGAAATGCCCACAAATGTTATGCATATAAGAAATGCAGTTATTGTGGGAGAAGAAAGAATGGTGATAGTTATTTCAAAGAAGGATAAGAGTGGTGAGAAAATTGAATTTTTACCCCTTATTTATGTTTTTTTTTTCTTTCATTTTATTAAGGATAAGAAAAGTTATTTTCGAAAGTGATTCTTTTTAGATCGTTTCAGTCTTTTGGCTGGCTCAAGTCACTGAGAAAGTTTTACCCATGTTTGCCATATTGCTATTGGGATGACTCCTTTTACAATTTGTGTCATTTGTACTATGTTTTTTTATTAATTAATTTAATAAAATTCTATCGCATTTTTTATAAAACAAATGGGCAAACCTATACATATGAATTTTTTTCTTATATAAAATTGAGTATAAACAATGAGAACATATAAATTACTATATTTTCATATATATATATATACAGTCCCCTTCTATTGAGGGATCCCTCCAATTGTGTCCTACAAAATCTATGAACATGGTACTTTAAGAAAGTATTAAAATTTCAAGAACTCAATTGAGTAGTCAAATGATATCGGATTCAAGTGATTTTTTTTTAGAGATGATCTTTGAATGATTATCTAAAAAATAGACAGTTTGGATTAATGAAATACAATGTGGAGTGGAGCTATATATATATATATATAATATAGATGTTATTATTGTCTTTCTCTTTTCCACAATTGAAAGCCGCTTTAACCTGCAACCACTTGAAATATATAGCCAAAAGGGAAGTGTACAAGAGTCAAGGCAATGAGTGATGCCAAGTAACCAAGTTCAAAAGTTTAATGGGCTCTTAAAAGCACAAGTGCCAAGCCAACCCCCTTTTATGTATTGGTTAACAAAGAATATGCTCGGCGGACCTACATGTTTTATGTACTAAAAATAACCATTTAAAATTCACATGGTACTTGCTTCCTAAAATTAAAAATTATATAGTACAATAAATTTACAAAACAAAATGATTCATCTTTTTTTTTTCCCTTTCTCTATTGTTGTAAAATTTGCCAACATGACTACTATTTATTCATAATTTTTTGCACCTTAAATTAATAATGGCAGCTATACATAGGGATTATGCAAAATATTTAGGGTTGTACAGGATCCAAATCAATTCGCCAAAATCAATCAATTCAATCCAATTCAATTCAATTTTATTGGTTTTGATAATATTGACATATTGGATTGGATCCAAAAAATGAAAAATTGATTGGATTGGTTTAGTTTGGTTAGCAGATCTAGAGTTTGAAATCCAATTCAAACTAAACCGATCCAACTTTTAAAAAAAATATGCAAATATTTACCTTTCCTAGTGTTAGAACCTAAACCACCTTTCACATTCCACTTACACACCAATGCACCAACACAACTTTATTGATATTCTTTCGATAAAAATATATTAATATAGCATAAAAATTCTAAATTTCTAACTTCTTGTGTTGACTTTAGTGTTTCTTTTTCAAGGAATTGATGTAATTTGAACTTTAAAATTTATTTATGTCTATAACATGTTATTTTCTAAAATTTATTTATGTCTAGATTTCTAACTTTTGGTGTCGAACTTCGTGTTATAGTGTTGTTTTCTATCATATTGAATTCTGTACGATTATCTTTGCGATCATCATATGTTCATACAAACCAATCATCTAATCCAATCCAATTCAATGTACATTGGATTGGATTGGATTAGATCAGATTGTAAAATCTCACATTCAATCAAATATTGGATGTAATTGGATTGATAAAAATTCATTGGTTTCGAACCAATATACACCACTAAAAATTTTGAATATAAAATTTTTATTTTATTTTATATATATAATGAATTAGAAGGCAAGAGTCGAATTTGGACCAAATAGTCATCTTCAACATCATCACCCTTTCTTTTATTGTCTTTATACAAGAAATATTAGAAAAGTGGAATTGAATACAAGATATTAAATGATGTGGCTACTCTTAACTACCAGAGCTACAAGCGCTTTTATCTCGTTAATACTTTGTATAGGTAGACGTATTAATATGGTAAAGGCAGTACGGGTTAGGTAGGCCCTGTGCAGCAGCAGCCTTGATAGTTCATTCACTCATCACTGCCCATTCCTCGTGAAAGCCTACGTGACAAACAATTTCATCTCACTTCCCTACTCCACTACTCCTCAAATCTCTCTCTCTCTCTCTCTCTCAGAGACAAAGAGAAAAACCTGGTCCGCGAAACCCTGTACCAAAACATTGTACTCTGTCCTCTTTGCTCATCACTTACTCTTCTTCCTTTCATTTCACAAAAGCCTTGCCTCTGGAGTCATTTTCTTGTTTGGCCTTGCAATCATGGCTATTTTATAACTAAGGGCATGGGCATTTTCCATGTATAATTACAACCCATGTTCCATAATGCAATCATGTTTGTAGCTCTTTTGTTTGCTTCCTCTTGTTTTGGTCTGTAGCTCTTCCTTTCATTTGGGTCTTGAGTTCCAATCCTGAAAAGAAAAGCCTTTGATTGGTGTTGCTTTGTTTTCTCTTGTTCCCATCAAGATGAAGGTATCGGTTTGCTCTGTATGCAATGCCAATGCCTTTCTTTGAAGGAATCTGAAATGGGTATTTATGGAAAAGGTGACGACGGATTTGGGGTCACGGGTTTTCGTGGCATTTTCATGGTGAATTCCTTGAATGGTTTTTTGGGTTTGATTCTCTGATCAAGAAAAGGAAAACTGATCTTTGTTTCCAAGTTCAGAAACCAAAAAGGAAATCATTGAAGAAAATAAAGGTGGGTTTTGGAAGGTGAAGGGGTTCTATGCCCTTGTCACTGTTTGGGAGTTTGGAGAAGAAAGTTGAGTTCTTTTCCAACTTTAAAAGAAGACAACCCAACAATGGCAGTTTTGTGCTTGTTATGTCTTCTTCTAGTTGGGTGCTTGTCTGAGTCTCAACTTGTGGGTGCTCAGCTTCATGATCTAACTACATTGTCAGCCATTAACGAAGAACTTGGTGTACCTGGTTGGGGTGCCAACTTCTCAGATTATTGTTCTTGGCCTGGCATTAGCTGCGGTTTGAACCATTCTATGGTGGAAAAGCTTGATCTTTCTCGTCGTAACCTCGGAGGTAATGTGACTCTTATTTCTGAGCTTAGAGCTTTGAAGAGGCTTGACCTCTCTTATAATGATTTCCACGGATCAATTCCTTCAGCTTTTGGAAACTTATCTCAGCTTGAATTTCTTGATTTGTCTTTGAATAAGTTTGGAGGTTCACTTCCACCAGAGCTGGGTAATCTCAGAAACCTTAGATCATTGAACCTGTCCAATAACTTGCTTGTGGGAGAAATACCAGATGAAATTCAGGCCCTAGAGAAGTTACAGGATTTTCAAATTTCTAGCAATAGGTTGAATGGCACTATCCCAAAGTGGGTGGGCAATTTGACCAATTTGAGGGTTTTTACTGCCTATGAGAATAAATTGGAGGGTAAAATTCCAGATAATCTAGGCTCAATTTCTGGGCTTGAATCGTTGAATCTGCATTCTAACCAGCTAGAAGGTCCAATTCCCAAAAGTATTTTTGCGTCTGGGAAGCTGGAGTTTTTGGTTCTGACCCAGAACAGACTAGGTGGAGACATTCCTGAAGAAATGGGAAACTGTAGTAGCCTATCTAGCATCCGAATCGGGAACAATGATCTTATAGGTAGCATTCCTCATTCAATTGGGAATATTAGTGGCCTCACCTACTTTGAAGCAGACAACAACAATCTTTCTGGTGAGATTGTTCCAGAATTCTCGAAGTGCTCTAATCTCACCCTCCTAAATTTAGCCTCAAATGGATTTACTGGGAAGATTCCTCCTGAGCTTGGACAGCTTATGAATCTGCAGGAGTTAATTCTCTCTGGTAACAGTCTGTTTGGAGAGATTCCCAAATCAATTCTTGGGTGCAAAAATCTTAATAAGCTCGACCTAAGCAATAACAGAATCAATGGTAGCATACCAAATGATATCTGCAACATGTCGAGATTGCAGTACTTGCTGTTGGGTCAGAATTCCATAAAGGGAGAGATACCTCATGAGATTGGAAACTGTGTTAAACTGCTTGAGTTGCAAATGGGAAGAAACTATTTGACTGGCAGTATCCCTCCTGAAATTGGTCGGATAAAAAACTTACAGATAGCCTTAAATTTAAGCTTCAATCATCTCAGGGGACCTCTTCCCCCTGATTTAGGTAAACTTGACAAGCTGGTTTCTCTTGATGTCTCCAATAATCAGCTCTCTGATATCATTCCAACTGCATTTAAGGGGATGTTAAGCTTGATAGAGGTCAATTTCTCCAACAATCTGTTCACTGGCCCAGTACCCACATTTGTACCATTTCAGAAGAGTCCGAATTCCAGTTTTCTTGGAAATAAAGGGCTTTGTGGAGAGCCACTGAGCTCCTCATGTGGAAATTCTAACAGTGGTGGCCATGCAAATGACCATCACAGGGTTTCTTACAGGATCGTACTGGCCGTTATTGGTTCTGGTTTGGCAGTTTTTGTATCTGTAACCGTAGTGGTTCTGCTGTTTATGATCAGAGAGAGACAGGAGAAGGCAGAAAAATCTGCAGGGACTGAAGATGAGGAAGCCAATAATGTACCCGCGATAGTGGCAGGGAATGTCTTCGTTGAGAATCTCAAACAAGCAATAGATCTTGATTATGCAGTTAAAGCAACTCTGAAGGATTCAAACAAGCTCAGTACTGGGACTTTTAGCACAGTTTACAAGGCTGTTATGCCATCTGGGCTGATTCTATCAGTGAAGAGACTGAAATCCATGGACAGGACAATCATTCATCACCAGAACAAGATGATTAGAGAGCTTGAAAGGCTGAGCAAACTCTGTCATGATAACCTAGTGCGTCCTATCGGATTTGTTATTTATGAAGATGTTGCTCTTTTGCTGCATCATTACTTGCCCTATGGGACATTGTGTCAGCTTCTTCATGAATCTACCAAGCTACCTGAATATGAACCTGACTGGCCAACAAGACTTTCTATTGCCATCGGAGTTGCAGAAGGGTTGGCCTTTCTTCATCATGTGGCAATTATCCACCTTGATATTTCTTCTGGTAATGTTCTTCTTGATGCTAACTTCAAGCCATTGGTCGGAGAGATTGAGATATCAAAGCTCTTGGATCCATCCAGAGGCACAGCCAGTATAAGTGCAGTTGCAGGCTCCTTTGGATACATTCCTCCAGGTATATTAATAGTTTGATACAGTACAATTTTCAATCCTTTCATTTGGTAGCTTTGTTAGTGTTCTATCTTATATGCAGCCATGAATATTCAATTCCAACTTTCCCCTTCTTTCTTTCTCTCGCCCTTATTACTAATCATGTTTTCTCTCTCTTCTATCATCAGAATATGCATATACAATGCAAGTTACAGCACCCGGGAACGTCTACAGCTATGGTGTTGTTTTGCTTGAGATCCTTACAACCAAATTACCAGTAGATGAGGCCTTCGACGAGGGGGTGGATTTGGTGAAGTGGGTGCATAATGCTCCATCAAGAGGTGAAACCCCAGAGCAGATTCTTGATGCAAGGCTTAGCACAGTTTCCTTTGGTTGGCGGAAAGAAATGCTCGCAGCACTGAAGATTGCACTACTCTGCACTGACAGCATACCGGCCAAACGACCCAAAATGAAGAAGGTTGTGGAAATGCTTCAAGAAATAAAACAGAACTGATGGATACTCGGCCATTTGATCTTCTATGTCATGAATCCATCAGATCAAGGCTCTTTTGTTGATGTGAAGTTGAAACCCCAGGGGAAGTGGTCATGTTTAAATTTTACTCAGGCTGGGTTGGTTTCAGATCATCCATCTCCTTGCTATGTGTTCAAGTGAAATGGCGCTTGTGACTTGAATTGATGCAGGAATTGGTGGTGGATGAATATGCAAGGAGAGCCCTCCCATAGGAAAGGGTTATTCTTGAGTTTCTTTTACATATTAGGTTCCAAGTACAATGTTGTAGTTCCTGGTTTTGAAATTTTTTATGTGAAGGTGCATATCAACAATCATTTACAGTTTCTCTCTTTAATCAAGTTCAATCCTTAATTTACCTTATTATCCAAAGAAAAAATTGTCAAGATCTGAGTTCAAATCACTCAGATCATCATTTGAGTTGTGGTTGGTGGGAAATCTTCATCCACATGGGAAGTGTTTTTTCACATCATTTGTTGAGGCCATTCATTCTATGTTCTCAGGTAATTCATCTGTTTATTGTGAAGTGGATTAAGTGAAATGGCTGATTGTATTATATTTACTCATGAGTTGTTACTTACTTATTTTATTTATTTTTAAAGAGTTTTTGTTGCTTATTTCGCCCTGCGATTACAACACCGAATTTTCTGGTCTTCAAATTTTGTGGAATCAAAAAATCTGGGAAAACAAACGGCCACTTCAACCTCACTCATTTCTATCCACTGAAATATTCCATATCAACTATGGACTAAAATCTGGGAGAGCTTGTGGTGACTTTAATGTTATTGGTGAAACAAATGAGAAGATAAATAAATGGTAATTCAAAAATGGGTTTTTGGACCTGAGATTCAAGATGGCTCACTGAAATTTATTCATATCGCAGAAAGGTTGACAACGTTATCCAAACAACCCAATACCAAAGAACAAAGGAGGAAAGTATATCAATGCCATTATGTTATGAAACGATGGCTAACCCTTTAGGTATCAAGTCCAGCCTAACATTGTTTATAACTGGTTACATAAACAGAGTGATGATCGTGAAAATCTTCAATCAACACGAGACTTGACAATGAAATTTTGACGACTGATGGGGTTCATGACCACCGGTGGACCGGCAGTACGAGGCCATGCCTGGAACTTCTTGTCAGTTTCTTCCCACCATTCTTTGTTTGCAACAGTTGTTGGAGTAGTTCCTAAGTTAATAAAAATTCACAATAACATCAGACTATCGCACCAAGTATTATGCAACAAGCTTCAAAAAACAGAAACACCAACTTGCCTCCAAATATTTTCTTGTCAGCCATAAGATAATCGCATGTCCATGCCACAGCAAATGATCCGAATAGAGCAGAAACGATGTATTTTGCAGACATTTTCAAACTGCCACTCAGAAACATAACCAAGTTGCATGAGAGAAAAAGGCAATGACAAAAAAAAAGGAAGGCATTCAAACAAACTAAAACCCTATCAACTACTTTAAAATGGACTAGCTAGTTCCCTAGGCCAATGAGAAACATAACCCAGTTCACTATTTGGTGCTGCGACTAGACAGGGCAAGACCAATTCAAATGGACTAAATGTTCTGTCTTATGTTTGATAAACTTAACAATGGTCGGATTAGACTCATTAAATTGGACAACTCTTCCACATATTAGCGACAACAAGTCTCCCTTAGCAACGAAAAATGCTTCCCTGACCTGGTTTCACTATTTCCCTCTTCCTATCTCTCTCCTCATGTCACCTATAGAGAGACAGGAATAGGGGATAGAGAAACCGGGGCATGGAAGTTTCTCTTCTCAGCAAGGGTTTGACTCTAATGATGAACTTAACAATGGTGGGATTGGACTCGTTAAATTGGACAACTGTTCCATATATCAGAGAATTGCGAGGAAAAATACTTCCCTACCCTAGTTTCACTATCCCCTCTTCCTATCTCTGTCCTCAGGTGGCATGAGTAGAGAGATAGGAAGAAGACGATAGTGAAACCGAGGCAGGGAAGTTTCTCTCCTTCGCAAGGGTGGGAGACTCTATGGGATAGGACTGGACACAATTCCAACGCTATCCAGTCCCAGCCACCAAACGAGTGCCCTAGCTTAAGACTGCAATTCAGGTCCACGCATGTCACTTTAAACGTCTAAAACACATTCCACAAAACAAAAGCAAACAATTAACAACGGGTTTGCCGCTTGCTCAGTTAAGAACTGCTTCCATGGAAGAACAACGCAGAGAACCTAACACATCCAATAAAACCATTCATTTCCCAAGTGATTCACGAAGATCTGCTCCCCAATATCATTTTCATACAAAATAATTCATTTTTATAGCAAAAAATTAATTAATCAATATAATCCGGACAGGATTTGGATTTGGTTATAAAGAATGAACTAATACATCTACGAACGAAGTGAGGATTTATAAAAATAAATAAAATTAAAAATTAAAAAAAAACCTGGTGGAGTGTAGCAGATGGAGCAGCAGAAATTTCAGTGGGGACGAAGAGGTGCCTTCGAAATTTCTTTCTTCTTCCTTCGTCTTCCTTCTGGATCTGGTTCCTCGAGTTTGCTGGTGCAGCCGTTTCTTTTCAAATAGAAAAACCTAGATTTCCTCTGTGTCCGGAAGAAGAAAGGCTCGGGTTGTTATGTGGCCAATTTTTAAAAACTACATTTTGACCCCATATTCGTTATAATGTTGTAAATGACTACACAATAACCCCTAGACGTATCTTGACCGTAACCTGTGTGTTTTTTACGACGTATCCCGTGGTCAACAAAATGTACAAGTCAACGATACTTCATTTTTCGTGTTGCCAAAATCTGCTGTGACTCTTTTTTTTTTTTTTTGGGTCTGAAATCTGCTGTGACTGAATCACTCATAATTTTGCACATAACCAGGTTAATTTCTTAATTTAATAATTGTCATAATGTTCACAGCATAAACCACCTTACAATTCTGAATTCTCTAATATTGTAATAGGAAAATTAGGTATTAGACATAGATAACTTTACTTATTAGTATTTAAGACATTTGATATTTTGGTTTGGGTTTTAATACCTAGAAAAGAATTGTTATTTTGGATTAGGCCAAAGAGGAAGACCAGATTTGTTGACCCACCTTACATCAGTCATTAAAAAGACAATTATACCCCTTTCATTTAAAAACCTAACCCAAATTCATTAGTTTCTTAGATCTCTCTCTCTCTCTCTCTCTCTCTCTCTCTCTCTCCCCTCTGTTTCGACCGACACCGACAAAAACCCCTAGCCACTGTCACGTCGGCCACCCAGCCACCGGACCGGTCAAGTTTTGACCGGCGTCGCATCCCAAGCTAGCTCCGACCTTCCTCCTACCTCTGCTGCTTCCCACACTCTGCTAGGGTTTTCAGAGTCGCCGCTTCTCTTTCCTTCTTCTTCTTCTTCTTCTTCTTCTACTTGGTCTTCGTTTTCTTTTTTGACTCGGATTCATTACTCACTCGCTGTCTCGCCGAGTCCACTTATCAACTCGGTAAGTTTTCTTAAATCTCAATCTCAGTTTTACATAACATTTGCTGGCACTCTGATTGCAGTTTTGTCGGTCTGATCAGAAATCCTTGATCCGCGATTTGTTATTGTTTTTTGCTTAGTTTGTTCAATTTTGATCTTGGGATCAGCGAGTTATGGATTGATTCTGTAAGTGTTTGATGCGTGATCAATTTGAATTTCAAATTGTGTTTAGGAAAGTGAAGGAGTCGATAGTTTTGAATATCTGATTGTTTTTGGGTATTATTAGATAGGTAATCTGTACGCTCAGTGTGTGTGATAATTTTGACTGGTAAGTACTACTGTTGCTAGTTTCACTTCCACTAAGTTGGTAAGCGTTCTCAGACTGAATTGCAGTAAGAAATTATGTACTTAATGACTTATTAGTTTCGTTTTTGTCAGTCAAGGAAACTTGGGCTCGCCACAGTTGCGTTTTTGTTAGTCAATGAACATTTATGCTTGGTTGTGATTGAAACTTTCTTGAAGTTGAATAATTTAGACTCCAACCCATCCAAAATAAAAAGAAAAGAAATTCACCATATATCAAGAAGTAAATGAATGACCACTTATTTTTGGAGAAGGCGGAATTCTAGATCTAGCTAGGTGAGGCAATGCGGCTCATAGAATTGGTTATTGTGTGCACAGCAATTCTGCTCAAGTCATCAGTTAATTTGCTAGAAATCAAGCCTTAACTGAAGGATAAAATTTGATTGAAGTTTACCCTTGTTTAGCTAATTACAACACTTTCTTTCCTTCTTGTGTGTAATTACCTTAGATGTAGGATCTAGAGACTCTTCCCTTTTGCAAACATTTACGATTGTTATATATTTGTAATATCGAAAAGATTCACACCATACTTTCTTATAGCAATCTACCTAGGCTAGAATCAATGACCTTCAAAACAATTTTTGTCACAATTGTATGCCTCTTGGTCGCTGCAGTGGCAGTTACAAAAGCTGAGCCCAATATTGATGAGGATGATGGATCCCAGGTCCCTAGTTGCTGCGTTCTACTTACAAGGGACTGTGTTTTGCACTACCGATGGCAATTCGGGTGACGCCGCCGATCCTTTTCTTACTCCAACATTCCCAAGTAAGTTAATTAGTAGCCCAAACCACCAATTAGAATTCTAAGTTAGCTCTATGGTTTTATTGAATTATAAAATTGTTATGTTTTCTTTTGCGTATGTTCATAATTGCGGGATTTATTTGGTGGTTTCTAAGTTAGCTCTTAGTTATTTTGTTTCAGATGAACTTCGACTCATGTTCAACGAGGGAGACAACTTATCCATGCAGTATATTTGATGATCGCCATCCATCAACAGTGTCCATGACTGTGCTTGTGGTTGTTGAAATGCTCAATGCCTTCAAGTCCAATTTAATGTCATTTCTTTTAAGTGAAAGTTAAATCTCAATTGGTCATTTGTTTCTTCTACGAATTGCTTATTAGGTAGTACTGAAATGATGTGTTGATATCTGTAGCATCAATCAGGTAGTACTGAAATGAAGCTGTTTGTAGGGAGCCGATTTTCTAGTTTTCGTATAATTGTTTTTGTTAGTTGCTCAATTCTTGTGATATTAATTTCATATCAGACTTCACATCAATAAAAAGATCTATTGTTTAAATCTCCAGCTTGCATCCTTATTATTTTAGTCGTTGATATCTGTTGTCATGGTTTTTGCTCTTTTCATTTTTGTATTGCAGTTTCGATTTCTGCATCGCAGTTTTCGTTTCTGCATTGCAGTTTCCGTTTCTGCATTGCAGTTTCCGTTTCTGCATCGCAGTTTCCGTTTCTGCATTGCAGTTTCCATTTTAGCACTTTCATCTTGGTTCCTCCATTTTGCTTCTATAAAATTATTATTATTATTTTTTTATATAATTGATATCTACATTGTATTTTTGTTGCAGTTTCAGCTTTTATTTTTCAGTTTTTGAACGATTTCCGTTAGTTAAATATTTTGTGGATTTAGTAATGTCTATTGATATTAGTGTCATTTTAATACAGTTTTTTAGATAGTAGTGTTTTAATAACTAGTTCTTATCTTTGGTTGTAGAGTAAGATGTGGATTGTTGACTGATTTTTCTTTTTTATATAATTGCAGGTCATGTGCTGAAGTTAGAAAGATGATAGGTATTACTTTTGACATTTTAGCTGAGCATAGTGTAAGGTAGGATTTGGTTGCTTACATTTATATGCCTAGAAGGTAATCCCTTTGACTATGTTGTCTCATTTGATTATGAAATCTTCTATTTGTTAGTTGCTCAGTTCTTGTGATATTAGTTTCATATCAGACTTCACAACAATAAAAAGATCTATTGTTTAAATCTCCAGCTTGCATCCTTATTATTTTAGTCATTGATATCTGTTGTCATGGTTTTTTTACTTTTAAAAAAAAAACTGTGTCTATTTTTGTATTGCAGTTTCTCTTGTTTAACTTTAGAGTTGAGCATTTTTGCCTAGGCTTAGCATTTCAGTGTCTATTTTTGTATTGCAGTTTCTGTTTCTGCATTGCAGTTTCTGTTTCTGCATCGCAGTTTCTGTTTCTGCATTGCAGTTTCTATTTCTGCATTGCAGTTTCTGTTTTTGCATCGCAGTTTCCATTTTAGTACTTTCATCTTGGTTCCTCCATTTTGCTTCTATAAATTTTATTTTATTTATATATATATATATATATATAATTGATATCTACATTGTATTTTTGTTTCAGTTTCTGCTTTTATTTGCAGTTTTTATGTGAATATGTGGTGAAATGATTTTTTTTTTAATTTTTAAAACCGTTGATCGTTTATATAAATATTGTATAATTGAATAAATATTACAAAATCAAGTTTGGTGTAGTGGTTTGTGAGTGAGCCCTCTTCCTTTGAGGGTCAAGGTTCGAGTCCCTTTAATGACACAAAATCTTCTTTTTTTTTATAAAGTGAATAAGGGGCAACGGCGGTTGGTCGGAGGTGGCCGGCGGCGGCTGGTCGGAGGTGGCCAGCGGCGGCTGGTCGGAGGTGGCCGGTGGCGGTTGGTCGGAGGTGGCCGGCGGCGGCTGGTCGGAGGTGGCAGGCGGCAGGTGGCTGGTCGGAGGTGGCCGGCGGCGGCTGGTCGGAGGTGGCCGGCTGCAGGTGGTTGGCCGGCGGTGGTGGTTGGCTGGATGTGGACATGTGGCATAGTATGCTTGCCTTAGAAGGAATGGCATTGTGTGTAATTTTGATATTTTTTAATGATATTTTTGTAAAATTGGGTACTCATTTTGGTCTTTGGCCTTATGCTAATTAGATGAAATTGTATTTCTTTCTACTAAATTAGTAAATTATATTATGGCTTAAAACTAAAGCAAGTTTGGTGTAGTGGTTTGTGAGTGAGCCCTCTTCCTTTGAGGGTCAAGGTTCGAGTCCCTTTAATGACACAAAATCTTTTTTTTTTTTTTTAAGTGAATAAGGGGCAACGGCGGTTGGTCGGAGGTGGCCGGCGGCGGCTGGTCGGAGGTGGTCAGCGGCGGCTGGTCGGAGGTGGCCGGTGGCGGTTGGTCGGAGGTGGCCGGCGGCGGCTGGTCGGAGGTGGCAGGCGGCAGGTGGCTGGTCGGAGGTGGCCGGCGGCGGCTGGTCGGAGGTGGCCGGCTGCAGGTGGTTGGCCGGCGGTGGTGGTTGGCTGGATGTGGACATGTGGCATAGTATGCTTGCCTTAGAAGGAATGGCATTGTGTGTAATTTTGATATTTTTTAATGATATTTTTGTAAAATTGGGTACTCATTTTGGTCTTTGGCCTTATGCTAATTAGATGAAATTGTATTTCTTTCTACTAAATTAGTAAATTATATTATGGCTTAAAACTAAAGCTCCCTATTGTAATTGACTTATATATTATTTGATTTATATATAGTAAGTTTGAGTGCAAGTTGGATCGGAAAATCCGTTTTTTGGCCGATTCTGATTCGAAAATTTCTAATTTTGACAAGTTCAAATCAATTTTGACATTTGAAAGTTCCGAAATCCGAAAAAAAATCCAAATGGAATTGGAATGTATCTCAAGATTCCAAAAATTCTAAAATATATCACGGTTTCAAATTAGACTACACACAACGATTTATTTCATGTTAAACTAAATATGAGTTAATGACCAAATAGATATAAAAGCGTTATTCCATAAAGTACCATATAATAGTTTTTCTAGGTTTTTCGGTTGTTGGACATGTTTAAAATTTTGAACTACTTTATGAAATTTTCTATAAAAAAATTTCAAAATATAGAAGTTATGAAATTTTCCAAAAAATAAAAAAATTCCGAGTTTCCAAATTGGAATGAACGTTGAAATTTTAATTTTTTTTGAAACAATATTGGAAGATAATTTTCATTCCAAAACTTGTTTGGATTGGAATTTGAATCTCTTGATTCTGATATGTTTTGTCTAAAAATCACACTTAATTGATGTCTTAATTGTTGCGAAATTTTGATATGACATGTGTATGTATATGTAATATGGATAAATAATTTGATAAACTTTCTAAACACTAAATTATACACATGTCAAAATTGCCAATTTTAATTTAAGGGGGTTTTTTTTTTGTGGGTGAACAAGGCGGGGGGGGTGGGAGGGGTGGGGTGGTGGGTGTGGTAAGAACCCCAACAACCAAAGAAACTAAACAACACAAATCATACGAGGTTTAGACAACCCTAGTAGGTCATCCACCAAACACAGAACCAAGCCAATCAGGAGCCTCATCAAGCAGATACAAACCTAGATCCAGGTTATGACTCCAACTAGCCAAGTTGTCTACAACAGTGTTCTTCTCCCTATAAATATGATAAATCTCATAGCTCTCAAGCTTGTTTAGGATCCCCAAGAAACTGGACACCAAAGCAACAAGAGGATGAAGAAGGAAAAGATTGTGTTGTTGGATTTGTTGAACTGCAATAGCAGAATCCATCTCAATGATGAGTTTAGACATTCTACTTTCAGCAGCAAGCTTCAAACGAAAGAGAATACCCCAAAGTTCAAATAGCAAAATCACCATTCCACTCTCCAAGTGAACTTCGAAGGACCTTCGAAGGACCCCTCTAGCACCAATACATCCAAAAGCAGCCCGTTGAGAGTCGTCCACATTGAGCTTGAAGGTACCATGAATAGGAGGGCTCCAAGCAAGAAAAACATGTGTTTTCAAAGTGGCTTTAGTAGTGATAGTAGAAGCTTTAATCTAGCCTTGAATCGTTGAGAAAATAATCATCCTAGGACAAAAAGGCAGCTCAATAACAAAGTTAAAAACATGATTATTTCTCCACTTCTAGATGAACCAACAAGCAAACACAAAAGTAATTTTTCATGGTCCTTGCACCATAGCATCCTTAGAACACGTATTACTGAGGAGCCATGGCCTAAGCTCAATATGAAAGAAACTCACAACTTGGTGAGACTTCAAAAGTTGGGCCTAAACTATACGGGCCCTAGAGCAATCCTTTAAGATATGCAAGACAGATTCATTCAATCCCCCACAATACATACAAGAGGCATCATAGGTAAGATGTCTTCTAACCCGTTGCTCATTAGAAAGGATTTTCCCTTGATAAACTAGCCAATAGAAAATTTTCAGCTGTGAGGTGGAATTTTCATCTTCCACAGAGTCTTCCACCAAGGGTCAGACCACTCAAACCCGTTAAACAACAATTGATAAGCCAACTTGGTCGAGAAAATACCATTGGAACTAAGAAACCAGTTATGTGAATCCCCAAATGCCCACCGAAATCAGCAAGGCAACAAATAATTCTTTGGATAAGCTCACCAGGGAGGACACTCCTAAGCTTTGCCACATCCCACCACCCATCCCTATGGAATTCAAAAACAGTACTCTCAAGATCAGCCCCAGTTACAGGAACTTCCTAAATCAAAGGAGGTAAGCTATTAATCCATTTATCCTTCCAAAAAAGAACCTGATCCCTATTACCAACTCTCCATTTCAAGCCTTTAGTCAGCAACTTGGAACCAAAAACAACCCCACGCCAAGTTGAAGAACAACCTTGCCTTGGAATCATATCAGCTTCAAAGATTGACCTACCTTTAAGGTACTTACTTTTGAATACCTTAGCCTAAAGACCATCATCTCTTTGGAAGAGCCTCCAACCAGTTTTAGCTAGAAGAGTGCTGAGGCCCAAAAAATCCAATGCTGGGCCCAAATATATTTATGGCCTAATACAACACTTAACCAGGAAAGAAGCCTGACTTGGGCATGCAAGAATTTGTCGTATGCGCTTGCGCAAGCTATGGTCCACATGCCACGCTAAGCAAACACATAACCCGCCATGCAGAGAGGTCATAATGAGATTGTAAAATGTACTGGTTCTATGATCCTGCTCTTACTGTCCCATCAAGCATTGTTTAGCCCGGCTATAGCCTACTGCAATACAAAAAATCTCGAGCACAAACACGCTAGGCAACGTGTAATGCCAAGCGAAAAACCTTTTTTTGGCACCAAGCCACGCAAATGGCTGGAGCTTGCTGAGCGGGTTGTGGTATGGATGGTCACGAGTGTTCATGAGGCCCATTGATGGACCGAGGAGTGGAAGTTTTGGGCTACTTGGGAGCACTAAAACTCAGGCCCATTTCTTGAGCCCAAACATATGGGTAAGCATAAGAGAGAAAAAATGAACCAACACCTTAGAAAATATCCAATAGCCCATCACCTTAAGAAAAGGCCTAAACACCTTAGAAAATATCCAATAGCCATAGCCCACAACACTTGGAAATATCTCATATTAGTCAAAATATCCAACACATTGTCAAAACCAAGGCAAACCCATATGCATAGGTTGCTAGAAATGAAACACCCTTTAGACTAGCAGTCTTACCCATTTCCTTCCTTAGTAAGCTTTGGCAGGAAAAATCAGGGAGAAAGCAAGAGGCGCCTCACCCAAAATGAAGGAGTCTAGCCGTATGGATTGGGGAGGTTTCACTAAATAGGATTGAATGGAAGAGAGTGAAGGAAAATGGAGAGGATGACTTGGTAAAATTAGAGCTTCTAGCGCCTATAAAAGGAGGGATCTCCTACCCAGCAAAGGGGGACACATCTAAAGCAAGCAAGCATCCTCACTCACTGTTGGAACCTTCAATTCCAAGCCATGTTCTCCCATCTTCTTATTTTCTCTTTTGGAAAACCATCCAGAGCGCGACGAAAGCTTTTGTCATCGGCTGGAAGAATCTTCTCAAGCCACCATTCCTCTCTTCCCTCATCAAACCTTCCTAAATCTCCCTCTCCTTTTGCTCTGAACATTTGTTTCCATAAGAAATCCAAGCTCTCTCTCTCTCTCTCTCATGCTAAACTCATGAAGACTCAGCTCTCATGCCACAAGCTTCTCATGCCAAGCCATAATATTGATATGTAACAATTGTCTATCTTGTTGGTGAGAGGAACCAAAGTGCTTCTTAAGGCTCCACGAGCTTTTCAAAGCACTCTTGGGGCTTGGTTCTTGAACTCAAGCAGAGGGACAAGCATACCTAAACCAGCTAAGCTTTTAGGTCTGTAGACAATATCCCATTGACAAAGGTGAATTTCATGTTTTCTCTCATTACCCCCCTAGAATTTTTTTTTGTTAATTTGGTCAATTTTCTCATAGATACTAATATGCAGTTTAATAGTTTGCATAGCATAGACAAGAAGGGAAGAAGTCACAGAATGGATCAAGGTAGCTCTGCCAGCTAAAGAGAGCATCTTACTCTTCCAAGAGGCAAGTCTAGCATGAACTTTATCATACAAATCCCCATAAGTAGCTATGGTTACCTTGGAATGAATAAGAGGAATTCCCAAATATTTGCCCAAGTTAGTCCTGAGCGGAGATCCACAAATGAGACTAATCTCCATAGCTACTGCCCTACAAGTATTAGGAGAGCACAAAACAGTGGATTTATCAAAATTGACAGTTTGGCCAGAAGCTTGACAAAACACCTCTAAACAATGCTTCATGATTCTGGCTTGTTTTGGAGTAGCTTCCCCAAAGAGTATCAAATTATCTGCAAAAAATAGATGTGAAACAGAAGGCCTCGATTGAGGGGATTTAACAGATTTCCATTGCTTGCTCCTGGCAGCATCAAAGATAATGTGTAATAGTTTTTCAAAGCAGAGAACAAATAGATAAGGAGAAAGGGGGTCTCCTTGTCTAATATCATTACTGGGAGAAAGCGAGTTAGTCAGTTTCCCATTCACACAAGCCTGATACTTTACCGAAGAAACACATTGCATAATCAACTGTACAATGGGGGGAGGCCGCCTCAACTCAACAAGAACTACACAAGATTGTGCATTGTACTCACATTCTTCGATTACAAAGATACATTCGAATTTCTACATTGCGGTCATAATTTTGAGTTGTACAAGTTTGTTGCCCAAGCACGTGGCATCACACAAATTTGAGAATGTACTAACTAAAAGATGGGTGAGAGTTGTTTATGTCATTGTATGGTTCACAAATGATGTAATAAAATTGATATTAAATTATATTAGTTATTGGCACTAAGAATGGTTTAGCCCAGTGAAATAGAACCTTAATTTGTAAATTAGAGATCTCAGGTTCGAACCGCAATGATATCTTAGTTGTGTGTGTGACAGACTCCCTATCCTGTAATTTAGACTATCACTTATACTAAAAAATTATATATATATTGGCCGAATAACATTTTTAATCCCGTAATTTGACTTATTTTCCACTATGGTCCTCATTATTTCCATTTTAGCTTACTCATGTAATTTTGTTTAGGTAACAATAAAAACTGTAAAATTATTAAATGATATAGACAAATCGATACTATTTTGCATGAAATATAATAATTCCATGCGGTAATTATATGGCCACATTGAATTTCATTTGTTAATATGATAGAGTATATGATTTGGACTCTGCTTTTTGTTAAGATAAGTTTCATTAAAAAGAAACAGATCATTACAAACGGGCCAATATATAACAGCTCAGGTCCAATATATTACAACATAATAAATAACGAAAAGTCCAATATTACTACAAGCCCTATCAACCCTACCAAAGAAGGTTAAAAAACACCAGCCGTCGTCATTGCTGCCAAGTTCATCACCTTCACCACAAGAACATGGGTTCCATGAAGACACCCGAAAGAACCGACCAACGAGAATGGGGGCGAAATCGCATCATACTCATATGGTCAAACAATAGATCCATAAGGATTGTAAACTCCCAAAACCCAACAGCCACATCACCATGGTATAATTTGGACTTGTTTGAAACCAAATTACATGACAAATTTTTAAAATCGAAATAACATGGACCAATGTGAAAAATACGTCAAACTACTGTGACAAAAAATGTAATTCATGTTAGTTATTTTTGGCACCTAATCGAAAATACTAAAGCGTTTAGTATTGAAAATCCTTTTTGTTTTTTCATGAATAAATCAGTTTGGTATTCGGTAAATTTTTTGTTAAAAGTGATGATGATACAATAATCAGTTTATAAGTATTTAATAAATTTTTGTGTAAAAGTGCCGTGAGCTATTTATAATGACTAAAAAGGGCAAAAAATGTTATTTAAATTGCAATACCTAAATATTATGCTCAATGGCCAACAACCAATTGCCATAGTCTAGATTGATGTGGTTTTCCATGATCAAATAGCATAGGGAAAGAAGGCAATTCAAACACGTATACCTCACAAAAAACCATAGTTATTCTATTCATTTTGAAACCCACCATTGTTCTTCCATTCACTATGAAACCCCTCTCCAGATGCGTTATGTGGCATCCTTGTTCTTTTGTTTTTTATTTTTTATTTAATTACTAGCATTTCATTGAAGCCCAGAAAAAGAGTGGAGGCCGGAGCTTTTCAGTCAACCAGAAACAACGAAGAAAAGATTGTATCTGAGGCAGGAGCAGAATGCACGAGCAAGTGCAGTAGAGTGATATTGAGTAAAACCTTGTTTGAGAATACAACCTAGAAATTAAAGAGGAGGAGTGAAAAAGATAAAAAAAAATCTTAGATCTAGGTGCAAGCCCCAGTTCCACTGAACCTTTTCAGTTTTGTGCAAGCCCCACATGGACCAAAATGTTCTACAATTAACCACCCAAACTTCATGTTATGTTCCCATTTTGTATCAAAGTTCACTTCATCAAACTTTCCGTCAAATAATTGCAAGTGACAAATAGCACTTGTATACATTGCAAGTAAAGATATGGCAAGAAATATAGCTCCATGTACATAGTGAGCTATAGAAGAAACCCAAGTGAGAACTACAGACATGTCTTGTGTCTGGGTAGCAGTGAAGTTTGCAAATCGCATACAGCTCCGCAGTGACAATTGAAAGTAACAAATAAATGAAATTTTATATATCAAAACCGATCGAATCAGTAACGAGAAAATCTACAAGGCTACGAGAACTTCATAAGACCAATGGTACAGTCAACTACTAAATGTTGGGAAAATGAAAAGAATGAAAGAATTGGAAACGAAAAGGGTTAAAAACTTGGTGGATCTTTGGTGACAACAATCTCTTCCTTAAGTAACAAAGCCTAAAAAAAGAAGGAAAAGCTATAAAAAAAAAAATTTACCCAAAGCCGGTAATCCTTGAGCATTTTAAATTCACTGGATTACCAAAAATTTCCTTTCATCAGCAGCCTGCAGCTTTTAGGAAGTTATCATATGGACTTGATGCCGGTAGTCTGAAGGAGTGGGGATGTTGCTGGTTCTCAGTTGCACACATCATTGGGACACAGCCTCGGGTTTGGGGTGGTATGTATGAAGTGGCAGTCTGATCAGCAAAGGGATTACCGGTCTGCATTTCATTCAAGTTCACGATATTAGATTTTCACAGAGAGAGAAATGGTGTGAATTAGTTTGCATGCAGATCAAAATTCCCACCAGAGCACGTGCTTGGTTTGCATAGATATATACATTGATATAGCACAAGTACCCATAGTTTAAGTTAAAGCCAGGAAGTACCTTATGGGAACCGGCATCAGCTTGGAAATCGGACGACATCCATTTCACATCATCGTTACGATTTTGTAAAGATAGGTTCATCATATATTCCTGGTTCTGTTGGAAATTCATCAAACTGGACATCTTCTGTTGCTTTCCTATCAGGAGTGCCTCACAGTGGCCGGCCATTTCCTTGTAAGACACATCAGGTGCATTTGAGATTGACATCCTTCCAACTTGTTGTGCTGTCTCCAGGACCTGAGTGCATAAAGCATGCTTTCAAAATATTGTCATCATGTACCTCCCTCTCTCTGAATTTTGCTTGATTAACAAACCAACAAAAGGCTACATTTCTTTCAAATCAATAAAAGCTAAATAAAAAACATGTAGTGCCTAACATACTGATTCCATAAGTTGATTGACACTCAAAAGATCAGGAAGATTCACAGAGTTGTTCTTTTGGCTATCAAATGAACCTGGAAAAGAATCATCATCCAAAGAAAATATTGGAGCATCCTGCATGACAAGAATAAACTTATGACTCCCAAGCATTAAGAAAACTTTTTAGATAAATAAGTTGATTGACTCCCATCTTTCTTGCTCAACGCTTATGTAATAGTTACCACCCTCACACACAAGACATAGGATCTTCCCTACCAACAAAGAAAAGAGGAAAAAAAAAACAGAATGAAGAGAATTGAAAGCTATGCAGGGAAATTACCTCCTTAATAGCTTCACTATTGCTCAAATCAACCTGATATAACTTTTGCGGAGCATCCATGAACAACTGGGCTCCCAGTGGGCACACATCATCAGGTAAGAATTCACTGACCAGCTGCTCCCTTATAGTAGACAGTTCAGACTGCATAATAGCTCCCTATTCATTATCGATGTTATAGTACAAATGACTTTTGTTTTCTTTTATTATCAAAAGGCAGTCGAAGTCGCTTAAATCAATTGGTATAAAAGCTTACATCTGACAATTTGTCCAAGCTCTTCACAATTTGAGAAGCAAAGAATTCCCTTGTTTGCTCTTCAGTGATCGCTATTTCTGATAGAGATTTTAAGGCCAAATTATCATCTTCTCTAGATCCATAAGCAATTGTGGGATGGTCAGATCCAGTCTTAACAGCCTGCAACTTGCGATCTTCAACCAAATGTAGGAATGGATCAACCTGAATAAGAATATAATGGTTTCAAATCTATTTCCTGAGCTAGGAAGATGTTTAATTACGGAAATCTCACATAAAAAGAAACCATAAGTACTGGCTCACTTTCTTTGTGTCTTCCATGTGCTTGGAATTGATTAATTTACGCAACAAATCACAAGCATATGCAAGAAAATGGTTCTTAAACAGAATTTAGATCTTATGGGACCTCAGAAAATCACATACAAGGCAACCTATGTGAATAAACTATAAGCTTTATTTACAATATACCACATACCGTTTTATCCATAAGTGATGCCTTGGCTCTATGAACAAGAGAAAGAATATTGTATGCTTTTGATAGAAAGAGAATCATTGATGTTGCCAGGGTAAAGAGGGACCTGCGACGTGATGGTGGCAATGGCCCTGAAATGAAAGAGGGAAAGTTGCTTGATCTGACATCCCAATCATGCAAAGTCAAGCTTGTTCAAAATTTCAGGAATTCAATATGGCAATGCGCGCAAGAAGAAATAGTAATTATTTTGCACATAGGTGGAAGAGTAGAAATTAATTATATTTTTTTATTACTAGAATTGGAGTCTCGGCTACATGTATAATACTTTGGCTATTAATAATAGTAATAATTATGATTACAACCTAATAATATTACCAAAAATTATTGTTATTGTTTCGTTGTTAGTTATGTTAATAGAGGCATTCTTAAAGGTTAGGGAGAGTTTGGCATATTGATACAAGAAATACTGTGAGCATGCATAACCTCAATTTCTATGCTACATCAATTTGGTATAACAGCAGTCATTGCCCTACAGCTGTTCAGTATCGGAGCAATCATTGTCCTCCGTTATAAAGTATAGATTAGGGAAAGGGGTCAGCCTAAATTTATCCTAAACCAATTGACATACAACTAGAAAAAGAATCAGCAGAACTTGTTCAAATGCTAATACTGAGTTCAAAGTTGTCAGAACTTGATTCTTTAAAATTTTAGAAACAAAAGTTCCCTGGTGTAACCATGTCATCTGGGCTATGACTAATGTTCTACTTACTTTTATATACATCTATCTTTAGTTTGAAGATTTCTCATGTTTTCTTCTCTAGCTAATTAATATTAGTAAATGGAAACAACAAATAATGGTATCTTGTCATTAATGGAAACACATGCATAGAAAGCATGCATTTAGTTTGGGCAGACTGTGGGGCTCACCTCCTTCAGTAAGAGATATGTCCCGCAAGGAAAATGCTAACTGGAAACTTTGAACAAGAACCTCGACACTGGAATGCTGCAAAAAAAGATGAATAATAAGAGGAACGAAAAAAAGGGAAAACAAGGCAACTGATACGAAGGGGAAAAAAAAGAAAGTCCCAGCATCTCTTTATAGAATTGGCAAAAGTTCTCCAGTCATCCATGAATTCATAATAGCAGTAAAACTCTGAAAAATGAAATTATAGTCACATGGTTCTATTTCTACCAAATACTTTAGAATCAGAGTTTTCCCCTGATGACAGTACCCTCTTAACCACATAGCACAATGACCTATGGGGTGGTAGGTGAGCTGTGAAGCTTATAAAGCAGTTAGCAGCAGTTTTGAAAAAAAAAAAAAAGGGTTTTCATGAGCTTTAAGTGAGCAAGGAACTAAGACGGGTTTTGTGGTAATCAAAGAAGTTATGTTATCATTTTCCATCTATATCATATCAAAAGGCATTAACTCTTCAGAATGTTTTTGAATATTCAAACAAAATGACAAGGTTTTCTTTTCTTCTTTTACTTTCCCCTTTTAATCTATGAAAATAGAATGTCATCTCCCATTCTATTGCAATTGCATGATAACCAAAGCTACCCCAACTGTTGCGAGGTGCCATGGCATATGACTGGAAGTCTATGGAAGAATCCTTTACTAGTCCCTGAGTCCAAAAAAATGCGACTAAGACGATACAGAATCAATTAAAGACATTCTGAAGAAAAATAACAAAAAACAAAAGAAGGCACTTAATATTTCAGACAGACTGAAATGAACAAAATGCCTGTAACATTTTAATGCAGTTCCAGTTAAAAAGAGGCTTCAGAAAAAGGAAAAAGGGATGATTAGCCGTCCTCATGTTCCCTGCTTGAAAGAAATTAATTTTCTAGATGTATTAAGCAGTAACAAGACATAATGCAAACGTGCAAAATATATGGAGTTCCAACTAAGTGAAATCACCATAAAAAGAAAAGAACATAGAAAAGGCATCGCCAACATATATAATAGAAAATACTAATCAAGTAACATTGTTCTAGAAATTACCTTGGCCCGTGAGAAAAGTGATACGAGGCTATGTGTATGAGCAATTGCTTCATAGTTTTCGGGCATGTTCCCAGGAGAGAGGGATTGTGCCCAAATTGATAAAAGCAAGAGAGTTATCTGGTGGCTGCTCAACCTGAGGGAATTGGCTTCCTGAGGTTTAACAAATGCAAAGACACAAAATCATTAGGAAATGCCAACAATGTATATCAAGCTAGCACCCTTTCCCTCATGAGAAACCCCATTCGGCACATGGAGAGACAGAAAGATTGGAGGTTTCAATATAATTCTGATTTTTAATCAAAAATACCCAACCTTCTTCAATAAACAAAGTAATTTCACTGTAAGCCCCATGCAAACTAGCTAAGTACATTAAAGATGGTTAAGAATTTCATAAGTTTTACGGAAAAGAAAAAGTAAAGAAACAAAAATTGTTAAAACTCACATGTTCCTTGGTCGAATTGCTCATAGAAATTTCATTTGGTGTTGAAGGTGCAGGCGAAATTTTCAAGCTATATGTCCGACTATAAGATGATTTCAATCTGCTCAGAATCCCATTATTGGAGTCTCTTTGTTCCCCTTCATTAACAACATTTTCAACGTTGTCTTCACAAATACTTTCCCGTGAAGAAATTTTTTCTCTTCTTAGCTTCTCAAAAAGGGCAGCTGAAGAAGAAAATACAGATACAGTTCTTGAGAGTGTCCTCGGAAAATCCAAGGCCTTTTTTGATTCAGTATTGGATGAGGATAGACCAGGGCAAACTGAAGATGGCACAAGAACAACAGAGAAGACACGATGCGCTCCAACACGTGTTTCATGGTCTGGATGGACCATAGCTGGGAGTAATTGATGAAACAATGCCTCAGGAAAAGCCTAAAGAAAAATTATAAATAAATAAATTAAAAATTATATATAAGATTGAAAGTATCTCAGAAAGACAATTAAGTAAAAGACAACACATTATACTACTTGCCTTGTTTTGATAGGACAAGTTGGGTAAGGAAGCTACAATTTGAGCAGTACGATAAACAGCAGAAATTGTAGTTCTGGCTATAACAGTAATAGTCGAGATATTTTCCAACATAACAGCCATAGCATCAAGAATTGGCCCTGGTTCGCCAACCTGTTTGACAATGACAGCTTTGTTATTGTACAGTTGATAAATTCAGTAACAATCTCAGTGAAATTTGAGCATATGGAAACTTATAAAGACTATTAAACTATTTGAAATGATAAGACCACTAACAATGCAAGCAATTCTAAATCAAAACTTTACATGATGACGGATTTGTGGGTACGAGGTTAATTCAGTAACTGTAGCAGATTAGTATTACCTTACCTTAATTGATAACTGTACAAGGCACTTATCCACCTCTTCTCTAAAGCTTCTGTTCCATTTTATTACATCTGTTCCCAGATTAGCATCATCAAGCGAGCAGTGTATGCTCTTCCTCAAATGCCTCATGGCATCACTTACTGCACCAATTATTGCCACAGAGGGCTCAATTTTAGCAAGTTGAGAAAGGGAGGTGGTAACCTCCACTATGTCGAGCTGCATGTTGGGTTGTTTAAGGACATTTTTGTGATCAAGATGCTTGATTAAAATGGAGAGCAAAACATGAGTATTTTGCCCTGCAACAACCAGAGATTAAAAAGGCTGGATAAGTTATCAATGGAAGACTAGAGGAACAGCATTTATGGTTGAAAGAGCTGATAGGACCTGAAAATAATGCATAAAAAATTAAATACCAGAAGTATCCATCAAAAGTTGTATATCCTTTAGGACTGGAAAGGCAAGACCATGTTCAGGAGACCATAAATTTCCATTATCGAAGTAACGGAACACAGATTCCAGGACACGCCTTATTGTTGTAGCCTCCTTGGCCAGCTTTGCCATGTTCTGCAGGCAAACCCTTGACCAAAAGCAGGGGTTCTTGGCATCTTCTCTATAGGATAAGAAAAGAAACATAAATAACTGATATGCATATTTAAAAAACAATAAAAAGGTATCGGAAATTTTTTTGTGCCAATAGAGATATACACTTTCACATTTAGTTCGCCTTTTTCATCCACAATGGAGCTCCAAGAAGGAACATTGATTTTGACATCCGGTGAAGGAGAAACATGACCCTCATTTTTTCGCACCTCCTGCACCCACCGGCTCTTGGAACTTTCAAGGTTCTCTGAAGGATATTTAGGACCTCCATAATTTTCCAAGATTACTGCAACAATCTGATTTAATATAAGGGAAAAAAACAATGTCAAGAGGACTATACCAAGATTACTTGCAAGGTGAAACAAGATTTAAGAAACTTCCAATGCACTGACATTATCGAACTCAACTGATATATGAGAGTGCTCACCCATAAACCAAACCTACAAAGAAAAGGTAGACAATTCAATTTCGCATTAGATATATAGGTTCCATCGTTGGGAAAAATGTTGCGAAAGGCATAAATTGCCAACAGAGTATCATTATATTATTTTACTTTTAACAGCTTGAACAGGTAAATAATATACAGGAATTCATTGTTCATGGTAAAGGGGATAAAATTGCTAAATATAAGGACAACTGATAGCATTTTGCATTCTGAACCTCACATGCATTCAACATGTCATAAACTTATTGATAAGGTATAATGTTAAGCTTACAACATACGTAATATTAAAGAAATACCATTGAAGAAAGGGCTTGCAGCGCAGCCGAACATAGATTGTTTGCTCTTTCATCTTCCCCTGGCTCTTGAGCTATCTGACAGAGTTTTGGAATAAAGCCTTCTAAATTAAACATGTAAGTTCCATCCTTCTGCAAAATTCAGTGAGACAAATTGAGTTTGGAATTTTATGTAGGCAACGTGGTAATAAATTACATGTGAAGCTTAGTATCCAGTGATTTATGACTAAATAGAAAAGTATATTTACAAACCCACAAACCTGATTATTTACAAAGTTAAAAAGGGTCTGACATCCTATAATTTGCATTTCATCTTGTCGTGTTTGATCCAGCAGAGTATGCATAATGCTGAGTAAGCTACTCGCAAAGAGACGCCTATGAAAAGTCATTGAATAAAATCAATACACAAAAATATATGCACATATATACATACGTATAAATAGATAGATAGATAGAGAGAGAGAGAGAGAGAGAGAGAGAGAGAGAGAGAGAGAGAGAGAGTGATATCTTTCCAGATAGTTGGCATTTTATCCTGCTAGAATGTGGATTAGAACCACATATTCAGACATATGATTCCTCCTCAATGGCCCAGATTCACACAAAAATATAATTAAGAATAAGAGAGAACTCACATTTGCTCCTTACAAGAAATCAGCAATTTATTGTAGATGCACATGACAATTTTTGTGGAGCGAAAATTCTCATTCCGCAATTCTTTGTAACACCTTTGCTCAAGAAAATTTGTGATCTGCTCACACAATTTACAACTTTAGTCAAAAGAGAAAGAATGCTTGAAGTATTTATCAGCAGACGGGGCTTAATCATAATGTGATCTTAAGAGAAATCTGTAAGATGTGGCTCCTGGGAAATACTATAATTACAAAAGATATTTCACTCTATGCAGAAAGCAAGGTTAAATTGTTATTCAAAATTTATCGCAAGGTGAAATATATCACGTATTTGGTGCAAGAAAAAGCTTTGAATCCATAGGCCAACATCACAGAGAGAAAAAAAAGAAAGAAGAGAAGGTAAAATAATATAAAAGGTTTAACCCTTGCTCAAATTCAATAGCAGTAACTGATCTGAAATTCACATATTTGTTGTATGATAGCTTTTATCTTTGCAATTCCTAAGTGTCCATTTTCGCTATGGATAAGTCTTCCGTTAACGAATACATTTCAGACATGTTGCCATAGCCCTCAGGAAACACACACAGAAAGTATATACACTTATGAAGAGAAGGAGAGAGAGAGAGTATATTGTGAGTTAATAGTAACTACATGCGTTCAATGTGTACACCATATTTTTCCTCACACACACACAGTCTTTTTTGACTTACTAATAACAACATGCATACATGCCATGTTGCAACTCGTACACCTTAGTTTCTCTTTTCTCTCAACTCTTTTAGTTAATTTCTTTCCTGATGTTTTCTCCGTCTCTCTGTCTCTCTCTTCTTTTGACACTTATTATCAATTAAATTACTACAGTAATCATTTTGTAGAGTTATTATGAGTTAACTAAGTTATATGCTAGGAGCACTCAAAGTAATATATATATTTTAGTGAAACGTTTGATTGAGAAAAAAGGCCTAGCTTTAGACATATTAGAGTAACGATTTACATGATATCACTTATACCTTCGGAATTCGCAAAGGATTTTTGGCAGCATATTCACACAATTTTCCAATCTTCCGATCATTTGGTCCTTCTTCCTGTCAAGTGTGAAGAACAAGTCCTGAATCTTGATATAAATATAAAAATCTTGGGGCAGAATAATAAATGGAGAAGGGACACAGATCACTAGGATAGTGAAAAAAAACATCGATTTCAAAAATGCATAATCAAACAAATTGAATCATACTTGTAAAACATCTGTCATGAAGAATTTAGATGCATCACGCTCAATGAAACAACATTTTTTAAGAAAAGCCAGAAGACCAGGATGCTCAATCACTAAATTCAGTGCAATGGCACAAAACCAGGAAGACAATCTCGGAATATTCATATTTGTAAAGGATCCAAAGAAATAAAGTTGATGGCTTCTAACCATAGAATTTGTCAATCGAGGAAGTACGGGTTCTGACCAAAACAAAAAGAAGAAGTGTGTGCTCCCCTAAATGGACTAACAAAAAAAAACATACGTTATTGCATAATGATCTCAGAGAATTTTTGCTAAGGTAAGTTGAATAAGAACGAAAAGAAAAAAAGATTTAATAAACAAGTATTTATCAAGAAGAGAAAAAAAAGTAAATTATTCTTTATTGAGTCTGAAAGGCATGGATTTGAAATTTCTATAAACACAAATTTTTTTTTCAAAAAACTCATGTACAATGCAACCAACAAGTTTTCTTTTTGTATACCACGTGACAGTGCCTTTCACCTTTTTAAAAAAATTCTAAACTACACCTTAGTGTATAAGAATTACATTCACGAGAAACATATCATAATGTGAAAAGGGAGATAAAAATCAAAACTTTGAAAACACAAAAACAGAACACCATCAACTCATCATCCATAAGGTCTACACTTAATAACGAGATGGCACAAAAGGATTATGAAACTCTATTTTCAATTGTCAGAGCCATAAACATTTAACATCATATGCAGGACTGTATTATGAAGTCAAAGAATATTTTAATAAAAGAAGTTTTTTTCTAAGTCTCAGCTCACCTTGCATGGCTTAAAACAATAGCAGAGACTGGGTTTTCAATCAGTTATCAGAGTCATAATCAGTTTCAGCATTTATTTAATCACTATCATCTGAAGTTATGCAATACGAGTCTTTACTAGACAACGATGCATACTGCATAAATTCTCAATTCAGCTGCACATGGCACACAACACTAGCTGATACACCGTTTGCAATCAGTTATCAGATATCTGTCTACATGATTGTGTTCTGACGTTACACAATATGCATTTTACTCAAAATGAGGTTCTTGCTCGTCAATTAATTCAGGAATTGAGATGACTAGACCCTGTTTCCAACATGGTATTAAATAGATATATAGGCTAACACATACAAAATGAATGGGCAGATAATCATTCAGTTAACTCAAGTACCACTTACACGTTACGATGTTATAATTTTAGTTTAAATTATGTAATGGTTGGAAGCAAGTTATAAAGAACCTTCCTCTCAGTTTCAGTTCACTGAGGGAAAAACATTACTTGGATTTTAATGTCAAATGGTTGCATTTGCACAGCATAAGTCCAACATCTATCAAAGGACTAAATATGTACTACAACATCAACACTTTTCCAAACCCACAAAAATGCACATAGGCATGGCATACATTATCATCTGGAAGAGTCTCTCTTCACAAAAAGTAGGCAACAATAACAAGAACCAACTTAGAAACAAGTAGCAATGACCCTTTTAAGATAGAATGCAACAGTAACCCATTATGATAAAAAAGGAGAAAAACGAACCTGGTTACGAGGGAAAATGTCAGCTATGAGCTTCTTGTACCTCTTGACGGGCTGTCTAGACCTGGCCCGCAATGCCGGGCAGAAGAAACAAAGGCCACCACAAGCAGGCAAAACTTGGCGCGAAAGTACCCCCGAAACGGCACTCATTTTTGAATTCAAGATACATACAATTCACTTCACACAGATATGAAAATGGGCACCCCACAAATTCGCCTTTCTTTCCCTTCCAAATCTATGAGGAAAGCTCTGGGTGCAGAGAAGGGAAAGAAAGGCTCAAAAACTGAGATGGGTATCTCTCAAATTGTACAAAAACCAGCCTGAGATTAACAAAATCCCCAAGTCACAAACCTCAAAACCCAATCAAAACCTCAAGAACAATGCAATGCCAAAGTGGGTTCAAAATTCAACCAAAAGGGTCCAAGAGAAAACCAAAAACTCATCACAAACTTGATCAATTTGTACAGAATTTAATTGCTGAGAAAAAATTACCTCGTTTGAATGCCTGCAAGAGCAGACCTGAGGCTGGAAAATCCACCTTATGCCATGCAGAAAATCCACCGGAATTCCAGCATATTCCACCGCGATTTCTTATATATGTCTTCCCTTTTTTGTTTTAAATTTGAATTTATACTCAAAATAATATCCGTCCAGCCTGCCAATAATGTAATGATACCGGAAAAAAAAAAACGTCTACACGTTTTAACGGTTGAACTTGTGGGCCCCAGGGGTTGTTAGCTAGATTACTAGGACTGTTCGATTTGTGGGGCCCATGCCTACGTGGCTGCATTATATATTAACGTTTTCTGATGACAGACGTGCTATGCATTGCTTGCTCTCTTTCGACAATTAATTTTCTTCTTGTTTTTTTTTTTTTTTTTTTCCCAACGACTTTTGACAGTTAATTTACCTGAATGGGAAAAATGAGAAGAAAAAAAAAAAGAAAAAAGACTGGGACTATATATTTTCTTCTTGGCAATATTGATATATTTCTAAAATCTCTCCATTGCAATTGATTTTTGTATCAATTTATTAATTTTACTAATTTACCTTTATCGTATTAGATTTTTCTACAGTGGTTTCAAATATTTTTTCTTAAACGATGTCAATTTGATTTCTTTAAAAATTTGGCCATAAGAACCTCTTTGCATCTGATTGTGTTCAAATCCTCGCTCTATTAACGTTCTAGAACTCTTAAGTTGTTTACAAAGGAACCCGAATCAAACTTATATCGAATCCAATTTGACTGAGAATCAAGCCCCTTTTCCCACTTAGTTTACAAGTTCTGATAGCTGGGTTGGGGAGAAGTAAGATGACGAAATTGAGAAAAATAAGATGATGAAATTGGGAAAAATGAAATCACGGTGACCAAATTTGTTTTCAAGCCTCAGATAAGTGACAAAAAATGTTTTTTGCTCTGTTTTTTTTAGGACAATGAATGTATACTTGGAAGTTAAATATAATAATAGTTGAAAAATGAAAGAAATATAGATCCTTGGCCTTTTTCACAACTGATTTAGTGATTTAACAAACAGAAATACAAAGGGAAAATAGAAATAGAAATGACAACAAAGATGACAAATAGATGAGTTTGAAAGAAGATAAAGGAAAATTATTAGGTTGCTAATGGTTTTCTATTCCTTAAAGCAAGGTAGAGGTATAATAATTCAAATTGAGATTTGAAGCATAATTCAAAATGAAGTGGTAGACAAATGGAAGCACTCAAGTGTCTCCTGTCACATAATTAAGCCGCCCAGCATGATTATGACACGCACTAAACACTAATTAACCAGGGTCATGCTGGATTTGAATTTTGTTTTTGTAATTGTACTGCATACAATTTTTTTAATTAATTAAAATAAAAGTATTGAAGAAAATTAACTTCATTAACCATGGTGGCTCAATAGCTAGCCAGTAGAGAAAAAAATGAAAAGATTTATAAGGATGGTCCAGATCTCATTTGGCTTTCAACAAGCGAATAAAGGATTCACAAAAGAATAACTTTGTATTCAATTTTACAGCTAAAACACAAATAATTTGACTGAATGCTCAAATGATACATGCATTTATCAGTGTGAACAATGAATTTATACCCAATGGATAATACAAACATTTTCTCCAAAAATGATACCTATGCTCTTGATGTACCACCATGATCTCTCTCAACGTGCTCTACGAGAGATACTGGATCACGAAACCCTTTACTACTTTTAGGGCAGGCATCGATTGTGACCTTTTTCACCCCAGCTCGGTTGCCACCCTTCTCATGGACTTTCTCTACATGGTCTACAAGGGTGGTGACTGAGGAAAACTTAGCACCACCCGTTTCTACTCCCACTGCTGCTGCTCTGCTCTGCTCAATCCTATGCTATCTGCCACTTTTGGCCAATTCTCTACTCAATTTTGCCACAATGGCTTCAGCTGAAGCTCAAACAGATGAAGCTGCCCTAGGAAAGCTGTTACCCCAGTTTGAGGAGGATGCGGCAGGAGCATGGCTGGGCTTTGACACTTCTTTCCTACTCCTACTTAAAATCCCCCAAAAAGGAAACCCTGCTTCTGGTTTCTTGAGTCCCGAACACATGTGATCGGGTCCAAATTGATGCTTCAAACAGTGGTCTACCGTGCAGTCCCTGCAGTTCATTGTGTTGGAGAATGTTAAGATCTCCTTGCAGCCAGGGACAGGACATTTTTTCTTCTTTGTGGCTTTCTCATAATTAGAACCGTCACAGTCAGTGTTAACATGTCTCTCCCAAGTAATGTTTGGATCTTGATCAGGAATTAGATGAACTCCTTTGGCACAGAGGGGACAGATGACAACAGTGACATTTTTTCAGTCAGCTTTTGGACAATTAGGCTTAATATAGCTTCAATGCTCCAAACAAAATACCTGCAAAATGTCAGACTTATGTCAGTATAAAAAATAGAACGATCCCAATAAGCAGAAATAATGCAGGAGAATGATAATCTACAATGTAGGACGATGGATGATGCCAGAAAGATTGAAGACTACACGGTTGTATTAACCTATGCAAATAAGAACAAAGAAATCAAATGGAATGCATCCCAACCCCTTACTCTGTTTGGTTGGCATGCATCTAGGGCATATCAAAATTTGGTGCAATTTCGCAAGATATACGAGATGCATCATACTACTTTATAGATATTTAATTAAGAAAAAAAAAAAACTAATGATCTAAAAGGTGGCGAACATTCCACAAAAAAAGGAAATACATTTTCACTTCCCTTTTACCATCAGTTTGTCGATTTTTGAAAATTTCCCCCCAGCTATTTTCTCCAGCACATACTGTTTTATAGAGTAATCTAAATACATGAAGCGACAACATCAATTTAAAAGGCAAGTAATACCAAAATTTTAAAAAATTATATAAGAAAACGGCAGCATATATTATTCCCAATACACAACTTTAGCACCTTGATATTTAACATCATATTTCTTTCATGCGAATATTTAACATCATATTGTCACCTAGAATGTAAAACATTTAATACTTTATTTGCAAACATTCAATACATATCAAACATGAATCCAAAATAAATATTAATGTACCATAAGAAAAAGAAAAAAAAAGAGTTCAGAAATGAAATATCACCCGAGAAAGTTATTTAAAAAGAAAAAAATTAACTTGATCACACCCCAAGATCAGAAATTTCCTAGAAACTTCTTGTAAATTACTAGACAATGTTGTTATGCACAGTTAAAAAATGGACAAAATTTCGAACTTTGATAAGATAAATTCATTTCGGCATCTTCCTCTGTTCTTTTTTCAAGAAATAATAATTCGCACCTCAATCCAATGTAAATCAACAAACACCCATTTTTCGATTTCACCATTTACTGCCTCCAAGAATCACCAAAATATGAAATGCAATTCTACACTTCTTCCACAACCAAACATAACATAATCTCAATCCCAATAACCAAAATTAAAATTTCAAAAATATATTTTCTCACATCTGATGTTTACATAAATATGGAGTATATAATTCACAAACAAAGAGAGTGAGAGAGGACCTGACAGCGGCTATCGCAGGTGAAGGGCAAGAAATCAATATGCTGGCAATCGGCGACGTAGCAATGCCGTCCCAGATAGCAAGAATGGATCCATGCCATCACAATGTTAAACTTTTACAATCACATACTGGATGATATACAAACTACCATATATCTCCACAAGTGCAACTACCATTAACAAATCTATGGTATCTGTTTACATCCCTCACAATAATCTCCCTCTCCAACACTCTACACATATACTTGAATGCCTCATGGCAATCCCTGCAGATCCTCAAATTCTTCACAATCCTTATTGACTTTCCTGGTGGTGCCGCACCACTCACCACTGCAAATGCTACTGCCAACTTCTCACTGTGATACCAAAGGGCTTCCTTTTTCTCCCATTCCCCAACTTCATGCAACATCTCATCCCAAACTGGCACATATCCTAATTTTTCTATCAGCTCCATCAACTCTACCAATTTAGCATATATCTCATCCCTTCTTTCATGCCTTCGGTCCCGGGCGAAAAAGACATGAACTTTCCCCCGTACCTCGATCCAACTCCTTCCACCTTCCTTCTGTACCCTCCTATCTTTCATCATCTTCCTCACTTCTGCAACTTCATCCCACCTTCCAGCGTTTGATAACACATTTGCAGCAATTACATAAGCAGAGTCATCATGTGGGTCAATTTCCAATAAGCGTTTAGCCATGGACCTAGCGAAATCAGGTGCTTTATGATACGCTGAACTTGATAGCAATGATCGCCACACTGCAGCGTCAGGCACGAGCGGCATTGTCAGTGCAGCCCTTTCAGCCTCTTCCAAATGACCAGCTCTTCCCATTGCACCAACCAAACACGTATAATGCTCAAGCGCTGGTTCCAACCCATAATCTACCTTCATCCGGGTCAGCCACCAATCAGTCTCAGAAACCAAACCTGCATTGCAGAATGACGTTAAAATTGCCAAAAAGCTATATTCATCTGGCACAAGCCCCTGAACTTCCATTGCATTGAAAATATCAAGCATCGAGTTCCTATCCCCCTGTTGTGCATATCCCGCCAGCATCACATTCCACCCCACAACGTTCATGCTTGACAAGTTCTCATCAAAAACCTGTCTAGCATCATACACAAGCCCAGATTTCCCATACGCATCAACCAAAGCTGTCCCAACAATAACATTTCCATCAAGTCCCGTAAGAAGAGCATGGGCATGTATGATCCTACATTGCTCCAACACAGCAAGCTCCCCTGCAGCACGAAGTGCACCGGAAACACTGTACATAGTAGACCGAACATCAGAGCATTTCATATCAGCAAAAGTGGACAAGGCCTCAACGGGTCTCGAGTTCTGTGCTAACCCAACAATCACCGCCGCATAACAAACCTCGTCTTTGTGGGGAATTTCATCGAGCACCTTGCGGGCTTCAAATGGAAAGCGGCATTTGGAGTAGAAATGAATCAGAGCAGACCCGGAAAAGGGCTGGGCCGAGACGCCAAGCTTGAGACAGAGGGAGTGGAGGGCAAGACCGAAGGAGAGAGAAGGGAGAGAAGCGCAGGTTTTGAAGAGGGAAGCGAAGGTGCGCTGGTTGGGGAAAGTGGGGTGGCGGAGCATTGAAACGAAGTGTTGGAGGGCGAAGAGGGTGTTGGAGTGGGCCGAGATCACGGCCGTCCATGAGACGACATTGGGAGAAGAGATTTGGTGAAAGAGGCGGAGAGTGTGGGAGAGGAGATTGGACTTGGAGTAGAGAGTGATGAGGTTGTTGCGGAGAGAACGGTCGATGTTGGCGGCGGTGATGGCTCGGGCGTGGAGAATGCGAGGGTCGGCGTTGGGTGGTGGTTGTGGTGGATGGGGGAGTTGTATTGAGATTTGGCTCATTTTGGAGAGTAGTTTGGTGAACACTGAAGACTTGCAGTTCACCCTTTTATATGCTTATAGTTACAGATTCTCCAAACATTCAATACATATCAAAGAGAAAGAGAGAGGACCTGACGGCAGCTATCGCAGGTGAAGGGAAAGAAATCGATCTGCTGGCAGTCGGCGACGTTGCAAGGACGACCCAGATGTTTCCATTCAAATTCTTGTACAGAAGCTCCTCGCCAATCAACGAAAAGAAATTAACACACAGCATGCAGCAACGGGAAAAGAGCAAGATGGGAAATCTATTTCCGCAACCAAATTCGACGGGAATTATTACTCCGGGATTTGCTGCTGGGCGCCGGATTGGATTGTCTGAAGCTTTTCAGTCTTGCCTTCCGCGGATACAGAGGGACACCGAATCCGCGGAATCCAAAGTCCACGCCCAAGTTTTCCCCCCTGTCGTTTCAAGTCCCCTGAGTTTTCTTTAAAAGCCAAGAAGAAACTTGAGCAGTGAACCTGAAATCGACTCCATTAATTTTCTATTTTCTTGACGAAAAGGTTGCCCAGAATCAGAATGTCAAGCTAGAGTGGGGAGCGATTGGGATAATAAGATGGTTGGATTTGGCGCGAACCGAGAGGGATATTAGGAATACGAGGGAAGGAGGGGGGAGTATTAGGTAACAGGATTCACCTGATTTTTTTAACAGAGATTTGGATGGAATTGGCTAAAAATTAACGGTGGGGTTATATTGACAATAAGAGAGGCTACTGGTCCGAGCCAATCACTCATTGCTATGTATTTTAACTTTTCAATATGGCACATCCCCTCTACACGTAAGTTCTTCCCTGAGATACGGGAGCCTAGGGGCTTCTAAAACTAGGATTTGAATTTACCTGGGCTAACGTGTGGACTGGAGTTTATGTGGAGGTGAAAATTTATACGCAATGATGCAAAGATGTTGATTGCTTATTTATAGGGATTTTACTTTGATTTTTATCTAAAAGAATACGCAAATGGGTTTATCCTGGAGAAAAAGGATCTTGACTTTCAAGCTAGTGATCTCAAGTTCGAACCCCTATAGCATCAAGGTAGCGCGTGTATGAGAAACCCCCCTCTTGTGTAGTTTAAACTATAGTATCGCTTGTACTAAAGAAATAAAAAAATTATATAACCGCCGGCTAAAGAAATTGTAGTTTAAGTGATTAAGAATACTAATCCATTTCAGTGCCACAAATGACAATGAAAGTAAATAAGCAAAATTTGGAGCACTTTCCTGTTCCTAAACAAAATTTTGCTATTAGAGAATAATTCATTGTATCCCTATGACCTCAAGACAAAGTAGGAAAACATGAAAGAAATAAAACATTACCCCGCAATTCTAATTTCATTACCTATAATTCCAAGCTTCCTTTAAATTCTATTTGCAGGCACTAAAGCCTAAAGAAAGGGATAACACATATCTCATTTGGCTTTCAACAAGTGATATTTAAAGTATTCACAAAAGAATAACTTTGTATTCAATTTTAAAACACAAATAATTTGACTGAATGCTCAAAAGATACATGCATTTGTCAGTGTGACAATGAATTTATACCCAATAGATAATACATACACTTTCTCCAAAAATGATACCTATGTCCTTGATGTACCCCCATGATCTCTCTCAACGTGCTCTACGAGAGCTACTGGATCACGAAACCCTTTACTACATTTAGGGCAGGCATCGATTGTCGCTTTCTTCACCCCAGCTCTGTTGCCACCCTTCTCATGGACTTTTTCTACGTGGTCTACAAGAGTGGTGACTGAGGAAAACTTAGCACCACACTGTGGACACTCCTCCAGTTGCCCGTTTCTGCTCCCACTGCTGCTGCTCTGCCCTGCTCCATCCTTTGCTATCTGCCACTTCTGGCTAAGTTCGCTACTCAATTTTGCCACACTCGCTTCAGCTGAGGCTCGAAAAGATGAAGCTGCAGTAAGAAAGCTATTACTCCACTTCGAGGAAGATGCGGCAGGAGCATGGTTGGGCTTTGACACTTCTTTCCTACTCCTACTTAAAAGGCCCGAAAAAGGAAAGCCTGCTGTCGGTTTCTTGGGTCCTGGACACTTGTGATCAGGTCCAAATCGATGCTTCAAACAGTGGTTGACCATGCAGTCCCTGCACTTGATTGTGTTGGAGAATGTTAAGATCTCCTTGCAGCCAGGGACAGGACACTTTTTCTTCTTTGTGGCTTTCTCATAATTAGAAGGGTCGCATTCAGTGTTAACATGTCTCTCCCAAGTAATGTTTGCATCTTCATCTGGAATTAGATGAACTCCTTTGGCACAGAGGGGACAGATGACAACAGTGACATTTTGTCTGTCAGCTTTTGGACAATTATGCTTATTATAGCTTCGATGCTCCAAACAAAATACCTGCAAAATGTTAGGCTTATGTCAATAAAAAAAATAGAATGATCCCAATAAGCAGAAACAATGTAAGAGAATAAAATCTACAATTTAGGAATATGGATGATCGCAGAAAGATTGAAGACTACACCGTTGTATTAACCTACATAAATAAGAACTACGGAATCAAATGGAATGCATCCCAACCCCCAACTCTGATTGGTTAGCATACATTTAGGGCATATAAAAATTTGGTGAAATTCGCAAGATATAAGTGGGGCATCACACTACTTTATAGAAAAGTAAATAAGAAGAAAAACCAATGATCTAAAAGGTTTTGAGAACATTCCACAACTAGGCAATACAATTCACTTCCCTTTTACCATGAGTTTGTCAATTTTGAAAAGGGAGCATTTTTGCTCACCACTTTAACCCAAGGTCTACCCTCACCACCATTCTCACCACTTGACACGTGTCTATGGACATAACCATAGTTTCATAAATCCAAAGCAAAGAGTTAACGATGGTTATGGGACAAGTGTCAAGTAGTGAGAATGGTGATGAGGGTATGTCTTGGGTTAAAGTGACGAGCAAAAAAATTTATAGTTCGAAAATGTTTCCCCAGTTATTTTCTCCAAAACATTTAATGCAATTCGTGAAATACTAGTAAACAGTCAATAAATACAAAAACTTTGAGCATACACGGCAATGCAACATGATGTACCATTATTTAAAACAGTTCAGAAATACAATATCACCAGATAAAGTTAATAATAGTAACTCGAGCACACCGCAAGACCAGAAATTTCCTGGAAACTTCTTGTAAATTCCCAGAGAATGTTGTTATGCACAGTTCCAAATGGACAAAATTTCGAATTTTGATCAGATAAATTTATTTCGGGATCTTCCTCTGTTTCTTTTTTCAAGAAATAATAATTCTTACCTCAATCCAATGCAAATTCTCCAAGCTAACCAAACATAACATAATCTCAACCCCAATAACCAAAATGAAATTTTCAAAACGCACATATTTCTTAACATTTGATGTTCGCATAAACATGGAGGTATATAATTCACAGAGAAAGAGAAAGAGAAAGAGAGAGGACCTGATGGCAGCTATCGCAGGTGAAGGGCAAGAAATCGATCTGCTGGCAATCGGCGACGTAGCAATGCCGACCCAGATCTGGAAACTCCGGAGTTCCCATTAAAAGTCGTATACAGAAGCTCCCCGCCAATCAACGAACTAAGAAATTTACACACAGCATGCAGCGACAGGACAAGAACAAGATGGGATTTCTATTTCCGCAACCAAACAATCCAGTATAAGATTCGGCGAGATTTTGTAGTCCCCGGATTTGTTCCGGGATTGGATTGTCCGAAGCTTTTTCGATCTTGCCTTCCGCGGATACAGAAGGATACCGAATCCGCGGAATCCCAAGTCCACGCCAAAGTTTTCTCCCCAAGAGACAGGGTCGTTTCAAGTCGCCCCCGAGTTTTATTTAGAAACAAAAACAAAAAAGAAAAGTAAAAAGGAAACTTTGAGGAGTGAGCCTGAGATATTGGAGCCCATGGGCTTCCTAAAACTAGGAATTACATTTACCAGGGCTAATATGTGGACTGGAGTATTTGTCGAGTGAAAATCTATTTTTACGTTAATACAAAATGTATATAACACGATAAGGGAATCATGGCTCAAGTGATTAATAGCAGTTATCTACCCCCTGCAATCGAGTTGTTTTGTGTTGAGTATAACCCAAATGGGCTGATAGATATGAGATAGTAGGGCATTTACAATGGACGACTCTAAATTGGGCATTTATCCATCAAGTTTAGAGACCAACTTTATATGTGTGTTAACCTAGTTGGTCAAGGTAGCATGTCCGTCCCTTGCACAAAGTGCAACCCCCTTCCCTGTTAGATTAGTTTAGAATGTCACATTGTAAATAAATAAATAAAAATTAATTTAAGCACAATTTTAATGTTTATCTCCATGTGATGGTGACATGCCCTCATTTGTGATCTCATTGCATATTTTGGGAGACTTGTGGAAATGGGTTATACAATGCCTGAAGAATTCTTGGGACAGTAACATTGTAAGAAATCCACAAACAGAAGATAATAGCATTCGACTTTTCCACATCGCAAACAAGAGGTTGCCAAAGTAACTCTGCAAACAAAGTAAATGCAAGCAAAGCAAACATTATATTCAAAACCATCAAGTTCTTTACTGCAATGAACCAACAAGACAAGAGAGCCCACCTTGTTTGCAATATTGTTCGAGAGCCAAGCAAGACCCTCACAAAGCCCTTCCCCAGAGGTACCTGAAACACATGTATCCGATCTGATCAAATGCTTCATTGCTTTTATTACTATGTGTGTGTGAGAGGAAGAAAAATAAATCGTAGAAAGGAGGATGAGAGTATTAATCAAAATACCAGTGACGTTGACAAAGAGAGTGGAGACCAAGTTTGTAACGGATCTCAGCAGCATTCATTGCATTTGGAAGATCTTGTTTGTTAGCAATTCAAGCAGCACAGCATCCCTCAACCCATCCAACATATTCAAGAACTGACATAATCATATACATAAAATTAAACATTTTTAAAAGTCACATTCATGAATTTCATAAAACCTTGATGAAGATCTTGTATTTTTTTCATGTATATAGCATGGCTTTACCTTAACATCAATTCCTAAACTTTTTCTACAGAACTCCTTTCTCGAACCCTCTAACCACACTTAGCATACAGATAATAAGTGTCGCTAATTATTAGATTCAAAATTCACTGAAGGGCAAAAGAATAGCAAAGTCTTCTAAAGCTCTAGTACCTTATCCAACATCCTGTACAGCTCACCCTAGCCTCAACAACACGGTCACGATCATTACTATCGATCACCAAAAAAAACCTCGTGTGTTTTGGAAGTACTGTCCCCACAAGGTTCGAATCTGGATGGCCCCACAAACACATAATGCACATGTAAGATTCCACAATATTCAAGAGTAGGTCAAAAGCACAATTGAATAACTAACAAGTGCAAGAAAGCAGGTTTAAGGTATAGAAATTGTCTGCCAATTAATGCATGGAAAGCATTTCCTATATATAACACGGAGAAACTGAAGAGGTTTGCATAAGTGATGTAGCTTATGACTATGATACATGCTGATGGAGAACAACTAATCAACACAAGACCGTCAGTAAGCATGTGCAAGAAGAAGATCTAACATATGCTTAGAGTATAGAAGATGTCAGCAACAACAAGGATAGCACTCCTTATATATCTAACAAACCAAGCCTTATATGCTTGGATCCATGCCATCACAATGTTAACCTTTTACAATCAAATACTTGATGATATACTGATATGCCATCTTGTCTTTCTCGCAAATAATTGTCAATTTGTAACAGAGATATCATTATATAAAAGCATTCCATGTATAGTTCCAAAAATGGAAGCATGTATAATCTGTATCCCTTATGAATTTAAGAACATCAGAAACAGAACTTACAGTAGGGAAGCTCCTTGACTAATATTCCTTCATCTCTGTTGTCCTCTGCATCCAAGCCAAGTGATAAAGTTTCATATGCTCCATATTAGATGAAGTTTAGGAATCCTACACGCTGCAAATCTTGAAGGAAGAAGATGGATGCTGTGCTTGTATACTTATATCAGATCCCAAATCAGATGGAGGTACTTCTTTCCTTGCAAGTTTGATGTATTTCAACCTTTAATAGATTTAATTTTGCATAAATTTCAGCACTATTTGGATGGCCCATATCACTTGCGACAAAATAATGAAACTTATTATCTACTTCGATCCAGCTGCAACCTGCTTCTTTGTTTACTTTCAAGTCATTCATAATAGTTCTAAACTTTGCAGCATCATCAAACATTCCTCCTCTAGCGTACATATTTGAAACAAGTATATAAGACCCGGCCTCTCCAGGTTCCAATTCAAGCAAACATTTCGCGGCTAACTTGCCAAATGTCAAATTCCCCAATAACATGCACACATTGACTAAAGTTCTCCAAAGCATAGGTGAGTCTGGAAATGGACTTCTGTTGATGAAATCAATGGCTTCTGAAAAATTCTCAGATCGACCCAAAAGATCAACCATGCATGCAAAGTGCTCAATTCCTGACTTAGCCCCATATTTTGACTCCATTTCATTGAATAAGCGCAACCCAGTTTCCCATAATCCAGTGTAACTGCAAGCTTGAAGAATGGCCAATAACGTTATCTCATCAGGGGCAAATCCTTCTTCCTTCATTTCTTCAAAAAGAGAAAGTGCTCTGTTGCCCTCTCCATGGAGGGCATATGCAGATATTATGGCATTCCAGGATACACAATCAGGAGTGTTCATACCATTGAACATTTGATTAGCATCTTCAATGCTACCACATTTGGCATACATTGTAATTACAGCATTACCTACAGTGGAATTGGCTTCAAATCCGGCTTTAATAGTGTAAGCATGGAGACCCTTCCCCCTATATAAGCAAGCTTCATCAGCAGCTAAACTAAGGAGCCGTGAATAAGTTATGAAATCTGGATTTATGCCAGCCAATCTCAGTTGACTAAATAAAACCATGGGATCAGCTTCAAGATCTCTTTGTGATTCCATGAATCCAACAAGAACTGCATTGAATGAGGCAGTGCTTTTAACTGGAAGACTGTCGAAAACCTGTCTAGCAGATTGAAGGTTCCCGCATTTAGCATATATGTCTATCAAAGCAGTCCCAACATTGACACCAGAACAAAAACCAAGTTTTATAACAGATGCATGGATTTGATGTCCCAATTCCAGATTTCTGCACTCTGAACAGGAATCAAGCACGGTGGATAAACAACTAGAATCAAAGCCAATACCTAGATCAAGTATTTCTAAGAAAACCTTCAGTGCCATATCAGCATGGCCATTTTTAACATACATTGACAAAAGTGCGGTCCAAGATATCAAGTTCCTCTCATCCAGTACATAAAACATTGTCTCAGCCTCTTCAACCATCCCATGCTTACCATACATGGTTAGTGCTGCATTTCCAATCGAGGTTTCGCCCATAATACCATACTTGATAGCAAGCCCATGTAATTGCAAGCCTTGATGTGCACCCACATCTCCACTGCAAGCACTAATTAAATTAGTAAATGTGTAATCATTTGGCTCCAAACCAGATTTCAGAAGATCAATGAAGACCCCAATTGCTTTCTCTCCACAGCCTGCCTTCCCATATTCTAAAATCATATAATTTAGACACTGAACATCTTTGTAATCCATGTTACTGAACACTTTCTCCGCGTCACCCAAGCAGCCACTTCTAGAGTACATAGAAACCAAAGAAGTGGCCACAAAAACATTCTCCTGGAGCCCACTTTTTACAACAAAACAGTGAACCTCGTCCCCAAATCTCCAGTCTTCCAGTGAACTACACACCTCTAAAAGCACTGAGCAAGTATGCTCATTAAACTTCTCCTCACTGCAAAACATATCATGCGCAACTTGAAAAACAGATTCAAAGTCACCAATGTCAGCATACCCCTTCATGAGAGAAGTCCAAGTGATTGTGCTTCTAACAAGCATTTCATCGAAAACGTGCTGTGCATCATCCAATCTTTTGAATTTGGAGTACAAGTTGATAAGATTATTGCCCTGAAATGTATCATTTTGGCAGCCAGATTTTATCAAGAATGCATGAATTGCCTGACCCAGCATGAGATATTTGGACTCAATTGAGAGTTGGAGGAGATGAGGCCAGTCACTGAAGAGAAGGGTGTGTTGTTCTTGAGAGGCTGAAAGAGTTGAGTTGGTAGAAAAATGGAGTGCCGTGGGTTTTGGGTTTCGAGTGTATGTGAGGCTGTTAGAAGAGGAGTTGCTGCAGCTGTAATTCAATGGAGGGAAGGACCGTTGAGGTACGTAAAGAGCGGGAAGCAAGGTTGTGGAGAGAAGGGTATCCATGGAATTTTATCTGTTCGTGCCTTTTCTGCAAAATGAAGAATCAGTTTGGTTTTATAAAAAGATAGGAGCATTTCCACGGTTCACCCATTTGCTAAGGTGAGGCAATGACTGTTATTATTCACGTGAATAATGTTTCTTCCCACAATTTTTTTGTTGGGTTTTCACCCATTGCTATGACAAAGGGCAATTGCTGTTCACTTTAAATTAATTTAATTTTTATACTTAAACGATTAATTTGAATAAGATTTTCAGTTTACATGTGTCCATATTTATTATAAAATTCACATTTCTGATTTCGGATAAGATTTTCAATTGCTACAATTGCGCCACGTGTCATCTCTATCTTCTCAATTCACATTTGGAAGGCGTTGTATCATTCGATACCTAGGTTTGGCATGCCTTTTTCGGAGTTGCGGGATCTTAAAACAACCTTAACATGCTCGGTCAATCCCCAACATTCAACAATGTGTTGAGAGGTCAACCCCTCATATCACATATGAAATCAACAATACCATCTATTCAGGTGGGTATTAACTAACAGACGGAATTTACTCAAAGTGGACGCATTCGTCAAAACAATTCCGCATTCCCAATCGAAAAAGGGAAAATAATCTGCTGCCTATCAAGAGGGTTATAGTAAATATGTGGAAATATGTTTTGGTATCCTTCAAGCTCGTTGGGCAATCGTTAAGGGGGTTGCTTGTATGTTTGATGAAGAGGTGCTTCGGAGTATTATGATAACGTGCATCATCGTCGATAACATGATTATGGGGGATGAGTATGATTATGATGAATCAAAGATGTTCGAACCCGATCCCATAAACACGGCATTGAAAATAATTTATGAATGGCTCCTAGGAGCAAATGGACAACCAGTACCTCTGGAGCACGAACCGTTGATTAGGGACGGTTATTACAACAACTGTATGATTGAGCGTTATACGAAAATGCAATCTTCTTATGTTCACAAAAGACATCAAGTTGAATTGATGAAGCACTTATGGACTCTGGGAGACAATCATGGTCGATGAAGTAAAGTTTAATGCTTAGTTTTCAATTACGCTTTCTTTGTGTGCAATGAATTATGTTTTCTTTTGATGTATGCAATGTTGTGAATAAATAGCTATATTATTGAATGCTTTCTTTATTCAATAAAATACAAGCAATACAAATAATTAAGAAATACAAAAAATTCAATAAAAGATAAGCAATACAACTAATTAAGAAATGGCAACTCTATCGATACAACCTAATGGTTTTCATCATTTAACCAATTCGTGTTGCTAGGTCCATCGTCACGGAAAAGCCTTCTTCTCATAACATCCCCTCGTTATTGCGTCCAAAATGACTTTGTTTTAGAGGACATATGGCTCGTATCCACAGCCATGGTTTCCTGATTTTTCTTGTTCATGTCTTATTTATGTGTATACTCCATTTCTCTTGCAAATGCTTCATATCTTGCCTTGTCAACCTCATTTCTTTTCATGTCTCTCTCAATTCTTAGTGTGCCGTTGATAGCAATTTGCTCCAAAAATTTTGCACAATCATTGTTCGAAGGGCTCCCTCTCTTGGCCTTTGCCTCGTTTCTCCCTATAGGTCTCTGCTCCCTTTAGATTTGTGAGTCTTGATTCATTGGGGAGTTCAACGGCAAATCGTGGAACAGCGTTTCATTCAACACAACGGTCAGATCCGTTGGAATAATTTTGAATCTCAAACAATGCTTCACAACCTCCTAACATTGGTGATTGTTGAAAGATTTTTGCCTTGGCCAATGGCATCGAACCACATTTGTGCTTGCATAATCTATAATTAAAAAAAAAATTAGAAAAGCAAGAAAATATCAAAAAATATGACATTAAATTTAATAAAATGGCAATTACAAAAAAATTTACCTCGTTGTCAAAATTTTCACACTTCGAACGTTGTCCATCACTTTTGCCAATGCATCTCTTCATTTCCCTAACTCTTAATTCAAAAATTTCCACCTACTAGCCAGGCTGGCGTCAGTGACCAAATGTCGAATTTTTTTACCGTTGGCTTGCATGGCGCACGCAGTCTCCGCTTGTATGTCATGCGCCAACGGTAAAAAAAACGTGAATTCATGTGTTAACGCTAAGCAATCGTCAGCACTAACGTCACAACCCTCAGAACGAGCCAATTTTGCCTTGGGCCTTGCCAGGGCAGCATTTGCCATCACGTGCCTCAGGGCTAGTTTGGCATTGCTGTGCTTTAAAAAAAAAACTGCTTTTGCTGTGCTACGATAATAATCAGCTGTGAAAAAAAAAACTGTTAGGCGTTCCGTAAATTGTATTCGAAAAACTGCTGTGAGTAGTCAAATTTGGTAAATTTTTATCATAAGTGTTTTTTGTGTGTATAATGACCAAAAAGGACATAAAGATGAAATTGTTTATTTTTTTTCTATATTCTTTTTCTACTTAAAAACAAAAAAAAAAAAAAAAAAACCAACTTCACAACATAATTTTTTTTTTTTTAATTTACACTTTTTTTTATCAAAAAATTTAATCTAAAAAATATTGTTATATTAATAAAATATAAAAATATAAAAATATATATACAAAATTAAAATTAAAAACTAACAAACCCATCTCTCTCTCTCTCTCTCTCTCTCTCTCTCTCTCCATCACCTCAAAACACCGAAAAACAAAACCCCAACCAAGAATTTTAAAACCAAAAACTCAATCCAACCCAGATCAAGAGAGGTTTGAGTTCGTGGTCCTTTGCTCTATGTATGTGAGTGGGATTGTAAGATTGGATTTTATTTTGGTGGGAAGCTGGGGGTTTAATTTTCTTTGGCTGGAGATGACAGAGTGGGGAAGCAAAATCATTGAAGGTATGGTTGCTTTATCGTTTATTTTTTAATTTATATGTTTACATAGTTATTCACTTCTCTGTTTTTCTCTTACTCTCAAATCTTAGATTTTGAACTGTTCTTCAAGGTTTTAGGGGCTTCTTCTTCGCTTGAATATGAAATGTTCTTTAATTTTATGGGGCTTCTTCTTCTCCTCTCTCTGCACTTCTTTTTTCGAAAATTTTATCTTCTTCTCCTTTCTCTGTGCACTTTGATTCGAGGAGTTTGCAGATGGGCGTTGTGTAATTGGAGGGACAGTGACTGTCCATTTGGAAAATAAGTGAGGACATTATGGGAAAGCCAAAATTTCATTAAAACCACGGTTAATTTTTTTTTTTTAAAGCAGCTTTTGAAAGCTGCCTTCTCCCTGCTTCGGAAAAACACTTGATTCTTGATGTTTACCAAACACCTTAGTTCTGAAAAAAAAAAAAATTTAAGCTGCTTTTAAAAAAATTTAAGCACTCCCAAACGCTACCTCAGCGCCATCTAATCTTGACCGGGCTGTGGGGTGCGCTGGTAATGCTCTTATACTTCCACTTGGCGGGCATTATTTTTCGTCTTCTGTCCAGCTGTCTTATGGGCATTTTGTTTTGGTTTATTTTCGGATTCGTAATTTTGCATAACCTCATCCCAAATTGATACGGCAAAAGTCAAATATCTCACAGATCAAATATCATCAAGGTGAAAGCGTGGTATCTGAAGAAACAGCAATAACCAAGATCTGCATACCTACTCTGCCTGAGGAGCCCTACCTATGAAGTTAAAGACCGCCGGGCTCTGTTTCCTCTTCGTATTTTGAAGTAATTGTATACATTTTAAGTAAGTTTTGTTAACTGGAACGGAGGAGGCGGTTGTGCAGACGGAATAAGATCAGAGTGTGATAGAGAATGGCGAGTGCAACACTAAGACGGATTCAAGATGAGATATTAGCGCTGCAATCCCTTCCCCCCGAAGATTTCAAGTGCCTCCAGCTCCCGTGGGACCCATATGAATGGCAATTTGGAATCAGAGGCGCTAGGGGAACTGAATTCGAGGGTGGGATATATCATGGGCGGGTCATGTTTCCGGAGGAATACCCATGGCAGGCTCCTTCATTCATGTTTTTGACAGAAAATGGTCGCTTCAAAACTCGAACCAAGATCAGATCGAAGTGGCAGTCATCATGGAGGGTGCGAGATGCTTTACTTGCACTTAGTGATGAAATGGGCACCTACCCAGATGATGAATCGCATTCTATAAAATGCAGTAAGGAAAAAAGGCGTGCCCTGGCCATGAAATCTCGTGAAGCAGCCCCAAAATATGGCACTTCTGAACGTCAGAAGTTAATTGATGAGATCCATCAATGTTTGCTAGGGGAGGAAACCTCTCCTGTTCCTCAACTCCAACAGACGAGAAACACTTCCCTGGCACGGAGATGTCAGGTCAGCCATCCTCCTGTCGATTATTTTAACTTCTCTTTCGTTCTCTCTTGCTGCAACTCTCTTCTTTAATTATTATTTATTTGTCCCCCCTCTTTAATCTTTCTTTAGTCTTATCTTCCAAACAGAGCTGATAAAGTGTTTTTCCAATTTCAATGGTTAGTGAATTATCTAGATAAATGGTGCGAGAGAGCCACGAAAACAAAACCAAGCCGAACAATGAATTAATACCCATAAACAAAACAGAAAGAAGAGTTTAAAAATCTGAGTAAGAGAACTGCGATTTTGGGGAAGGGGCTACATGGGTTTGACAGAGAAGGTATATATGGATATATATTTATGTGTATATTTTTAAAGCTTAGAGTGCTTTTTAGGGGTAAAAAAAGCTTGGATTTTTACCATCCAAGTTTGTCTTCCATAACAATTTGTAAGATTTCTGAGAGAATGGTTGAAGGAGGAGGGTGACAGAGGTGTTACTGAGGATGGAGAGAGAGAGAGAGAGCTTGATTTGGATGGAGGAGAGAGACTTAACTGAGAGGGGAGAGGAAGGATTTAAGGTTAAGACCAGATAAATAAAAACAAAGAAGTCCGGCTGCAGAGAACAGAAGAGAAGAGGTAAAGACAAGTTAAAATAATTGATGGATGGCTAAAGTTGATTAGGTTGGGATAATGAGCTGGATTGCTGTGTCGTCAATGTTGAATGCATTTAATGCTACCAATTCCGACGGGATAGGAATTTTCAGTTCTATGGAATGTGTACCTTTGCAAAGCAAAACTCTGTATGACTAGCCCTACCTCCGGCTATCTTTCCTCATCTCTTTGCTTCGTATTTTGAGAATAATTGTACTTTTTAAAATTTTTTTAACAGGAAGAGGTGGTTGTGGATCTGGTCGGATCAACGCAGACGGAACCGGATCGGAGTGTGATAGCTAAGGAAAAGTGCAACCTGGAGAATTCAGGGGAGAAGCGGATTCTAGAGGAGTATAATGAGATTGAATCCAATCCCTCCTATGATTTCGAGTGCCGCATATTCAGTTGGAACTCATATGAATGGCAATTTGCAATCAGAGGGCCTAGAGGAACTGAATTCGAGGGTGGGATTTATCATGGGGTGATCCAGTTTTCGGAGGGATACCCATCAAAGCCTCCTTCATTCATGTTTTTGACGGAAAATGGTCGCTTCAAAATCCAAACCAACATCAGCTTAAGGATATTATCAAACTGGCAGTCATCAAGCAGCGTGCGAAATGCTTTACTTGCACTTATTGAGGGAATGCCCACCTACCCAGATGGTGAATTGTGTTCAGTAGAATACAGTAGGGAAGAAAGGCGTGATCTGGCCATCAAATCTTGTGAAGCATCCCCAAAATATGGCACTTCTGAACGTCAGAAGGTAATTGATGAGATTCATGAAGATTTGCAAAGCAAGGCACCGCCTGTACATGTTCCTGTTCCTCAACCGAGCCCTGTGCCCTCAAAGGCCTCCAACGGCACAGGTGGCGGCTCTGTTTGTGGGAATAAATTTTATGTTATCAATTCCAGCCGGGTAGGAGTTTTCAATTCTATGAATGAGGCCCCCAACCCCATGATAACAAAACTTCTTTGGGGTTTCTGGTTTTTGGTCTATGCTTCTAGTTTTGTTATGTTTTTCGTCAATATTTATTGTTTCGTTGGTAATACCAAGAGGGATCAACTGAGGTGATCAAGTCTGTAGCGTTAGCGTAGGCCTCTATTTTTTTATTTTTTTTGGTAGCTTCTCCTAATTTAGGAAATTAGTAGTGATGTCATTAATTGAAAATGAGCATTCAAATTTACCACCGCGATTTCATAAACCTTGTGCTCATAAGATGAGAGCAATTAATGTTCTTTACTCTTCTTGCCTACATTACTAGTTGTTAGCATCTTTGGTTTCTTGTGTTTGCTATCTTTTGGTTTCTTGTCAAGCGTTACAGGTGTTGTTGACATATGTTTTTCACCTATGATGACTGTGGGGCTTATTGACATTAGGTCTGGGCCTCACCATTTTGAAGTCCACCGCCGGGGTCCGTTGAGAAGGCCTACAAAAGAAGCACGGGCTGCTCCTCCTGAAAAAAACGACTCTCACAACTGTCTCATTTTTCTCTCAAGCTGCTTAGCTCTCACAAAAGGCTCACAAAAGCTTATCTATTCGAGCGAAAAATTGAATTCAAGTTGGATTGAATTGGATCAATCACACTTCTGCCAGTTTCTCATAAACCAACCTAAATATGAAATAAAACTTAATAAGCGTGACGAGGAATTTTTTTAATTATGAATTATAATGTTATCGTTTTATTTTTATGAGTTTATTTTTTATGGATTTTTCTTTTGGACATTTTACATGTTGACCTCAAGAAGGAAATTCCTAGATCCGCAAAACCATTTTTATGCATCCAATTTAATGGGATTGATAATGGTTGCAAAACCAAACTGACTTTATTTTATTTTCATTAAATAAGTTAGAATAAGTTAAACCAAACAAAGACAGTGAATTGCATCAAATAAGTTAAAATTTGTGTGATCGGAAATGTTTCCACCAAACTTATTAACTTACTGTAAAAGTGATAACAACATGAGATATATAATCATATACCCATTCTTAACATTAATGATATAGATAAACCCTACACCATTTAATTTTTATAAACAAACCAAAAAAATGACAGCTGCCCCTATTGAATTTCATTTTAATTATTAAATTACTTTGATATCTATTGAGTGTTTTGAGTTTTTTTATGAGGTTGAGATTGGGCATATTTTAAAAATTGATGGCAGTTCTGTAATTTATAAGAAGTTAAAGGCCTTGTTATGTTGTAAATAGGTTTGGGTGTGTTTCTAAAGTCTCTATTTCATATAAATTTTTTTTTTAAAAAAATAATTTGAGCCCCTATATTGGGTATAATAGTAATCCTTGAAAACATCAAGAATATATACAAGAGTTGTTCTACTATCAAGCAATATCCCTATGACTTTGCTAACCCAATCTCTAAACTACAAGGGTTCAGTTGACTTCAAAAACATGTTTTGAAATAGGAAACCTCCTCTCCTTCCATCAAGCATTAGGCCTCCTTAAAACCAAAGGAAGAAAAAAGAAAACAAAAAGTGACCGTTGTGATCATCATGAAGGATCTAATTAGTAATGCTTGAGAATTCTTGGATCAGTAGGAATGACAGGACCCGCCCCGAATTCCTTGGAACCCGAGACGAATCCTGTGAGAATTTTTCGACATCATCCCGATGTCAGGCCCACTCACTGAAACTATATCCTCCTTTCCCAAGGAGAATTAAGGGCACGAGACTTTCTACCGAAATTTCGGCAGAGTCTCCCCTGTAAATTGAACGTTCCCCAAATTCCTACCTGCACAACATTCACATTTTAAAATCCCAACAGGTAGCACGCACAATAATATCTCATGCAATTCATCTAATTGGCCTCCGGCCTTCAAATATTCCAATACCAAACTACCAACAAGCTCTTAAGTCGCACTATACATAAACCATACGATTAATGATCTCAAACAGTTATACGAATACTCATAACAATCATTAAACCAAATTCAAATCCAAAATCGCATCAAAACCCATTCACATGCTCAGAATCGATCAAACCTTTTAAACACAATAATAATCCGCGGCTGCACCTGGTGACACCCCAGGCTGCCTACGTACCCTTGGACAAGGGATCAAGCCACACGTAGTTCTCACTTCATCAGTCACAATTCCAATTCCCAACAAAACATCATGAACACATTCTCAAAATTCTACATTTATATCAGTTCAATCCAGCAACCATACCCTAACCAAGGCGTATGTGCATTGAACACATTATCAATTCCTTCCCTTTATAACAGTTCAATCCCGCAACCATACCCTATCCAAGGCGTATGTTGCCATACAACAATTCCCAAATCAGGGCTTAAACATTCATACATATACAAGCTCACAAAGTCTCAAACTAGAATCAAAACTCCATATACATATATGTAATATAATAACACCAACCTCTCACCATCATCTTGTACCAGGGGAAACAATCCAACTGGGGATTGTTGACTAGCTCACACTTATCCGGCCCTCAAATGTCCATGTGGCTAGGGACGAGCCGTCCAACTGGGGGACTAAACTCAACCAGCCCGTACGGACGAAGAATCAAGACCCGTACGTCTGAAACAGTCCTACGCGCGCAGACTACCCAATTAAGGGTCTACAGCGACACCCCGTTAAGGTATGCCCCGGGTTTCCGTCATATCCAGACCATATCCATAATTTCCATATATCAATATCCAAGGGGAGATACGTATGATGATGCACATCATGTACTGGGGGAAACAATCCAACAGGGGATTGTTGACTAGCTCACACTTATCCGGCCCTCAAATGTCCATGTGGCTAGGGATGAGTCGTCCAACTGGGGGACTGACACTCTAACCCAGCACGTACGGACGAATCCTCAAGACCCGTACGCCTGGAACCGTCCTACGCGCGCGGACTACCCCGTTAAGGGTCTACAGCAGCACCCCGTTAAGGTATGCCCCGGGTTCCGTCATATCCATACCATATCACCATTTTCCCGGCATCCAACAATTTTAGGATCCGTGACCAATAAAGCCCACACGCCCTAAACCTGGCACGTGTGTGAATAGTATATCCAAACCTTATCCATTTTCATATATCCCAGTGTTCAAAACCACTGTTTCCAAGTATCATTATCCAAGGGGGGAGGTACGTATGATGGTGGAGTTCGTAACCTTTATAACCATATCTTAAGATGATATTTCCTTCCTTAATTCTATTGTTCCAAACCTCTATACATAGTATAGACAACAAACTCTCAAGTATATTCTATATCCAGGGGGTACCTAAGGTAGTGCTAATAGCACTCAAACTAACTTCCTAATTCACATCTCTTCTCATATAAATATATATATAATTCCTAACATTCCAAAAACCTCAACCATAAAATAAAGCATCCAACAATTTCCCAATTAAAAGTAATAAAATAATATTCTAAACCACATAAACAACTTAACTCCACAACACTCAAGACCTGTCACTAGGGCTATTATAATCCTCCTAGGAAGGTAAAACTACCTCGGAAGACTCTCGGTCAACCAAGGGTCAAAACTACCCAAACTTGGTCAAATGGGCCCACGGGGCCCACGACCTCCAAACTCCGATCCAAAAGTTCCTATGTGTCCTACAAGGCTTCGGACACACGTCCTGCAAGTTTGGTCCAGATCGGACGGTCGGATCGCTCGCGATCGCACGATCGGACAGTTACTGAAATCCTGACCCTAGGGTTGGCATTTCCGGAGTATCCGGGACTCCGTTTTACGATCCGTCGAATCCTACACAATCCTAAGGATACCCAGGTTAACATACAATAAATTCAAGACCACCCAACGGTCCAAACCTGTCGAACCCGGATAACGCGTAATAGGCGATATCCGTTCGAGACTCATACGGTATCCAAATTGAGATCCGTAAAATCCTACACGCTCGTGAGGACCAGAGGATCGCATTGGGACTTAATACCCCTCTGCTACAGTGGCCACGCGCCGACACACGCGCTGGCAGCGCGTGGGTGTCCAAAGCGATATCGCATCGCTGGAAAATCTCAGAATCTTGAGCCAAGATTCCTACCCTAGGTAATACCCCTAATTTGGAGTCACTTTTGTTCTTGGACATACCCCAAAAAGTGACCGGAAGTGGACGGAATCGGAGGCCGAAACCGGCAGATTTTCTATCGCTTATTTCAGTTTCAAAACGCAGAAATTCCTTAAAACTAACACCACTAGCAGCAAGAACAGCTTGAGAGGTTCAAGATCCATACCTGGTTCGACCAAAACGGTGGCCGGAAGTGGGAGAACGAGCTCCCCAAAGTTCGCTAAAAATCTGCCCAAAACAGCTCGGATTTCTGCAATTTCCGGCCATCACCGGCGGTTCCAGCGGCTGAGACTGGTCGGGATGGGGAGAGGAAGGCGGCCCGGTTCTTTTGAGTCCGGCCCCGTGGCCGGAGACGACTTGTGGCGACGGCGGTGGCTCTTGGAAGCCACCGGCTGTTTTCCAAAAATAAAAGGGGGGGGGGGGCTGTTGTCGTGAAAACCAGAGGGAGGGAGAGAGAGAGAGAGAAATTCTGAGATTTTATTAAAATTCCTTTCAATTTATTTACGATTTTGCCACTGGGGGTATTTTAACCATAACTTTTTCGTTACAACTCCAAATCGAGCTCACCGCGTGTCTACAGACTCGTCTCAGTACAACCTACATAAAAATACTATCCACTGCCCCAAAATCCTTCCGGATTAAAAATGACCATTTTGCCCCTACCCCGAGGGCAAAATTGAAAATTCATATTTAAATAAATTAAATAATTTGGTGGCTAAATAATTTAGGGTCGGGGTGTTACAATCTACCCCCCTAATAAAAATTTCGTCATCGAAATTTACCTATATGTCAATAGAAAAGATAGGGATACTGGGCCCGCATTTGTGTCTCGGGCTCCCAAGTAACTTCTTTAACAGTTTAACCTAACGGGGACTGAACTTCCCACATTTCCAGAACTCCACCATCCTCCCAATAAATAATTCCAAGAATACTCGCTCACCAACTTCAATTGCGACATACTTGGGCCAACTGTCCGTGTAACCCTTCCACTAATATTGTGTCATTTGAGCTTTATCAACTTCAACCCCTATATAATTAGGCAAAAGCTCACCACTCACTCTATCCCAAGTAACTCTCCCCCGTAATTCTTTTATGAGATAATTTGACTTTTGAAAGCTCCTGACAGTTTATCTCATCTCCGCAGATTCAACACTCGCAGCTTTTCAGCTTTTTCTAAAAACTGTCATTTTCCTCTTTCTTTAGAATTGACAGACGATATTGCCAACTATGGTTCTTCGAGAGGAATATCAAAAAGGATCATTTTACCTAATTGTAGTCATCATCCCATCAACATGATTACTTCCCAGATCTTTCATAAGTAACTCCATGAAGTACTCTTTGGCATCTTTCCATGACATAGAAGTGCGATTAAATGCTTCGAAGAATACTCATTTCCATATGATTTGCTTAACTTAATTAGTCGACTCCCTTTTTGTCGACCTTACCGACTCGAGTACCTTCCTCTGGACAACACCTTGTCCTTACCTCCAAACCATTTGTTAATCCTACTAGATTGGACGGTCATACAATCTAAGACAACATTCCCCACTACTCAGGTGTAATATCCCACACTCAAAGAAGTAAGCTAACCTCCCTCTTCTCGCATTCCTCTTCTTTCACACCTTTCAAAGTTCCCAAAGCATTTCTACTTTCTGGTAGCGACCACTACCACTTACTTCATTCATCACTTAAATTTCCCAAAATGAGGGTCTTTGATTATCCTGAGACATAAGTCTTAAGATTTCCTCTTACTATCATTACCCACGACAAGTTCCACTTAAAGAAGTGGTCAACACCGAGGTAGTAGTCGTACCAATTCTCAGATACAACTACTTGCCTTGCAACCACGAGTGCAACTGATCGAACCATTATTATTGTTGCATTAGCTTCATGCAACATGACAACCAATCTAAGCCAACCTCCACACAACCCGTCTCTCTATCATGATCCCCTCAAGTTCTCGAGTGAATCCCGATACCCATCATACTAACTACTACTCAGCCGAACCTTATTTAAAGGTTCATCGCAACTTTCCTACGCGATACATTTTGGGTCACACCAACAAACCCAACAGGCTTTTGTCAAAGCCGTTTCGAGATTACAAGAGTTACCTCATGATCTCATTAGGACAATAAACAAAATCTTGTTACCACCAAAGTGTTACACCTTAAAAGAATTAGTCAACTCTCACTTTCAACTTGATAACCTTACCAATCGGAAGACAAAATTCACTAAGGAATAACAGGAACAATCAGCAAGCCGCACCTGAAACGTCCAATGTAGTCATCCACGTCGAAAATATCTCACTCCGCGACGGACCACACTACACTACCCACAACTTAAGGATGCACACATGGTGCGGGGTCCACAAGAAATTGAACCTAAGGCTCTGATACCAATTGACAGGACCCGCCCCGAATTCCTTGGAACCCGAGACGAATCCTGTGAGAATTTTTCGACATCATCCCGATGTCAGGCCCACTCACTGAAACTATATCCTCCTTTCCCAAGGAGAATTAAGGGCACGAGACTTTCTACCGAAATTTCGGCAGAGTCTCCCCTGTAAATTGAACGTTCCCCAAATTCCTACCTGCACAACATTCACATTTTAAAATCCCAACAGGTAGCACGCACAATAATATCTCATGCAATTCATCTAATTGGCCTCCGGCCTTCAAATATTCCAATACCAAACTACCAACAAGCTCTTAAGTCGCACTATACATAAACCATACGATTAATGATCTCAAACAGTTATACGAATACTCATAACAATCATTAAACCAAATTCAAATCCAAAATCGCATCAAAACCCATTCACATGCTCAGAATCGATCAAACCTTTTAAACACAATAATAATCCGCGGCTGCACCTGGTGACACCCCAGGCTGCCTACGTACCCTTGGACAAGGGATCAAGCCACACGTAGTTCTCACTTCATCAGTCACAATTCCAATTCCCAACAAAACATCATGAACACATTCTCAAAATTCTACATTTATATCAGTTCAATCCAGCAACCATACCCTAACCAAGGCGTATGTGCATTGAACACATTATCAATTCCTTCCCTTTATAACAGTTCAATCCCGCAACCATACCCTATCCAAGGCGTATGTTGCCATACAACAATTCCCAAATCAGGGCTTAAACATTCATACATATACAAGCTCACAAAGTCTCAAACTAGAATCAAAACTCCATATACATATATGTAATATAATAACACCAACCTCTCACCATCATCTTGTACCAGGGGAAACAATCCAACTGGGGATTGTTGACTAGCTCACACTTATCCGGCCCTCAAATGTCCATGTGGCTAGGGACGAGCCGTCCAACTGGGGGACTAAACTCAACCAGCCCGTACGGACGAAGAATCAAGACCCGTACGTCTGAAACAGTCCTACGCGCGCAGACTACCCAATTAAGGGTCTACAGCGACACCCCGTTAAGGTATGCCCCGGGTTTCCGTCATATCCAGACCATATCCATAATTTCCATATATCAATATCCAAGGGGAGGTACGTATGATGATGCACATCATGTACTGGGGGAAACAATCCAACAGGGGATTGTTGACTAGCTCACACTTATCCGGCCCTCAAATGTCCATGTGGCTAGGGATGAGTCGTCCAACTGGGGGACTGACACTCTAACCCAGCACGTACGGACGAATCCTCAAGACCCGTACGCCTGGAACCGTCCTACGCGCGCGGACTACCCCGTTAAGGGTCTACAGCAGCACCCCGTTAAGGTATGCCCCGGGTTCCGTCATATCCATACCATATCACCATTTTCCCGGCATCCAACAATTTTAGGATCCGTGACCAATAAAGCCCACACGCCCTAAACCTGGCACGTGTGTGAATAGTATATCCAAACCTTATCCATTTTCATATATCCCAGTGTTCAAAACCACTGTTTCCAAGTATCATTATCCAAGGGGGGAGGTACGTATGATGGTGGAGTTCGTAACCTTTATAACCATATCTTAAGATGATATTTCCTTTCTTAATTCTATTGTTCCAAACCTCTATACATAGTATAGACAACAAACTCTCAAGTATATTCTATATCCAGGGGGTACCTAAGGTAGTGCTAATAGCACTCAAACTAACTTCCTAATTCACATCTCTTCTCATATAAATATATATATAATTCCTAACATTCCAAAAACCTCAACCATAAAATAAAGCATCCAACAATTTCCCAATTAAAAGTAATAAAATAATATTCTAAACCACATAAACAACTTAACTCCACAACACTCAAGACCTGTCACTAGGGCTATTATAATCCTCCTAGGAAGGTAAAACTACCTCGGAAGACTCTCGGTCAACCAAGGGTCAAAACTACCCAAACTTGGTCAAATGGGCCCACGGGGCCCACGACCTCCAAACTCCGATCCAAAAGTTCCTATGTGTCCTACAAGGCTTCGGACACACGTCCTGCAAGTTTGGTCCAGATCGGACGGTCGGATCGCTCGCGATCGCACGATCGGACAGTTACTGAAATCCTGACCCTAGGGTTGGCATTTCCGGAGTATCCGGGACTCCGTTTTACGATCCGTCGAATCCTACACAATCCTAAGGATACCCAGGTTAACATACAATAAATTCAAGACCACCCAACGGTCCAAACCTGTCGAACCCGGATAACGCGTAATAGGCGATATCCGTTCGAGACTCATACGGTATCCAAATTGAGATCCGTAAAATCCTACACGCTCGTGAGGACCAGAGGATCGCATTGGGACTTAATACCCCTCTGCTACAGTGGCCACGCGCCGACACACGCGCTGGCAGCGCGTGGGTGTCCAAAGCGATATCGCATCGCTGGAAAATCTCAGAATCTTGAGCCAAGATTCCTACCCTAGGTAATACCCCTAATTTGGAGTCACTTTTGTTCTTGGACATACCCCAAAAAGTGACCGGAAGTGGACGGAATCGGAGGCCGAAACCGGCAGATTTTCTATCGCTTATTTCAGTTTCAAAACGCAGAAATTCCTTAAAACTAACACCACTAGCAGCAAGAACAGCTTGAGAGGTTCAAGATCCATACCTGGTTCGACCAAAACGGTGGCCGGAAGTGGGAGAACGAGCTCCCCAAAGTTCGCTAAAAATCTGCCCAAAACAGCTCGGATTTCTGCAATTTCCGGCCATCACCGGCGGTTCCAGCGGCTGAGACTGGTCGGGATGGGGAGAGGAAGGCGGCCCGGTTCTTTTGAGTCCGGCCCCGTGGCCGGAGACGACTTGTGGCGACGGCGGTGGCTCTTGGAAGCCACCGGCTGTTTTCCAAAAATAAAAGGGGGGGGGGGCTGTTGTCGTGAAAACCAGAGGGAGGGAGAGAGAGAGAGAGAAATTCTGAGATTTTATTAAAATTCCTTTCAATTTATTTACGATTTTGCCACTGGGGGTATTTTAACCATAACTTTTTCGTTACAACTCCAAATCGAGCTCACCGCGTGTCTACAGACTCGTCTCAGTACAACCTACATAAAAATACTATCCACTGCCCCAAAATCCTTCCGGATTAAAAATGACCATTTTGCCCCTACCCCGAGGGCAAAATTGAAAATTCATATTTAAATAAATTAAATAATTTGGTGGCTAAATAATTTAGGGTCGGGGTGTTACAAGGAAAATTCATGAATCAGCCACTGCAGCCTGTCGATATGTCCAAGTTTAGGATCATATATGTTGGGGCCAGAAAAGAATCCACAGATGAGGACTTTTCTAAATTTGTTTTAAATAAAACAGATCTTTTTTTTGGGGGGGGGGGTGGTGGGTGAGGGTGGGGGTGGGGGTGGGGGGAGGAATTTTGGATAGCATTGGCCTATTTTGTTCAGCCTTTGAAAGAAGAGTGAGAGAATTAATGCAGCAATAGCATGATGAAGATCAGCTTTTGAAAAGCAACGGTCAGATAGTGTGAAATTATAATCATGCACTACATACCTTTTGCTTGTGTAAAATATTTGAAGAGTTCTATATGTTTCGACCGTTTTAATTACGTTCTGCAGCATTTTGTTACTGTAAAGGTGGTAAAAAGATCCATGCCTACGACTAAGGCACCCAACATGATATCAAGTATAGTGCTGAAAGCAATGATGATCTTATTAAGTAGGCCTATTGGAGAAGAAAAAGCTCAACTGCAATTAGACCATAAAATGAAACAAAATTAACAATAAAGCCAATGGGTCTAGCACAGTGGAAAAGATCTTGACTTGCAAACCAGTAGTCTCATGTTCAAACCTCCATGACACTTTGGCAGTACGTGTGAGAAAAACACCCTCCCCTAATATTGCTTGTATAAAATAAAATACAAATTGAAAGACTAACTGAAACGATGGTGTGGAACTAGAAATTTACAGGCCATAACACAACAGGAGGATAGAAAACCAGTTCAATTGAAAACCCTATTCTTGTCATTCTTGTCATTAGGGAACACACATAATAATAATAATAATAATAATGATATAGTTTGCACTGCAACTCCAACAATTTCTTACACTAGTAAAATTAGCACATGTTGAAATTAATGGTAATAAGCCCACCTATGTTCTATGATTAACAACTAATTATAAATCAGATAGGACAATTAATACCTCAACTGCTGGCTCATATAATTACATATATAATTTATGATGTCCATTTTTCACTTCTTTGCTTCTTCTGTTGCTGCAGGCTTGGCTTGTTGTGGAGGGGAGGGTTCTGGTGGAACTCCACCATCAATGCAACTCCTACACTTGCTCTCAACCCATCCTTCTATGTCATGCTCACCACTGCCACCAAGATGCCTTCCTCCACATAGCCGAGCTACAATCCCTGCAATGACACCTACTAGTGTGATCACTGCCAAAACCACCACCAGTGTCTCAATCGATCGATGTGTGTACCGTGAACTAGTCTTTGAGTCCACCACTACCACCGGCGGCGCCCCAACTTGTGACTGTGGAAGAGTCCCCATGAACATATATATGTGCTACCTGGTGAAGATATATGGTCTCTCTTCTAACTTGGTCCTTTGGGATGTTATATGTAGAATAAAGATTCAATGAAAACTAGAGGAGGATGAAATTACTTGAGAAAGAAAAAGGGCAGGTTGTAGTTCGTTAGAACATTAGTTTATTTTCAAGCAAAAAATACCACGAAAGAGGTGATAAAAGCTAGACTGAGAAAATGATACTTATACAAAAGAAGGAACGATATGGTAAAGAGACCAAGATGAGAATGAAAAAACCAAGTGATGTTAATGAGTCAAAATAATGGAGAGAGAGAAAGAGAGAGAGAGAGAGAGAGAGAGAGAGAGAGAGAGAGAGAGAGAGAGAGCTTAATTAATGGTTTTCTGAAATTGAATTGTTGTGGCATTCTTACTTTCGGTACTTTGGATCTTCTTTCTGTGATTATTTCACTTCTCTATCTTTTGTATACTTTTTGCTTTTGATTTCTTTTCTGGTTGGTGTGATTTTGAGCTGCAGAACATGGATGAGGACCAAACGGTCTTGAAGTTTGAAACATTATTATTTTATATAAACATTTGAGGATATTTACAACATGTCAGTGGTATCTTGATTTTCTCTGTGACCTCCTCAAGTGGAGATAACTTTGATTTCTCTTCCCAATTTGTCCTTAGTGGTATCACATGTTAATGTCCCATATGTGACCCCAACAACTAAGAATAATTGCTGTAATTTTTTTTCCCTTTCTTTCTGCCAAAGCATATTTCTCTATTCTCTTAAATATGCATAGCATTCTCTCACCAACAACATAGAAATAGAATGACTAGTTGGCTTCAAATGTGTCAGCATCTTATAAAAGTTTATAAGCATATATACAATCACACAGTGGCAGAATCAGGAATTTAAGTAAGAGGGGGCACCTTTAAAAATTTAAACACTTTCTTTTATGACAAATCAACCTAGTTTTTAAGAAATTCCTAATTTTATCACTTTTCTCTATTTTTTTCCTTTACTTTTTGTATAAATAACGAATCACACTCTTTTATAATAACAAAATACATGCAATTCAAAAGAAATTTAGACATGAAAATGAAAGAGAAACAAATAACATAGTGGTCATTTAAGAATTTCTGAGGAATTTTATAATATTTGTACAATATACTAACATAAAATTGTATGTACAACAATATTATTTGAGAGGGGCCAGTGCCCACCCTGGTCATGCACTGGCTCCACCAATGCAATCACATGGTGAGTCTGGAGAGTAAACTTTTATTTCTCTATATCTCTCTCGTCACGTGAGTATGCATATTTCCTCTATGTTCCTTAAAGGGTTAATCGTTTTACTAGTCCCTGAATTTAGACTCAATTTGCATTTGAGTACCTCAATTTCCAAAATGATTCCCGTTTTCCTTTAACTTCACTTTCGTTAGGGTAAGTGGTCTTACCGTTAATTTTGTTAACTTTTTCTATTAAATGCAGGGGAAAAATGGTATTTTTATATTAAAACCAAAAAAATGAATAAAAAAAATCATATCTTTAAAATAACAATAAAAGAAAATCAAATAAAAAACCAACACAAAAAAAAAGAAAAATTAAGTTCGGGAGGAGTAGAAATCGGGATAGAGGGGGAGAGAGAGAGAGTTTTATTTTAATTTTTTAATTTTTATTTATTCATATTTTAATCAATTTTGATACAAAAAAACCATTTTGCCCCTATATTTAATAGAAAAGTTAACAAAATTAACAGCAGGACCATTTGTTCTAACGAAACTGAAGTTGAAGGACCACGGGAACCATTTTAGAAATTGAGGTACTCAAATGAAAATCGGGTCTAAGTTCAAGGACTAATAAAACGATTAACCCTTAAATCGTGAATGAGAGAAGAACTTATAAGTTAGATGTAACCGTTACAAGACAACATGATATATCTGGTGACACAGGCTACTGACATCTTGCCTTGTGTCAATTTGCCAGCATGAAATCCATTTCATTCAAAATCTGGGAAATTTTTGTTCCCAGCGTTTCATAAAGTAAGTCCTGTCTGTGCCCTAACATGCCATGCCCATGACCACTGTTTGCAATACTCAAGCAAACAGCAAGCTTATACGGTGAATGAGTACTACAAACTGCGCCATACCATCATATTGATTCTTTTGCAGAAAATAGTATATTCTGGAAAGAAGGTTAAACAGTTTGCTGTACTGTACTTGGCACCATATGCTGTCGCACACATCGCTAGAAGCACTCATCTCTTTTTTCTCATATATATATATATTTACACCCTCTATTTTCTGGTTGCCTTTGTTTTGTTTTGTTTTGTTTTTTTGTAGTTTTGAAATTTTGATCAAGTGTTCAACCGAAAAACAATTGAGATTGAAGCATGCATCAGTTTTAACTTAATAAACCGCTATTCATTAGTTCGTCGTCCTATAATATTTTATAGGTTTTTTTTTTAATCACGAATAGTCATATATTATGTCAACCTGAATAGTTCATACACTGTTCAAATTCGATCAATGTCGTCCCACTACTCTAGCTAACTGGATTCATTTGCATTTGCTATGTTGCCCTTCTTAATTAAGAAGAATTGAACGATTAATTCGCATCTGCTATGTTGCTCTTCTTAATTAAGAAGAATTGAACCATGATACAATCAATCACTGAATCAAAGAAAGAAACAAAATAAAAGATTATTCAGCAATGGAAAGGGAAACATTTGCAAGTTATTTTTCCCTTCAATGTAAGAGAAATGGAAAATATTGCCAAGAACACATACAAGATTTCTACAAATAGAATTCTTCGGTGGATCTTCCCCAATGGTACGTTAGCATCTCCTCTCCAATTTAGGAAAATTTTCAATTGTAAGTTCTAGAGGATGCACCTCCTCTGGCAAATACAACAATTTCCGACACGATTCAAGGACCAGCTTTCTAAGACCATCTTCAACCATGTTGGGGCTAAACTCAAATTTTCACCCTCCAAAATACAACTATTCATGTATTTTCAAGACTCAAATTTTTTTTTTCCTCCAACCTTGCAGACTCATAATTTGAGTCCGTAACTTTATTAAATTGTTTAAGAATGATTAACCCCTAATTTTTTTTTCTTGCTAATTTTTCTTGACATTTTTTTTGTTTCAATACTCGTGATTTAATTTTCTAAACATTTTAACCTAAAAAAATTAAACAACATAACATTTGATTTGAAAAAGTAGCCATTGCTGCTCAATAAAGAAATGGGAATCTTCTTTCCCACTTGTCACAGCGGGCCAGCATCATAGCTCATCACGTGGGCTTCTTCTAGCATTCAATAAAAAAATATAAATTAAAGCATATTTGGGCCCCACGAGTTTATCAGTCTAGGCGGAATGCAGACTGGAATTCTAGTCCAGATTTGAGATTTCTCAAATTTTCACCTCCCAAAATACATGGGTTGGAGAAGCTTTTTTGAGGCTAAACTCAAAATTTGAGTTTCCACCCCTTGGGTTAGAGATGGTCTAAGCGATGTGAAACTTGTCAACCACCTTGGTAATGCCTCCAAATTGTCAGAGTGTATAATATAGCAGTCTTGTAGGGTTTTAGCAGCTCCTTGCAACCATTCGGGCAATGCCAACATCTTTGGTACACCATCTATAACCAATTTTTGGAGCCTCAGTGCAATTATGACAGTTTCCATTCACCAATTCAAGCCTTTTACATTTATATATTACAAGGGTTAGCAATGCAGCAAGGTAACTCGTGTCACTTGGCAAAGACGTTAGATTTCCACAATTCCAAATACAAAGAAACCGAAGTGATTTCAAGCATCCGACTCCGTTCTCCGAAAAACTTGTTTGCTTTGTGGTTAAGAAAAGGAGTCTGAGGCAAGTCAAGTTGCTTGTATCTCTAGGCAAGTTTTCAAGATTCTCACATCCAATAAGGCCTAGGCTTTGCAAGCTCTGTAACTTGCAAATTGTGTTGGGGAGTTTCTTGATTTCATCATTACCAGCTCAGTCCAGATATCTCAAATGCTTTAGGGTACCAATGGAACTTGGCAACCCTTTTAATGATAGATCAAACAAGCCAAGCATACGTGGATATTTGAATCTTGAAAGGCATGTGTGTGAAGGAAGGATTCATCAATCATTATACCCCGCGCCGTTACGGTTCATACTTTGTTCAGCTTTCGCAGCATTGTTGAACCATTTTGGCCAAGTTCCAAAATTGGCAAATGTCTAACACTTTCAGAGATGTTTTTGGTGCTCGAGTTTACTATAGAGAACCCCCATGACACTTTGGCAATGTGTGTGTGAGAAAACCCCCCTCCCCCAATATCGCTTGTACAAAAGAAAAAACAATGAAAGACACAACTGAAACAATGGTGTGGAACTAGAAATTTACATGCCATAACACAACAGAAGGATAAAAAACCAATTCAATTGAAAACCCTATTCTTGTCATTAGGGAACACACATAGTAATAATAATAATAATAATAATCCATCAATTTCTTACTAAAATTATGTCCTCCTCCCCCTAAGCACATGTGGAAATTAATGGTAATAAGCCCACCTAGATTAACAACTAATTATAAATCAGATAGGACAATTAATACCTCAACTGCCGGCTCATATAATTACATAAATAATTTATGATCCATTTTTCACTTCTTTGCTTCTTCTGTTGCTGCAGGCTTGGTTTGTTGTGGAGGGGAGGGTTCTGGTGGAACTCCACCATCAATGCAACTCCTACACTTGCTCTCAACCCATCCTTCTATGTCATGCTCACCACAGCCACCAAGATGCCTTCCACCACATAGCCGAGCTACAATCCCTGCAATGACACCTACTAGTGTGATCACTGCCAAAACCACCACCAGTGTCTCAATCGATCGATGCGTGTACCGTGAACTAGTCTTTGAATCCATCACTACCGCTGGCGGAGCCCCAACTTGTGGCGGTGGAAGAGTCCCCATGAACATGTATGTGCTACCTGATGAAGATATATATATGGCCTCGCTTCTAGATATGTTGGTCCTTTGAGATGTTATGTAGAATAAAGATTCAATGAAAACTATGAGGAGGATGAAATTACTTGAGAAAGAAAAAGGGCAGGTTGTAGTTCGTCAGAACATTGTTTATTGGAATTACTTCAAGCAAAAAACTACCATGAAAGAGGTGCTAAAAGCGAGACTGAGATGGGATTACAAAAGAAGGCATGATATGGTAAAGAGACCAAGATGAGAATTAAAAAACCAAGTGATGCTATAAGGAGTAAAAATAATGGGGGGAGAGAGAGAGAGAGAACTTAATTAATGTTTTTTCTGGAATTGAATTGTTGCGCCACTCTTACTTTTGGTACTTTGGATTTTCTTTCTGTGATTATTTCACTTCCCTATCTTTTGTATACTATTTGCTTTTGATTTATTTTCTGGTTGGTGTAATTTTGAGCTGCAGAACGTGGATGAGGACCAAACGGTAAGTTTGAAACATCATTATTACTCTACCAATAAATGTATTCCACTACAGAATCAATAAACCATGAATTCTGGTAATCATCAATCATCAATAAAGTAAATCAATTTTCTAAACAACTAAACATAGAATATAATATACATGCAATTAATTAAAAATAAATCATTGTCATAATATTTGGAGCTCATCTAGTTTCACGTTTTATAAATCATTGCTTTTGTAATAAAAGTAGAGATGTGATTCTACCTTCAACATAGAAAATTTGATTAATCAGAAGAAGTATTTCAGTTAACGTTGACAAACAAAAAGAAAGAAGAACAAAAAAGAGAGGAATAAATTTGAATTCTCAATTGATTGATTGATTGACTTTTTTCTTACTACTTTCCGTTGTTTTGATCACATGCATGCATGCACTATATACATTATATATATAGCTCTCCTCCCACCAACATTTCATTGTGATCTGAGTTATTTCTAGAACTCCAAAAGCCTTACCCTTTTTTCTCTCTTGATCTAAACCCTAAACCCTTAACCCATTAGAAATGAAGGTCCCACTTACTGCCACCATTTTGGTCCTAACTATTTGGCTAATTGCTTCACCTAATAGTTCATGTAGTGCTAGAAGAGTCGTGCAAGATGATTTCGATTTGTTTGATTATGGTGATGTTCATCACAACACCCAAACTGATGATGAGGGTTTTTCGCAAGTATATACACTATTTCTTCATCCTCTTTTATTTAGTTATTATTTTTGTTTTGCATTTTTTTTTTCCATTGATTTAATTTGCATTTTCTTTTTAATTTTATATTTTGTATTAATTGTGCAACTAAAAGGAGGCTTTCTCGGAAGGATGGGAGACTAGAGCAACAACAAGAGATTCATTCAATCATGCAAATGCCCAAACTGAAAATATGATCCACAAGTACACAGTTCTTCACACACACACACACTCTCTCTTCCCCCCCCCCCACTAAATTTTCTATTTTCTAATGAATTTTCTTTTTCTTGATTGTGCAACTAAAAGCAGGCTTTCCTAGAAGCATGGGGAGCAAAAACAAATACTTTCAATGTGGTAGATTATGGTGCTGTTGGGAATGGCCTAGTAGATGATACAGAAGTATGTGTAATATGTATAGTTTTTATTATATTGTTTATTTCTTGTCGCCAGTTGATTATTTAACTGTGTCTTGGTTTAATTTTTTCAAACTCAAAGGCCTTCCTCAAGGCATGGGGAGCTATGTGTGCATCATCAACTCAAGGCAATCTTACCCTTGTGGTACCAAAGGGCAAAAGATTCTTGTTAAATGCTGTGGCGTTTGAAGGGCCTTGCAGGGCTAGTAACGTAAATTTCCAGGTAAACAAATGTCGATAATTCCACATTAACTTAAAAAACTAAAATAATAATTGATGCCTATATCTGTACGTTTTGCAGATACAAGGGAGTATTGTTGCACCGAATAACATTGGTGCATGGACAAACAAGGAGATGTGGATTCATTTTTCGAATGTACAAGGTCTATCGGTCAATGGAGGAGGTCGAATTGATGGAAACGGCGCAGTTTGGTGGAAAGCTTGCGGTAGCAAGGGCTGCCAGCGACCAACTGTATGTTAATGATCCGAACCGAAATTAAAATTGAAGTTTACACTGTTAGTTAGAATTAGTATTTATTAATTAATGCATGGTGGTGCAGTCTCTCCATTTCAACAAATGTCATGGCTTCCAATTGAGTCGTCTGGCATTTTTTAATAGCCCTAAAAATCATATAAGCATTTTTAGCTGCAATGACTCCCGAGTTTTTGGTCTCTTAATTCGGGCTCCTAAAGACAGTCCAAATACCGATGGAATTGATATTTCCCAATCAACCCGAGTCGCAATTCAATCTTCTCATATAGCAACTGGTAATTATATATGGTAAACCTTTTCTTAATTAGTTTTAGTTTATGGTGGTATTCGTGTAAATTATTAATTAATCAAATTCGTTCACTATTTGTTTTGCTATATATATATATATAGGTGATGATTGTATTGCCATCAATAGCGGTTCATCTTATATCAGGATTAGGGATATTAAATGCGGACCAGGCCATGGTATTAGGTAATCATTCATTCATTTTAATCACAGGAAAATGGCTTAGTTATTAATTAATTAACTGATTTGTATGTGTGTGTGTGTATATATGTATGTAGTATTGGAAGTCTAGGTCAACATGGAGAATACAGTCAAGTGGAAGAGGTGCAAGTGAGCAATTGCAGCTTCAAGGGGACAACAAATGGAGTGAGAATCAAGACATGGGAAGTAAGTGAGACATGCGTACCAAATCGAATTGAATGCGAGAGTAACTTAATTAATCTTGTAACTAATGTGGTTTTTGTACGAATGGAACAAAGGGCGGATCGGGATATGCTAGGAAGATCACTTTCGAGGGGATCTCATTTGAAGACACAAAAAATCCTATCATAATAGACCAGCACTATTCCGATAAACCTACTTCAGCAATGGACAGAAGCAAGGTGAAATAAAATGACATAATAAATTGATTCTCTAAATAGAGCAATATGATATGATTTGTAACTAATTAGAGTGATTATAATTGTGTAATTTGGATTGTGCAGTCGGTACAAGTTAGCGACGTGACATACCAAAATATAAACGGAACTTGTGCTGATGAGAAAGCCATAACTTTAGCCTGCGCAGGGGGCGGATGCACAAACATTGTGATGGACAACGTGAGCATAAAATCGGATCTTCCAAACAAGAGGTCTTATGCTTACTGCGACAATGCCCATGGCACCTCTTCCTTCTCTTTGCCTTCTGTCCCATGCCTTAGCCCAAACCCTAGCCCTAGCCTTAGCCCAAACCCTAGCCCAACCCTAGTAGTTGGTGGCTTCTATGTTTTTTTGGTTTTTCTTTTTCCTTTTTAGTTTGCTGATTTAACAATAAATTAATTAATAAGAATGGAACATTTATGTTTTAGTAGCACCTCCAATCAATATATAGTTCACAGATTATATAGCTTTCCTCTTCTTTAGTGTCAAATTAATTCCCATTGATTTTAAAAAATATATATTTTGTTGACAGAGCTCAAAAAGGGAAAAAAGAAAAACATTGCAGCGCTCTTGCCTTAATTGCTATGAGTTTTCAATTGCTACAATCTTTTAAATATAAAGTAACCGGCAACAAAATAATCTTTGCTGTAAAGGCTTGTATCCTTCGTAAAGGAAGGAAGTATTATATATGGAAACAAAATTCAAGCAAAACAAGGTAAATTTTCAATTTTAGTTGGAAGAAGAATAGGATGGGGGGTCACAGATTCCAAATGTCACCAAACGAGTGACTTTGAGACCCTAGTGTGTGTGTGTGTGTTTTTTTTTTTAAATTATTGATATTTATTAATATAATAAATAATATTTATCAGATAATAGATATTTATTAGTAAATATCTTTTAACTTAATATTTGTAATAAATTTTCTTGTGTTAATATTGTTTTAGGGTAACTTTCTTGTTTACTAGCATCTCTGTACGAGCTGACTTAGAGGTTTCTCATGTTATTCTTTGCATTTGTATTTGTATTTGTATTTGTTGAGAGACTTTCTATTATGCAAATACTGAATTTGTTGCTTCATTTGCTCATGCTATGTACAAAATCATTAATAATTGATATCTCTTTTTTGTTTTTCAATTGTGTTTTTTAGGAGTTTTATCAAGACTCTTCATATAGCCAAAATGTTGAATTTGTTCCCACTAGGGCTTGCCCATTGTTTTCCTTGGCGTTTAATGGTTGGATTCCGCCCGTAAACCTGAATATTTTTAGGAAGAGTCAAACTCAAAATCTAACAATTCTCAATTTTGGTACAAACTCAATAGGGAGTCTGTGAAGCTTTATTTTATGCTATTCACTCCACCATCGCTAAAGAGCTCAAATAAGATATGAACGTTGTACACAATCTTTTATAACGAAAATAAATAGTTATTCAATCTAGCTTACACGAAAATCAATATAGCTTACACATGAGGCTCTTGTACATATAATGATCAGTTCAAGTTTGTAAACCTTTTTTGGTTCACACCTTGGTCATTCTACAATCTGCAAAGATAAATTTAACCCAAAATATAATGAAATTGATTCCTCCCTCAAAAGGAAACAATAGGTAATAGATCTGATTGAAATTTCACCTAAGTAGACTAATGATTTTGCATCTTTTACTCAAAAAAGAAAAAAAAAAGTTCCCTATAGCATAGCACAGATATGTTGGAAAAAAACCTCCACAAATATCAGTATTGCTCAGGGACACCATGGCTTGGAGCCATTCAACATGAATTGGGTTTTGATAATGTTATTTGTTTATGGAAGTATAATGAAGGATTGACTGTTGGCGGAACAACAATCAATATTACATTAATACTTTAATTAGAAAATTTGGGATAAGTTCAAAATTGAGAATATGAGTTGGGTTTAATCCTCGCATTTGTTGTCGTTGATATAAAGTCCTTTAACTTTTCTGCCAAATATGATTACATTCCTTTTTTATATTTTTTGATGTAGATCTATTATTATTATTATTATTATTAAATTATCTAGTTGTTCGTACTATATCCCTGAAGTATAAATCGTGTAAAAAATAATTTATAAGACTAACTACGAGATCTACAATAATAATGTAGATATATTATTATTATTATATACTCTTGTAGATATATTATCATATGGTGTAGGTATATTATCCTATTGCCTATTGCATAGATATATTATATATGTGTTTTTTCATACTTTCGACAATGTGTAATAGTATTTTATGTCTATTTTTGTATCTAACTTATAGGTAGTCTTCTAATTTATGTTCCTAACTTATAAGTAGTCTTCTAATTTATGTTCCTAACTTATAGGTAACACGTGTTGGCTTCGCAAATTTTACAACCTAGCGTTTAAGGCCAAGGGGATATGCGCCAACACAGGTCATCCTACTTAAGGGTCATTCTATAGTGAGGGCTTTATATATGGCCCTTAGGTGGGGTCATATATCTTAACCGTTGGATCAAGCTAACCAATTTGATCCAACAGCTAACAAATTTGATCCAACGGTTAAGAGATAAGGCCTCACCTAAGGGGCCATATATAAGGCCCTCACTATAGAATTCTTGCTACACTTAGTTATCTAGTTGGGTCTAAAAAAAGACTCATAAAACAAACAAGTCAGTCCAAATTAGAAGTTAGATCCATAACATCAATCAAGTTGGTTGTTGTTATAAACAAAAATGGAGCTGACTGGCTTATTGGCCCACATACATTTTTCCAATTTATTTATGGGTAATGCTAGACTTACCACATTTTTATACCATATTGTGTACCACCTCTCTAATAGAGGTGGAGCCCACCAATATAATGGGGTCCACCTCTATTAGAGAGGTGGAACATAATGTGGTATAAAAATGTGATAAGCCTAGCATTTTCCTTTATTTATTTATTTCAATATGAGTAATGTTACTCTTACCACATTTGTATATCACATTCTCATACCATCTTATGTGGCACATGTACATTAAATGGATAGCCACATCAATTAAAAAGTGTCAATAAATCATAACAGAAAAGAAAATTTTAAATTAATTTTAATTGATGTGGTTGTCCACCATATCTGCCACATAAAGTGATATGAGAATGTTGTATACAAATGTGGTCATAGTAGCATTATTCTCTAGAAGCATTTTTGCTCACCACATTAACCATAGGTGTATGCTCACCACCACCCTTGAAAGGTGACATTTGTCCAATGGTTAACCTTAGTTAACTTTTATGTTAAAATTAAAAACTAAAAAATATAAAGGGGCCCACAACCTTAGTTAACTTTTACTCCTTTTTTTTCTTTTTCTTTTTTTTCTTTCCTCCCCCGACCTCTCTATGCTCTTCCTAGAAACTCCCTCTGTATCTCTCCCTCGCTCACACTCTTTGCAGCAACAACTACTTAATCTTTTAATAAGAGAGGAAAAACAAAAGAATATTTAAATAATTTTTTCATAACAAGAAAGAAAAGAAAACCTAGTTTTTTGTATTGCTTAATCAAGAGCATCTTATCAAAAACATCATTCAAAGAAATCATATTTAATATATAAATAACCCAGAAAGAGAAAAAAAATTGAGAAGAAGACCCCCCCACTAAATTAAACTTGTACTTTAAGACAAATATATTTTGGGACTTTTTGAATCCCACAATTTTAGGTCTCACTAAGAAGAGTGATGCTTTTTTATTCCAAATTAATTTGCTCTTCCTATTAAAAAGAGATAAATTTGAAAAAGAAAAACGGGAACAATATGAAAGAAGATTGCAGTTATGCAAAAAATGCAATCACAATTGATCCTTCTGTGCATAAGTAACGGCATGTTGGCGTTCCTTTGACGACCAAAATGGTGGTTGTGGTGGAGTTGCTATTGTGGCTTCTTGCTGCAAAGAGTGTCCAAGAGGGAGAGGATTGCGAGGAAGAGGAGAGAGAAGAGAGAGGGAGAGGAAGCGGGAAAGGGAGGAAAGAAAGAAATGAAAAAAAGAAGAAAAAGAAAGGGGTAAAAGAGGAAAAATGCGGAGTGTGATGATCTCTGGGCCCCTTTTTATTTTTTATTTTTTAATTCTCATATGAAATTTAACTACGATTAACCATAGTTTAAGTGTCACCTTTTAAGGGTGGTGGTAAGCATACACGGTTAATGTGGTGAGCAAAAATACTCCCTTATTCTTTTGGTATATTCAATTTGTTGCAATTTCCAACTATGGCTAATTTGGTTAATAAATGTGATTGAAGATTAGCCATTTTTTGGTCCACTTCATTTAAAGCATTATGCATTGATGATAGACGGTTGACTAAAACAAAAACATTACCAATAAATGCATTCCACTGCAGAATCAATAAACCATGAATTATGGTAATCATCAATCATCAATAAAGTAAATTAATTTTCCAACAACTAAACATAGAATTGAATATACATGCAATTAATTAAAAATAAATCATTGCCATAATATTTGGAGCTCATCTAGTTTCACATTTTATAAATCAACACTTCTGTAATAAAAGTAGAGATGTGATTCTACCTTCAACATGGAAAATTTGATTAACCCTAAGAAGTATTTCGATTAAGGTTGACGAAAGACAGAAAGAAGAACAAATAATAGAGGAAAGAATTTGAATTCTCAATTGATTGATTTATTGATAATTTTTCTTTCTTCCAACTTTCCATTGTTTTGATCACATGCATGCATGCACTATACACATTATATATAGCTCTCCTCCCACCAACATTTCACTGTGATTTGAGTTACTTGTAGACCTCCAAAGTCTTGCCCTTTTTTCTATCTTAACCTAAACCCATTAGAAATGAAGGTCCCACTTATCGCCACTATTTTGGTCCTAATTATTTGGTTAATTGCTTCACTAATCATTCATGCAGTGCTAGAAGAGTCATGCTAGATGATTTCGATTTGTTTGATTATGGTGTTGTACATCACAACACCCAAACTGATGATGAGGGTTTTTCTCAAGTATATTTACACTATTTCTTCATCCTCCTTTGTTTATTTATTATTATTTTTAGCTTTTTTTCTCATTGATCTAATTTGAGTTTTCTCTTTAATTTTATGTTTTGTATTAATTGTGCAACTAAAAGGAGGCATTCCCAAAAAGATTGGAGACTGGAGCAACAACAAGAGATTCAATTGTGCGAATGCCCAAACTAAAGAATATGATCCACAAGTACACAGTTCTTCATTCTCTCTCTCTCTCTCTCTCTCTCTCTCTCTCTCTCTCTCTCTCTCTCTCTTCCCATTGAATTTTCTTCTTCTTGATTGTGTAACTGAAAGCACGCTTTCGTGGAAGCTTGGGAAGCAAAAACAAATAATTGGCGCTGTTTGTTTGGTAAAGAAAGTTGGTTGGTTCACTTATCTGGGGAACGAGCAACTTTATACAAGAAACGAACACCTTGCATTTTCGGGGTAAAATACCTCGTTTGTTTGGTAAAGTATCTACGAAACATCTCTTTTTACCTTCGAAACAACACTCTAACGTTCCCCAAGCAATTGACATTATTTGTTTGGTAAAGCAAGTTAGTTGGTCTACTCACCATCTTATTTGTTTGGTAAAGCAAGTTTTCGGGGTAAAATACCTCATTTGTGTGATATTGGCAATGGTCCACTCTAATGCAGTCTTGTGCTCCCTAAGAACTCTCAACAGCTTCTCTTGCTCCACAAAACTCAAGTTTGCAGCAACTATCACTGGTAATGTTTAGTTCTCTCCCAAGTAAGCATACTTCAATTGTTCAGGTAGTTGCTTCAATTCTAGATCTGGTGCCTTAACAATGGAAGGGACAAGAGTAGTATTAGTAGACACAAGAGTTTCAAATGGAGGTACATACTTACTTGGATAAGGCTTAGAAGCCTCAGGAGAATACGCAGTTTTATGGAGGTCTATCTTTGTAACATCACATCCACGTTCATATTTTTTTACTATGTACATTGTGCATGGAACTCTGTTTGTAACGAAGACGCATTTCGCTATTTTATGTTACAATTTTGTTCTTGCTTATGAGGGCTAAGTTTGTTTTTTTTTCTTTTTTTACCAGATATAAACAGAGATGAGTGTTGTGTGTTTTCGGTTGTTTTGTTCTTCTCATCTTATTTCCTTTTCGAGACAAACTCATACTTGTAGCACATTTTACTATGATAATAAACTAAAAGCAAAATTTAAAATGGAGGGATCAAACTAATTAACCAAATATGATATATATATATATATATATATATATATATATATATATATATATATATATATATAATTGATCTAATTTCTTCAAAGAAAGAAGAATTTAAAAACAAAATCTGAAAAAAAAAAAAACAAAAACAAAAAGGGAAAAGAAAAGCTACCTAGAAAAAAGTAAAAAGAATTTTCATAAGACTAAATAAAGTATAACATGGTCAGAATGGCTAAACGTTTTCTTGTGAAAATACCTTTTTGGGCACTTACAACTTTTGTATGATAAAATCCCTGATGCTCATGGACGGATCACTACCAGCCTAGCTTTCCTCAAAGGCTACTTTAGCCATTCTATCTTTTTGGATTACTTGTTTATCTTTTATTATGTGGCTGTTTACAGGCTGGCCCTAACAAACTCTTGTATAAAAGTGCTACAGCATCAATGAGAGGGTAAACAAGAATTTGTCAATTACTTATTTTGTCTTTTTCCTTTCCTCTGTTTTACATATCCAGTACTGGTACCTATCATTGTGCATACTTACTTGGATAAGGCTTAGAAGCCTCAAGAGAATGCGCAGCTTCATGGAGGTCTATCTCTGTAACATCACATCCATGTTCATAATTTAGCCTTCTGAGGCTGTGGGCTATGCATGCCTCCAAAGGGTCAATGCTATGTACCTGAAACACTTGCTCCACAACACTTCCTACCACATCAATCTTGAAATAATCATGGTTATCATGTGGCAATTTGATAGTGTCAGACAACATAAATTCTATCTTTTTACTATTAACCTTCATGCGTATAGTACCATTTTTCACACTTATCTTTGTATCAGCAGTTACCATAAAGGGTCTACCTAAGAAACGTCTCTTTTTACTTCCGAAATGACACTCTAATGTTCCCCAAGTAATTGGCATCGTTTGTTTGGTAAAGCAAGTTGGTTGGTCCACTTACCTAGGGAGGAGCAACTTTACTCAACAAACGAACATTTTGAGTTCCCGAGGTAAAATACCATGTTTGTTTATAAAAGTACCTAAGGAACATCTCACTTTACCTCTGGAACGACACTCTAAGATTCCCAAAGTAATTCGCATCGTTTGTTTGGTAAAGCAAGTTGGGTGGTCCACTTACCTGGGGAATGAACAATTTTACTCAACGAACAAACATGTTGCGTTCCCGGGGTAAAATATATCTTTAGATTGGTAAATAAGGTCTCTTGGTCAATTTGCACGAGGAATGACAACTTTTATTCAACAAACGAACACTTTACGTTCTCGGAGTAAACTTCCCTATTCGTTGAGTCATTTACCTAATGAACTATGTTATTGACTAAAAAACCTGATTTACCAATCTCATGATACATTTTAAACTACGAACGACAACGAGTCGTTCATGAGGTAAAAGCAACGTTCGTTAGGTAAATTACTCAGCGAACAGGGTAGTTTACTTCAAGAACGTAAGGTGTTCATTTGTTGAGTTAAATTTGTCTTTCCTCATGTAAATTGACCAAGAGATCTTATCAATTCAAAGATACATTTTACATTACAAACGACAACGAGTCGTTCGTGAGGTAAATTACTTAACGAACGCAGTATTTTACCCCAAGAATAAGGTGTACGTTTGTTGAGTAAAATTGGTCGTTCCTCGAGTAAATTGACTAAGACACCTTAGTTACCAATCCAACAATACATTTTACATTACGAACGATATGGTAATAATCAGTCGATAGTCGACAAAGTTCAATTTTATGTACATTAATTCAATGTGGTTCCATCATTTGAGCCAAGTACATCTACCCATCACTGCTTTCTTTGATATCCATCGGGGTAGCCTTGGTCCCCACCTCCCACCCTAGCTAGATATACCCACCAGTGATTCCAACCACTTATATAAATATTATTATAATTTATATGTTAAGACTTTGGAGAGTTATAGTAGTCGTACGAAGGATGTTCAGATTTTTTTATTTACATGAGGACATTCTCACTTAAAATTCTCTTTTATATAATATGTATTTGAGTGCACATATTTGTACTAATAGTAATATTAGTAAGCTACTATCATTTATATATACTTTTTATTTTTTCGGTTATAATCAATTGACATGTAACTTATGAGAAGAAACATGATATTTACTTCGTGAAGAACCACATCACAATCATGAATTAGCTACTTTACTTGAACGCCATAATGGCATCTCAAGTGAAAATTGCCATAATTAGAACTCGTGGTGCATTTTGTGGCGAAAATCATGGCACGGTTATGTACTTGGAAGGAAAGTACTCCGATACATCGTGATCTGGTGGAACTACCTTTGCCAATGATTGAGCCATACTTATTCTCCAATGTGCGGGTTACACCGGACTACTATGAGGAGATATGTTTAGATCGAGAGATATGAGACAGAAGAAAATTGGAAGAGCTAGGTATTGTATTTATGAGTTGTGATTTTTTTTTCTCCCCTTGTTTCCTTTTATAGACGTCCAATATGACAACCGTTTCTTATTTTTCCCGCGTTCTTTGAGCTCCACACCCATAATTTCCGCTACGTGTGTTTTCCATATCGAACTCCACACCTCCGTGATAATGTCTTAATAATAATAATAATAATAATTTTTAAATTAATTAGTAATTATTATATTTTTAAATTTAATTACTATATTTTTAAATTTAATTAATATATTTGTAGAGAGAGAGAGAGAGAGAGAGAGAGAGAGGGAGAGAAAAGAAATAAAAAAAAGTTAGAAAAGTTTTTTTGTTTCACTTTTAACCCTTCTTTTTAAAAATATTTCAAATATTACGTTTTCACCCCAATTTTTATTTTCAAATTTTCAAATTGGTTTGTGCAATGTCTTGACCACATCGACTCCATGTCGGAGCCGTGTCTTGACCTTATCCTAGCAATTGACCGTGTCCAACGCGTGTCGGATACTCCGACACTCCAGCAATTTGGAGTGTCCGTGCAACATTCATCGTACGTAGCTTCATCAAACAATATGGAAGATGGTTATAATGACAAATCAAGGAGAACACATAAAAAACTAATTTCCATATGTTTAGCTTTTTTGCTATATTTTTTTTAGAGTTTTTTTTAATTGAGAACGATGATAATATATTAAGGGACTTACACACATTATATATATGTTAGGATTGGAATCTAGATAGTGACCAAATAGAAATATTAAACTTGCTATATGATATATGATATATTAAACTTACTATATGATATATTAAATATTCTATGTTCTATATCCATTAATTAAAAATTAAAAATAAATATATCATTTCCCGGTGGGAATTTTTCACAATCCAAATAGTGACCAAGGACTTGCGAAGAGACTATGCAATTGCATTTAGAATTGCCCCAAGAAAAAGAAAAAAACCAACAGCCCAGAAATCAACCTTCTTCTTCAATCAAATTTCCATAATCTAACACCACACCAAGCCAAACTAATACACAACAATAAACAAATCAATTACCATGAACCCAGACGTATTAGTACTTCGGAAAATTCCAATACCCCAAAATTATTCATTCAAAACAAAATACAACGAAAAAAGAAAAAAAAATTTCTAAAGACAAAACTCTGGACATGTCTCCTTTTTCTTCTTCTGGTTCGTGAGTGAACTCAAATTAATGTGGGGTTGATTTCGTGATGTCGGTTGAGGTCGGGGTCTGAGGTGAGATCAAGGTCGAGACGATGGAGAAGTTGCTTGAGATTTGTAACATTGTGTTTGTGGACATCTAGGAGCTTTAGATTTTGTTGATGGGGTTGTGAAGCTTGTTCGAAGAGAGAGAGAGAGAGAGGTAAGAGAGACAGAGGAAGAGAGAAAAAGGAAGGGGTGGGCGTCGGCGACGATAGGGTGGGGTGGAGATGGGCGGCGGTGACGAAGAAGAGTCCTTGTAGGCACGTGCGATGCGAGTTTGAAGACGAGATTGTGGGGCGTGCCTTGTGTGCAAGGTTGGCGCGTGTTTGGAACCAACGCAAATATATAATTATTTTTTTTCTGTTAACTGGGTACCTATAATTAGGCATGGCAATGCGTCGTGTCATGTAGGGTTCGTGTCATGTCGGATTCGTGTCGAGTCGGGATAATAAACGTGTCAAAAATACTCAACTCAAACACGACCCATTTAATAAACGTGTCGTGTTAGGTTTAGGTTGTCTTAAACAGGTTATTAAATAGGTTACATGGTTAATAACCTGTTTACTTATTCTTAATTTCCAATAGATTCGTACACTTGCAGGTATTTTTAGTTGGATGATTAGCACATTAATTTGTGTCATTAAAATTAAAATAAATAAAATAATTTAGAAAAATATAGAAAAATATTTATTTCACATTAAAAAAAAAGGAAAAAAGGGTCTACATTAATTAATTAATTTTTTTTTTTTTTTAAAAAAAACAACAACATCACAGTACAATTCTTGATTCCACAATAGGAGACTTTAGTTTGGCCGTATAGTTATCCTCTCTCGGGTTTTCTCCTCGCGCACGTTTATCCGGTCAATCCAAGGCCTCCAGATGCTCTTGCATGTCCTTTGAGTAAAAATCTACCATCTCTGATAGTTTTTGATCCTCTTCCTACAATATTTCAAGTTGGTGTCGTGTCTCCTCCAAAGTCTTTGCCCTCTCCCCTTTCACTCTCCTTATAGTACTTTGACAATCTGCAACCAAATTCCATTCTGCCACCAACTGATGTGTAGGGTCTGGCTCGCGTTACTTCGAACGGATTTCGTTGGTTCGTCACATTTATTGATGATTATACCCGACTCACTTGGGTTTTCTTACTGAAAAATAAAAATGATGTTGCTTCCATCCTTCCAGAGTTTTGTACTATGGTGTCTACTCAGTTTCATGCTCGGGTCAAAGTATTCCGGACTGATAACGAAGGCGAATATGTGAATAATACTTTGGCGTCTTTCTTCTGTGCTCAAGGTATTGTTTACCAAACGACAACCCTTTTTACCCCTCAACAAAATGGTGTGTCTGAAAGAAAGAACCGACAATTGCTTGAAGTTGCCCGCTCACTCATATTGGATATGTCTATTCCCAATCATCTTTGGGGGCATGCTGTTCTATCTGCTACCTATTTAATTAATCATATTCCTAGCCAGGTTCTTGATTTCAAGACTCCGCATGATGTGTTTGGTGACCATATTTCCCCTGTCTTCGTCTCCAAGTTGCCTCCTAAATTTTTTGGGCGTGTTGCCTTTGTCCATGTCTACTCTCATCAATAGAGTAAACTTGATCCTTGTGCTCTGCGATGTGTCTTTATTGGTTACTCTTCTTCTCATAAGGGTTATAAGTGTTTTCATCCACCTACCCAGAAGGTGCATGTTACTTTGGACTTGACTTTCCATGAAGAAGTGTCATATTATGTCTCTCCCTCCTCTCCAATTCAGGGGGAGAAAGGGAGTGAATTGGAGAGTCTTAGATTGGAGAATGATGTGTTTGAAGATACTGCTCTCGGGAAGGAAACGACTGGTCGCACTGAAGCAAGCGACCAGTCGCCCATATTGAAGATGAAACATGTGGTCTCTGTGAAGAAACGACCGGTCGCCCTTTGGAACTTGACTGATCGCCCATATCTGGAGATGAAGCAGGTACTCTCGGTGTCGAAACGACTGGTGGCATTGAAGCAAGCGACCAGTCACCTGTATCTGAAAATAGTGACAGTGATTCTTGTATGGTTGAGTTCGATGCAATACCCCCCACCCCCTCTGCCCTGCCAATGCCCTAATTTACTTATGATAGTGAATCAAGTGAGGTAATTTCTAATGATCTACCTATGTCAATTTATCAGTTATCCCCACGAACCACTCGTGGGAAACCTAAAGTACAATATTCTCATAATATACATGCCAAGTCTAAATATCTCATTAGCCATAATATGTCAACTCATCGTTTGTCAAAGTCATATGCATCATATTTGTGTCAATTATCTAGTGTATGTGTGCCAACTAAGTTGCAGGATGCTTTATATAGCCCCAAATGGATGAAGGCCATTAATGTTGAAATGGATGCCTTGAACAAGAATAAAACATGGGATTTAGTTCCTTTGCCACGAAAGAAGAAAGCTATTGGATGTAGATGGGTGTTTACTTTGAAACATAAGGTTAATGGTTCCATTGACCGTTACAAGGCTAGATTGGTAGCAAAGGGTTATACTTAGACCTATGGAGTGGATTATTTGGAGACCTTTGCCCCAGTGGCAAAGCTCAATACTGTGCGTGTACTATTGTCCTTGGCTGCTAATCGTGACTAGCCCTTATTGCAATTCGATGTCAAAAATGCGTTTCTACATGGTGACCTCAAAGAGGAGATTTACATAGATCTCCCTCATGGTATTCATGTAAACTCTAAGGAGGGTGTTTTGTGCAAGCTGCAGAAGTCCTTATATGGATTGAAGCAGTCTCCAAGAGCGTGGTTTGGGAGATTTGCAACATCTATAAAGAAATTTGGGTATGTGCAGAATAACTCAGACCATACTTTGTTTCTAAAGCGCCATAAAGGTAAATTGACAGCTTTAATTATTTATGTTGATGATATGATTGTGACTGGAGATGATCAGGCAGAAATGCAAAATCTTCAGAAGTATCTGGCTTTCGAGTTTGAGATGAAGTCATTGGGTGATTTGAAGTACTTTCTTGGGATTGAAGTTGCTAGATCTAAACATGGTATCTTTCTGTCACAAAGAAAGTATATTTTGGATTTACTTGAAGAGACTGGAATGTTGGATTGTAAACCAATTGATACCCTTAGTGAACAGAATCATAAGTTGGGGTTGTATCCTGATCAAGTCCCTACAGATAAAGAGCGTTATCAACAACTTGTAGGGAAATTGATTTATTTAGCTCATACACGTCCTGATATTGCATATGCAATGAGTGTAGTGAGTCAGTTTATGCATTCTCCTAGTGAAGATCATATGGGTGCTGTGATGCGTATTTTGAGATATCTGAAAGTAACACCTGGCAAGTGCTTAATGCTTTGCAAGTATGGTCATACATATGTGGAATGGTATACAGATGCTGATTGGGCTGGTTCAGCCATTGATAGACGTTCTACGTCTGGGTATTTTGTGTTTGTCAATGGTAATCTTGTTACTTGGAGAAGTAAGAAACAAAATGTGGTGTCTCAATCTAGTGCTGAAGCCGAGTATCGTGGGATGGCTCAAGGCGTATGTGAGTTACTATGGTTGAGGAGATTGTTGGGAGATCTTGTTTTTGGGCCACAGAAAACTATGGATTATATTGTGACAATAAGGCTGCAATTGCAATTGCCCATAACCCGGTGCAACATGATCGTACAAAGCATATGGAGGTTGATCAAAATTTCATTAAAGAGAAGTTGGATGCGAAGATTGTTTCCCTCTCGTTCGTCAGTTTTGAGTATCAGTTAGCCGATGTCCTTATAAAAGTTGTTTCTTCCAGTATCTTCCTCAACTCGCTTGACAAGTTGGGCATGCACGACATCTTTGCTCCAACTTGAGGGGGAGTTTTAGCGAGATCCCAGTGTAATTAGGAGATTTACTTCCTAGTATATTAGGATTCTATTTATTTCCCTTTTGTATAGATCTTATGTAATTAGGACTTTATTTTATTTCCTAGTATAACCCTGCTAGGGTTTGTAACCTTGTATTATAAATACTCCTTTCAGAGAATGAAATACAACCTGAAAGTATTCTATCCATATTGTTTGACTCAATTGACTCCCTAAGGTTCTCACCGCCAACGGAACCCCTCCACACTTTCTCACAATATCTTTTCCTATTTCAAAGAGGTTTGGATGTTTCTTCTCATCTTCTTCTACAAATGCACATTTTACAAATAAAGACAAGCAATCCTCATTAGAGAGTGTGCCCGTGACTGAAGCAACTGAGATATTACGCGTTATCACTAAAATTGTACTTCCTGATTTGGCTCCATCTATCAATACAGCTATGAACTCACTCCATTTTATACGATCGTCGTTCCACACATCATCCAAGACCAGCAAAAATTTCTTATCCTTCAAAGCGTCGCGTAGTTTTCCTTGCAATTGATCTATAGACAACTTATCACTGATCTCTGTATCTAATGCAGAACTAAGAATCTCTTTTGTTAGTCTAATAATATCAAAGTCTACTAAAACATACACTCACATCCTCAATTCAAAGTTCCGAACAACCCTTTCATCATTGTACAGCAATTTGGCTAGTGTGGTCTTCCCCAAACCTCCAATTCCCACTATTGGAATGACAGAAACATTCTTATTGTTGCCACTTTGGTGCAGCAGAAGATCAACAATTTCGTTTTTCTCAGAGTCTCTACCAATAACCTCCGAAGGACGAACAAAGGAGTGGGTCATGTTCTCTCTCATCATCATGTTCTTTACACTACTATATGATGATCATCATGATTTCTTCCATGATGGTCAATAGAAAGAAGATCAAATATAGCCTTATTAGCTTTAAGCTCATCTAACCTCTCCCTAATCCCCTTGATCTCATGACCTGCTTTCAAACGGAACGCGATTGGATTAGAAGGCGAAAAGAAACGGCGAACCTTTCTAGTGGTGCCATGATATGTTTGCTTTCGCAGGGCTTGGCACTTAAACTCATCCAACAAATCCTCGGCATCAAGAAACACATCTTTAAGTTGTCGTAGCCAACTGCGTAGCTCCTTGTTATGTGCTTGCTTCTCTTCAGCGTCCAAGAGCACAGCTTTGATGGCTGACATGGTGCGCCCCAGCTTCTGCAGGTCTGCTTTGACGCCCCATACCAAGCAAATCTCATCGTAGGCAATGGAGCTTAGCTTTTCAATGAGTTTGCTTGCCAACTCAAAGGCAACATCAGCCATGGTTTTTTCGATGAGGTGAATACAGAGGGTATGAATCAATCGACTAATGTGCCTTCAAATACAAACCAATACTTTTGCTTGCCCTTCACATACAGTAGTCAACGGTGGGAACAATTTTGTACACAGCTGATATTTCATTCAGTATTTTATTTATTATTTTTAAAGCTTAAGTTGTTCCTCTAAGTAATGTCATACGAGATAAATTTGCAATTAAGATTAATTATAAGCATTGAATGGGGAAATAATTAGGGGAGTGAGATTGGCAACACTCATTTTGTGTTTTCATCAATAAAGAAAGACTACTTAACAGTGGATGTGTACAATAATTATGCCGACTTTTTTATTTTTTTTAATAAATACTACTCACCAACGAGGTCTAGATCTAACCGAGTGAAAAAGAGTCTTGACTTGCAGACTAATGATCTCAAGTTCGAATTCCTCATGGCACCTTGATAGTGTGTGTGTGTGTGTGAGAAAACCCCTCCTCCTTTTATAGTTTAGACTATTGCTTGGATTATCTATATATATAATGCAAAAGGCAGAGAATTGTGAAACATTCAAAATACCAGAAAATATCCTTAGTTAATGCAAACATTAAGAATTAGAATTATTAATTAAATGAGGATAATATGGTAAATTCACATTTTTCATATTAAAAAAAATTAAAAATTAAAAGAAAAATCAGATAATTGATCCTCTTTTTATGAAACACAATTACCCATTATCTTTTTTAATTCTAAAATAAATTTTAAAATTAAATACCTCTCGCAGGCGCGGAAGTGTGTGTGGAGAGTCTAATATAAAATAATAATAAAATGAAATAGACTACGTAAGTGTGGGTGGTTAAATAATTAGGAATGAATTTTTCTTTTGCTTGACAATAAATAAATACGACCATATTAAGGGTGGGCGCTGGCACAACAACTTTGAATCGAAGATGTCATATCATATGACTCGCTTTAATAAACAATTAGGAAGAGTTTTGGTATTCAGGCTTTTATAGGCTTCCACAGTAGCTCAAAAGAGAGCTGATGACTGTGGGCAAGACATGAGTCATCCTATACAACAACAAAAAATAATGATGAAAGATGTTCATATATATATTGGCAAGTCTTGTATATATTGCCCTTGTTCTAACTAAGGGCAAAGTGGAGAAACATCTCCTATGCTATTCACATTGACATGGTTGCATAATGCTTTAGCCGTTTTCCCTTCCTCGCGCTGGAGATTAATACCTTGCAACACAATCCCCTTACAAGGGAAGCTCTTGCTGCAATCGAATTTTATCGCAACATCCGAAGCACTTGTTCCACTAATGTTCTTGTACACCACATTTTCCACTTGAACTGCTGATCTCTGTGATCATTGAATCAATAGATAATTATTAATCAAGAACCTAATCAAGTGATGAAGTTGGTGTAATTAATCTTCTGGTAGTTTGATTAATTACCTGTTCTTTGCAAGGTTTTCTGTCGCAGTAGTTTTGGTCGATAATTATCGGGTTGGAAACATTGTGCATTTCAATGTTCTCAAAAGTGATGTTGCTTGCGCTTCCGGATCCTCCCTGAATATAACATTGTTGGTTGTTCCATGTTTTTTGGTACTCAAAACTCATTCAGTACTTCTAATTAAGTTAATTTGAAACTCTATATACCTGCCATGTCTTAATCCTAACCCCATTTGTGGTTCCAGAAAGTATAGCTCCATTCACTGTAATTTCTGAAACATGAGCTTTTGAATGTCCAGATCCCAAGCTTCCAATACTGAGGTGATCACCATGAAAATTTTGGACAATACTCAGGCTGTCATGGTACGTCTCTAGACTGTCGATCTGAATTCAACCCGTAAATTTACTCGGAAAGTAGGGGTTCAAAATTATACCTGATTCCATGACCTGGTCCACAGGTAATGTTCGTGGCTTGCACCTTTTCGCATCCATTTACAATTGAAAGACAGTCATCACCTTAGTTAACAATATGGTATATATATCTATATGTTAGGATGATTGAAGGGTTGCAGTAATTAGAAAATTTTATTTTTGTTCGGTTTAATGTGAAGTGCACCTGTGGCTATAACAGAGTTTGTGATGAGTATGTTTTGCGTATCTGTGACATGAATTCCATCAGTATTGGGGCTTTTCTCTGGTGCAATTATTGAGAGATTGGAAGCTTGAACGTTCATGCACTTCTGGAAAGACACATGAATTTGTTGCGCATCTTGTATGTTCAGATTATTCACCCTCAAATTCTTGCACTTCTGAAAGATGAGTGCCTGCGGCCAAAATAACAGTTTGTATGTATATATATGCATGGGGCTATCTCAGTAAGGAAATGAACATACATACCGTTGGTGCGTCCTTGCAGGGCTGCAAATGATCAATATTGGATTGGAACACATTAAGTCAGCATATATTTTATTAAACCAAGTACAAGTATCTGAAAACAGCATTCAAATTATACTAATATACCTTAGATTTATTGATTTTGCATGAGTTTTGCCACCATTGTTCCCCATTGCCATTGATGACTCCACCACCTTCAACCAATAAATTTCGGACGGTGTCAAAGACAAGCCAGTGTCCACCATCTTTGCTGAAGTCAGATAGATTTTCGGAAGCTTTTAAGGTTCCAAGAATCTGAAAATTTTCCCAGAATCTTTATTTTAGTTCACACAAGAATAGTTTAGAGTATATTAATTCAAGCATAGTTAGCTAGCTATAGCCTTCCTTTCTATAGCTCACCTGAACCGTGACTTCAGATTTGCAAGGGCCTGAAAATTGAATTGGTTTAAGGCGATAGATCTTCTCAGGCACCACCAGAACAGCTTCATCATTAGATGAACAAGCGACCTTCCAAGCCTTCTCAAACGCCTGAAAGAACTATATAATTAAGCATACAACACCAATATATATAAAAGAAATAAAGTGTAAAGTACAAGTTGTCACCACAATAATATTAATGTAAAGATTTCAGAGGGACAGACTAGCAGCCCACTATTATCAAACTATCGATAACTAAACCACATGTACAATCCAGTGTGGGGTTTTATACGGAAGGCATCGATGTAGTGGAACCACTCATTATATGTTGTATTTATTTTGCCAAGTTTTACATCTGAAACTTGACATTAATTCTTGAACAAATAATAATACTACACATCAGAAAGCAAAATACAAGATATAGTACCCTCATGGAAGCCACAAAATAACCACCATTTAGGTTTAAGAGGAATATCACCTCTGTGTCATCAGTTTCTCCATCACCCTCAGCTCCAAAATCATTGACATTTACCGAAGCTGAAGTGCCATCCACTTTATCGAAGCTCTTCAAACTTAGGACGTCTGAACTTTGCTTGATCAAGTCTTTGGAGAAGTTACCGCCATCATCGATCATGTCGAAGTATGAAGGATAAGCTTGGGAACCGAATTGAGATGCTTCCTCAACATACTTGTTGAGTGGGATGTCTTGTAAACTGCAGGAAACAAAAGAGAGGATGATGAAAAAGAATGGGATTAAATCAATTTTTTGAGGAGCCATCGTTTTCTTCTATTATCTAAGAAGCATGCAAAATGGATGTTCATGGGATATTTGAGCTAAAATTTATGGATTGGTGAGAAGAATGGGATGGTGAGATTCGATATTTATAGAGAGACTGAGAAGCCCTCATTACTTGTTGGTGCCCCATCAACTTCTTGATGCGTCACATGAAAATGTGATTTAATCTCTTCGTCATTACATGTCATTCTTTTCTATATATACCCACACAATTAGTATTATCATTTAAAAAGACTGTATGCATAGACATTGTATATGATTATGTTATGTTCTTTTCCCAATTATCTCGCGTAGTGTGTTGTTGGATTGTCAATCTGAGTACACATTTCAACAAGAATTCACCTACTCAATGATCCGAATAGTTTGGCAACAAACTTAGTAACTCTAGAGGAAGAACATGTTCTAATAATAATTTTTTTATGTATACACAAAGTACGTAGCGTTCTCTAACCTCCTGTTTTATCGTTTGATTCTATATAGCTACCATTATTGATTTTTTTTTTTTTTTTTTTGGTCATAATAGCTACCATTATTGATAAGATTATATCATTTGAGTGGTAATCGGAAAGCACACTATGTATGTTTATGGCCCACAAATAAGTCGCTATGTTTGCTAATGTTTTGCAGTGAAAATCCTTCAATATAGTGAGATTATATACTTCAATGTGGACTTAAAGTTATGCCTGTGGCTACATATAGAAATGTTCTTTTAACATACAATCTGACATGTTATGTTATTAAATTGTCAACGGGAGAAATTCATAGTGTGATCTAAGTAGGCAAAAATTAAACAATAGATGGGAGAAATTTGTAGTACTGGAGAAAAGGGGTGGAGATGATGGTTTGTGTCACCATTTTCATTTTTAGGATTAAAGGATGCAACACAGTAACAAATGGAAGCGCTTTGATTCAGTTCAGAAGTGCTTCTAGGTCGTGGAAGTGTTGTTTGAAGAAGCACCTGCTGTGTGCTTACTCAGGAAGCACTCCCAAGTGCTTTTCCAAGAAGCACTTGGATTTCTTATGAAAAGTCAACATATTTATAATAAAAGTGCTTTTGTGAGAAGCGCTTATGATCAGAAGCGTTGACGAAAAAAGCAGTCTCAAAAGAGCCTTTATATTGTTTGGAATATCACAATGTCATGATTTTTATTTTTATTTTGAGTGAGAAATTATGAGGAAACTCCATGATGCAATGCGAAGAATTCCATAGCGTGCAAACATCTCTCTCTAGTTGTTTGTAATGATTAATAATTTGACTAGCATATATAATAAATGGCGTGTTCCAATCATACTAAAACATCGGAAGTATTCATCCATATCGTGTATGGACTACGCCATATAGTTTTTTTTTTTTTTTCTCTTCTAATTACTCTTAAGCAACATGAGTAACTCTCTTTAGATTTCTAATATATGTGTTATTTCGATAATCTAACATGGTAGCTGATTTTCTGGCAAAGTAGGGGCATCTTTCTTCGACTACTTGTATTTGGTTTAGTAATTTTTCCTTTGAATTTTACATAAAATTAATTTTAATGTGTATGGTTTAACAATTCGTCGCCGATATTATTTCTAATCTCTTTATCTGTTTTTCTTTTTTTATAAATTCCTACACATTCCTATGTATCATTTAAGTGCTCGATAATTAGTTTTTGATACAGCTCGTGACATAACATCAGGATGTAAAATTTGAAGGAAACTATGCATCAGAAGGAAAACATTGAAAGCAAAGTGGTGTTAGAGAGTCGTATACATTATCTGGTTGTCATATTATTAATTTTATTTCTTAGTTAGTCATGATGGAGTGGAACAAAAAATCTTCTAAACCCGCATCATGTTGGCGACTTAAATAAGGTAATTAAGCAAAGTATAAGATGACAATGATTGAGTGAGGTAATGATTACATGGTTGCATACGGTATGATATGATTTATCATCTACATTTCTTTGTGGGTTCTCATGTCATGTGAGAGACAAGAAAATCTTCAGTGACTGTTCCTGTCTTGACAGTTTTTATCTCATAAAATACATGTCTAATTTTAACTGGACTGTACTCGCTCACGAAGTGACATAAATAAGCCCTACTGAAATTTTCTCAAGTATACTCATGGTTGTATAGAACCGATTAGAACTAAGAATCTTTCCTAGGGTTGAGTTTATTTAGGGTTTTCTTTTCCTGCTTGCACATTTGCACAGGACATTAAAAAAATGGAAGAGGATGATGCCGAGTAACAAGATAGATACTTTTATTGCTGAGAAACCAGAACACTACAACATTGGTTAACTCTAGTTCTTAGCAACATCACTAAAGGAACATGATGCTGAGTAGAACTTTTATTACAGAGAAACCAGAACACTACAACATTAGCTACTCTACTACTTATTTCCCAAGTAGGGCCTCTCCCTCCAGCTTGCAAAACAGCCACATCATGTCTTCAAATGCATGAATTCCAAAACCCCCAACCAGAGTGACAATGTTAACTAAATTCTTAGTATTGGACTGCTTAAACTTGGATCTCTACTGACCATCTGTACATCTCTTCGTCTGGAACTGGGATGGTAATGGTCATTAATCCAGTTGCAGAGTCATATTCGAAGTCAGTCTCAGCATTGTCGACAGTGCACTTCAGTGGATGCTGGGAAAGGTACGCTCCAAATCTTCCACATCCTCTGGTTTTGAGACCAATTGTCGCAGTTGGAGATCCATTCTCGCAGAGAGAAGTGGTACCTTCCCCATTGGAAAGCTCTGGCTTCTTGTCAGAAGCCAAATGGATTTCAAACTGCTCCACAGCAGCACTGGAATTGAACATGTCAAGTAGGCCTATTGGCGCAAATGAGATGTTGGATGTGATCTCCTGCAACAGACAAAACCATATCATTTAGTAAACCCTTAGCAACAATCAGAATTTCAGCATCTAATAAGCAATGGCGACTATAGATGACCAACCTTGAGAGGACAGAAATGGAAAAGCTCATACTCCAGAACATTAAGACTCACAGGGACCGAACCACCTTTTGGCAACCGAATTACCTCTCCTGACAGTCAATAATGGTTCATAATGTTAGAAAGCTGAAGACCAGGAAGTAGTGGTAATAATGTTGCAATTTATAATAAAGGAAGGTAGATTTGTTCTTATGAGTTTTGCAATTATATCTTCCTATTGACAGTCAATAACAGTTCATAATGATAGAAAGCTGCAGGAAGGAGTGGCAATAATGTTACAAATTATAATGAAGGTAGGTAGATTTGATCCCATGAGTTTTGCTATTATATCATATTGACAAGCTACTAGAGAATTGCTTCCTGACTGTTGGTACCTGACTTATGAGCATAAACTACTGTTTCTCCATTCCAATCAGCACCAGCAACTTGAGCAATGGCATCCACATCGGTGGCACGGACAGAAGCAGTGAGGGTACTAGGAGACTCATCATGAATGCGAGTCTTCTTTATAATCTTGCACCAACCTGCACCTTGACAGTTAAACACACCAACCACACCAGAGCATTTGTTGACATTCCAAATTTTGAGCAAGCTGCAAAGAAAATTATTTACATAAGCTTTACTTATAGATATCTAAATTACAAAAACCATGTAACTTGGAAAGAATAGAGAGGAAACAGAACAAACCTGGTCCCATCCCTTGCTGGATCAGCAAAGAGACAATCACGGGTAGGCCTGCCAGGTAATTGGGCACGGAGGACAGATCCATCAGGGAGGACCAGCTTCCTCAAAAGATCAAAGTTGTGGTTGCCTGGCTTATCACTGTTAAGAGAAATACCCAAAGTTATGCATTAGAACTCATACTTCCATGAAGTGCCTATAGAATAAATTTGTTTGGTGCATAGCATTACCTGACATAGATTGCACATCCACCAACAGCGCGAGCTGCACCGTGATACTCTGCAGCTGAATGTAAACTCTGCAAAAGAAAAGATTCTTTCATCAATAAAACATGTTATGCCAAATGATAATAGCAACAAGTTTATCTGCCTTTCTTCCAAATAAATGACATTGAGTCTCAACATCACAGAACATTGCAAATAACCAAATAAATTGCAATTGTAAATCTTGAACAAACATGAATATTGATGTTTCAAGCCTCCACCAACTAACGTAGACTAGTATGCAATAGTAAACTACTTTTTACAATTACAACATGAATGTAAATTTAATAGGCATGTACTTCAAGGAAATGGCTGCTTACTAGCCTCCCACACATCAACATCCAGAAAAATCAAACAGTGCCAAAGCATATAGAGATAACAAAATGAGACAAAATTTATTTACTTACATGAAACATATCCCAATCAGGTTGCATGAATTCTCCAAGGAAAAGGGTGTTATAAGCAACAGAAGATATATGAATTGTGTGAGAAGCAGGATCCCGGGGGTAGAAGTCATCAGAAGCTCTCACCACAGCAGTCTGCTTGGAACTGTAGAGCCCATCAGTGTTATGACACATGCAAGAGATACATCCATTGTCAGGAAAGTTTCGAGCAACCGAAGCCTCAAGTGCCTGGTGGTAGCTGCGGGTCAATGAAACTCTACCACCATGACCAGACCCAAGAGTCTCAATGATGTTTTGAACATCAACCTTAACTCCATCCACACCACAAGAAGCCAAGTAGGCATGAAGCTCATTGTAGAAATTGAAAACTTTCTTTGGATGTACCAGACCAAGGCCGTGAACAGATAAGCTGTCCATAACTATGTCTGGTTGGTTTCCCGTTACACCAGGGGACGACACTGGGTATGCCAAAGCAGTTTCATAGTGTTCCATGCCAGTAGCAGCTGGTTTCACTCCACCCCAGTAACCAGCTAGAGCATGCCATACATACACAAATCTGCGCAGCAATTCACAAATTCAGCTAATGAGTAACAATACTTCCTACATAAATCTTTTTTTTTTTTCAATAAATAAATAAAATCTTACAATGGATGAACATCAGCAAATGTGAATCAGAATACATAATCTAGCATCCCACAATATTCAATTTTTTTCCTTGTTTGCTACTGATAGTGAGATTTTGTTCAAACTAAACCCATCAATTTATTAACTAGAAGAAAAAGCCCCTTTTCCCCATTCAACATTTATTCTGATCATAAACTCTTCGACATCACACATATCTGTAATTAATTTCCCAATAAGTACCCATTTTCATGTTATAATTCTGAATATCGTAATAAATATTTCTCCTGGGGATCTCTACTCTGACCTACCATTTTTAAGGATACGAAATCATGGATTTTTAAATCCCAGCAATATCTTGCTATGTGTCCGAAGTAGATAAACGAATTCTATGTAAAACCATTATAAAAGAACAGCAGGCAGTTCCGTGCAACTTACTTCACATTTTGATGTTGTTTGGCTTCATCCACAACGTGTTTCAGACCGGAGACTTGCTCACTGTTATGGCCATTCTTTTGGAATTTTTCATTCTCTTTTATTCCAGTCAGCCTACTTGCAAACCTGCAATTAGCGTACGAGCATTAACTAACCAACTACTTTAAGTCGATAGACCCAACAGCAATGTCCGGAGAAAAAATGCATGATTGGGTGTAAGAAGACGACAAAAGAAGATCCTTCTAACTTATCCTATTCCAATCATGCACATGAAAAGAGAACATTATCAAAACTGATAAAAGAGTAATCATTTAAAATTGAGAAAGAAGACAGAAGCATTACTGTGCTCCTTCTTGTACAACAGCATCTGTATCCTTGTCTTTATTTTCAATCTGTTGCCAGCCATCATCAACAATAAGGAATCGCGGAGGCGTCCCACCCTTGGATAAGCTGCAATGATTCCACAACACAACACAGTAATTAAATAAAGTGCTTACAAATTCAAGTTAGAGTAAATAGCAAGTGAAATATGATATCGTTTCTTATTACCTTTTAAGGCCTTGCTCCACACCCTCGGCTGTGACATCAGTGTAAAAGGCATCCCATGTACACCAGCCAAACCAGTCAAGAAAAGAAGGCAACTGCATGCAACCAAGAGAACAGATATTAGATTCATTCAAGAAACGGTTGTGATGCGCCATTCAAATTGTAGAACACCAATTACAGAAGAAGACAAAAAGTGTTGTGGTCTTACCTTTTTCTTCTCACGATGAACAAAAGTTTTCATGTGTTTTTCCACAGCCCTGTTTAATGAAATTGAAAACAGAGGAGTCATTTACCAGAATAAATGCAAAGACATCATCCATCATCCTAATCAAAACCAAACTATTTACCTTCTCTAGCAATAAAATAATCATATTAGCAAAAAAAATTAAAGATTTAATTGCAGATCTACAATGATGACGATAAATTATTAGAATGAAAATTCAGGACTTACTTTACAGCCTGTGTGATAACCTCAAATGGATTGGTTCCAGCATGGATGTAAACAAGGCACTGGCCCTGATTGGTCTGAACAGCAGAATCTCCTGCAAAACCAGTCACACACCACAAGAAACACGTTGTTTTTGGTTCCTTCGAACTCGAATTTTGTATTTTTTTTCTTTTCCCAAATCCTTTAAACTCCAATTATTTGATTCATTTGAATGATATTCACTGTGGGTGGTTTCTCCAGCCTGACTGTGTTCGCATTAATGACAGCTCCACCCCACATTTTCAGATTGTTCATCTCCTTCATTATTGGCCGGCGGGATGGGACTGATTAACGGGAAGACATGGCCTTATATAATGGAATGACAGGCAGGGAAGGTGTATATAGCCTACACCAGATACTTGTTTTATGGCCATAATCTACTCACCACTCTCGAGGCAAATCTCGACTTCATTCCTCTCGTTGCCTTGCAGAACAGAACGGAAGAGGCCCTCAAGCAGAGGCAGGAAGACGGTGTAGATGGTAGGGGAAGAAGAATCATCTTCATCACCTCCTTCGCCATCACCTTTGCTTTCAACAAGCATGAATTGGGTCTCCAATGGAACATCTTTCCCACATGTCCCCATCCTCTGAGTCATCCACCATAACTTGAACCGGAAACAGCACATGAAACGGAGACCCCTATGCATCATAATAACGACAGTAATTACTACCATATTTGAAAATTTGAAATTCAAAGCATAGCAATCATTGCACCATTACTCAATCACCATCTACGGCTAAAGCTAAAAGATTTAAACTTTGACATATTGATTTTGACAACCAAAAACACAAGAGATACTGAAACTGCTTACTCTAAAACACCAATGGGGAAGATGTGAAGGCTTTTGCTTTGAGCGGCAGTGGCACCAATGAAAGCACCAGCAACGAGCCCAACACCAGTCCCTGGTGTAAGCACGATGTTGTCTGGAACTCCAGTCAAAATGGTCTTTCCCTGAACCACCAAGTTCCCATCGTTGATTGAAATCTGTGGGATGACCGTCATGGTTGATGACTGCGAAACTACTGTCTCACAACATAAAACACAAATTCATCAAAATTCACCTTGGATCAGATAGAGAATTCTGGAGCATGTTTACAATTATCAACTACATCAATTTCATATTTATCCATGGGTTTTATAATAAGTAAATTAAAAGCCATAATTTTTTACAGCAAAAATATACCATCAATGGAAAAATTTAAGAACCCAGGTGAAATGCATGTTGGCGCACAGGGTTTATTTGGTAATTTCGAAAAATTGAGGCTGCTTGAGGAAAACTGCTACAGAAAGGAAAAAAAAAACCCAAAAGGCAAAAGGGAAATAACTTGAGGGTTTTGAATCACCATCAAGTTTGGTCCACATGGTGTGGGCCTTTGCCCTTTCCCAGCCTCTAACTTTTGCTGAAAGCTTGAAACTTTTTGGTCTGAAAAACCCCAAAATTCAGAACAATCATATGAAACTGACTAACAGAATAAAACAGGAGCTTCAGGATTTTAATCGAAGTTCAAGTATCACAGAGCCTAAGCTCAATTCATGGTTAATTTCTCATTAGAAGCCATTGAAGGCAAAAACCCAGCTGGAGCTTCATGAAGAAGTAAACAAAGAGCTAAAAAACAGCTCACACCACCGACTTCACAATCAAAGCTCAAACAATTCCAGAAAACCCCAAGCACTCACCAGAAAAGGTAAAAAGGTCTCTGGCTGCCCAAGGAATTCAAGCACAGAGCTTTGTTAAGCCTCTAGAAATGGACAGAGAGATGAAATGAAAGTGAGGGTTTGGAAAACCAAAACCCAGAGAGGAGAACAAGTGCACCCAGCAAAGGAATGCGCTTGAATGCAATTTAAGCAACGCTCTAGGTGATGGTCTGTGTTTTGAACGCTTTTACACACAGAACGTGAGTTTCCAAAGAAGAGGTTGGTGGAATTATATACGACTTGGGCTGCGTTAAACTTCGAGCAAGTTCTATCCTCGATGCTTCCAGATGCTGCCACGTCGGATACCATCATTGGATTTTTTTTGTGCACTAGTTATGCTCTTTCTTTTGGTCAATCACTACACTAGTGATGTTCTCATCTTAAGAAATTTGATTGTGATTTCCTATAGTTTATTTGAAGAAAGACGTCATCTCTATAAATGTGTACCACAAATTCAGGTTTTGACAACGTAAAATTGTTATATTGCTAGACAGTTTGCTAAGAAACATTTTCTTTATATTTGTTTATTTCGAACGAGAGATGAGTGACTCGAACTTTGTATACTAAAAACTATGTTTTAATTGTCAAGAATTGATAGTTTGGTAATCTAAAATGATACAAAATACAGAGCAAATTGCAAGTTCGAGTGTTTTAATTGTCAAGAATTGATAGTTTGGTAATCTAAAATGATACAAAATACAGAACAAATTGCAAGTTCGAGTGTTTTAGATTCAGATATTTAGTTCAAAATATTTAACTTTTCTTGTTTATACATTTGAGTAGTTGATTGATCGACAACGTAACAACATAATATATGTCGATGATGTTATCTTTTAAAAACAATATAGATATTTTTGTGTTGTGGGAAAGTCCCAGTTGAGAAAAAATAATTTAATATGGCTCATGACTCATTCTTTGCCCCATCACAGTGCATTTTTTATCTGCACTAGATGTTACAAAATGGAGAAAGACTAGCGTGAAATGGGAATAGTTTTATTTTGCTATATCCAATTAATCACGATATGTCACGCGTGATAACTTTTCCACATAACAATTTGTAATTAGTTTATGATAACAAAACAATATTAATATTATCCTGTTGTAAATAGTGGAGCCCACCTTGATTATGATAGGGTTGAAAATATGGGAAAAAGTGCACTGTACACTCACGGATTGAGGCAGAAGTGCACTGTATAGTGCACTGTACGCTCACGGGAGACTTTCTGAAGCGCCTATAAATAGGCTTGCTCTATCATTTGTAAGATACACCAACTAAGAGAAAGAAGAAAGAAAGGAGAGTGAGAAATTTGAGCATTAGTGAGTGAGTTTCTATCTGAGAGGAAATTCAGTGCAAATACCACAAGAAAGATATAATTCCACTACCAATTTTCAGTGGTAATTCCATACTCTAATTATTTTATAACACGTTATCAGCACGATAGTCTCTCCACTTTTCTCAACTCAACACTATGTGGTTATTTCTCTTTCTCCTCTCCGTCATATGTCTCCTCTCACTTTACTACTATGACGACATGCAAACTTTCTTTTTTGTGTTGTCACAATTTTTGTGCTGTTTCATCCATGTTTGCTTAATTTATTTCTTTGTAATATAATTTGGAATGGCGCGGTTTTATACCCCATTCTATTGTTTTATGGTGGTGTAATTTTCATTACCCATCTCGTTGTAACACAAATTATCATAATAAAATGATGGTGTGATCTTAAAACCCATCTATTATATAGTGGTGCAGTTATATTGCCCACAAAATATAATATGTACTTCCTGTATTTTTAGTGGTGGTTTTATCCCCACACTTATTTTATTTACTGTATGGTGTAGGTTTATTACCCATATGGCAGTATTTATTTAGAGTGTGGTGAGGGTTTATAGTCCACACAATTGCCTTTTATTTAAATGTATGGAGCAGGATTAGTGCCCATACCAGCACGTTTACTTTACCGCACATTTACTTTTATTTAAAGTATGGTGCGGGATTAACGTCCATATAGCAGGCAATTTACTTTATGCATTTACTTTATCGCACGTTTACTTTACCGCACATTTACTTTTATTTAAAGTATGGTGCGGGATTAACGTCCATACAACAAGCAATTTACTTTATGAATTTATTTTATCGCACATTTACTTTCATTTAAAGTATGGTGCGGGTTTATCGTCCATACCAGTAAATTCATAGCACTGTATTTTTATAACCAACTAAAATGAGGGCCTGGAGTTCCTCAAACAATTATAGGGCCTGAAGTTCCTATTTGGCTTAATGTCCCAGATCCCGAATCTGAAATTTTGAGTAAAATATTTTTGGCCTGAAGTTCAAAAATATATTAAGCCTGAAGATTATTACGAATTCTAATGCATCTCACTCTTCTTTTGAAGATGGCAAATCTAGCAAAATTGGAATTCGCTGCCCTAGATCTTTCTGGGGACAATTACCTATCATGGGTCCTGGATGCCAAGATCCATCTGCGTGCTAATGGCCTTGGCAAAGCAATTGAAGATGGAAGTGATGCATCACCAGAAGAAAATGCGAAGGCCATGATTTTCCTTCGCCGCCACATTCATGAAGCGCTGAAAAGCGAATATGTGGTAATTGATGAACCATTGGTCCTGTGGAAAGCTTTATGTGAGAGATACAATCATCAGAAGACAGTGACTCTCCCAAAAGCTAGATATGAATGGACACACTTGAGGTTTCAAGATTTCAAGACAGTGTCTGAATACAACTCAGCTATGCACAGGATCACCTCCCTTATGAAATTATGTGGTGAGAATATCTCTGAGGAAGATATGCTCGAAAAAACTCTGAGTACATTCCATGCCTCAAATGTGCTTCTGCAACAGCAATATAGGCATAGTGGTTTCACGAAGTACTCAGAACTTGTATCTTGCCTCTTGCTAGCTGAGCAGAACAACGAGCTTTTGTTGAAAAATCACCAATCTCGCCCAACAGGCTCAGCACCACTTCCCGAAATAAATACTGCATCTCGGGAAGTGAATGCCACCTCATCTCGTGGTAGTATCCACAAACGTGGGCGAGGAGGCAAACGTAGCCGATGGCAAGGGAGTAGAAAAGATCGTGGTGCTCATCCATACGACTTGGGGCCAAGAAACAATCCATCCATGAATGGCAAAAATGCACCCAGAAATAAGGGAAAAACACAAGCAAGCTATGTGCCTAGAAATAATGAAAGAGCTTGTTACAGATGTGGTGCAAAGGGACATTGGATGCGTACATGTCGTACGCCGAGGCACTTGGCGGATCTTTATCAAACTTCACTTAAAAACAGAAAAGTGGAGACAAATTATGTTGCACCTGATCCGCCAGCCATAGACGGCTCATCGGAAATATCGCGTCGTTTAGACAAGACGCATCTAGATGTTTCCGATTTTGTTACTGAAAGGGGGAATGAAATTTATGGGTCCGAACTGGATTAAATTCCTTCATGTACCATTTGTATTATCTGAAGCACTGTTTATTTTTCTTTTCTGCCTTCACCTCAATAAAAGTGGCAATGTTTTGAATGATTGTTGATTCAACTTATTTTATTTGAAGGCATGGATGTAAATTATGGATGCCCCCAAAACAAGAGCTCTAGCAAAGATATTTGTCTTGCAGACAGTGCAACTACTCATACAATCCTTCGAGATCGAAAGTATTTCTCAAAATTGATGCTTACAAAAGTAAAGGTAACAACCATATCAGGACCTACAGACCTGATTGAAGGCTCAGGCATAGCCCAAGTTATGTTACCAAATGGGACAACACTGTCCATTCAAGATGCCTTGTATTCATCTAACTCCAGAAGAAATCTGTTGAGTTTCAAAGATATTCGTTTGAATGGTTACCATGTTGAAACAAAGAATGAGAAAAACATGGAATATCTTTGTATTATTTCCAATGATACCCAGAAGCGTATATTGGAAAAGCTTTGTGCGCTCTCATCAGGGTTGTACTATACAACCATACGGACAATTGAGGCACATAGTATCATGGACCAAAAGTCCATTGACTCAAATACTTTCAAGCTTTGGCATGACCGATTGGGTCATCCTGGATCCACTATGATGCGTAGGATCATTACCAACTCTAAAGGACATCCCTTATTGACAAAACATATTATGGTATCAAATGACAGTTTTTGTCAAGCTTGTTCACAAGGGAAGTTGGTAATCAGACCATCACAACAAAAGGTTGATGTTGAATCCCCATCATTTTTACAGAGAATTCAAGGGGATATTTGTGGGCCTATTCATCCCCCCTGTGGACCATTTCGGTACTTTATGGTATTAGTGGATGCATCTACCCGATGGTCACATGTTTGCCTTTTGTCCACTCGGAATATGGCATTTGCTAGGCTCTAGGCTCAGATAATTAAATTACGAGCCCAATTCCCAGATTATCCCATTAAGTCAATCAGACTCGATAATGCTGGAGAATTTACATCTCAGACTTTTGATGATTACTGCATGACGTTAGGCATTGATATTGAACATCCTGTTCCCCATGTTCATACTCAAAATGGCTTGGCAGAAGCTTTGATTAAGCGTCTTCAATTGATAGCACGCACATTGCTAATGAGAACAAAGTTGCCAGTTTCTGCTTGGGGATATGCCATTTTACATGCAGCATCTCTGGTGCGATTGAGGCCCGTCGCCAACAATCAATATTCTCCAATTCAACTTGTGTTGGGCACTCAACCAAATGTTTCACATTTAAGAGTTTTTGGTTGTGCGGTTTATGTGCCTATTGCACCACCGCAACGTACTAAGATGGGCCCTCAACGCAGATTGGGAATTTATGTTGGCTTTGATTCACCATCTATCATAAGATATCTGGAGCCCCTGACTGGTGATATCTTTAGGGCACGATTCGCGGATTGTCATTTTGATGAGACAATTTTCCCATTATTAGGGGGAGAAAAATCTGTTCATAAAGAACAAGGCAAACTCGATCCTCGTGAACGACTTGAATTATTATGGGATGTACCCACTTTGTTTCATCTCGATCCTCGTACCGCCCAATGTGAAAACGAAGTGAGAAGGATCGTTCACCTCCAGAGCATTGCAAATCAGATGCCAGATGCATTTAATGATGCAACGAAGGTGATGAAATCACATATCCCAGCTGCAAATGCACCTGCAAGGATTGATGTTCATAATGGACAAGGCAATGCGCCAGCAAACGGCTCATCTGCTGCACGCCTGAAGCGTGGCAGACCACTAGGCTCAAAGGACTCAGTTCCTCGAAAGAGGAAGTTGATGGCCAAAATGAATGCAAATGAAATAAATGGAGAGCCCATAATTCATGATTTAAATCCCCCTCAAGAGGGACGGGTACTTCCTGAGAAGGAAAATGTCCTTGATGAGACACGTGCTCCTGAAGTGGTAGCTGTACCCGAAAGCCAAGAAATCTCCATAAATTATACATCCACTAATGAATTGTGGAACAGAAATGAGATAATCATTGATAATATATTTGCATTCTTAGTGACTACTGAGATCATGAAAATTGATGATATTGAGCCTTGCTCCATTGATGAATGCACACAGAGACAGGATTGGCCTAAGTGGAAAGATGCAATCCAGGCAGAATTAGACTCTTTGGAAAAAAGGAGTGTTTTTGGACCTATTGTTCCAACCCCACTCAATGTGAACCCTGTAGGTTACAAGTGGGTATTTACAAGAAAGCGCAATGAGCAAAATGAGATTGCAAGGTATAAAGCACGACTTGTTGCGCAAGGTTTTTCACAAAGGCCTGGAATTGATTATGTGGAAACATACTCTCCAGTAGTAGACGCAATTACGTTCCGTTACTTGATAAGCCTAGTGGTTTCAGAAAAACTTGACATGAGACTTATGGATGTCATTACCGCATATCTGTATGGAGAGTTGGATACCGACATATACATGAAAGTCCCAGAAGGACTTAAGCTGCCCGATGCAGCCAGTAATAAACCACGGGCTATGTTCTCAATCAAATTGAGAAGATCATTATATGGGTTGAAACAATCTGGGCGAATGTGGTATAATCGTCTCAGCAAATATTTACTGAAGGAAGGATACACAAATGATCCTGTCTGCCCATGTGTGTTTATTAAGAAATCAGAGTCTGGATTTGCAATAGTGGCAGTCTATGTTGATGATATGAATCTAATTGGAACTCCTGAAGAGCTCCAAAAGACTGCTGATTATCTCAAACGCGAGTTTGAGATGAAAGATCTTGGAAAGACAAAATATTGTCTTAGTCTACAGATTGAGCACAGTGCTGATGGAATTTTGGTGCATCAATCAAATTATACTGAAAAAGTATTAAAGCGGTTTGGCATGGATAAAGCCCATCCACTTAGCACACCAATGGTTGTTCGGTCTCTCGACACTAAGAAAGATCCATATCGTCCGAAAGAGGATGATGAAATGGTCCTTGGTCCAGAAGTACCATATCTTAGCGCAATTGGTGCTTTAATGTATTTAGCACAATGTACCAGACCTGACATAGCATTTTCAGTAAATTTGTTAGCAAGATACAGCTCTGCTCCAACAAGCCGACATTGGACCGGTGTTAAACATATTCTACGATATCTTCGTGGAACGACAGACATGGGCTTATTCTATTCCAGTGAATTGACCAATGCCCCGAGTATTGTTGGATATGCTGATGCAGGATATCTCTCTGATCCACATCAGGGACGCTCACAAACTGGATATGTGTTTACATGTGGAGGAACTGCAATCTCATGGCGCTCAACAAAGCAAACGTTGGTAGCCACATCTTCCAATCACTCAGAAATACTTGCCCTCCATGAAGCCAGTCGTGAATGCGTTTGGTTAAGGTCAATGATTCATTACATTCGAAGCACCTGTGCTTTGCCCTCAGCAACGGACACTCCAACCATCCTATATGAGGACAATGCAGCTTGTATTGCTCAAATCACAGGAGGGTACATCAAGGGTGACCGGACCAAGCACATATCACCAAAGTTTTTCTACACGCATGAGCTTCAGAAGAATCAAGAAATCAAAGTCAGACAAATCCGTTCAAGCGATAACTTGGCAGATCTCTTCACCAAATCTTTACCCAAGTGCACATTCCAGAAGCTAGTGCATGACATCGGATTACGACAACTCTGCAAGCAATCAAATTGGAGCATGCAAAATCAGGGGGAGAATTCAAGAGTCCTCTAACACAGGACATAAGCGCGTTGTACTCTTTTTCCTTCGACTAGGGTTTTTCCCACTGGGTTTTTCCTAGCAAGGTTTTAACGAGGCAACATGAGCGCACTTCACATGTCCCAAATAAAGTTGTACTCTTTTTCCTTCGCTTAGGTTTTTTCCCACTGGGTTTTTCCAGGCAAGGTTTTAATGAGGCAACTAGTCTAGGGATATGTGGTCTCCAAGGGGGAGTGTTGTAAATAGTGGAGCCCACCTTGATTATGATAGGGTTGAAAATATGGGAAAAAGTGCACTGTACACTCACGGATTGAGGCAGAAGTGCACTGTACAGTGCACTGTACGCTCACGGGAGACTTTCTGAAGCGCCTATAAATAGGCTTGCTCTATCATTTGTAAGATACACCAACTAAGAGAAAGAAGAAAGAAAGGAGAGTGAGAAATTTGAGCATTAGTGAGTGAGTTTCTATCTGAGAGGAAATTCAGTGCAAATACCACAAGAAAGATATAATTCCACTACCAATTTTCAGTGGTAATTCCATACTCTAATTATTTTATAACATATCCTTGTTTTATACAAATTTTTATGTACAAAATGGTTTGTGATTTTTGTTTTAATGTTATGCATTCCAAATGATTTGATGCCATTTATAATGGTGCCAACTTTTCTGCCATTATGATTTAGCAAAAGTTAGGGCGAGGCCACCTCATTTTCTAGATTTAATATGGAGATAAACCAATACTTTTGGAACAAGAAACGCATAATACAACATGGTGTTTCTTTCAATCAACTTCATTATTGGACTAATTTTAAAGTTATTACCAACTTAATTACCGGCTTTAGAATTTGTGGTCACATTTTTCTTTCTTTTTTCACCACCCAACTGCAAACGCAAGTGTAAAAAAATTCAAGTTGTCAATTTTTTGTCTGAAAATATCAAAGACTTGCTTTTGGCGTAACTGTTGGCATTTTGAGAAGGCAAAAGTCACGAGACAATATTCATGTCATAAGATATGTTTCATGAGTCATCACCTACCTTTGTCTACCCTTTTGGATTGGACCAAAGAAATGATGCATAAACTTTTCTCGTAACATGGAAAGTATAATTTCTTTATGATAGATTTCTATTTGTACTCATCAAAAAATTTTATAGACAAATTGTGTTACGATTTTATCCTGAAAGCAAAATCACTTTTCTAAAAAGCCAACAGTGGGAGAACTAGCTTTCGTTTCTTATGGGCACAATAATATAGATTTATTACTTTAGGGGGTGAAAACATACGTAAGAGCATTTGCCTCTAGATTAGTTGCCTTAAATTTGAACTCGAATGGCATCTTTCGTCCCATTAATTTAATACGACTGCTTCATAGTGTTGGAAGTTTGAAAGCAAATGTAGTCCCACATTGGAGAAACCAAAAGGTTTCTCATGCTTTATAAGCATGAACCTTTAACATCAATTAAATAAGAATTGGTGGCTGATGGGCTTGGATAGTTGGTATTGCTTGATTAATAATAATATTTAATTAATCAAGACTTGGGCCTTGGGGCTCTTGGCGAAATTCTGTCTTTAGGATATTGCGAAATACGCAAGCCTCTGTCTACAATAAAAGTCAGTTTCCTGTATTTACTTTTGTTTATACGTTTATATTGATTTTGTAGTTTGCTGTTCAATAATATATTATCATTGTCATCTTATAATATAAGCCATTTATTGATTTTTCCTAACACATAGTAGGTCGAAGTGTGGCTCCACCCGTGTCATAAAATCACTAGTCTATAGCTACCCTATAGGTAATTCTATTTTCACCCCTTTTACAGTAGACCCTGTAAAAGATTCTTTGTATATGTTCTCATTATATAACCTCACATGTTTTTATTTTTATTTTTTTGGGTCAAAAGATGCTTCATTGAAACCTCACATGTTAGGAGGGGAAAAGGAGATGTGCAATGTATATGATTTTCTTTTAAAGTTTGTAATTAGTGCAGAGATTAAAGAAAATAAAAACGTGAGTAATTAAATGGAATGGATAGAATATTTTCTGCATCCCTTAAAAAGAAAACAAAGAAATTCTTTTTTTATCAGAACCAGCCATTTGGCTCATTCTTTCTCATCTGAATATGTTCCTTTTTCCATAATTTTGTTAGTCAATCCCATTGTGTTTGTATATATATATAGTTAAGTAATGAATAAGGAAGTCACTATGATCTTCAAACGAAGGACTACTACAAATATGATAATATTCTCATTATTAATACAAAAGAATATGTGCTTGCTTATTGTGCTGCTTAGATTCTCAATCCACTCACAAATCTCGCTTGAATTAATAAAAATCCAATTCCAAATTGTTGCCAATACGGCATCCACTTAATTATGTATATTGGGAGATAACCCTAGTCCTTTGTGTGGACATTCGACTCAACACGTGGATGATTGGCGAAACTAGCAATAAGGCGACTGTGGGCTCTAACCCAGGTAGCGTTTTAATATGATTCACTCCATAAAAACTTAATAGTCCATTCGAATGTAACTTAGACTATAAACATCTTCTATTTAATTTGTTTGTTTAGTTAAGAAACATAATTCTTTAATAAACACTCATAATTTTAATTGTCTACTTTTTACTATTTTCTCCCAATGTTTCCTCTTGTCGTCAATATTCATGTTAACGGTCATCATATCACCCTTTACAATTAACTAGCGCGATTAATATGATTTAATGTATACTTTTATTTCTAAAAATACTGTAGAAATTGTAAGTAAAAAAAATCATTAGATTTTAAGACAATAAATTTAGCTAGCCCATCTATTGAAAAATTCTTAATTTCGCCCATGATATGGATAATACGACTATGAAGTTAAAGTTTCCACCCAAAATCAGTTCGCAATAGAAGAACATAAGTTTTTTTTAAGATTTATTAACTTCATAAAATGGGAATGTTAGGCTTACCACATTTTTCATACCACATTCATATCACCTCTCTAATAGAAGTGGAGTCCACGAATACAATGGGGCTCACCTCTATTAAAGAGGTGGTATGAAAAATGTGGTAAGCCTAACATTTTCCTCTAAACTCAAAATATATTCAGTATTCAGACCAAAAAAAACTCAAAATATATTAATACAAAATATGATAACTGAGTCAGCATCTATCCACACTTGCGGGCCACCAGAAGAGTGGATGGCTAATAAGCTTTCACTCATGTCATGAGCAGTTTCGACAAAAAAATAAGCAGCCGCACTCAGCAGCAGGCAGGCTGGACCTAAACCCGAATATTTGTCCGAATGATGTGGGGCCCAAACCACGTGGGATCTGACGGAGTATGTGATCCAGTCCACCCACCAGGCATCAATGTAAGTCGACTTCTTGTCATTTTGACATAAAATTTCTGCTTTCCACTTTACGTAGAAAAGTTGGACGAAAGAGAAAAATAAAATAAAATAAGATTAGATAGAAAAGTAGACCAAAGCTTGAACCCTAATTAGTGGAAGAGTGTCAGATCTAAATGTGTTTGTCTTTACAATAATTATGCATTAAATTTTAAACAACATTTAAAGAAGTCTGCAGAGGACATGAAAAATTGTTATTTTGATAATGCTCCTGTGTGGGCTAATGATGCTCTGGTAGATGATCTCTTAGGGGTCTCTCATTCTCGTTAGATTTCCCTTTCTAATTTGTAGTGTTTTGTTGGCGTTTATCCCCCCATTTCATCAAAAATGAAAAATTGTCAAAATTATGACCATAAGCTGAAACAAGGGCACGGTAATTGGGGTAAACCCCAACCCTAGCCGGTAAGGGTGAATAGCTTTTACCAAGCCGAAGAGAGAAGTATCAAATTAAGAGTATTCCTAGCATTTTTATTTGGCTTTTTATCACAAATGGTCCTTGAGGTTTGCGAAATTATCACTTTTTCTCCCTAACTTTTTTTGTGACACTAATAGTCCTTGAGAACACATCAAAATGGTCCCTGCTTTCGTCAAAATTTATGTTAAATTGATGACGTGACACAAGTATTAAGCCCACATATCCAATGGTATAGAGCCACCTGGCTTTAAATATAATATAATCTATTTTAAATAATTTTAAAACTTAAAATCCATAAAATAAAAAAAATTTAAAAACAACTTAAATCTTTTTTATATATTTCTAAATATCTTTAAAAATATATTATATTATAAAAAGATTGATAAACTTTATTGCATTCGACAAATTATACCACGTACTCAGTTTCACACAATAATTTCTTATAACGAGTAATTATGGACATGTCACTTTGAATACTAATTCTAACTAAAGATTGTGACAAAGAAAAAAAAAAGGATTTCATCTTCACATTCAAGCTATAAATTTATTATTATTAATTCTTCAAATAGGCTATTCAGTTCTGCAAAAGAGTTCTTCTGCAAGTATGACACGCAGAAGCCAAGAGAAAGTTTCAGAGAGAGACGGCCGCACAGTCGGTGATTGGCGCTTGACACAATAATTTGGGTGGCTCAAAGACGAACGTGAATGAATTCACAATTCGCTTGCATTAAAAATTAAATTAATTTTTCGTTTTTGGAAATTAGGGTTTTAAAAAAAGATTATTATTGCTTTGTCTTTGTTGATAATTGTTGCTGCGAAAAAGACTGGTCCAACGGTAGGGGCTGGGTGGGCGGTTTTGGTACTGGCAAAGATAGGTTTGAATGGCATTTTGGATGGTAGCTTAGCTTAGCCACTAGCTCATCGTCATTTTGGACTACTTTTACATGACGCAAACAACTTTGATTGATTGCTGCTATTACATCAAATCAATATTTTATATGAATACGTGTACGCTAACAAATTCGAATTTGGATGTGCAATCCCAAAATATTCATGCTTATCAACTAGTTTTTAGTCTAGTATTTTTTTTTTGGTGTTTAAATATAATATAAATTTGAATAAAATAGAGTAAGAAAAAATTTAGTTTCTTTTTTCATGGGGAGATAGACTTCATTATTAAGACTATCCTCTTTGTATGTGCTTCCACGCCTGTGAGAGGCTTTTTTTAAAAAATATAAAATTTATTTTAGAATTGAAAAAATAATGGGTAGTTGTGTTCCATAAAAATAGGATCCATTATCTTATTTTTCTTTTAATTTTAATTTTTTTAATATAAAAAAGTGTAAAATTACCATATTATTCCCATTAATTAATAATTTTAATTCTTAATGTTTGGATTAATCAAGGGCATTTTCTGATATTTTGAATGTTTCACCATTCTTTTCCTTTTGCTTTATATATATAGATATATATAAAAAAAAATTTGGAGCCTAATCCAATTAAAAAGGGTCTTGACTTGGAGATAAGAGGTCTTAGGTTCGAACCCCTATGACATCTCCTAGACTATCGCTTGTACTAAAAAAAGAAGTTACATCCTATCATAAAAGGAATAAGGGGAATGCTAGCAACATTCTCTCCAACCTTCTCTTTTGGGCCTTCTCCCTTTTCCTCATGACATGTGTCACTTTTTTTACACTAAAAACAATGTAGTTAATGCATCAAATAAGATAACATTTGTTTCCAAATTTACCCTTATTTTTTGTATTGATTTTAATGTTTCCTTAAATTTATTATCCAAATTTTTTACAACTTTCTTATCACCTTGTTAAAAATTAAATAAGAAAAAACATTAGTTTTTTGTTTTCTTTTTTGAAAAACTCCAACAAATAAGACTTACCTAATTAATGGTTTAGGAAAAAAAAAATCAATAATCATACTTACCAAATTAATGGTTTGAAAATGCAATCAATGAACTTCCTTTTAAAACAGACTTCCTTAAAAGGACGTATTTTGTTTGTATAAAAAAAAAGGATATATATCTTTGTGGATTTTTTAAAGGTCATTATTGGGTTTTTTTTAACCAAAAGAAAAACGTTTTTCCTCTAAAAAAAAATATACATTTTCTTTTAAAAAAACAGAATTTTTAATTTTTTACATATGGTAAGAGAGTTGTAAAAAAAATGGATAAATTGAAGGACAATACATTTAATAAGGGTAAACTTGGAAAATAAAAGGTGGTTTGTTTGATGTATTAATGTCATTATTTTAAGTGTATGTCATGAGGAAAAGGGAGAAGATTGTTAGCATTCCCCATCATTCAATGAAACAAATGCTAATAGTTAGTTCTTTCTCATGTGAAAATTTTTACATTTCTCACTTCTTCACATGCACATTGCCTTTCCTTAACTGGTGTGTCAATTTTCTATTATGCTTGAACTTATTGATGTGTATGAGTTCCTATCGTGTATGGAATTTCTGCTCTTTCTTTATGTAATTTTCATATTAAACGACGAAGAAAATTCTGGAGGAAGAGAGATTAGTCAATGAAATAATGTATGGAATTTCCGCCCTTTCTTTATGTAATTTTCATATTGAACAACAAAGAAAATTCTAGAGGAAGACAGATTAGTCAATGAAATAATGTATGGAATTTCCGCCCTTTCTTTATGTAATTTTCATATTAAACAATGAAGAAAATTCTAGAGGAAGACAGATTAGCCAATGAAATAATGTGTGAAATTTCTGCTCTTTCTTTATGTAATTTTCATATTAAATGACTCAGAAAATTCTAGAGGATGACAGATTAGTATGAAAATTACATAAAGAAAGAGCAGAAATTCCATACAGTATTTCTTTGACTAATATGTCTTCCTTTTTGTTTGTTCCCCCAATACACGATAGGAACTCATACACATCAATAAGTTCAGACATAATAGAAAATTGACAGACCAGTTAAGGAAAGGTCGTGTGCATGTGAAGGAGTGAGAAATGTAAAAATTTCCACATGAGAAAGAACTAACTGTTAGTGTTTGTTTCATTGAATGATGGGGAATGCTAGCAACCTTCTCTTTTGGACCTTCTTCATTTTCCACATGACATACACTTAAACTAATGACATTAATACATCAAACAAACCACCTTTTGTTTTCCAAGTTTACCCTTATTAAATGTATTGTCTTTCAATTTATCCTTTTTCTTTTTACAACTCTCTTACCATATGTAAAAAATAAAAATAAAAATCTGTTTTTTAAAAAGAAAATGCCTATTTTTTTTAGAGGAAAAACGTTTTTTTTTTGTTTAAAAAAACCCAATAATGACCTTTAAAAAATCCACAAAAGATAAATTCTTTTTTTATATAGACAAAATACATCATTCTAAGGAAGTTTGTTTAAAAGGAAGTTCATTGATTGCATTTTCAAACCATTAATTCGGTAAGTCTGATTATTGATTTTTTTTTTCTAAACCATTAATTAGGTAAGTCTTATTGGTTGGAGTTTTTCAAAAAAAAAAAAAAAAATGTTTTTTCTTATTTTATTTTTTAACAAGGTAATAAGAAAGTTGTAACAAATTTGGATAATAAATTTCAGGAAACATGAAAATCAATACAAAAAATAAGGGTAAATTTGGAAACAAATGTTATCTTATTTGATGCATTAACTATAATGTTTTTAGTGTAAGAAAAGTGACACATGTCATGAGGAAAAGAGAGAAGGTCCAAAAGAGAAGGTTGGAGAGAAGGTTGCTAGCATTCCCTAAGGAATAAAACTTCTATGTAGCTAATCTATTCTTTTTAGCTTCATGGCAAAAAAAAAATATCCATTCTTTTTATTAATCATTTTTTACCCCTCTTGTACTTCCAAATAAATATTGTACAATATATTTTTCTTTTACAAATTTAAAATATGTTCCTTGTACTTCGAAATAAATATACTGTACAATATATTTTTATTTTCATTTTGTTAGAGAGATTTCAAGTAGAATCGATTAGGCAGTATAAAATCATTTTGAAATAAAAACCTTGAAAACGATAGAACTCCTTGCACTCCGGATCTGGCTGCTTAGTCAATATCATCCCAATCGGCATTCGATACAACGATCATATGGGATCATGACACGTGTTCTGTTTTGTTGTTGCAGTGGGCTGCGTATGGTTTTTTTCTTTTATCTTCATGTTTTTGGACCGGACACGTAGGCTGTTGTCCTCTAACACGTGTGTGGTCCATCGCATGCATGCAGGACGGTGGTTCGTTTTGTTTCATTATGGTCAAAGCCTCAGCCATCCCTAGCTAGAACTAAAGCTTAGACACGTTGAAATTGGAACCACAATATGAAAGTGAACTTTCATGCAAGCTCTGCCTTAAGAAAATGTGATTGAAAACAAAAATTGAAAGTCGAAAGAAAGCGAAATGATTATCAAACGGGCTCTCAATTTCTTCTAAAACAGAAAACCATATACTAGCTTTTTTCTCTACATCAATGGATGTCTCTTTCAATTTCATGCTTCCTCTATCAGAATTTTGTCTTGTGTTGCAGATGGCACCCTTGGAATTTTCAAATGGATTGATCAAGAAGCATATGCAAGATATAGGCTAACTCAATTACATACCAACTTTTGTAGTGGGATTTTTATGAGGACCTCTTAACCACTTGCTTACATTGCCACAGGTGTTCTCATGAATCACACATATGTACAATAAAATTTTATATTTGGTTATGTTTATATGAACAATAATGTATCTATCTATGGAATTAGACAATGAGACAAGGGGCATGATCTTGTCTGGCTTACATTAGGAACTTGATGTGATCACTTGCGTTGCGTGAAAGCCTTAATTAGCACAAGAAAATCCAAGGAAATTGATAGCAATCAATGTCTGTGTGAACAAATGTCACATAATTATTAGTATTTGAGAATATAAAAGTCTCTCATCATAAATTTAAAACTAGCTAGGCCATCTATGCTAGACCGGAATCATCTATGATGAGAGATTTTTATATTCTCAAATACTAATAATTATGTGACAATTGTTCACACACACATTTTCTGCAATCATTTATGCTCATTTGAAAAAATCAAATGCAACCATTCTCTACCTTTTGCCTTATATATATAGATTAATTATTTTTAAAAGATATACTTAAATTTTATTTAGGGTTAATTACACTTTAGTACTATGTGGTTACATCTGTAAGAAATGTTACTCCTAACCTTATCAATTTTTACAATAATATATCCTGGTCTTTTAAATTTGTTACAATATGGTTTCACCATTAGGGTTTCCATCAAATCTCTCCGTTAATTGCCTATGTGGCACTATGGCTCTCATATTTTCTTTTTTCTTTTTTTAAAATGATTAAAATATGAATAAAATATTTTATAAAAAATTTAAAAAATAAAACTATCTCTCTCTCTCTCTCTCGCCAATTTCTTCTCCCCCCATTCCCCCATGACCACCACCCATCAACCCCCAAACCCATCCCACAACCACCCTTCACCCCAGCTCACAACCACAACCCCCACGAACCTAGAACCCCAGCCCGAAACCACCAAGCACCCCCTCCCTCTCCGATTTTCTTTACCCCCAATGAACACAAAACCCCAAGGCGACCCCCCCCTTCCCCCCCGCAATTTTCTTTTGTTATTGAGAGACCACCACAGCAGAACCCCTAGCTCATAGACCCTTCCCCCCCGCAATTTTCCTTTATTATGTTTTTACCCACAAACCCTCAACCCTAAACTTGCCACCTGTTGGAAAAAATTCAGTAAATGACTAATAATATTGATCACTATATTAATACATGAAGCAATAAGCGTGGACATAAACAAAAATACAAACTTGTATAAATGTGTAAGGAGAAATTAAGTGCAGAAACACGGACTTTTATTGAAGATAAAGGCTTGTGGATTTGCAATGTCCTAAAGACAGAATTTCGCCCCTCCTCAGTGCTTGAAGTTCACTAGGCGTCTATCTCACAAGATTCAACTATGTATGACTCAAGGATCCAGCACCGGATCCTTGAACTCTAGCGAACGTTGGTGTGATTCTCTCTCCAATATAGAATTTAATTTTATAAAATAGTGTAAATAGTTCAGAAAAATATGTATATGTTTTATGGCTTAGGACTTGTGGTTTTAAAACATAATTGCACCTTTTCAAAATAGCAGTTAGTATCAGTTATACCTGTTCAAAAGTCAAACAAAAGGACTCCGCAGTTATAGCAACTTCTTGGCTTGTCTCTCTCGATCAGCAACCACCAACGTCTGGGCATGCTTCCTTCGATAAACAACCGAAGTCTAAGCTTGCTCTTCTATATCAATTGTAACAGGGGTGAAAAAGGCCTTTAATTTTTCGACCCTTGTCCGACACTTAGACTCCTCCTAAGTTAGCCTTCTCTGCACCTCCAACTCGTGAGGCTTTAGAATTCACGCAGTGGAACAAGTGACACCAACACTCCCACAAGCAAGACTTGCCTCACACCAGAAACTGTCACAGACACATATACGGGAAAGTTCTCAACTTTCTATTCACAAATAGCAAAGGATTACAAGCTCTTACTTTCGGTTGGATTACCACATCACTTGGTATCTCAACTCCACATTCACAAGGTATTTATAGGCCTACACTATGTATATGACACCTCCATCTACTTAGGAAACCTTGGCAATCGTTAGATTTGCCACCTAGACATTTTTCTCTACTCAAAAACCTATCTAGCCCACTCAAGTCGCCACCTTGCAGCCCATCATGGGATAGGTTTTTCCTCCTTAAAAATCTCCCCCACACCTTGGAACACGCAGCCACTCTCTAGTAACTGCCCGCTCTTGCTCCAAGTATCAATCACAACCCGAGTTTTAAGCATACAACACTTCTAGCCACGTCCAACCATCTTTAGACTGATTAAAAACCGTTTTGCCACATCAAAGACCCACTCTAGCACGTTTTCAGCCAACTGCCATGTCCACCCAACGATCTATCTATGCACACTGTGCATTCTGCGAGCATGTTGAGTACGCTGCGCACCAGCCCCGCGCTGCATGTAACAGCCTTGTGCCCAGTTCTGTCGACATCTGTTGACAGCTCTCGGCATCTGTCGACAGCTCTCGGCATCTGTCGACAGCGTCTGTCTGCATCTGTAGACAGATCCTATCGACAACTCTCGGCACCTGTCGATAGAATCTGTTGGCATCCATTGCGCAGCCTGCGCGGACGCTGCGCACGCTGCCAATTGACATCTCCTATTTGCATTTGTCGACAGCTCTTGTCTGCATCTATCAATAGCTCCTGTCTGTATCTGTCAACAACTCCAATGCCATGCCGCCAAGTCTACTATGCTGTTGCCATGTTTTTGCTGCCTACTCCCAACCCAAAACACATGTCTTCCGACGTTGTCTTGCTTCACTTATGCACCTCCCATGCACTTTTGGCTTGCCTTGGTATGGTGCAAAACATCAAAACCATGTCATGGCCTATGCCAACTTGTAAGGGTCTTACAAACCACCCCCACCACAAGAGTTTGATGCCCTCGTCGACTTAACTCCTTGGTGGTCTTCATTCCTTTGAACATCACTTGGGTCTGCTTGAACCACTTCACCATTGATCTCTTCCATGGACTTGTCATCACTTGACTAAACTAGGATCACCTCTATCTCATACTCTAACATAAGCTCCTCTTCGTTGTCACTTGAGATCACAATTATACCGACCATGGACTCCACCCAAGGCTCAACTTCCCCCATTAGCTCCTCCTTAGCCTCAGGGTTTTTATCCATTTTTCCAAACATAGCATCCCTCAAAATGCTATCAATAGCTGAGCTCTCCCATGACTCATCTGCTGACTCACTTTCTGAAGGGTTTGAAGCAGAAGAATCAGATTGGGTTGTATCTGCCATCAACTCATCTGACTGCTCCACAAAGTCTTTGTGTCTTATGGTCATATAGGCTAATTCGAAGTCAAACTCATCCAACACATCCAAGTAAATGCTAAACTCGTCTCGAATGTTACCTGTACAGTACATGTGACTGTGCAACACTAAAGTCCTCGCCACAAACTTCCTATCTAGCAGGTAGATCCTCCAAGTATCTAGACAATATGCCAACATAGCAAGCTACATGTCTTCTAGCCCATAATTCAAATCCCAATTCGGAACCATAGTTTTAATGGCCTCTATTAGCATACCCCCATGTACTAGAGAAGCATCAATGAAAACTTCTGAGGGCTCCATGGCAAACACATCTACAAACACCTCAATAACCTCCAACACCAGTTGCGCAATCGCATCCCAAAGGATCTTCTGGTGGGATAACTGTTAGTGAATTTAACAAAACCATTGGACTCACTTGGAGACTTATGCCCTCTTTAGCACCTCCATCTCTCTTCCCAACAATTGTATTCAAGTTCTGCTTTCTCAGGCAGTCTTTCACACGGTGAGGCCCTTGGCAAAGAAAACAACCCGAGAACGTCTTCTTGTCCTTGTCTTCTTCACCCTTGGCGCCATCTTGAACAACCTTGGTCTCTTTCCCTTTGTCAACCGGCTTGTTGTCCAAATGTCTCTTCCCATCTTGCTTTTTCTTCCTACTGGAAGTAACTGTTGCTTTATAGTCCATTAGTCTCTCTGCTGCATCAATGACGGAGTTGAGGCTCTTCCTTAATTTCGACTATGCCTAAGGCTGCAAATTCGTGAGGAAGTTGAAAAACTTGTCCTCCTCAGACATATTAGACACATCGAGCATCAAAGAACAAAAAGTCTTTATGTAGTCCTTCACTGAACCTACTTGCTTCAAGTTCTTCAAAGTTTCCCTTGCAAGCCATGCAACATTGCATAGAAGGAACTAGGCTCTCAATTCTTCCTTCAGCATAGCCCACTTCGCAATAGCAGGTCTGCCACCACTTGACACTTCTTGTGCACGAGTCCTCCACCATAACTTAGCATCACCCGCCAAGTACATGCTCGTGATAGACACCCTCTTAGCATCCGGAATCTTAGCAGCTTGGAAATACTGCTTCATATCCCACAAGAAATTCTCCAACTGTTTGGAGCTTTGTTTGCTAACATAAGCCTTTGGCTTAGGCACCTTTATCTTAGTCGTCGTTGAACCCTCATGACTCGAAGTCCTGCCACTCACAGCAAGCTTCATTGCGCTCAATTCTGTCTCCACCTCCTTGAGCTTTCCACCCATGGCCTCAGCTAAGCCATCCATATCACCTAAAACATCGGTGATTTTCTTCTCCATCGAGGCTTTCAACTCTCCGAAGATTTTTTCGATCTCTGCTGTCTTGGCACTAAGATCTTCCATCTGGGTGACCACACTCTCGATCTCTTCCCCAGACACGGTACCAAGGAAATTCTCTATCCTTGTTACTCTCTCCTTCAAGGAATCACTACCTCCAGCCATTCCCTCCTCGCTTTACAACTCTAAGACTTCCACACTACGGATCCCAAGGAACAATCCGCAATTCGAACTCCACTCGAATTCACCAGAAACGTGACTAAAGCACGCTCTGATACCAATTGTAATAGGGGTGAAAAATGCCTTTAATTTTTCGACCCTTGTCTGACACTTAGACTCTTCCTAAGTCAACCTTCTTTGCACCTCCAACTCGTGAGGCTTCAAAATTCACGCAGCAGAGCAAGTGACACCAACACTCCCATAAGAAAGACTTACCTCACGCATGAAACTGTCACACACACATATACAGGAAAGTTCCGAACCTTCTATTCACAAATAGCAAAAGATTACAAGCTTTTACTTCCGATTGGATTACCACATCACTTGGTATCTCAACTCCACCTTCACAAGGTATTTATAGGCCTACACTATGTAGATGACACCCCCATTTACTTAGGAAACCTTGGCAATCGTTAGATTTGCCACCTAGACATTTTTCTTTACTCAAAAACCTTTCTAGCAAACTCAAGCCGCCACCTTGCAGCCCATTTCTATCATGGGGCAGATTTTTCCTCCTTAAAATTCTTCCCTACACCTTGGAACATGCAGCCACTCTCTAGTAATAACCCACTCTTGCTCCAAGTATTAGCCACAACCCAAGTTTTAAGCATACATCACTTCTAACCACGTCCAACCACCTTCGAACTGCTTAAAAACTGTTTTGCCACGTCAAAGACCTACTCCAACACGTTTTAGCCAACTGCCACGTCCAACCCACGATCTGTCTACATGTGTTGCGCATCCTGTGCGTAACTGCCTTGCGCGCTACATCCTTATGCCCAGTTATGTCAACGTCTGTTGCCCATCCTGCACGCAGCTCATGTCGGAATTTCCCCTCGGCATTTGGCGACAGCTTTTGGCATCTGTCGATAGCGTTTGTCTGCATCCGTTACGCAGCTTGTCGATAGCTCTTATCTGTATCTGTCGACAGCTTCAATGCCATGTCACCAAGTCTGCTATGCTGCTGCTACGTTTTTGCTGCCCATACCCAGCCCAAAACATGTCTTCCGACGTTGTTTTGTTTCACGTGTGCACCTCCCATGCACTTTTGGCTTGCCTTGGCATGGTGCAAAACATCAAAACCATGACATGACCTATGCCAACTTTTAAGGGTATTACAAATAGTGGCGACATGGGAAGTTAGGCAAAGACTTTCATGGGGCTCACGAATATCTGAATTGTACACAGATCTGGTTTATAGTAAAATTACGTTAAAGTTGGCTCATGGTGGCGGATGGGATTGGATATAGTCTTGTTTGCAAGTGCAAGTCTTATTAAGGAAAAACTTGTTTCTTGCACTTAAAAATGGAAGCAAGTCAAGCTGGGAAGAGTTTGATGATGTTGAGTAGCATTCTTGGAAGAGTTCCTTAGTGTTGTACAACATTATATGCTGGTGCAAACAGGACAAGATTGACACCATATTCTGGAGGAGGTGCACACAACTAAAGTTGGAGAAAGGCATAAGAATGGTTGTCCTGATAAAGAACATAACCTAGAGGTGAAGGTTGTTGATGTAAGAAGTTGATGCCAAGGTGAGCATCGCAACGAGAAAAAAGGTGATGTCCCAGTGGTCACTTCGAAGATGGAGTAGTCGATGTCAAGGTGGATATCGCAGAAGAAGTGATGTCCCAGTGGGCACTTTGAAAATGGAGAAGTCGATGTGGTGAACATCGCAATGAGAAGTGCGATACTAGTAAGTACTTTCGAATACAAGAAGTCGATGTTATTGAGTAGACATCACAAGAGAGAAACCAAAAAGATGGTTAAACCTATGAACTCTCGAAGGCCAATGTGAGGAGTAACTTCTCATTGTAGGAGTGCAGGTTCGTGTTAAAGAAGCAATGGTACAAGGTAGTGCAAGTCATGGGTGTGGCATGGATAGGTGTTGGGCTAGACAGTGAGGAGATTGGCTAAGTGTTGGAAGGGGCAGCATGCAGATCATAAGACAGAAGGCTGAAGGTGTTGAAGCATGAGGACTACACAAGATCCACGCATAGACCAACTAGTGGCTACAAGTAAGTGTTATCAAGTACTTATGATGAATTATGGGTGGTTCATAAGTTCTTTGTGTCATGGAACTTCCTAGGAAGGGAAGTGAAAAATGAAAGGCTTGGTGGAGTCAACCATGGAAGAAGTGTGCAAGTGCCGGTCATTGCACAACTTTTAAAAGTTTTCAAAGGAAGCAACAAGGTTGACGTAGAAGGAAGGTGCAAACGTCGAAGGTAAGTGCTTATAAGCCTTAGGTTCGATGAGGACGTCAAACTCTTTTAGTGGGGGTGGTTTGTAAGACCCTTGACACTTTACATTGGCGGCACCATGGTTTGATGTCCTGGACCATGCCAAGGGAAGGTGTCACGAGTGTGCACAAGGACAAGACAAGTGTGGCAAGACGGATGTCAAAGGGTCTCGGTGGAAGCTTGCGAGAAGCGTTGGCAGATTGGCTTGGAAGCCTCGACAGCGGATGTGGGACAAGTGCACAGCGCACACATGCAGCACAAGCAGAGCACGCAGGCAGCAAGCAGGCAGCGCACGCAGCAGAAAGCTGGCAAATTATGTGGCCAGTTGCGTGGACAGTTGCTAGCAGATCGTGTGGGTAGGTTGCTGGCAGATTGTGTGGGCAGTTACATGGGCAGTTCTGGGGAGATATTCTAACAGATGTGCAGTGAGATTAAAGGGCATATCTGGGCGGTTACGCATGGTAGTAGCGGAGTGGCATGCATGGGATGCATCATGTGGCGAAGGCAATGTCAATGGAAGGAGTGGGCGGTTACCTTGCACCTTTGTAGGCATACAACATGGCATGATAACATGTCATGGCCTTGACATTGATACATGGCGCTATAAGCAAAAAGGAGGCCTTGAAAATTGGAGTTCATGGGTTCCTTAGTGGGATAGTGGTATGGCAGTTTTTAGTAGGTGTGGGCACGGTTCGGTACGGTACGGTATTGGGTTCGTACCGCTACCGATACCGGAAATTAAAACCGGTATGGTTCGGTATGGGATTATGGTTGCCAAAGTTGGTACCGTACCGAATCAATATCGGTATGGTAGGGTACCATTTCAGTATTCAAAATGACAACTCAGAAATGAACCAATTGAATATTCCACCTATTCATTCACCAAAGATTCAAAGATTCAACAAATTCAACATCCAAATCCTAATCAACCAAATCAATATCCATCAACATCAACAAATTCAATTCCAGACAGAGAGAGTGATCGAGAGAGAGACAGAGCAGGCTTTGTCGATTTGGGGCTTCCAGACAGATTGAGAGATTAGGTCGTCAATTTGGGGCTTCAAAGACAGAGAGAGAAAGATCAAGAGACTGAGACAGAGAGAGATCGAAAGAGAGACAGAGATCGAGTCGACAGAGAGAGACAGAGATTGAATCGAGAGTGAGACAGAGATCGAGAGATCGAGAGAAAGAGAAAGATTGAGTGAGTGAGACAGAGATCGTGAGAGTGAGAGAGTGAGAAAGAGACAGAGATCCAAGGGTTTGGCCTGGTTCGATCGATCGAGGGTGATTGAGAAAGATCAAGAGTTTGAGAGAAAGAGAGAGCTGGCCGCTGGGAGTGGGAGGAGAGTTCCAGAGTTTGGGTCTAAGTGAGTGAGAGATCGAGTCGAGAGTGAAAAAAAGTCGCGTACTTTTTTGTTTAGGGTTACTATTCGGTACGGTACGGTGGCATACGGTGGCTGATATATGGTACCGCACCCATGTCATACAAGAATGGTACGGTACGGTATGATACCGTATTAATTCGGTAGGCGTACGGTACGGTATTAAACGGTATGGTATGACACGGTATTGGTACGGTTTCTGTATATACGGTATAGATGCCCAACCCTAGTTTTTAGGAGGAAAACTACTTATGCCATGGTGGCTGCGTGCATGGTAGACACATCACCTAAGTAGTTAGGGTTGTCAACTGTGATAGTCTATAAATAGGCCTTTGTGTAGGCATTGTAGATAAGTAGAGACTCTTGGTGTGAAACCTTGTATTTTAAATATATATATATTATTTTGAGAAATTAAATATTTTGTTACATATTTAATTTATAACATATATATATATATAATTGTCTTGGTACATGTTATACTTTCATAAATATTATCATTAATAAATATATACTTTAAATAAATATCCGAATATGTTTTATTAATCTTATATCGTTGCACCTCGTGCATGTTATTAATACCTGGTGGCTAAGTAGGATTGTAGTGATCAACTTTGATTCATATTGGTGATAGACATATCCATTTTATTATAGCCAAGCTAGGAGCACTATCACCTTGTGAGTTGTCATATGCATATCTTGAATTTGCTTAGCTTTGAACACCTCCTGCTATAATTTCTTATAGCTTGCAGCATTACATTCATATGCACATGCCAATTGACACCACCTACTTGATATGCCGACATCCCCTTTCTATCTCATCTTTAGCCAACTCTTATTTGCACTATAAATAGGAGCCTACTTCAACTACTAATTCAATACAACAACTTAGAGATTGCATGCAGCAAATGCAAGGTAATAGAGAGATGCAAAGAGAAGAGAAAAATAAAGAGAGAGAGAGAGAGAGAGAGAGAGAGAGAGAGAGAGAGAGAGAGAGAGAGAGAGAGAGAGAGAGAGAGAGAGAGAGAGAGAGAGAGAGAGAGAGAGAGAGAAAACAAGAAAGAAAACAAGAAAGCAAGTGGTGATCAAATTCTCAGGTGGAGTTAAGAGGTCGGAGCTTGTGTTTTCTTAACTTGGAGCTAGCTTTAGAAACGAGGTAGGGGTTTCCTGGTGACCTTTTACAAAGATTGATCTAATTAAATTTCGTGAGCAATATATTATGCATGATATTATTATTTGATTATTATTGATATTGAGTGTTTAAGTGTTGTTAATTATCATTATATTATTTTATTAATATTGACAGGATCATATGTTATCGATGATGGCTGGAATTCTTGGGTTGATAAAGAAAGTATGGAAAAGAGGGTAATGGGAAAGATCTTTTGTGTAGTTGAGTCTAACTTTTGGCAGGTACCAGGTCTCAGGGATCCCACAGTGCACATGATTTTTATTAGGTGATTCGGGATTGGCGAAAGGGAGTTAGACAAGATGACTAACAAAAGGGTAAATTATGGGATGGTTGAAATGGGTGTTACTTCATATAAATGGGCATTCGGGACTAAGTGGTATAAGCATGGTATGGGACGTGTAGGTCTGCTTGTCCAGTTATATGAATTAACGGGAGTAGAATTGAAGAACATTCATGCATTATTATTAATAATGTGATATTTGGCTGTGTGATTGCATGTCACTTAATTTAGTTATATCAATCTCATGTGGTAATATCTCATGCCCCTGCTGAGCGGTGGTTGCTTATCCCTCACCATATTTAATTTTTCAGATGAATTAGTGGGCAAGACAAGGACTAAATCAGTTGAAGCTGAATTAGATGAGAGTGATAGAGCTTTATTCATTAATTGTAAAGTTGTAAGATTTTGGGAGCTACTTTTATAAGAAAAGTTTATTTTATGTTTGGCTTTTTTTTTTCCTCACCCGGGCACGGGATTTCCACCTACCCCCGAGTTCGAGGCATGACACTTGGGGAGAGATCTCAAAAGAGGACGAGACCGGGTTGGTCACGGTCAAGTAAAGACTAGTGGAGATCATTAGAGACTAGTCGATGGGAGACTAGTTTGGGTGACAAAATGGGGGAGTGTGTCTAGAGTAGGCACATAGAGGGGTAAGGCAACAAGTGTGTGTGCTGGCTACCCATGTCTTGAGAGAAACCCATTGAGTTGTGAATAAGTGTCTAGAGAGGCACCATGCCTTAGAGCACTTCCACCCATTTGCCATGGCAAAGGGGCAAGGGCAAGGCAAGGGCTGTTACTATTCACATAAATAGTTGCAGCCATTGCATAAGGTTGGGCTGTTTCCGTCCATTGCCATAGCAACCACTATTCTCATGAGATATGAGGAGAGGAATTTGTATAGAGTTTTGGTGTGGGAAGTGAAGAATATGACTAATTATTTATTTTTTAAAAAATTCTGAAATTTTTATTTTATTTTTTTAGATTTTTTATAATTTTTTTTTTGTTGCTGACGTCAGCAAACCCAAGCTAGAGGTCAGGTTGGTTTGGCCTGCGGACTGGCCTAATTGCATGGGTCCCATAGCTTGCCTTGGCAAGCGTGGCCCGTTGGAAGCGCCTCCCTGGTCTTGGGCCCTGTCCTGCCCGGGTTGCAGTCGACAAGTGGAAACGCTCTTAGGAGTGGGCGGCATTGAGGCACCAAATGTGTTGTCGTGACCCAATGCGAAACAAAAGCTTGTATTCCTTGTTATTGTTGAGTAATATAAAGGTTGGGAGTGAGTTGTCCCGTAAGCTTTGGTGCTTTTGTGTTCCGCTGTGTGAATCTTTCGACCCTTGTCCAGCACTTAGACTCCTCCTAAGTCAGCCTTCTCTGCACCTCCAACTCCTAAGTCAAGGGTCTTACAACCTCAATGCCGCGCACTCCCAAGGCCCAAGTCTTGGATTAATTAAATATTATTAATCAAGCCAACCATGTATAGCCTTCACTACCAAGACCATCAGCCCAACAATCTTATTTAATTGGTGTAAAAGTATCATGCTTATAAAGCATGTAAAACCATTTGTTTCCTCCGATATGAGACAATTTGCTTTCAAACTTCCAACGCCACCTGCAACCCACCCACAGATGCAAACAATGTTCACATTTTTTGATTTTTAATTTTCCAATTTGTTGGTTTTTGAATTTGCACAGAGAGAGAGAGATGTCGGAGAAATTTTCAAAGTATAAAGTGACCGATTGCTTTTGAAAAACGACCAGTCGTTTTGGTCAGAAGCTTCAGTTTTTGTCTTTGTATAAAACAACTAGTCGCCTGAAGGAAAAACGACCGGTCGTTTGAACACAAAATGTGCGATTTTGAAGTACCTTTTCAGTAATTTGGTGTGCCTCTTGATGCCTAAATGTTTGAATCACGTATATGAACGTTAGAAACACTTCATAGACATTATTTAAACATACAGACACATTCTTTTATGAAGAGAAGTGTCCTTATTGAAGTGGCACCTCTTGATTAAGAGGTACAATTCAAGAGTTATATAGTTTCTGAATTAGGAGTTAAACCAATTCAGAATGGACACCAATTCCTCTATAAATAGAGATGATTATACATCAATAAAGAATACGAAAATAGTCCAAGAAAGATCCAAGAGATATCTGAGTTTAATAACAACTCTTCTCCATCTAGTTTAACAAAGTAAAACCTCTAGATGTTATTTTATGCAGATTTAGCCTCTAGGAATCTTAGATATCTTTTTTGGAGGACCTTTCCTATTGAGAGAGGCGATAACATACTAAACTCACACACACTACACGGATGCTAGGACTCGAACCCAAGACCTTGCCTGAGTGAGTAAATACTCCAAACCACTACACTAGTGGGTCCTTTGTTGATCGATATCTTAATAGTAAAGATAATGTTCAATTGTAAACGGAATTTTGTGTTCAATATACTTTTGTAAAATTGATATAAGTATTAAAATTAATTCAATACTTACTCATGATATAACGGGCAATGAACATAAATAACTGTAGACATAGTTTATAAGAAGAAGTATAGCATTGATAGAAATCGATTGTCAGTGTCACAATAGATAAAGAACATAAAAATCTTAAAACAATTAATTATACATTTAAGCAACATTATTAAATCGTCAGAATAATAAAATGTAATTAATTTAGAAACCGCAAAATTGTATAAACCATAAATATGAAATGAAGTTTATTTATTTATTTATGTAATCACCCCTAATTTCCGACTTGTATACGCTTCTGTGTAGTCCTTCATTTTTATACAATTGTTGGGATTTTATTTTCTACATACTAGCCACAATCTCAATCCTATTGCAATATCATCAATCAGTCTGAGGTGCTTCTAACCATGAGCAAACTATTTGTAAGCTTTTTGATATTTTGCAATATAGCTTTGTCAAATAGTATTTGGTATGGCCAAACAACTTTTAATGTGCTTCAATTTGATGCTGTTGGAGACGGCCAAACTGATGATTCTGAAGTAAGTTTCTCAATTTTTAGAGTGTGTATTTTCGTTTCTTTTGTCATCAATGACAAGGAAGGATTCGAACTTGAGAATTCTTCTGATATTGAAAATCGAAATATTACTAAATTAATACTTAGTTGATGTTTGCGATACGGTGTTCGCAAAGGCTTTCTTGAAAGCATGGGAAGCTTTATGTGGAGCAACTGAAGCTAATGATACAGGGACACCAACGCTTGTAGTACCAGCAGAGAAAAAATTCCTTCTGCAACCTATAAAATTCTCGGGTCCTTGCAAATCCAACTCTGTCCATGTTCAGGTAAGAAAGTAAGCAAGCACGCGCCAATTTTATAATAAATGGAGGACTTCAAAATTTAACAAATAATTTAACCAAAAGTTGGAATCAATGAGGGACAATTTTTTTTCTTTCATTTTTTCATTTTCCCGTGCTTAATCATGTTTTAGGCTGACATAATTGAGGTGGGTGGATGACAGATTTTGGGGAAAATTGTAGCACCCAACACTCTACATGCATGGAAAGAGTGTAAAGAATTCTGGATATCTTTTTCAGAGGTCACCAATCTCACCATTAATGGAACTGGAGAAATTGAAGGGCATGGTAAACCTTGGTGGAGCAAAGCTAGGCAACTTCACCATGTTGTAAACAATGTAAATTTGTGAACACTATCATTCTAATTTCCTTGTTTGTTCTACATTTTCTTGGTTAATTAATTTGAGTTGGTGAAGTCTAACATGAGAGAATTTTCGCTCACTTCTAGGGGTACAAGGTGAAATGCGACCGATGTCCCAAGGTGAGCTCTACATAGTTTTCTATCCATGAACATTTTCGCACGTATTTCTTGGGGAATGTTCCCTTGTCAGATTATAAATCTGAACTATTAATATAATTGATTCTTACCTAAACGTGCGATTCTGATTTACAGTCTGACAACATGTGCATATAACTTTTATCTAATGACAGAAAACTTAATACCAATTCGTGTGTATGTCTCTATATACTTTCTGCAGAGGCAGTTGCCAAAATAATATTGGTAACAAATTATTAGAATGTGGAAAATTGTTGCAGGCTATACACTTCTACAAATGTGATTATCTTCAATTAAGTGGACTTAAACATCTTGACAGTCCAAAAGCACATATTACCATAAACAATTGCAACAATGTTAGTGTCTCCAACCTTCATATTATTGCACCTGAAGATAGCCCCAACACAGATGGAATTGACATCTCCATGTCAACCTTTGTCAATATCCATAACTCCACAATTGGAACTGGTAATATCAATGCATCAAATCTTATATCTCTTTCACTTATTAGCAATATTATTATCGTCAACTAATTATTATGTAATTGCATAATAATAATAATTGTTATTTTTATTATTATTTGTGGGATTTGTTTTACATTTAGGTGATGATTGTATCGCTCTTAACAATGGCTCATCACATATCAATATCACCAGCATTGTCTGCGGACCAGGTCATGGAATTAGGTTAGTAAATATTATTACTATATGTTTTTACAAATAATGCATGCTAAATGCAAAGAGTTTGTAACTCAAGTAGTTAAGAGTATTTACTTATGTATCCGAGGTTCTAAGTTCGGTTCCCCCCTTCCCCCCAATTTCGCTTGTATATCAACCACAAACAAATAAATGCATGCTAAATTTCTAACTCCTCCATATATAGTGTGGGAAGCTTAGGTGAAGATGGAGCTTATGAGACAGTAGAAGAGGTTCATGTGCGAAACTGTACTTTCAATGGTACAAAGAATGGAGCTAGAATTAAGACATGGCAGGTAATAAACATTAAACCCAATACAGTTCATGAGCCCTGATCCTTTTTTTATTGATGTTGTGCTTATGTCGAAATCAACATCGTTTCATGATTTTGTTTAAATATGAACCCTAAATCATTCTAAATCCTGAAACGCCGTCGTATTGAAGTTGAACACAAGCAAATTGTGTCTTGAACTAGTCCAATTTTCCCAAATAACAAAAACAATCATGTTTTGTTTTTTTTTCTCAGGGTGGTTCTGGATATGTCAAAGGGATATCATTTGAGAATATCACACTAGTAGGAGCTAAAAACCCTATTATCATCGATCAATATTACTGTGATAAAAATGGACACAACTGCAAACCTTCAGTGAGTTTTCTCCATTACTTTTTATTGTAAGGGTCTTCAGAATGAACACTTTAATTAACCCAGATTTAGTTAACTTAATTCTGATGTCAATGGGGTCTAATCTAGTGGAAAAGAGACTTGATTTGCAGACCAGAGGTCTCAGGTTCGAATCCCCAAGGCAACATAATTTTGTGTGTGTGATTAGTTTAGACTAGCGCTTGTACTAAAAAAATTCTAATGAAAAACATGGGTTGTGATTTCAATTTTTTTTTTTTTGGAAAACTGACAGGCTTCGGCAGTAAATGTAAGTAATGTGATTTACAGAGGGTTTCAAGGGACTCATGCAAATGAGGAGGAAGCGATTATATTTGATTGCTCCAACACTCCAGGTTGTCAAAACGTAACCATGAACCAAATCAACATCACTTCCACAGTTGATCCTGGAAAGAACATTTCTGCGGCTTGCAAGAATGTAAATGGAACTTTTGACCCTACTGTCCCTTGCTCACCATGGGCCTATCTGCACCCTTGATTGACCCAATTTTGATTTGTCTCATTTTAAAAGAAGTTTTTTTTTCTTCAAATGTTAGCTTATGAATATTTTTCAAACGATGTTGGGTGTGGTAAGTAAATGTAGGTCGGGATAAAAAAGCAACAAATTTGATGAGTTTTCAAATATAGTTTATGGGTGTTGTGAGTAATTGCATATTCTGATTACATTGTTTTTGGGTGCTTGAAAACTTTTATCTTTGTGGAGTCCAAATAGTTTCTTTACCATTGTGGGCTGATATTTTCCTCTTTATGTGATTGAGTTTGCATTCTTGATGAGTACATTCTCATCTCTTTTAAACATTAAAAAAAAAAACATAAAGGGTGAGGTGTGTTAAGAGAGTAAGAGCTAAGGAACAAGGAGTGAGTCTTGTGAAGGCATCTGAAAACCATTGAAATTTCTCAACTGGGAGGTTGGACCAATTTTTTTTTCTCCTCCTTTTTATTATAAAAGATTTGTTTTTTAATACAAGCAAAATTGGAAAAGCGGGGAATCGAACTTATAACATCGGGTGCTCTATTATATATGAGTTGATTATGTTGTTTGTGTTGTTCAAATGAATAGATAGGCCATGAAAGTAGCTGAAAGACAAGGATGAGACTGAATTGCAACTCCATGTATTACTCACCTTAGCAACTAAGTGAACTAAATACATGGCCATACATTCAATTACAGCTCAGGATGCAAAAAATGTGAGAGTAGTAGCAATGGCATGTACTAATATTTCCATTGAGTATTATAAATCCCCAGCAAACTGTAGATATGTGCCAATTCAAATCCACATGAAACTCATTAATTTATACCAACAATGACTTTGATGAACATATATGCCAATTTTTAATATATTTACAATCATAATGAACTTCTTTCCAACCCACTTTTCCCCATCCAAGCCCATACAACAAACCAGTTACATACATCCCAATTCATCAAGACATGAGCACTTTTGGCCCATTTCCTATAGACCACAAAAGGGTCTAAAAAAGATGAAACAGAGGAACAACACAGAAAAAAGAATTACAAAAAACACAACAAAAAATGAAAGATTCTTTCCTTAATTTGCATCTTCCCACAAGTACTTTAAGTTAATCTTCCAAGTCTTCTAATCACTTTTTTCTCATCAAATGATCCATCCTTGATCAAGTTCAAACTTAGACTATTGAACCGCTCTCGTGAGTACTGCCTTGAAGCTTTCCTCCAATCTGTGCCGGCCTTCATCATTGCAGCAAACTCCTCGTAACTTATTCGTCCATCCTGCAATCATGGATGGGCATTGAGTGTGAACTCTAAGCAAGCATAAAAATAAATTTTTTTTCGACACAGATCATGGAGGACTGGCATGACTTTAGAGTATCATGCATGGCAAGAAAAATTCCTGTTTTTGGCTCAGACTAACAACATGAAGATACAATTTGAAAAGGAAAATGATATGAATCATTTATAATTTTAATTAACATGAGATTTTACCAACCTTGTCTGTATCCACGTCATTAATAATGGCATTAATAACATCTTCAATGTTGTCATCAACTTCAGTAGCCAACTCTTCTCGCAGCTCCTCAATCTCAATATACTGACTTTGGTTTCGATCAAAGAATTGAAATGCTTTGCGAAGGTGCACCTCATCATTGCCCATCTTTCTTAGGTGAACAGAAATGGCTACAAATTCTCCATAGTCCAGACATCCATCATTATCAACATCACCCTGTTAAAGAAAAAGCACAACCTCTGATTACTATGTGTAATACACAGAATTTTACAATTATGTAATTCAGAAAATAATCCAAGAATTCTTCTGACTTGAATGTACATAGAGATAATACGTTCTGTCATGTCAAAACAATGACTTTTATTCCCCCTTCACCTAAAGTTCATAACTGATTAAAGGTCACTTCTGCAAATTCCTTTTTGCATAGATATATCAAACATGTAGGTCGACACTGAAGACCAGCCTAAGAGGAATTTGGCCACTTAAAAGAAGAGTTTTGATTTAACTTCTTTTTGTTTCCATTAAATAAAATTGGGGGCTAGGCATTAGGGGGTTAGAGGACTTGGAAGAAGTTATTCATCCAATGTGATTTCCTGTTAGAAGTACATATGAACAAAATAGTCATGCTTGGAGATAAATTAATGCTAGCATTAAGCCATTTTCTATTTCCTCTCACAAATTTCAAAGCCCATTTGAAAGTGACCTTAAAGGCAATAAATTTGGGGGCATTACTTCATAGTCTAAATGCCTTCAGATTTAACCACCCCGTTTTTTGTCAACACCCCACCCCCACTAATTTTTTTAAAAAAAAAATTATGGCTTTTTGCCGTCCCCTCACTTTTTTCTGGCCCCTGACATTTACAGTTGTAACTGTAATTGTATAACAATTACACCCTCAAGGTTGCATTTTTACTTCCCGATCATTGCTTAAGACTTGGGAGTTCAATTCTTAATTTTTAGGCGCAGCCCAAATCCAGGAACTAAACCTTAGACCTTAAGCTCTAAAATTGGCCTCAAGTAATCTATATCTCAAATTCTAATCTCTAAGCCTCCCTAAACTGTATAAACCATACACTTATTCAGGATAGTACTTACAGCTTCCATCATAATTTGAAGATCTCCATCAGGAATCTGATGGCCAAGTTTATGCAACCCAACTCTTAGCTCATCAATGTTAATCTTGCCCTTGTTGTTAGTATCCATGAGCTTAAATCCCTCCTGTATGCCAGCAACTTCCTCCATTGACAAATGCTCAGCTATAACCTGTTAATTTAAAATTCCAAAAGAATCAAAAAGACGTGGAAAATAAAAACATTAGTAACAGAGGACTCATTCATATCACAGTAGAACATCCAAAGAAGATGAACAGGATTTGACATATTATCAAACAGAAATATTTGAGGCATTACCTTCAGTGCTCTCTTCTTGAGCTTGTTCATTACAGTGAATTGCTTGAGCCTCGCCCGCACAGTTTCACCTAAAGAAACATTTGGAGCTTTCTTTGCATTTAGTAACCAAGGATGATCTGCAAGAACAAGATGTATGTTTATATTATGATTCAGAAGATTTTAAACTCATGAGCAAATCCTTCTAGCAACAAAAAGTTTCATTTATACTAAACAATAATGATTGTCATTCACAGAATGGAACATTACCTAGAACTTCCTGAGCTGTAAGCCTCTGCTTTGGGTCAGGATTAAGCATCTTCTTCACAAGGTCTTTTGCATTATCAGAAACCTTAGGCCAGGGGTCTCTCTTAAAATCTACAACAGAACGTATAATTGCTTGTGCAACTCCCTGTTCAGTTTCTGCACAGCAAGATAATAGATTTGAAGTCAGAAATTATCAGAGATTATAACGCTAGGAAAGCCAGCAAGCAAATTAGAATTCGTAGGAGCAAAGAGAAATTAGAAAAGTGGAAACTTCATTCCATGGTCTTTATTCTACTTGAATGCACATAGAAATGCATTTGTAGTAACTATAATTTGGTGGCTGCCACTTATGCTAGTAAGTAAATTCCTAACCTACAACACATAAGCTTGTATTTTGATAACAGCAATGCCAAAAACACGTACTTACTTTTTCTGAACATACTTAAGTCCAAGAAAGTATTCATAGATGTATACATGTCCAACATGCAAGTATGCATGTATGACCATAGTGTATATGTAGACACTTTGGCATGACCATGTAAGGTACTTAACATGCATAAAGGTAATTACTGTCCATCAGGAGTTGTAACTCCACTAAGGAAAAAATATTAAACCCGCACGTGCACACACACACACACACACACAAACCTGCCCAAAAAGGTGGAACTCCACATAGTAAGATGTAAAGTATAACTCCAGCGCTCCACACATCTACTTCAGGACCATAATTGCGCCTTAGCACCTCAGGGGCCATGTAATATGGACTTCCAACAATTTCATTAAATTTTTCACCTGGTAATGTACATGAAAAGATAACACATTGGTTAAACTAAACAAAACAAGAAAACCAAATGTGATAGTTTCGAGAAGACTTTACCTGGTTTAAAGAACACTGACAACCCAAAGTCGATTGCCTTTAAAGCAGCTGTTTCCTTCTTGTTTGCAAATAAAAAGTTCTCGGGTTTGAGATCCCGATGCATCACACCATGCTTGTGGCACATCTGCAACAGAATTAAACACATTAACTCATGCCAACGCATGTAAAACTATTAAAAGGTGGATTCCTCAGAATAAATCTTGTGAAGGAGAATCTGTTCTATACATCGAAAGCTAGATTAACTGATATACAACGAATATACTCATCAAAGAATTAAACAACCCAACTTACCCAAAAGAATTTTATCAGCTACTTCTTTCTAAGTACTTCCAGGTAATCAACTGACTATTTTCTATCTATTCAACAAAAGATCTTAATTTACAAGAAGCAGAATTAATTCTAAATTTAACCAAAGTCTAGCACTTCCAAAACCAAATAGTTCTTTTAAAAAAATCAATCCCCCACCCCCACTACATAAATTCAACAACAAAAAATCAAAAGAAGATCCAATCACCAATCGAACAGCATCACTCAAAACCACCCAAATTCTCACCTGAACAACTTCCACAATAGTCTTTGTGACGGCGGCAGCCGCACGCTCTGTGTAGTGGCCTCTGGAAACGATTCGATCGAACAACTCACCACCCTCACAGAGCTCCATGACTAGATGGACAGCATGGTCATCCTCATATGTGTCTTTCAAGCTCACTATGTTGGGGTGCTTAGGCATATGCTTCATGATCTCAACTTCTCTCCTTACATCCTCGATATCCACAGCTGTCCTCAGCTTATTCTTCGAAATCGATTTACAAGCAAATTTCTCGTTGGTGGCCTTATCGATGCAAAGATATGTAATTCCAAACTCTCCTCGGCCGAGCTCGCGACCCAGTTCGTATCTTAGCTCGATTTCAACGCCAGTTGGGTCTTTCAGCACAGAGAGCTTGGTGCCTCCATTGCCCTGGTTTCCGGGGTAGTCTATTGCAAATGGGTTCTTCCTGTTCTTCTTGTCTTTCAACGGTGAACCCGTTTGAGGGGTCACACAACAATTACCCATCTATGAAAAAAAACACTTTGTTTGCCAAAATGGTTTCCGAATTTGAACACAGTTCCGGAACGAATCGAAATCTGAGCTATTTGGATAAAAATAGTAGATGGTTTTTTGTGTTTGAGATCCAAATTGCTGTGCAGCCGAATTGTAATGAGAATTTTCAGATATAAGGATGGGAATTTGTAGGAAGTATTTTTAGGATAAAATGGAAGATGACCAGAATTTGATATGAGGTAGGTGATTTATGGAAATGAAGAGAGAGGGTTTTGGGTTTGGAATTGGAGAAGAGGCTGAGAAGGAGAATTTAGCGTGTGAAAACCATCATTTGATGAAAGAGAGAGAGAGAGAGAGAGAGGACAGAGAAATGGTCCAGCCTCTTTCGCAGATACTTTCGCAGGGACTTCCCTCCTACCCGCTCTTTCTCTCTCTAGACTCCCTCTACCTCTGTTCAGACAGAGAAATTTAGAGAGAGAGTCCAGATTCCAGAAGGGGAGAGCTTTGTTGTTTCCTAAAATATTCAAAACAAAATTTAATTATCTCTATTTTTTAAGGTGCATAAACTATGCCCTCGATCTAGGTTCAAAATTACAAATGACATCTAATTTTGTTTACCGTGTCTTTTCTCTTGGTATTGACAATAGTACCCCCGTTACCATCTCTTATATTTTGATATAATTTGTTGTATATAAAGAAAAAGAAAACAAACTATTTATTGGTGAAGAATAATAACATCATTTTCAGGTAGGATCAATATGCATGAATACCAAGTGAGGTTTTGTTTGTTGTAACAAAAGTACATCAAAATTAGAGTTGGACATTTCAAATAGTAAACGAGTCAACTAGCTCAATTATGTTCTCATCTTTTTCTCTCTCACGTGGTGAGAAGCTCGAATCTTCTTCTCTTCACTTTGTCTTGCTCTCTTCGCCTCTCTCATGTCCTTCATCAGTTTGATCTAACTTCATCAATTTTTTCATCTGGTCTTAATTTTCTCCAATTAATCTTAAATCATCTTGTATAGAAGTTTTTTCCCTCTCTTATATTAACATTACATTATCAAAATTCATACAATGAATTAACTACTTCAAGAGATAGGTTAACCTAGTCGGTATGAAAAATTAGATCTCTAGCTAATGGTTAATTGCGTTCATCATGCCTTGATTATCTTCATCAGTTGAAACATCTCCATCATACCTCCTTGGTCTTCTTCATGATCAGCTTAATCCAACTCCATCACTTTTCCATTATCTCTTGTTCTCCTTTAATTTTTCTTTTCTTTTCCTTCTTAGGGATATCTTGCCCACTATGAAAGTGGCTCAATAGTATTCCAATATTCATGAATTAACATAAATATATATCTCTGATAAATGTAGTCCAAGTCTCCAAGGCATTTTAAGTACCATCAATTACATTATTACCAATTTGAAGTCACCTTTGTGTATATGTCCGGAGAGAATTCTCAAATAAACTCATTGGTTTTTTTTGTTGTTGATAATATGTGTTATTCTAAACTAATGTACAAGAAATGAAATCGAACTCATATGCAAGGAGACTGACACACTAATCAACTGACCTAACTCACATATGCAAATAAACTCATTGATTCGGATACTGTAAAACATCTTCTTTATATCAAAAACACACAGAAGGTACGTACAAATATCATAAGACTAAGAAATCTGTGTTTTTGTTTAAACAAGAAGAGCAAGGTACTACGAACAATGTGTAAATGGAAAGATGCAACTGTAGCCCCTACAATAGATAATCTCTCTCTCTCTCTCTCTCTATATATATATATATAACACCATTATCACCCTTGGCATACACAGATCCTAGTTGACTCGATCACCACCTTTGATTCATATAAATAAATATATGAAAAGTAGTTCCTGCATTGACCCCAATTATATTATGTTTACCTCAAAATAGAGAGGTTTTCGGTGGATCAAACTTTAAAGAAAAAAAAAATTCATAGATCAAATTTAAGTTTTAAATTTTTGAAAATTTTAAAATTTACTTAATTATAATAAAAAAAAATTTGAGAGGGGCTGTGAAAATTATAATTATTTAATTAACACTAGTCTTTCCACACCCGCTTTTGCACTTGCGAGAGGTTTTTTTAAAAAAAATTTAAATTTATTTTAGAATTAAAAAAGATAATGGGTAGTTGTGTTTCATAAAAAATAGGATCCATTGTTCGATTTTTCTTTTAATTTTAATTTTTTTAATATGAAAAGTGTGAATTTACCATATTATCTTCATTTAATTAATAATTTCAATTCTTGCATTAACTAAAGACATTTTTTGATATTTTAAATGTTTTACCATTTTCTGCATATATATAGATAGGGGGCTTCTCCAATGCGAACTCAAAGATGTGGATTGGTTGCGAACTTTTGTTTTTAACCGTTGGATGGCTTGTGTGGCTTTATTTTCTTTCTTTTCGCTCTTCTTCCAACGGTTAAAAACAAAAGTTCGCAACCAATCCGCATCTTAGAGTTCGCATTGAAGAAGGCCCCTATATAGATAATATGCATACAAGTTTCACTATATAAGTGTTAGTGTAGTAAATAGGAAGAGAAGTTAGGGCAATATTGTGATAACGTAAAGGGACAAAAGGTTGGTCATCTTCTGGGCCGACACGCTATGCATTCAGTTGACAAAAGTGACCTACTCTCTATCCTTCTCGTTAGTAAATAAAAAAGACAAATCTAATGGATTATGCTCACGTGGCTCGATTAAACTGGCTGGCCTTGTTCATCGTAGACCTTCTAGAAGCCACCTCAGATTTACAAACTGCCTTCACAATTTAATTTAGTATATGCCACTGACTATACAAATTATCTCGGAAGGGTACTTTTGTCCGATCAGGATATTTTTCTAGCCTTTATTGACCGCCAAGTCGCGCCAACCATTAACTGCCAAATGATTACTATTTGTAATAGGGTTTTTATTAGGGGTGGACATTTGAACTTGTGAACCGAGTCGAAAAACCAAAAAAAACCCGTGTTGACAAAAAAAATTCAATCTAGGTTGAAAAACCGAATTAGACCGCTTTGGATTGATTCCTGCCCCGATTCTTATTTGGGAAAAATCAATCTAAACCGAATCGACCGATTATATTAAGTTTACTTATTCAATTTTACCCAAAATTATTAGTAAGCTTAATTAATATTCAACTAACATTAATAATTCCAAGTAATATTTAGATATTTTAGCATAATTAATATTCAAATGTCTAGTTCTAATTTATACCCAACTAAATAACTAATTTAGTCCAATTTATTTTTCTTTTCAGTGAACCATACTCGTTCTTGTTGTGCTCCTGCCTTTCTCTCTTTTCCACTTATTTCTTTCTATTTCTCTTCCTCTCTTCTAAACTCTTTCTTATTTTATATGTTCTACATGTTTTTATGTTCTTCCTATATTTATTTATTTTATTTTTTATACTTCCTATTTCTCCATTCTCCACATATCTATAGTTTTATCTTTCCAAATCGGAATCTGGGCAGAATTGAACTGGAACCATATAGGTCTAGTTTGGTTTGGTTCTTCTATACGCTTTCTATAAAAACCGAATTGAACTTAGAACATATGAAAATTCTGATTTGGTTTTCAATTCAAGAGGAAAACCAAACTGAACTGGACCTACACCTAGCGTTTATTACAATTATAGTTTCAATCCTTTTTTTAGCTACACAAATCCTCTTCCACCTTTCACTTCACATCAATATTATCACCGTCATCCAATTTTATTTAAAAAATATGTTAATATGCTGGCGTGGCAGGCATATGGAACCCTCAAAATCCCTTACAATGCCATATGGAGTAAATAAATAAATAAAATTTAAAAAATTATTATTATTATTTTTTAAATAACACAATTCTTTAAAAAGTTAAAATCCACCTTCTCAAAAAAATAAAAAAAAGAGGTAAAATCCCTACAACTAATGCTTACTAATGGCTGGTGCCAATGTACGGGTAATTAAGGGTGGGCATTTAAACCGTTAAATTAGTGAGCCGAATCAAACTGAATAGAAAAAACCGAAAAGATTAATTTTGGTTTGAACCAATTTGATTATTAATTTTTACAACTTAAAAACCAAACCACATCAAATATATAATGTCAGCCTATATATTGATATATAACTAATTCTACAAATTATAGTCTCTTCATCTTCATTACGGTTTTCACCTCCCTCATCTTTTTCATGGTCTCATATCTTCCATCAACGCCTCCAACACTTTCATCCTCCATCTTTTTGTTGTTTCTCTTTGAATTCATTCAATTTGGAAGTTAATTGGAGCCTTTTGGGCTATATAAGGGTGAGTGGAGAGGTAATTGGCACTACAACAAGGGTTTTTTAATTTCTTTTTAATTTTTTTGAATATAAGTAATAGCTTAAATTATAAGGGGAGGAGAATTTTCACACACGCTATTAAAATGTTATGGAATTTTGAATATAAGACTACAAATCTGCAAATTTATGCTTGTTTCTATTTGGCCAGACCCTATTGGTTATTTTTGTCGTCGATGCCAACACAAATGCCCGAATAAATAAAAAGCTAGTATCTGTCTCCAAGCAGGCACAGAGGGCCCAACCGTCCAGGTATGGGGCAAAAAGGACAGTTTCGTCAATTAACGGAAGAACAATAAAATGGCATCAAAAGCGTCGCCCTCCAAATTTGGCATTTGGGTGACCAGTCAAAGATGACGATTTTGACTCGTGGATGCAACATGTTGAATTTTGGAGAGGCCAAGTAGACACTACTTTTAGCCTTTGAGTGGGTTTTTCTTTTTCTAATATTTGTGCTCCCTTTATTTTTGTGGCTCTTTTTATGTGACGTTAAGGCACAGAATTTTATCTTGATTTTGGTTGTCAGATCATGAATTTTAACAAAAAACTGAAACGCAATTGGTTGATGCTTAAAATTGGACTCAGCAAAAGTGCAGCTCTTAGCCAGCCGGAATACCTGAGGAAAGTAAACGCCACAGAAATCTTACAAGACAATGAAGACAAAATCTCTAATAAATTCAATTAGAATGACATTTTTGTGAATCAAGATCATTATGTTAGGTTTATTACGCTAGTGTGACGACGTAATTCTATCACTCTGTTTATTACGATGATAAGTGAAATTGTTAAAAAGCTAGATGGACTCAAGCTTCGCTTACAACTAATAGTCCAATTGATAGAAGTTGGTTTGGACAAAGTGTAGCTTGAGTTCATCTAACTTGTGAATAGTACTTTGTTTGGCTTTGCCGCATGATGAGTAAGCCACATAATTAGGCTTAATTACTAATTTGGACTCATTAGACAGCTCATCTAACCTCATATGTTTTAGTAGTAGTCGTTTTTTATTTAATGAAAATAGATATTATTAACTCATGAGGGATTACCATGCTCAAAAAGAACATCATGAGGCTCCTCAAAGCAAGCACAAGCTTTCTCAATATGCAAACACAATCTAACTAGATGATGAGTCGGACCATTAGTACTACGACGAACATGAACAAAGATATTCCAGTGACTGACTCCTAAAAACTCTTTTGTATCTTTGATAATCACAAGCAGGCTAGGTGCCTGCCCATCCCAATTTTTTTCTTTTTAAAAAAATTACCTACATGTGCTATAAGCCCATTTCAAAATTTTAAAAAATTAAAAGCAAACCCTACACATATGTTGCTCATGCAGGTGGTCCCATATCTTTTCTCTCCTTCTCTTTTGGCTATTAGACTTCTTGTTTCTCTCTCTCTCTCTCTCTCTCTCTATCTCTCTCTCTCTCATGCAAGTTTCTCCCTTTTTTTTTGGGGTCAAATTTTCCCTCTATTGGCTGCATCTTCTATTATCTTGGGTGGACAACTTGGCAACAACATATTCTCATCTCCTTTTGTCAACAACAAGTATTATTCTCATTCTCTCCTTTGCTATTTATCTTTAATTATAGTTTTAATTTAAAGAATGAGTATTTTAGGAATTAAGGATGAATTATAATTTTGGGATTTTGTTGAAATTATTTAGGGCTTTGATTAGGGATGAATTATTGTATGGATTTGATTTGGGATTAAATTGAGTATTCTAGGGTTTAATTATGGATGAATTATAAATTTTGGTTTGGTATTGTTGAGATGCTATTATGAAATTTTTTTTGATTTTTTATTGGTATGTTTGATTAAAATTCTTTCTACATATTATTCATAGGCTATCTTTTAAGAGTTCCAAGCCTCACATGGTTAAATTTTAGATTTAAATAATGTTATTTTGTATTGCATTGCATTTACTTTTGGTTTTAGTTTTAGCTTTTGTATTTGTTGAACTTTTATTTATGGATAGAGATGCATTTGAGGGTATGGCTCATTATGTCCCACTGACTATGTGTATATTTTTATGTTTATTAATGAAATTCACACGTACCATCGAGTTTAGTATGTAAGTTTTGCCCAACCGGATTTTGAATCCTGAAACCGCCAACATGCCCAACAATAGACATATAGAGACCCAAATGACGAATACAGCTGAAATAGTCTGGAAGGATGCACCCTCAAAGGCAACATAATGGAAGCTAAGATTACAAAACAAAAGAAACATTCTATCTAGTCGTTGAGATTATAAAAGTTTGCCGAAACCAATATCTACTTGAGTGATTGTCTTTATAACCGAAATTTATAAATGTGAACGATGCTTTAACATTCTCAATGTGAAACCTGACTTTGGCATTGCAAACAAGTATAATTGAGGCTGTATCCCAATCCACCCACATGGATCACCATACAATTAAATGCTTACTAATGGGCGGTGCCAACGTTACTTTGACAATATTTCCAAAGATAATATTGGTTAGGTTTCATGACAAGTTAACCAAAATGTTGGTTGCAATGCACCGCATTTCATTCATAGTTGCATGGAATGGAAGCAATTGGAAGCCACACGTCACTCGTTTATTTAACGGGGTCGCATTTTAGGTCATCTTCAACATGCATTTTTCAATTCTCTCTCCCATTTTCAAGTCTTATTTACGTTTTTCAACCATAGAAGAAAAAGTCTTATGCACTTGACGTCGATTTCAATTTAAAAAAATTGGAAGGGGTTTGGAGTTTTTGTTCTTTGTTCATCGGAGCGGGGCATAAGCAAAGTGCCACTGCTATTTAGGCCTGCAAATCCTATTAAAGAACAATTTTAATCGTCGTCAACGATAATTTCATCTCGTGGTATCTAATCTCTACTTTATTGGATAAGTCCAAATGGAATCTCACCATTTTCACTATAGCAATATAAGTTTTAGGTGAAAAGAAGTAATAAAGTGCCCGAAATAGACATAAACACAAAAAGAGGTGCATCGGTTGAATTCCAGTTGGGTAATAACGAGACAACCAAAATAAGCCTGGATCCAATGAAATGATATAAAGCTTTGTTCTTTTACACTTTTACAACATGCTGTCACTCTTGACTGAACTTTCACTTCAACAAGGTTAGCATGGAAATTGAGTGAAAAAAGTAAACTTGGAACTTGGAACTTTTGCACTCTTGGTGGCTTTGCACCTTAGTGATCATGAGAAGCTAATGATCTTTTGTTTTTCAAGTAAAATTACAAAGGGAGTCCCGAGAAATTCCTAAATTCCTTTGATTAGTTGATTCACAATACACATGTCAAAAGCACGAAAGCGCAATAGAAGCTACTATTTGTCATTTCTCTCTTAAGGCTTAAGTTACGTATTCTATCTTTCGTATGAAAAATACGTTTGAAAAAAGAAAAAACCCAACCACACATTTGAAATTTCTCTTCTCCTTTTATACATGAAATAATAATGACAATTCTAAGGAGAATTTAGGAGATGCTTCTGGAAATTTCCACAAGCGCAACTCTTGAAAATTCCATGTGGTGGTACTTATATTCTTGTCAGTTTAGCATACACTTAGCAGACGAGGAAATCATTTTGTGGTAGAGAAAAGACCAAGCAAATGGCATGCCATGTCAAATTTCAAAATTGGTCACAAGTCATACGCTGCAAATATTTTTATTTATTTCAAAACCAGTCACTTTTGTTGGCGGTACGTGTGAAGTATTGTTGGTACCAAGTCAATAATGGACTTTGTTGAATCAGCCTCTCTTGTTAGACTCTTGGTCGTTTGCTTTGCCAGCAATCCCCAACAAGAACTTTCATAAATTATTAAAAGTCAACGACCTACTGGAGTTTTTTTTTTTTGGGTCAACACCAACTGAAGTTGAAAATTACCTGGTTTTTAATTTCTCTTACGGTCCCCACTCTTCATATATGATAAACTTCAAAAAAAAATTATTATCCATTTTTAATATTTGCGTTTAGATACTAATACTTGTAAGAAATCTAAACAAGAATGTGGCTGTAGTTTAGTGGTAAGAATTCCACGTTGTGGCCGTGGAGACCTGGGCTCGAATCTCAGCAGCCACAATTTCAATCTTTTTTTCTCTTTTCTATTTTATTTTATGTTTATGTTAAAAGAAATTCGCCCCTCTCTTACTCTAGGCTTTTGTCATTAATTCCTTTGTTTTTATTTTTTTATTTTATAAATACAAACGATAAGTCTAAATTGCTCTAAAATAATCTGATCTACAAGGACGAACAGTCAAACTTGATTACAAGAGGGGGGCTCACTCCCGTTGTTTAAAAAGACTGCAATGAGACGAAATGCTTCATTTATGAATTTTTAATCGGTCTTATGATTAACATCAGAATTGTTCTCACCTATGTTTGGACCCTCTACCGTATTGAGAATGGAATCAGAAACTTCTATTTAACTTCAAAAATATTTTCAAGCAAAACAAGAAAATAAAATTCAAAGATATTAATGATTCGTTCTAGAGGCCTTAAAAATTTCTTGTGTGGGACCAAGCTTGGTTCTAGACACACATGATTACCATGGATGGCACAATACACACGAAATGGGCAACAGACCCAGCTGCTTCCATTAATTGACTTGGCCAGAAGAAGCTAAGAAACATGAAAGCTGGAACTTTGCTTTGGTCTCAAGTTTACTAACTCAAGCAAATCCAACTTTCTTGAGCATAAACAGGCTCTCATATCCATGTCTACTCAATCCTCATATTTCTGGTAATCTAACCCTAAGACCGTAAAACTTTCTCCGAAAGACCGAAACAAAACGGCAGTAACACTCTTCATGACCCAACATATGAAGACATAAGAACAGCTTCAGCATAAAAAAATACATTCAGGGCCACATCTGTCTCTGTCAAGTGTCAAACATGGGATTTTTTAATAGGAGAGTGAGTGAGTGACAACGTACCTGTTAAGCAATTGACTGCAGGCCTGAGCTCGAGCAAGAACCAGTCAAAACTCAAAAAAGACAAATAATATTGCATCACTCGCAAAAAATTATTTTTCCATTAGCTTAAAATAGCAGATACAGTTACTTGGTAAAACAAAACCTATCGTCTTTCGGCCAATTAAATGTTTGATACTTGTAGTCTTCATTACAACTCAACATCAGAAATCTTCGTCAACCCACTTGTCTTCACATCATCAGTGAACATCTTCTAGTAGTACAATGTTGAGTCTTGTTCTTTTATATATACAACCAATATTGCAAAACTTGACTTACTGTGTTGATGTCTAACAACGTGACTTTCTATGGTTGATTTCTCAAGTGACTCAACAAATATGTGATGAGTTTCACAAATACTCATCAGCCCACATGGTATATATTTACAAAACTACCTGTTTGATTTCTTTGAGAACTTTGGGTTTTTGCACATTCGGATACTCGAAGGAGTAACCTCCACCAGTTCATCCTCTTGAATATACTCAATACAGTCATCCAGACTGTAGTCCAATGGGGTATCAAGAATCACTGGAACAAAAAAAGAAAAGAAAAGGAGATTCTAGATTATTAATTGCCATAAACTGAGGATTGTTGCTGCAAATGTACAAACTCAAAAAATTCATTTACTTATAAAAGAGAAGAAAACATGTGAACCCAACCATTTTGTAAGCAATCAATTACTAAGTAGATTATTGAAGTCGGAGAATGGAGAGACCTTCAGAAACTACTAGTCTAAGAAAAAGGCTACTGCATGGAGAGACCTTCCAGAAACTAATAAAAAGCCTACACTGGTTCTGGCAAATATTACCATACCACCCCCATTAAACTTAAGAAATATCCTATGTCCTTATAAATATAGGGATAATTCTGTTCTGAGAAAAAGAGCAGACATTAGAAACACGAAGAGTAAAAGTGAAATATTATGAAAATTCAATCCATGGCTTGCTCCACAGAGAATACAATTCATTATTGCGTCTATCTAAAAGTACTGTTAACAATGGGCAAAATAGCTTACAAATACTAAAGTAACAATTTGTTTAGACAAAATTGAAATGTTCGAACACATTTTAGTCTTTGTTATTAACTTCTCTTCTCTTTCTTTGTGAGATGAAGTCAGTGTTATTAACTTAAAACAGCTAAACCTCACCCAATATACAGTCGCGGTCAGCACATCATAACTTAAGAAATGTAAAGTTAACAATATCAGAAACGGAATTAACTCTTTTACCCTAGACATGAGAGAAGTAGAACAGGTACTATAGTTGCTTCTCACCTGTTACATCTTTGTTGGAACGGATGTTTGTTGCAGCCTTCTTCTTACACACATTAAGGGATAAGTCCCCAGGCCGCTGATGGATGCCAACTATCTGACCTTTATAAACTTCCACCCCAGGACCAATAAACAACTGCCCCCTCTCCTGTGAACTAGAAATGGCATAAGAAGTACTCGTTCCACCCTCAAAGGCAACCTAAAAATATTGCAATTCAATTTAGTCATCCTGACACAAGGGAAACACACATGCAAATGTGTGCAGAGCACATATATGATCTTTACTTCTCTTTTGGATGATTTGTTCTCAACACTAGATGTGCAAAAAGGGTGCATGTGATATAACAACTGTTGTGGTCACTAGCCAAAGGCTTTCCACCACCAGGACTAATAAAGTCAAACCTCAAAATATAACCACAATCTCAGAAATTACCAGTGAGCCCAGATCCCGGGTACTCATATCACCAGCCCAAGGTCCATAGCTATCAAATATTGTGTTGAGAATCGCAGTGCCACGAGAAGCTGTTAAAATTGCATTTCGCAGACCAAGAAGGCCACGAGTTGGAATTTTATATTTGAGGAAGGTTGTGCCTTCCGACCTAGCACATACAAAAAGTCCAGATAATCAGACATCTGTTGCATTCACCAAGCAGCAAATTCAACCAATAACTGCCAACAAAAGTAGAGTAAAAGTACAGATGTAAAAGTAGAGTATATAATAACACTGTGACACCCCACAGTACCCGCGCGCTTTGGGGGAATTGAACAGATGACAACAAAATATTAGTCCATTAATTTTCTTTTGGTTACATAGCTTACTAATTTCAAAACCAATTACTTTATAAGAGCGATCTACATTGATACTGTTGCTGCACCAGTTTAGGAAAAGAGTGAAAATGATATCCCTGAGTAGCTGAAAAGAAATGGTGTAAAGAATGTACTATACAAATATCTACTGGTGAAACAATCTCTCACAAGGTCTTTCATTATTCTTTTTTTTTTTTGTTGCCATGATTATGGGCTGTTCAGTTGCATTAATGTTGCACCTGCATGTGCGGATGCATATAGATTGGTAACCAATCTTATTTCTGGGCATTTACTGTATATCACATCTGTAGATCTATCTTTTACATAATGCAAACTTCTGTTTGAACCTGTAACCATTATGCTGCCACGCAGTTTCATTGGTAGAGTCATAAAGACAGTTACGTAATACTCAAGCATAGTTTATTGCCTTTGGTTCTAATTTTATGCATTACTTTGAATTTATTCAAAAGATGATTGGTCAAAAATGAAAATAGAAGCAGAAAAATTCTACATACCCAACCCCTTGCATATCAAACATCTGCCCCCGTCTTCTGCCAAGAAGCTCAACGACAGCGCCCATGTGTTCTTCTGGAACCTCCACAGTGGCAATCTGCAAGCAATCCACATGATACAAAAGACTGATATCAGAAGAGTGGTAGCATGATTTGTAACTTATCAGGAACATTTTTGACCAAAACGAAACGTGAATCATTTGGAAATATCTGTGCTATATTTGTAAAAAGCAAGGCATCACAATTCTTAAGAATTAAATACTGCATTTATTATTATTTTAAAGTAATATCACCATGTGCCTTATTTGTATTCAAATTGTTTCGAAATGAAGCATAAATATTGGTCTTCAACTATAACCGTAGCTATTGACCCTTCACCCTTTTCCTAAACATCAGACATTAAAAAAACATTTAAACAGAAATCACCTCATATGGTTCCAACAACTTGTCATTCACCCTTTTGTTAATAACTTTGGGAGGTCCCACCATGAATTCATACCCTTCTCTTCGCCTACATTGAATAACCGTTTAAAATTGTGTATGCAGACGAATAGGATTATGTAATAACAACAAAATAACTGTACTCACATGTTCTCTATCAATATGGTAATATGTAAAGTACCCCGTCCACTAACAACAAAGGTATCTGCTGTTTCACCATCTTCCACCTTCATAGCCAAGTTACGCTCAAGCTCACGAGAAAGACGATCTCGTAAGTTCCTACTCGTAACATACTTTCCCTGAAATATAGGAAACCAATTTCCAATCAAAATGCCAAACAAGACAACAAACCCTTGATCACTTAACATGGTGCCACCACTAATTGCCACAAAGACATGTTAAAAAGAGATATTGATTAGGGGGCACCTTATGCTGACAGATAATTTGGCATGCTATGTTGCAAGACTGTCAATATGGACCATGATTAAATGGACCCTTGTTTGAATCTATGGTGCTGGATTCCCATTCTGACATCATAATATGCCAAATATCTGGCAGGAGAATTACCCTATGTATGTTATATGGAAAATTGCTCATCCATTGCATTTTTAAAGTCCAGACGCTAAGCTTGAATCCCCTTATATCTTCAGCTCCATTACTGACAGGGTCAATACTTTCAAGTGTAGAATCTCCTCTTTAGGGCTCAGGTTTTGTATTTTAACTCTCAGTTTTTCGATGCACAATTTAACAATAAAATAAAAATGCATTCAAACAATCCTATAATGGCTTTCTAACGCCAACACATTTGAAGTGCAAGAACATCTAGGCGTCCATATGTAAGAACATACCTCGCGTCCGACAAACGGTGAAGTGTTTATAGAGAAAGCCATTTTCACAGTTGGTTCCTCCACCTTAATTGCAGGTAATGGTGTCCCATTGGCCTTATCAGCAATTGTCTCGCCAATCTAAATAAATTAAAAATATTAAAATCAGCCATGAAATATCTCTCAGATTTTATAAAAATCATATGCCATATATCAATGCAAAACTAATAAGTTGTCACCTGAATATCATTAATTCCACAAACAGCACATATATCACCAGCCTCCACACTTTCTGCAGGAACCCTACTGAACTTCTCGTACACAAAGAGCTCACTAACTCTTGCAAATCGACATGAATCTTCTGAGGTGCATACCTATAAAAATCGAACCATAAGAAGAAGTTAAGAAACATGTTTCTTTTTCTGTATAGTAGCCAATGAATGTGATCACAAAGCATTAACATAAACTACAGTACACCAAAAGGAAATACATAGGTATGGATAAGATTCCAAGATTCTATCTGAGTATCATTGGTTTTATGGGAATTAGTTATAGATCCTTGCATTGCATTAATATGTTAGCAACCAGAGATCATGTAATGAAAAGAAAAAGGCTAGAATGTAGCATAGAACATATTCAAGATTTGGCTCAAAATCACCTTCACATCCATCCCCTTCTTCAGAATCCCAGCATGCAAGCGTCCAATAGCTATTCGCCCTTTGTGTTCATCATACTCGATATTTGTAGCCTGAAATATTAAATACAGAATAAGCTATATGATGCTCATGCAAAGTAAAGTTAAAGTAAATGGGGAGCTAAGGTTTATAGTAAGAATTTAAAGCCATACAATATCATGTGACAAAATAAGAATTTTTTGTGGTGCAGTTCAATTTCCCCAACCCCCGCCCCTCTACTGAATCTCTTTAATATGGGACAGAAATTTCGTAATTCATTATAGTCAACTTTAGCCTAGCAATTCACTTTCTTCTTCTTTTTTTTCCTGAAATGCATTGTTATTATTAAAATGACTTGCTTGGACTCAAAGCATATAAGAAACTTGATAATTAATCCTTGAACACACTTCTAGAATTATGTAAGCAGGAACTCATATTGCCTAAGGTTGTGTACATTTGTTATTATGTGTTATGGCCAATTACTAGCAAATGTTCTAGACATCTTGAGGGTGTAATTATTTCCCCAACATATAAAGCACATTTTTACCCTTTTTCCCACGGAGACATGCCAAGGCAAGGAAACATCATTGAAAATTCATTTAATTATAATGTATAACAAAATAAGAACGATTAATATAAAAGGGTCTTGTTCTTCATCTTCCACTAATCAATTTCAACTAGTCATGATATTAAAGAGTCTGAGCCTCCTTTGACTCTTCTCTCATACTGAAATGGTGTGTAGTGCATCCAGGTCTTTATATGTAGACCCCTGTAGTTTCATTATATTGATCAGCCTTTCTTGATGCAATAGTTCGTTGTAAAGTTCTTAACGTATTTAAAGCACTGGTTACATTTAGATTGGACAGGTCAAGATCAGTGAATGAGCATTATAAAATAAAATGAGAACGAATGATGACATTGAAGAAAAACCACTAACAAGCATTTGCAGTGAACCATCTTTGTCGATAGCAGGTCCAGGTATGCATCTCATTATGCTCTCAAAAAGGGGCCCAAGATCATCTGCCAAATTATCCGCTGACAACCCTGCCTTTCCTTTAATCCCACTAGCATATATTGCTTGGAAATCACACTGCATGTAAAATGAATGTCGGAATGAGGTTAGACTTTTCCATGCATTTAACATTGAAGCAGCAGTGCAATCCAAAAGCTTCATAGACAAGACAATTAATATAAAGAGGCGATGTCACGGATAGATCACTTTGTAGCTTTCCTAATGTGATCGACATTTCAAACAGGTTTTAGAAGGAAATTCCTTGCCAATATATCCCATAGCAACCACAAACTAATTCCAAGTAGTCCAAGATGCCTTTTCACTGACCCAGATATATCGATTCAAAGGCATTAGGTTTCCAATACAGGACCAGGTTTGAGAAACAAACAGAATTCCAAATGACCAAAATCAACCAGTAATGTGAATTCTATGTACACCACTCCTCAAACATTTAGTTACCTGTTCATCAGTCGCATTTAATTCAATAAAGAGTTCAAAAGTGGAATTGATGACAAAATCTGGACGAGCTGAAGGCCTATCAATCTTATTGACAACAACAACAACGGCATGGCCAAATTCTAGAGCCTTCTTCAAAACAAATCTTGTCTGCGGCATTGGGCCCTCAACAGAATCTACCTACAAAGAGAGAAAGAGCAAGCAAATGATGACAAGCAAGCACCATAGGAAAGGATTACATGTCAAAGCAACAGAAGGTACAAAAGGGTACCACTAGAAGAATCCCTTCCACCATATTGAGGATCCGTTCGACTTCCCCTCCAAAGTCAGAATGGCCAGGAGTATCAATTATATTAATCTTTGAATCTTTATACGTAATAGATGTATTTTTGCTTAGTATGGTAATTCCCCTTTCACGCTCTATATCATTTGAGTCCATTATCCTTTCCTGAACAAATTGGTTATCGCGAAACACCTGCAGAAAAGCCCTATCAATCTCATTTGGAATTTAGAAATGACCAACTTAAATCATATAGAAATGAAAAAATGTCTACCTTTGATTGCCTCAACATTGCATCAACCAAAGTTGTCTTTCCATGATCAACATGCGCCACAATTGCTATATTCCTTATGTCACTTCTCCTCATCAACTTTCTCCTCCTTTCTAATACAATAACCCAAAATTCCCAATTAGACCAACTTTTCTAAACACAGACATAAACACATTTCTTCTCTAAGACAATAACTCAGTTCCTAATTAGACCAAACTTAATCCAACCAACACACACACACACACAAGAAAGAAGCAAGCAACTTCTATGTGACTAAAATGAAACGTAAAGAATTGCTGCAGTAAACAAGAAAGAACAGAGACATAGAAATGAAGGATTGCAAGAGAAGAAGAAGAAGTGAAAGTACCTGCGGTGGCGGCTTCGGTGGCTTCAGAAACGGAGCATTTGATTGGTGAGTGAGTGGAGAAGGGTTTTGGGTTACGGGTACGGAGTTTGAGTGTGGTGGTTTTGGCGGTTGAAGAAGAAGGTAAGCTGAAACCGAAGAGTTGCTTGGAGAGTGGAAGAGGAGAGGAAAGGTTGGTTCGAGGGTTAGAGTTAGGGTTTGGGAGGGTGAAGGAGGAGCTGTGGAAGCTGCAGGTTGCCATCTCCATGGCTCTCTCTCACTCCTCACTCTGTGCTCGCTCACAGTTGCTCAGGCTCAGGGAGAGAGATAAAGAGGAGATTTGGCAAATGAGGCTGCTATTGGAACTTCCAAAGCAAAGAAATACACTTGTGGGAGGCCCTGTTTACTCCACGTCATCGTTGAGAGGGCCCAAGCTAGGTGCGTCCCCTGTCTTTTTAGGGTCCACATAGGCCCATTTTATTTACCGAGGTGGATTTTAAAGGATTTCAAATGAGTTTAAAAATTCTGAGATATTCAACTAGTATTTAAAGGAGTCTATAAAGTTTGGCAACGACTACTCTCTCTTCTTCTTGTTGGCACTCTCACTCTTTGTTCCAGTGTTGCTATCTCTTCTTCAGTTGGGTTTCTTGGTTCGAACAACGGCTTGACTAGTGGATATCAATTGGTGGATCTTTAAGTCAAGGTGACTATAAAAAATGTCAATTTGTTTTGAGGATTGGGGTTTTTTTTTTCCCTGAAAAAAACCCATTGTGATTTGAGTTTTTTAACATACAAGAAACCGAATAATGATTAATTTGTATCTTTCTTTTCTTTCGTGTTGGATATATTGTTGATGTTGAAAATTTTATGACTCATTTGAAAAGCACTAGGTATAAATTCTTAATTGTAATGATATTATGAGCTCTGTCATTGAGTTCATCTTCAACTCATCTTCGTCAGAATTGTTGTATTGTATATTGACGTTTGGTATAATATTTAGGCATGCAATTACCAAATCGTAAGGGGATTTTTACAATTTGTGTACGTAACTTGGCATGCAATTGGCAAGCTTATGCCTTTTCAGAATGCAATTACCAACTCATTATTCTGTTATTACAATTAGTGTATGCAAATGCCATGATATTTGTAGCCTTGCTTCTTTTTTTATTATTTATTTATAAATTTTAATACGGAAAAGGACAATTACAAGCAGAAACCACGCAGGCACGCAGGCCCAAACAGGTAAAAAAAGAAAGGAACATAGCAGTTCAAAGCAGCCCCGTCTCCCAAATATTATTGAAGTCTCCCATAAGAATCAAAGCTTCCAAACCGGTTGGTTTAAGGTCCAGAATCTCAGTCCACAATTGTTTCTGTTTATGTTTTTAAGGGTAAGCATAGACAAAAGTAGCTTTCCAGTTTTTATTATCAATAACATCCTGAATATGGTAGTGAATAAAACGCTCATGGTAATCTAAAATAGTTATATTAATAAAAGACGGATTCCAAAACAGAATAATCCCTCCACACTGACCAAGGACAGGGATGCAAAAGAAAGTGTTAAAACCAAGCCTCTGAGCAATAACCTCAGCTCTAGTCATATAGGCTCTGGAATCCAAAATACAGAAGACATTTAAATTTAAAGTACTAATATTTAAAAGGGCTTGAAAAATAAAATCAGGCCAGGCACTGCCTCGGCTATTCCAAGATAACATCTTCATGGATTTGGGCTAAAGGTATTACTAACTGAGGGATCAGTCTCCTTCAGATACTCTCCACGGATCTCGACACTTGGAATAGACTCTTCTTCTACTTCCTCTTCATCACGAGCTCTCTTCTCGGGGCTCTTGTCAGCATAACCAGTAAATGCATTGCTTCCTTCTTGGGATTGGACAGGGGCAATCACAACAACCCTTTCCTTACCCTTGCTATTGTGGCCAGCTGCAAAGAACTTAGCCCCAACCTCATGGGATCCTCCACCTTCACCAATTTTGATCCCCTTGGCTACTTCTTTAAAGGTTCTCCCATCCCTTTCTTGCACTTTGGCTTTCCCTTTACGGTTAGCCACAACAGTCCACCTCGGGTCTTGCACCTCAGTGGGCAATTTCTCCTCAGGATCAGAGCTCTCTTCTGCAAAAGAATCTACAGTGATAAGCTGTGGGGAAACCAAGATGACATCATCAACTAGTTTTTGCTGCTCTTCTACCTTAAGGACAAGATCCCTAGGGAAAACATTAAGCTCAATCTCCAACCTTTCAACTTGCAAAAACCTTTTGTTAGAGATTTTGACACAACAAGCGTGACCTCTCTCCATTTTCTGGCTACAATAGAAACAAATCGCAAAGAGGGCTTCATAGCTCACAAATATTCTAGTTTCTTGGGGACTCTCCCCTAAGACTAGGCATCTTTTCAGAGGCCTAGTTAGGCCCAGCATGAGACGAGCTTTGACAAACATACCCTGCTTACTCTCAGCAGATTGCAAATAAGCACCTATGGGGTCTCCAAGATTAGAGACCAGATCATAGAGAACCTCAGGGTCTTTGTAGTGAAGGGGTAGAAAGGGAATTCTAACCCAGCCCACAATGGAAATATCAACAGCATGGAAGGGGGAGAAATCAGGAGTCCAACATTGCAAGGTAAAAATCTGCCCTTGGACAAACGAGAGTCTGTTTTCCAAAATGAACAGAACATCTGCTTCAGAGGTGAATTCCACTTTGTACCAGTCTCGACCAATGTGGACAATAGAAACCTCCCCTTGCAAGTTCTTCCACTCACTCTTAAGCCTGTGCCTAATAACTCAGCTATTCACCGGCACTCCAAAGACCTTCCCAACCAAGCAGAAAGTCTCACAGTGACCTTGGACCCTAGACGCTAGAGCAGAGGTGGAAACTTTGGTTTGGTGAGGGTAGTGAAGATAATCACATAAAGCACTAAAAGGAATGTTAGAGGCTGAAAGTAAGCGGTAGAGGTAACTGTTCTTGACTTCCATATATATAGCCCAACTAAGACTGCCTCTATGATTACAGGCAAAGCCCAACCACCAATGCATGGAAAGATATAGGAAGGGGATACAAGGTATCTGACCTGAGTTGTTATAATTTGCTTCAAATACTTCACATATCAGCAATAGCATATGGAAATTCCAGCTTTTGGGACAACTATTCAGTTTGAACCGATCTTGGCCATTAGATCTAGACGAAAAAACAAGATTAAAGTGATTAGAATTAATGCAAGACATATAGAGAATCAAACCACATCAAAAATTAACACTTCCCAAAGGGAGATCATCAAATGCTGCATCGTGAATCCCAAACGGCATCTTTTTAGCTCCACCGTGAGGTTTAGAAGATGGAGCGATAAGCTTTTCACAACCCAAACCCCAACACATCTTTGGGAAGAAGAACTCCAAATCTTGCCAATACAAGTTATCGTAGCCTCATACCAGCTTTTAGACTTAATGATTGATCGTGCACGCTTCACCTAATCTTCCTTTTGATACTTTTGCCTTCCTTTTTTCTTCCATCTCTTCCAATTTCCCACACTCTCAAGGATTGAGAAAGCCCTAATCCCCTTTTTGCTATCGTTCTTCATTTTTTCTCAATGACTATGTAGCCTTGCATTTTGGTAATGGAACAATAGGCACTTCAATATGTCATATTTTAATCCAATTACCAATTGGTTATGCCAATTTTTCAATTAGTGTACGCATATTTCCATGTTATTAGCAGCCTTTTAAATTTTGAGAATGTAGATACAATATGTGATTTATCAATGTAATTGACAAACAGGTAGTGCCATTTGCATTCTAGTCTTCTAATTGACGAACAAGTTGTCCCTTTTGCATTCCAGTCATGCAATTGTCATGTGGTTGGGAGGGTTTTGAATTTTCTATTCACAATTATGAAACGTAGAATCTCTCAATAATGGCAAATCCTTCATAATTAATTGTATGTTTATACTTCTACTAAATATCTGCAATTGATGTGTACCCATTTATTTTCATGTTAATTATAACATGAAAGACATTTTACCTATTTTCAAAAATGGTTATTTTGCGGAGGCTGAGTCACTCGAAAAAACATAAAATGTCTCATCTTTGCAGTATTTGGATGACACAATAGAAGACACTACTACAAAAATCGAAATAGACGACGGTAATCCACCGTCGTGTATTCGGTTTTTCAACCGTCGTAAAATCAAGCGACATCTTTTGATGCATAAAACCATGACGGTAAATCCCCGTCGTCTATTATATGTAAATAGACGACGCTTTTACTCAAAGCCGTCGTCTATTATGAAGTAAAGACGACCCTTTTTATATGAAAATGGTCGTCTATTATGAAGTAAAGACGACCCTTTTCATATAAAAAGGGTCGTCTATTATATGTAAAGACGACGGTTTTTTTATAAAAAGGGTCGTCTATTATTAAGTAAAGACAACCCTTTTTATATGAAAATGATCGTCTATTATGAATTAAAGACGACCCTTTTCATATAAAAAGGGTTGTCTATTATATGTAAAGATGACGGTTTTTTTATAAAAAGGGTCGTCTATTATTAAGTAAAGAACTATGTTTTATTATATCCAAAGACGTCGGTTTTGTTAAAAAGCCATCATCTATTAAATGTGAAGACGACGATTTCTTGAAATATTGTCATCTATTAACTCTAAGACAACGATTTTTTAGTAAAACCGTCGTTGATTGTATATAAAAAGACGTTATGGTGTTAAAAGAGGTCATTGATAATATATACAGATGACGGTTTTTCCTAGGGGTGGCATTTTATACCGAAAAACCGCAAAAACCAACCGATAATTTACCGCAATGAAACCGCAATCACGGTAAACCGAACCGCATTTGCGGTATTTAGAACCGAACCGCATTTGCGGTTGTGGTTGCGGTATTTGATTTTCAAAACTTGCGGTTACCGCAAACCGCAAATATATTTTAAATAATATTGTCTATAATATATTATATTGAATATAATATACTTATATTGTATGTAAAATATATTTCATACAACATATTTCATACAATATTTTCTATTCACACCCATTAATCGTAGCCGTTAGATGCGATCAAACCTAAGCCTCTCTTCTCTCCTTATGCGATCTCACTCTCTCATCTCAACTCTCTGATTCTCATTCGTCTCTCTCTCTCTCTCTCTCTCTCTCTCTCTCTCTCTCTCAACTCTCAAAATCGGCTTCTCTCTCACAGACCCGAATCGAACTCATCTCCTCCTCTCTCTCTCTCTATCAATCTAAGTTCTGTCTCTTCTCTCTCAACTCAACCTCCACCACGCTCACTCAACTCAAGCTCTTTCTCTCTCTCTCTCTCTCTCTCTCTCTCTCTCTCACTTGAGTTTGTAATATTGGTGCATTGCATTTTCCTTTTAGTTTGTAACTTTAATTAACTTTGAATTTGATTTTCTTTTGTGTTGTAATTTTAATTCATTTTGCATTGCATTTTCCTTTTGGTTTGTAACTTTAAAGAATTTGGAATTGGAATGCTTGAGAAGTTTAACTTTAATTGGAATGCTTGGAATTGAACTTTAATTTTCTTTAGGTTATGATGCTTGAGAAGTTGGATTTTTATGACACAAAAAGAACTTGCGGTTTTAAACCGCAAAACGCGGTCGGTTTGCGGTTTCAAAAATCACCATACCGCAAATAGTCGGTCGGTTTGCGGTTTGGGCAAAAAGTCGCGGTTACCGAACCGCAACCACCCCTAGTTTTTCCAATAAAACCATCGTTTTATTATCTTTAGTTTTTTGAAGAGTCAACAGTTATTACATAGTCAACCAATCTTTATTCTATTACATACATACTTCCTACCTATAATTAGAAATAACGGAGCTCACAAATTCTACTAATTTGATTTTAACTTCATTAATTTGTTCTTGAGTTGACTTAGCTCTGCCTTCTTGCACATTTTCCAAGTTGTTGGTGTCGGAAAAGGAAAGACCTGCACGAAAGAGACCCCAATACTCTTAAACATGAACTTGTTTAGCAGTAACCTAACCTTAGCAAAAAGATCCATGCAGCTATAGAATGACAACAGAACACAATTGGCATAATTGGCAAAGTACCTGTTCTTGTGGTGGCACCATAACAAATGAAAAATCAGAGATTCAGAAAATTAACAATGAAATTCCAAAATAATTAAAGTAAACAACAATAACAAAAAGTATTTTGGACCTGATGATGTTGTCGGTCCAAAAACAAACGGATCTAGTGAGGGATAGGTATGTTTTGCCTCATCTTTTTTGTCAGCTTCTTCTTGATTACGAAGGCCTTGTGGGACGGCTGTGCATATTTATAAAAAAACCCAAATGAGAAACTCACTTAAATCCCACGAAATTAGCACAATACATGAACAAACATATATATATATATAGACCGATTTCCATAAGTCTTTCTAGATCGAGTCGCTGTGTTTGATGAGCGAGTTGAGTGCCTGAGAGCGAGATCTTCTTTGAAGAAAGTGAAGGTCGAGATCTTTCAAATCAAATCTTTCAACCAGCTTTGATTCTCAAATACAGAACCTCCCTCTACATCTTATGAATCTGCGAAGACCTCAATCTCTCAACTCCTTCATTGATATCGATTTTTTGATGATTTTGTAGAGAGTTTCATGAGGGTGTTTTAGAGAGTGCAGGAGGGTTTCAAGGAGGGAGAGATAAGGTTTTCAGAGACGGGGGAAAATATGAAAATTTATCGAGCGCGAATTCACTTAAGTAACCTTTTTTTAGCGTGTTTTAAAAGACGAGGCTTATTAATGAGAGATAAGGTTTTCAAAGACGGGTGAAAATTTGAAAATTTGTCGAGCGCGAATTCACTTAAGCGGCCATTTTTTATCGTGTTTCAAAAGACGACACTTTTAAAAAAAACCGTCATCTTAACATATAATAGACGACCATTTTTCTTAAAAACCGTCATCTTTACTTCACAATAGACGACCCTTTTTTTAAAAAAACCGTCATCTTTACTTCATAATAGACGACCCTTTTCATATAAAAAGGGTCGTCTTTACTTAATAATAGATCATAATAGACGACCATTTTCATATAAAAACCGTCGTCTTTACATATAATAGACGACCTTTTTTTTATTTATACTTTCATTAAATACAACATAAGATTTTGTGCTATCCACTAGTGTAAATATTTTAAATTGAAGATCAAATTGAGTCATTGTATTCATATAGGGTCAAGGAGTGTAGCTGTAAAAAAATCATCAAAATCGGAGTTAAAATAGCCGTTAAATCTTGATTTTTCGTTTATAACCGTCGAAATGTTTTGTCCCGTTACTTGATCTCCGATTTTTTTTCTTCCGATTTTTGGCGTATATGATCTCGATGTGTAAACAAACAAGTTTGACGGTTGGATCGTTGAAACTAGTTTCGTAGAATGCGTATACCATCAAAACAATATATTCACTAACAATTAAGAGTTTATTTATACTTTCATTAAATATAACATAAGATTTTGTGGTATCCACTAGTGTAAATATTTTAAATTGACGATCGAATGCAGTCATTGTATTCATATAGGGTCAAGGAGTGTAGCTGTAAAAAATCATCAAAATCAGAGTTGAAATAACCGTTAAATCTTGATTTTTCGTTTATAACCATCGAAATGTTTTGTCCCGTTACTTGATCTTTGATTTATTTTTTTTTTCCAATTTTTGGCATATATGATCACGACGTGTAAACAAACAAGTTTGACGGTCGGATCGTTGAAACTAGTTCCGTAGAATGCGTATGCCATCAAAACAATATATTCACTAACAATTAAGAGTTTATTTATACTTTCATTAAATATAAAATAAGATTTTGTGGTATCCACTAGTGTAAATATTTTTAATTGACGATCGAATGCAGTCATTGTATTCATATAGGGTCAAGGAGTGTAGCTGTAAAAAATCATCAAAATCAGAGTTGAAATAACCGTTAAATCTTGATTTTTCGTTTATAACCGTCAAAATGTTTTGTCCCGTTACTTGATCTCTGATTTTTTTTTTTTCCGATTTTTGGCGTATATGATCACGATGTGTAAACAAACAAGTTTGACGGTTGGATCGTTGAAACTAGTTTCATAGAATGCGTATGCCATCAAAACAATATATTCACTAACAATTAAGAGTTTATTTATACTTTTATTAAATATAACATAAGATTTTGTGGTATCCACTAGTGTAAATATTTTTAATTGACGATCGAATGCAGTCATTGTATTCATATAGGGTCAAGGAGTGTAGCTGTAAAAAATCATCAAAATCAGAGTTGAAATAACCGTTAAATCTTGTTTTTAAAAAACCGTCATCTTTACTTCACAATAGATAACCCTTTTTAAAAACAAACCGTCATCTTTACATATACTAGACGACCCTTTTTTAAAAAACCGTCATCTTTACTTCATAATAGACGACCCTTTTATATGAAAAGGGTCGTCTTTACTTCATAATAGACGACCATTTTCATATAAAAAAGGGTCGTCTTTACTTTATAATAGGCGACCATTTTCATATAAAAAGGGTCGTCTTTACTTTATAATAGGCGACCATTTTGCATATAAAAAGGGTCGTCTTTACTTCATAATAGACGACCCTTTTCATATAAAAAGGGTCGTCTTTACTTAATAATAGACGACCTTTTTTTATAAAAAAAACCGTCGTCTTTTCATATAATAGACGACCCTTTTTATATGAAAAGGGTCGTCTTTACTTCATAATAGACGACCCTTTTCATATAAAAAGGGTCGTCTTTACTTCATAATAGACGACTCATTTTATAAAAAAAACCGTCGTCTTTACATATAATAGACGACCCTTTTTATATGAAAAGGGTCGTCTTTACTTCATAATAGACGACCCTTTTTATAAAAAAACCGTCGTCTTTACTTAATAATAGACGACCCTTTTTATAAAAAAAACCGTCATCTTTACATATAATAGACGACAGTTCTTTCAAAACAACCATGTCTTTACCAAAAAAAGGACACTTGATTTTTAAAAGACGACGCTTGTCATACCTGCTGTCGTTGTTTTTTGGTCAGATTTTAACTCTGAAGAAAAGCTTTTTAATAAGACAACGCTTTTTTATTTGTGTGCGTCGTTATAAAAAAATTCTCAACAATATCTCAATTTTTTAGTTGTTTAAGTCACTTATCCACGACGGTTTTTGTTACCGTCGTCTTTTTAAAAACAACGATGGTTTTTTGTTCTACCGTCGTCTTTTTTTGGTCGTCTTTTGCCCTTTTTGTAGTAGTGAGAAATTATCGAGATTAGTGGATGCTTGGTGTATGATGAGTTAAACTTCTAAAATATGACCATGAATCATTTAGAGGGGAGGGAGTTTGCAAATTTTGAGGAAGCAAAATGATTTTACTCAAACTATGGTCTTGCAATTGGTTTTAGCATAAGAAGAAGCCGTTTAAGACGTAGCGAGGGTGAGGTTGTGACAGGCAGACAATGGTTGTGCTCAAAAGAAGGGAGCATATCAAAGAAATGAACAAATAGAGAGGATATGGTTCGTACACTAAGGAAAAAGACTAGAGAGAATCGTCACACCGCATTTGCTGTGCAATATTGTCGTAAACGAGATGTTTATATTGTGAATAAATTTGTAAATGAGCACATTCATCGACTTGCTCACTCATGTGAGGTGCCTTTTCTTCACTCCCACCAATGTGTTAAGGAATCTGACATTGCCCAATCTATTTCTATGAGAAAATGTTCTAATTTAAAACAAGTTGGACATATGACTATATGGTTGACCAAGCAGATGGATACATGAACATGGGGTTCACAAGTAAGGATTTATATAACATGTTGGATTTCGAGCATTGACAAGTAGTATTGGATAGTGATACAAAAGCAGCAATAAGCTACATGAATGCGAAGGCAGTAGTGGACCCGGAATTTTTTTTGCATGTTTAGTGTAGATGAGGAGAATAAATTGGAAAATTTATTTTGAAGAGATTCTCATTCTTTACACGATTATTGTTGCTTTGGGGATGTGCTGATATTTGATAGTACGTACAAGACCAACTGATATGACAAGCCTTTAGTGGTGTTTGTTTTTGGTTGTTCATTTCTTGTTGATGAGACTACAGCTACTCCATTCGTATTTTACTTCTATGAAGGACAAGAAGCAATAATTTCCATTACCAAGTGCAGTGGATTTATGCAATCATTTTTTATTTGTCTATTTCGCGTAAGCACACAGTTAGAACATGCAATGCAACAGAAGAAGTTTGAAACCAACACACAGTTTGACAAAGTATAGCCGCGCGGCTATACTATTAAGTGGAATAAATTTTTTTAAAACACGGAGTATAGCCGCGCGGCTACACTATTAAACTTCTTAACATTAAGTATACTGTCAGTCAGCTGATTGGAAGGCAATCAATTAATGTCCAAGTTCATATGTAATTATTAGTGTTAAAGAATACACGAGTTCCACATCGAAAACTTAATAAAATAGAAAGTTTCATATAATAGCATAGTTAAATAAAAGTGTTGTGGTTTTAATATTTCTGTTCTAGGTAATATTATATTTAACAGAGTAGATTTTTGTTCATTATTTTAATTTAATGTATATTCTCATCATTTTTCTTAAAACTTGACATGTGCCTATAAACATAACCATAATTCCAATAACAGCATTATTCCAATACTGGGTCAACTGAATAATTCCATTGCAGTCAACCACTAAGCACAGTATTCATAGTCACTTCCAATTCCAATCAATCAAGCAACTCCAACAATAGTACTGATATATAGGACATTGCCTCGCAATTTCTCTATCAAAATTCAAAGGAAATTGTCTCATTTTAATTTAAAATGTCTTTTTTTTTTTTTTTTTGGTCTGAACCACGAGGGTGGCATCTTTAAGCCTTAACCACAATCTAGACTAATCCCCGCTCACACCGGGTCGGCCCGTAAAGGGTAAATTATTGGCCAAAGTGGTGACTCCATACAAGAGCAGGGATCGAATCCCTAACCTCTCTTAAGGAATAAGAGTGCCGAACCACTCACACCAACCACCTTACTTAATTTAAAATATGTCTTAACTTCCAGCAAAATAAATTTATTCTTGTGGTGTGTAGTGGACGACTTAATGGTCGCCATTTCAGTCAACTGAACATTCATTTAAATAAGTCACTGAAAGAAGTTGTGATTCAAGTCATGCATTAGCAGAAGAATTGTAGAAAGAAAAAAAATGGGAGGAGGCTTAATATTGAGGTACATGTGGATGGTGGGTTTGTTTGCAATTTTAGGCAATAATTGGGGAGCGGTGGAGGGGGCTGGGGAGTGCGGGCAGCTGGACCCGGAGGTGCTGATCTACAAGCTAGCATCTTGTGCACCCTCCTCACAGGATAAGAGCGTGGAGGTTCCTCCCAAGTGCTGTGGTCTGATGCAGAAGATCCGCACAAGCTGCCTTTGTGCCATCATCCTTTCTAAAGAAGCCAAGAGCCTTGGGCTCAACCCCGCAGTTGCCAGCACCGTTCCTAAACGCTGCAAAATTGCTGGACGTCCTAGGGGTTACAAGTGCGGAGGTATGTATGTCATCTGCATTTTATTAACTTAATTAACGGTTCAGATTCATAATTTAACAATTTACCAAAGTCAATTTAGTCATGGCTGCTTTGCTTGCGTAATTCTTGACTTTTAAAACTTTTCATATTTGTGATCTGCAGCTTATGTGGTGGAATGACTGAGAAGACCATTGGGTCATGGTGCGCGGCAGCTATGGTTCTCAAGTAACTTAATGATATGCTAATCTAGCTTACAATGTTTAATTAGTATAATTAACCTTGAAGAAACTTACTGTTGATAAATAAAAGGTTTTGATTCATGTGGTTTATCACTTTTATTATTAAAGTTCTCGTGATTTCAATTTTAAAGGAATTGTTGTTACTTTGTTGAGGAGCATTTTGATCCAAAAACAAAGACCGGAAAAACAAAAAATAAAGAAAAAAATTAAAAAGAAAAAGAAAGGGAAAAAGAATGTGGCAATTCCTCATTTGAGCCCTCATGGCACCTCCCAAGAAATCAAAGAAAAGCAAGAAAGACAGGAAATTGAAGAAAAACTTAAGCTTCGTTCCAATCGAGCCTAAAGCCGTAGACTCTAACTGGTGGGGTAGTTTCTTCAACCCAAGGTTTTCCTTTTCGCTAAGCTCAGTCTCCAATTACTCTGCTTCCTGCTTTTTAGTGGAATGCTTTCAGATTACTTGTAGTTTTAACTAAATTATCTTTATATTTTGTTTATTTTGGAAAATCTATGATGCACAGACATCTAGAACAGGTGGTGGATTTTCTTATGTAATGTTAAATTCAGCAATGATGTTCATAATTAGAGCTCAAAACCTATAAATTGTGCTTTTCTTCAGTTAGGCTGTTAGTAAAATCGGCCTAGGCGGGTCTAGGCAGGTCCTTTGTTTTCCTGACCTTAGCTCAATTATGCAATCGCTTCAATTTCTGATGGCCGCTATACGAAAACTGGCTTTTGATTAAGTGTTTTGCATCCTGAAAAGAGAAAGATGTGGTTGAAAAGTTATTACTAGAGGGAGCAATAGAGATTTTAGCCTGTAAAAGTAGTATGTAATTGTTAGGAATCTGGTTTGGCCTAAGGTGGATGAGTAGTTGGAAATCCTGACTGAATCAGACTTGGGGAATATACAGACACAGAAACACATAGTTGGGCTTTGCTGCTTGTTATATGGAAGCAAGTTTTTCTGTCTTCCTATTTCCGTTTTTATAGATTTTTTCAACTTTTTTTTCGAGTTGATTTCTGTTTTGAACTTTCCATGATAACTTGACTTTATTCTGTTTTGGTGATGTAATTCATCTGTGCATATTCTTCACTATGCAATGATGAGGAGGAAGGTTTTAAGTATTTCTTTAGGGTCTCTAAGAAGACTTTTGACTATATCTGTTCCCTTGTAAGAGAAGAACTTGTGTCGAGGCCGCTGTCAGGTCTCATCAACATAGAAGGAAGGCTTCTTAGCGTTGAGAAACAGGTTGCATTGCCCTCAGAAGGTTGGCATCTGGTGAGTCTCAAGTCTCAGTGGAAGCTGCCTTCAGGGTAGGCCAGTTCACAGTTTCTCAGGTGACTTGGAGATTCATTGAAGCATTGGAAGAACGTGCCAAGCACCATCTCAAGTGGCCTGATTCCAACAGAATGGAAGAAATAAAGTCCAAACTTGAAGAAGCCTTTGGATTGCCCAATTGTTGTGGAGCCATAGATACACACGTCATTATGACCCTTCCTACCGATTAAACATCAGACGATTGGTGTGACCTGGAGGACAACTACAGCAGGCTCTTGCAGGGAATTGTTGACCATGAGATGAGGTTTCTTGAAAGTTGTAACTGGTTGGCCTGGGGGCATGATGGTGTCTAGACTTTTAAAGTGTTCAGGATTTTTCAAGCTCTGTGAAGGTGGACAGCGTTTGAATGAAAATGTTAGAACTTTATCTGGAGGAGTGAGATTAGAGAATACTTAGTTGGTGGGGTTGGCTATCCTCTGCTTCCCTGGCTCATAACTCCTTATGAAAGCAATGGCCTCCCAGCTTCCATTTCCGCTTTCAATGCCGTGCATGGGGCTGCAAGGTCACTTGCAGTAACGGCATTCTTGCAGTTAAGGGGCACTTGGAGAATCCTTAACAAGGTCATGTCACATGTGGAGACCCAATAAGCGGAAACTTCCGAGCATCATCTTGGTATGTTGTTTACTTCACAATATAAGAATTGACAGTGGAGATACATTATAACCAGATGTTGCTTTATCTGGTCATCATGACTCGGGATATGGCGAACAATGCTGTAGGAAAGTTGATCCGTTGGGGAGGACTATGAGGGATATCCTAGTGAAACACTTGCTGCACAGCAAGCAGACCGCTGCACCAAAGTGATTCTTGTTCTGCCAGTCTGGTTTGGTTTAAATGAGTTGGAAGTTTGGAACGGTTTCAATCTGTAAAAGTATTTGCTTTGGCAATTTCACCGGCACCAGCCATACATGACATGAAATGCTGAATTGATTCTCTTATTTCACATTGACTTGCATAAAAGAAATGTATGTATGTTTTTGACAGACTCTGAATCAGCCATCTTTGTATGGCGGATTGGAAAGTCGAATGGAAGCTCATTTTGTCAGAGTCAACGATAACTTGTAACACCAAAGAACAGGGCCGTCCTTGAGATTTTGAGGGCCCTGTGCGAAACATAAATTGGGGCCTCACATAATCTAATACGAAAATACTATATAAAAAAATGGTCAATCACAAATGAAAGAGTAGTCGCACACAAATGTCATTAACAAATTAGATTATATTGCATTAAACACAAAAGCAACAACAAAAACATACTGACTATCCAAAAATCATTCACATTGTATTTGTTGTCTTTATTTGAAGAATTAAAACTATTACGAGAGCTTTTTCCCCAAAAGAAAAAAAAAACACAGCCAATACAATACTAATGTCTGAAAATTGATCTTCTTGAATTTTTAGAAGAGAAATCATCAATCAAATGTTCATAATCAAGTTTTTCTAGAAGTTCACTTTCAATTGAAATCAAAGCTAGTCCGTTTAATCTTTCTTGCGACATAGTTGTCGCAAGTATGATTTTAACAATTTTAATTTTGAAAAACTTCTTTCTGCAGATGCAACAGTAATAGGAATAGTCAATAGGATTCTATATGCAATGAATGCATTTGGAAAACAATTTAATCTTTTCAAGAAATTTAATGTTGTAGTAGCTGTGATATTTTCTTTTGGTAAAAGCTCCCGTAAAACTTTCAACTCAACAAATAAATCCTCCCCATCGACATCAGAAAACTTGTCATTTTTCAAAATGCTTTCCAAATGACTGTAACAATTCTTCAAATTGCAATCATCCAATGAATTTAACTTCTCTGAAGTAAACAAAAACCAAAAAATATTCTCATACTCTTGATATTGTTGAAACCTTCTCTGTAAAGAACCAATAGCTTGATCCACTAAATACAAGAAATAATCAATTCTAAACTTTTCTTCAGCTGATTCAGGAACTGATTGGGATGGCTCACAAGTATTCTCATCAAAATGTTTTTTTCTACGAATTTTTCGCTTCTCAGGAAACACCGGGTCAATTCCTATGTTAGTAGCAATTTCTTTAGCAGTACGCATAGCTTCTGTGAACCCATTTTCTCTATACTTTTCAAAAAAGGTAATCAACCCTTTCACTTTATCAATAGCAACATCAATAAGCATGTCCCCAGATTGTAAGTTTTTGCTAACTACATTGACAGCACCTAATATATCATACCAAATTACCATCCCCAATAAGAACTCAAAATTTCCAAGTTCATATGTTGCCAAAGAATTAGCTTCACTTGTTATTTTGGAGTCACTGTCACTTTCTGCTAACTGAAGTAAAGCTTCTCTTAAATTTGGAGCTTGGAATCTTATTGCTCTTACACTTTCAATACGACTTTCCCATCGTGTAACTGACAATGATTTCAGAGTTAAGTGTTTAACATTATCTTTCAATATCTTCCACCGCTTTGTAGAATTAGCAAACAATGTATAAATACGTTGTATGACTCCAAAAAAATCTTTTGCTTTTCCACAAGAGTTTGCAATATCACAAAGTGTTAAGTTAAGACTATGACAACCACAAGGTGTGTACAATGCTCTAGGATTTACATCCAAAAGTCTTCTTTGGACACCTTGGTATTTCCCATTCATATTTGATCCATTGTCATAGCCTTGTCCTCTCACATTATCAATATCAAGCTTAAGTTTTTGCAACACCGTTTGCAACTCTTCAAAAAGTCCTTGTCCTGTTGTATCATTCACAATCAAAAATTCCAAAAAGAATTCTTCAACCTTTATTGGATTAGTAGAGACATCCACACATCTTACTATCAAACTCATTTGTTCTTGGTTGCTAGCATCTGGAGTACAATCCAGAATCACAGAAAAATATTTAGCTTCTTCAATCTTTTTAATGATTGCACTTTTGAGTTCAGAAGCTAACAAAAGTATCAATTCATTTTGAATCTTATGACTAAGATAATGATAATGAGTCTCTTTATCATCCATACGTCGAAGATGCTCCTTCATAACTGGATCCCACTCTGCAATCATTTCCACTTGGCCCATAAAATTTCCATTGTTAATATCATGGATCTTCTCATTACTTCCACGAAAAGCCAAACTATATTTTCCAAGATATTTCACAATTGAAATTAATCTTTTTAATAAGTTCCTCCAATGCTCTTTCTCTTTCTTGATTCGGTTTTGAACAACTCCATCAATTGTTTTATTTTTCTGCAATCTAATACGAAAATCAATCCAAGTGCTCATATGATTGATATGTTCAATACTTGTCTCATGCTCTTTAAGTCTGCCACTAAGATGTATCCAATCTTTAAATCCCTCATTTGCTAACTGACTTTTTGTATCCCTTTTTTAAATAACTTACAACAAAAACAAAATACTTTGTTAAGATCCTTTGAATATACTAGCCAATCTCTATCATGTTGCTCTCCATTTTTGGCAAATGACGAGTGTAAAATGTTGAAGAGAAACATCTATGTAAATGATCTTTAGGACCTTTTCCTATTAATAGCTCTCTTACAGGACCTTTTTCCACTAATAGGTCACGGAATTTGGGATCAATATTATCCCAATTTCTTGGATCATAAATATCCAATGGAATGGATTGGCTTGGTTCTTCATTGAATAAATCAGTGACGTTCTCATTGTTATCATTTTCTATGTCTAGATCTTCAACATCTTCACTCTGATCATCAATATCAGCATTTTCATTATCATCATTCTCATTCTGCTCAGCATTACCTACACATTCATCCATATTGTTTTCAATATCTTGCAATTCCTCAACATCATCTTGTTGTTGTTCATTGGAAATATTTTCATCAATTGTAGCATGTGATTCTTTAACAATGAATCTATCAAGAGCTCCTCTTTGAGATTGAGTCAATTCCTCGATTTTTCTTTTTCTAAGTTTTTTAGTATATCCAAAAATGTATTTTCTAATAGGTGGCATGTTTAGATTACAAAGAAAAATTCCAAAACCCTATAACCTGGAAGAAAACCCCAGCAAGAAATAGATAAATATTTCTACAAACTATATTCTCATATAACCAATCATCAACATGATAATAATTTAATAAAATAAGTCATGTAATATATAGAATAGATTGAAATTCATATACATACCTGAATTTGAATTGAGATTTGAATCTGACTATTTGATTTTGAGTGGTCTTTATGAATTTAGGAATTAGGATTTTCTCTTTTTGGTGTTGAAATTCCTGAAATTGAAAGAATAACAAAAATTGTCAAAGAATTGAACAAAGAATCAAAGAGAGATTGATAAATGATGATGATTACTTACCAGAAAATTAGACTTTAAAGAGAAAGAAGAAGCTATGAAGTTTTTCTTGTTTTGTTTTGAATGAAGAAAGACTTTCTTGGAGTTGGAGGAGAAACCTCGACTTTAGCAAGAATCGAACACTGGCCCTTCTGTTATATGGATATGCGCTCCATCCAACCTCGCCAGACACGCTCTTATGCAAATACTTAGCACGATAAACTATATATACAATTCTTATAATATTAAAATATATATATATAAAGAATTTTTTTTTCCGGGGCCCTTAAGAATCGGGGGCTCTGTGCGGTGGCGCCACTTGCACCACCCTAGGGCCGCCCCTGGCAAAGAAGTTTAAAGCCAAAGATATCCCGCAAAAATAATACATTTTTATTTTAAGCTGCGGCATACAACTCGCTAGCAACAAAAAGTAAGACAAGCAGCAATATATGTAAAAGAAAAATAATATGATAAACAAAACAAACACAATCAGAGTGAGTTTCCTTTGATTAGAAGATGGGGCCTGGCATGGCATGTACAGCAGGATCTCAAAACTAATGCCTGACCCAATACTCCTCTCTATAAAATATGGCAAAACAAGTAGAGCTCTCTAAAAAGAAAAACCTTATGGACAATGAGACAAAACTAATGCCTCATCATTGCTTTAAAACTATACCATGGGACCATGAAATTCCATTTGCTTCAATCTCCCTTGGTTGGGGGCTGCATGCATGCACAGAAGGGCCCTTTCTTGCGTTTCTGGTTGGTTCTATTTCCCTCAGAAGAACTCTTGTTTTCCGCTCCGTGATCCTTGTTGATCCTCTGCTTTCCTTTTCAACATCAAGTTTCAGAAGAAGAAATTGCAGTTTCTGCAACTCCAACTGTAGCCGCCCAATTTTTTCGGACCCTCTTTTTGCTTGCTCTGAAAGTCTCATTCGTCTCACAGACTCACACTCCCACTTTCATCCGACACTACCCCAGAAGCCCCATCAGAGAACAGAGGACCATCTACAACGTTCTTCATCAATTTTTGATTGACATCAAACAACTTAGTGATGGCCTCGTCAGCTTCTTCCAGCTGCCCCTTCACGTTTTCAAATTCAATACCTTTGCCCTTTTTGCTCTTTTCAGTAATCTCCACCTTCCTCTTCAGGTCTTCCACGGTTAATTGAAGGTTTGTCAACTTTTGTACATCAGAATCAAGTCTTTCTAGAATCCTTTTTCTTGTTGCCTTCTTGACGGGGCTTTGTAAATCTCTTAGAGATCTCTAATTTGTCCACGCCCAATTCCTTCTCAGCCAATGATTCTGAAGAGGAATATTTATTCTTGTGTTCCTTTACTGCTTCAGTCTGACTGTGGTCAGTTGGTACAGCGGCCACCTTCTGGCCTTTGCCAACCATCAAATCAATGCTGGCATCCTGGTCAGTGGTTTCCCGCAACTCAAGCATCTGACCATCAGCCTCTATGGTGTCTCTTCTGCTTATCCCGTAGGATGAATACTCTGATATCTGATCAAGAATTATGTCTTTTGTCAGAATTTCATTTCCTGAGCCAGATATTTCACGCTTCTTCATAGTGTTACCAACCCAATCCCCGAATTTCTTTTCTACCTGATTTGCGGAAAAATGCCTTTCCTTTTCCACCTTTGCCTTTTCAATAGCTTTAATTCTTCTTTGTAAATCCTGTAAGTCCGAAACACCATGCGATACAGTGGCCACTTGATCTCCATCCAAATGAGAGCTTTCAGCATGCAGAAAATCATCCTGGATACAAGTGGAATATAGATGTGTCAAATTCAAATGATATCCAAAATCGCATGCACCATTGAACTATTGAAATCAAATGCAACATGCCATAAGCCATAAGCCATAAGCTGAACAATTTCATGTGCAGCCCAATGTAGACAGAAACCAGCTTACTTTCCGTAAAATTTCCCAAAATTGAAGTACCACTTTTATTATAAATATATATATGAAATTTGAGGCCTCAAAAGTAAAATAGAAGGAAGTTCAAAAGAGAATCCTGGAGCCACAAACAACTTGCATAATTCTGAAGATAAACCATATATTCAAATACTGGCTCCGCAATTCATCTAATATAAAAAGCAAGTCTTTCAAAAGACTTTCTAGCTAGAAGACCATACACGATGGCATTGAAGCAAAGAACATAATTGCATTAGTGAGAACTCATGGGTGCATGTCTAGATCATTTTTGAAGGGTTCATACTGGTTCAAAAGAGGACAGAAAATGTGCAGGACCAATCAAAAACTGCTAACCCATTATGGATAAGGAAATTAATGGAGTAAAACTTTAAGTTCCAGATAGAAAAAAAGAAGAAAGTATTGAAGCTTTAAAAAATGGATCATCACCTCAGTCCAATTTCCCATTGCAGAGGGAATGTATAAACAGACATGGAGATTACCTCTGATTCTTCTGTGTCTAGTTTATGAGATGTGGCGTCTGCAAGCACATGCTTCTCAGGTGCTGTTGTACACTCCTTCAAAGAGATGACACCTGGAATATGCCTAGCCAACTGAGCTTGTAGCCCTGATAAACGAAAATCAAGGAAAAAAAATTGACAAAAAAAAAAAGAAGAAGAAGAGATGCCATACTATTTATTAAAATATATTATATTTAAAGCGTACAGCCGCGCGGCTATACTATTTATTAAAAAAGAACAACAAAGACCAAAAAAGGCTATACAAGCTTTACATTTCCCTCGCTGCCTGGCTCGCTTCACTGAATCGCACTTCCCATCAAAGTCTTCAAGTTCAAGGCCAAAAAAGAGGTGAGCAATTCCTCATTTTAGCTCTCGTGGCGCCTCCCAAGAAATCAAAGAAAAGCAAGAAAGATAGGAAATTGAAGAAAAAGCGTTCCAGTCGAGCCTAAAGCCGCAGCTCTGACTGGTGGGATAGTTTCTTCAACCCAAAAAAGAGGTGAGCAATTACTCTGCTTCCTGCTTTTTAGTGGAATGCATTCAGATTACTTGTAGTTAGGCTGTTGGGAAAATCGGCCTAGGCGCTAGGCGGCCGCCTAGGCGGGTCTAGGCGGGTCCATTTTTTTTTTCTCGACTTTAGCTAAATTATGAACTCGCTTCAATTTCTGATGGTCACTATAAGAAAACTGGCTTTTGATTATGTGTTTTGCATCCTGAAAACAGAAAGATGTGGTCGAAAAGTTACTGCTAGAGGGAGAAATAGAGATTTTGGTTTTTACCTATAACGACCATTTTTTCTAATTAATGCCTGAATTTTCTGGTGGATATATATTGTCAGATAGGAAAGCTGAAGAAGGGGCTTAATCCAATGTCCTTTGGAGACCTTCTGTTTGTGTCTCCTTATCCGACAACAGCTTTCAAAACTGAAGTCATAGCTCTCGCCGTAAGTAATTAACATAATTCTTTAATTACTGATGTTGGTTAGGCCAGTTGATCACGAGAAAGAACATGTTGTATTGCAAACCGTTCTTAATTATAACAATTAATGGATTGTGGGTTTTCCTAATTGCTATGTGCAGGAAGGAATAGCAGTAGGAAGAAGCTTTTCCATATTCAGGAATTACCACATTGATGGGAACAAAGAAATAATTGCCATTGGGATGATGAACATTGCTGGTTCTTGCACTTCTTGCTACCTCACCACAGGTTAATCACTCATCATACACATTTAATACTAATTAAATTAAGGGGTTTAATCTTAATTAGATTCATTTCATGTTGCTAATTAAGCGAAATTTTTTCATCAATTTTCAGGGCCGTTTTCCAGATCAGCAGTTAACTACAATGCAGGATGCAAGACGGCAATGTCAAATGTTGTCATGGCAATTGCGGTTATGTTCACATTGTTGTTCCTCACTCCTCTGTTCCATTACACTCCCTTGGTTGTGCTGTCTGCTATTATAATAGCCGCCATGCTCGGCCTCATAGACTATGAAGCTGCAATTCACCTCTGGAAGGTTGATACGTTTGACATTGTTGTCTGCATGAGTGCCTATATCGGCGTCGTTTTTGGCAGCCTTGAAATTGGACTAGTCTTAGGGGTACGTACGACTATATGTCACACCAGTAAAAAGTTATTGTGTGTGACAATAACACCATATCAACAACTTAACATTACTTATTAGAACTAATATTTCTTTTTTCTTGTGTGTACGTTGCAATATCTGTGATCAGGGAACTTTTGTTTCTGGCAAGGCCAAGGACTTTTGTTCAGGGAAACCTTCTGAATTCCATGGTTTACAGAAATGTTGAGCAGTATCCCAATGCAAGCAATGTTCCTGGAATTCTCATACTTGAGATTGATGCTCCCATTTACTTTGCAAATACCAACTACTTAAGAGAAAGGTACTAATTAATTAAACCTGAACACACTCTTGCATGTTATAAGCTTATTATTGATTGTGTAAACCAAGCTGCTTCCATCCCTTGGAGCATTAAGCTGCTTATTCAGGATATTATCTTGTTGTGTTCCATTTGTGAGAAAATGGCTTGTAAGCATGTGTTTAGGGAGGCTAATTTTACGATTAATGTTCTTGCCAACTTGGGGCACGAGCTTATTCCGTTTAAGTTGTGGGAGAATGGGCTACCTTTGAAATATTCTCTTCCGTTTTATTTTGATCTTTTTGTTTTCTGACTGGGTCATGGGGGAGGGAAAGGACCTCAATCACTGAGCTAAACCCAAGCAAGGACACATGCCATTATTGCTTTTAAGAATAATAAAGCAATGAATCAGTGAATTGTTCTTGTACTTACACCAGTGTTTTAAATTTAATACAAGAATAATGTGACTCAAACTGTAATTTAGTCAACTAAATCTAACTTTAGTCTTAGAAGACCAGTAATCTGAAGTTTCAAAACTTAGACACTTACATTGGCGAAGCCATGAATTTTGTCAAGCGAGGTCATAACATACCTACTAATACCAAGAGGTGCAATGCAACGGCATATATACATATAGACATAGCCTAGGTATAAAAAGAGAGATTTTTGTATGTGGTAACTAAGTAAATTCAATAAGTAAAGAATTATAAATGTAGAACTGTTTGGCGTTGGAGTTTTATTGGTCAGCAAATGATGACTTGGGTTTGAGCAACGTGTCCTTGCCAAGATTGGGCTGCAAATCTTATAAAGTTGGCCTAAGCAGCCAACCATGCCGTTCTTGGAGAGGACTCAGAGGAGCCTAATGATGGTGCCAACATGCAGAGACAGAATAGTTAAGAAACAATCAACAACTTCTTTGCTCACACTAGGGTTGGAGGTTGCTGCCATATTGAACTAGTGATGAAGAAGACATAGTCTACCAGCATATTGCAATATTTGTTTGGTATTGCCTAATTATAGATTGATAATTGAAGCACTCAAACGTTGCCTTTATTGCAGTGAACCTCAACATTGTGTATGGTACAGGGCATTGTGCCAATGAAACTCAACATTGGAACTTGGTCTTCATCAACACGCATCTAGAGCTTGATCTCTATTTCTCTCACCCTTTTAGGACTTTAGGGAGCCACTTAGTAGATTCTTTGGGAATGCGCTTGAGATTGTTTTTGTAATTGATGTAGTAAAGCCCGAATCGTAAGGTATAGACATATCTTGAGGCTTCTTTGGAGCTAAAGGATCGTTGAGGTAGCAGATTGGCTTCTTTGGAGTTGCAGGGTCGTTTTTACCATATCTTGAGGTATAATAATTGATGCCAACAAATCAAAGGAACCCTTCAACAATCTTCTCTCTTCCTTAGTGAAAATGGGCAGCCTTTCCTTGACCAAATGTCTCACGTTCTTTGGATAATCTCCATATACCAATGGCTCCGTGTACCATCCAAGTTCAAAGTCCAAATTTCTCTTTACTGCAGCTCTGTCTTCTGTTGATTCTGAGTAGGACTCCACATATTCTCCTAAAAGACTAATTCCAATTTGTCCACCTTGTTTCTCTGTAAAGCTCAACAACATGGGCTAGGACTCCTAGGAGAAGGCTATGGCTCACAATGTAAGGTTCAGTGACTGAATTGCCTTCCCTGCAAGGTCATATCCCAATTTGGCAATGATCAACGGCTTGTTGATTGCGATCCAATTTTTTACCCTATCTCCAAATGTTCTAAAACAGATTTCAGTGTAAGCCTTGAAATCATCCACAAAGGAACACATTGGTGAGAACTGCATTGGATTCCAATGATGCCTTCAGCAATTTTAGACCCTAAGAATTCATGAAAAGAAAATCATCATTTTGAATAAGATAAAAATACCTCCAACCAAAATGAAAACAAAAAGAACGCAAACCTCATCCATGCCTAGATGAACGATCCTCTCTTCAAGGGTACCAACTTCCTTAACATTGAACTTGTTCAGCATCACGATATGGTAGACATAGGCTTCACTTCCAAATTATCCATTATAATGTTTGTAACATCTTTCACATACCCTCGCCTACCACCACAAGATGAATCGCGTATAGCCACACGGATATACTATTTTAATATATTGTATTTAAACATATAGCTGCGTTGCTATACTATTAATTGAAATAAAAATTTAAAAAAACACGGAGTATAGCCGTGCGGCAATACTATTAATGTAGGAAAAATTACAAAGCGGAGTATAGCCGACCGGCTATACTATTTATTTAAAAAAAATTAAAAACACAGCGCTCTTTTAATATATTGTATTTAACGGTATAGCCGCACGGCTATACTATAAATTGGAATTAAAATTTAAAACATGGAGCACAGCCGGGCGGCTAGACTATTAATTTAGGAAAAAAATAAAAAAAATGGAGTCTAGCAGAACGGCTATGCTATTAATTTTAAAACTTTTCAAAAAAACGCGGCTATACGATTTATTTATTTTTTTTAAAATAGAAAAATGGACGGGGTATAGCCTATTTATTATAAGAAAAGGGACCCGAGTATAGCCGATACTCTTAATTTCAGGAAAAAAAAGGAGCCTACACCGTTTAAATATAAAATATAATATTTAAATAGTATAGCCGCTCGGCTATGCTATTTATTTAAATACTGAAAAAAGAGGCCAAAAAACGCTATACAGGCTTTACATTCCCCTCTCTGCCTGGCTCGCTTCACTGAATCATACTCCCCATCAAAGTCTTCAAGTTCAAGGCCAAAACAGAGGTGGGCAATTCCTCATTTGAGCTCTCATGGAGCCTCCCAAGAAATCAAAGAAAAGCAAGAAAGTTAGGAAATTGAAGAAAAACTTAAGTTTGGTTTAAGTTAGGAAATTGAAGAAAAACTAAAGCCGCAGACTCTGACTGGTGGGATAGTTTCTTCAACCCAAGGTTTTTCTTTTCACTAAGCTCAGTCTCCTATTACTCTGCTTCCTGATTTTTAGTGGAATGCATTCAAATTACTTGTAGTTTTAACTAAATTATCTTTATATTTTGTTTGTTTTGGAAAATCTATGTACAGAGACATCTAGAACAGGTGGTGGATTTTGTTCTGTAATGTTAAATTCGGTAATGATGTTCATAATTGGAGCTCAAAACCTATAAACTATGCTTTTGTTCAGTTAGGCTGTTGGGAAAATCGGCCTACGGGCTAGGCGGCCGCCTAGGCGGGTCTAGGCGGGTCCATTTTTTTTTCTTGACTTTAGCTAAATTATGAACTCGCTTCAATTTCTGATGGCCGCTATAAGAAAACTGGCTTTTGATTATGTGTTTTGCATCCTGAAAACAGAAAGATGTGGTCGAAAAGTTATTGCTAGAGGGAGCAATAGAGATTTTAGCCTGTAAAAGCTTTTTGTATTTTGTATTTTGGTTTTTACCTATAATGACAATTTTTTTTAATTAATGCCTGAATTTTCTGGTGGATGTATATTGTCAGATAGGAAAGCTGAAGAAGGGGCTTAATCCAATGTCCTTTGGAGACCTTCTGTTTGTGTCTCCTTATCTGACAACAGCTTTCAAAACTGGAGTCATAGCTCTCGCCGTAAGTAATTAACATAATTCTTTAGTTACTGATGTTTTTTAGGCCAGTTGATCACAAGAAAGAACATGTTGTATTGCAAACCGTTCTTAATTATAACAATTAATGGATTGTGGGTTTTCCTAATTGCTATGTGCAGGAAGGAATAGCAGTAGGGAGAAGCTTTTCCATGTTCAAGAATGACCACATTGATGGGGACAAAGAAATGATTGCCATTGGGATGATGAACGTTGCTGGTTCTTGCACTTCTTGCTACCTCACCACAGGTTAATCACTCATCGTACACATTTAATACTAATTAAATTAAGGGGTTTAATCTTAATTAGATTCATTTCATGTTGCTAATTAAGCGAAATTTTTTCATCAATTTTCAGGGCCATTTCCCACGTCAGCAGTTAACTACAATGCAGGATGCAAGACGGCAATGTCAAATGTTGTCATGGCAATTGCGGTTATGTTCACATTGTTGTTCCTCACTCCTCTGTTCCATTACACTCCCCTGGTTGTGCTGTCTGCTATTATAATAGCCGCCATGCTCGGCCTCATAGATTATGAAGCCGCAATTCACCTCTGGAAGGTTGACACGTTTGACTTGTTGTCTGCATGAGTGCCTGTATCTGTGATCAGGATACTTTTGTCTGTGGCAAGGCAAGGACTTTTGTTCAAGGAAACCTTCCGAATTCCATGGTTTACAGAAATGTTGAGCAGTATCCCAATGCAAGCAATGTTCCTGGAATTCTCATACTTGAGATTGATGCTCCCATTTACTCTGCAAATACCAACTCCTTAAGAGAAAGGTACTAATTAATTAAACCTGAACACACTCTTGCATGTTATAATCAAATTTAAAAATAATAATTTGGAAGTTGACCCAATGTCCTACTTGTTTTCAGGATTACAAGGTGGATAAATGATGAGGAAGATAGGATCAAATCTGCAGGGGAAAGTAGCTTACAATATGTGATATTGGATATGACTGGTAACTAAGGGAAACAAATAGTGCATATGTATATAAAGAAAATTAATGAGACATTTTTTACCCTGAAATTAATTTGTTTTCTGGTTTAATTTGCAGCTGTTGGTAACATAGACACAAGTGGGATAAGCGTGTTTGAAGAGGTCAAAAAGCTTGTTGACAGAAGGGGGCTCCAGGTTCAAAAATCTGCAACAGTCTCTTTCAATTTATTGAATATTTCCTTCCAAATTTTTATTTCATCTGTTTATATAACTCTGTAATTTTGTTCCCATCTGTGTTTAGCTTGTACTGGCGAACCCAGGAAGCGAGGTGATGAAGAAGATGAACAAGTCAGAGTTGATTGAGAAAACATGTCAAGGATGGATTTATCTCACAGACTGTGAGTCACGGTTGCAGAGGCTGTTGCAGCATGCAACTTCATGCTTCATTCCACCAAGCCCAACCCTGGCAAAGATCAAGAACCAGCTGCATGGAACAACGTTTGATGGCTTTGGCTGGCTACAATGTGAATTTATGTATCAGAAATCAATATCCACATAAATATGAAGATTCATTTGAATTAAGGAGAAATGAATTTCAGGAAACAACGTTAGATGTTAATTTCAGGAAAAAAATTTTAAAAAGGGAGTATAGCCGTGCAGCTATACTCTTTTAATATATTATATTTAAACAGTTTCGCCTCGCGGCCATACTTTTTGCTTTTAGAGAAGAAGAAAGCAGAATCTGATCTCTTTGTATCAGTGTTGAGACAAAGCTGGAGTTCAGCTAACCAAATCAACTACTAGTTAGTGCACAGAGTGTGAAAATGAAAGAGAAGTTTAAAGTCCAAAAGCAGGCGAATGCCATTACATTACATATATACACAGCCGGGTCTTACTCTTATTACACCGGAGAAGACCTCCAAAATAACAACACTGTAAAACAAAGGGATGCATCATCCCTATTCAAAAACAAACATCCCCATATATACAAGCTTCAAAATGCCAACTCCAGTACCACTTCATGATCCATTCACCATTCCATTTTTTAATTTTTTTTAATTTAGGACTTCATTCTAAGCCTTAAAATGGGTCTTTTTTTTTTAAACGCTTAAGCATATGCTGTCCTTCTCCTCTGTCCTCAATATTGCCTGAATGGCTACCACCAACAGCGCTACTGTGAGTTTGAAGCTCCTGATTGACACAAAAAGCAACAAAGTTCTGTTTGCTGAAGCAAGCAAGGAAGTTGTGGATTTTCTCTTCACTCTTCTGTCCTTGCATTTTGCAACTGTGACTAGGCTCCTCCTCTCTAATGGTGGCATGGTTGGTTGCTTAGGTAAACTTTACGAGAGCCTCGAAAATCTCAGTGACACATACATGCAACCCAATCTTAACGAAGACTCCCTGCTGAAACCCAAGACAACAATTTCTGGCGCTAACATCCTTCAATTGCCAGCCAACAATGACTCGAATGCGCCTAAACGGTTCTACCTTTGTGTAAATTGCAAGCGCCATATTTCTGATAGTCCTGTAACACCTTGTCCAACCTGCATTTCACTCAAAATATCCACCCAGGTGTTTTATGTTGCTCCTCCACCAGAACCTACTGGAGTGACATGCGGCAACATTAAGGGAGGATACGTCAAGAGTGACGTTATGTACATGACAATGGATGATTTGGAAGTGAAGCCTATGTCTACTGTATCAAGTATCACATTGCTTAAAACATTGAACTTTAAGACGGTTGATGCTTTTGAAGAGAAGGTGGTTGATCTTGACATTAAGGAGGTTTGATCTGTTTTGTAAAATTTGTTTTGTTTACAATACATAATGTTCTCTATCTGTGTCTATTGATTGATACTACATATTTTGTTTGTGCTTTTGCTTCTTAGGGCTTGAAGTTGGTGAAGGCATCGTTGGAGTCAAAAACCGCCATTACAAATGTTTTCCTTGGTAATAAAGTGCATGAAGGTTTCAGCTTTGGTCCTCTAAAGAAATTGAGCTTTTGGAGGTTCATTTTAGTTTGTGGATTGGCATTAACTGTATTGGCTTACATTGGATTATTTCCACTTCGGATCTTATTGGTAACAAATATTATACCGCAAGATATGGTAAAAACGACCCAACAAGTCCAGGGAAACCAATCTGCTATCCCAATGATCCTTTTGCACTATCGTTGATACAAAAATGAACCAGGAGAACTGATCGTGTGGCTGAAGTAAACTTGCTCATCTACACTGCTCAGGATAAATGTGGACTTTATGAAGCACTGACTCTCTAAGGCATACTGTTTTGTTTTTCTGTTGATTTTATGTTTTGGGCTTCCATTTTTCTTTTCGGCATGATCAAATCTCAGACCAGTTGGCAGGAGACCAACTTTTATAACAGTTCTCTGTTTTTTTTTTTTTTTTTTTTTTTCCATTTGGGCAGTTTTATGAGTTCTTAGACTTTAGTACCATTGATTCAGTTTGAATTGCTATTGATGGTTTCTAAGGCTTGTCTAAGCTTATAAATAGGTCTTTCTAAGGCTTTTCAGGCATATTATACGCCTATCATCCTTCTCTGTCCTCTTTGCACAAAGAGTTACAAGCAAGCAAATAAGTTCATTTTCTTTTCACTCTTCTGTCTTTGCATGTTGGTGGTTAACATTGTCATGTCACACAAATTCCTTTGCGATTGATGAAGTTTTTCCCAACGTACATCATCGTTTATGTTCATGGTGTTGTGAATTAGAACCAACTCACTCCCCTTTAGACCTTGTTGTTGATGGACTTTGGACAAGACTCAATGATGGATGAATCTTACACACACACACAGAAAATAATCAAGCACAAAAGACACAAGTGTTTGTAGAGGTTCAGCAATTTGCCTACATCCTCTTTGGTGATCCCCTTGAGAAATTTCACTAATGAAGATAGGTTACAACTTTGGTTTACAAATGGAAACCCCCTTAGAACACTACCCTCACAATCTGTTTCTCTCACACCCTTGCTCAACACCTTGATACACTTGAGAATTCTCTCCTCTTCTTGACTCACTAGTTCCCAGCTACTTTTCTTCCAACTCTCTCTAACTCTCTTGCAATTTCAGGCTTGCTCACTCTTTCCTTTAATACATGAGCCTCTAGACTTGAGAGGAGACCCTTGCTTTGTCTCCCACGTTCTGCCTTTGAATACCTGACATGGACCACAGGTTAGGCCAGCCACAAGCTATGTATTGATGGCTACTTGTGCAGCCACCCTATATGGAACCATAGGGTAGCTACACCTTGAAACAAGTCTTCCAATGTCCTTCAATGCTACCTCAAACCTCCCAACTGATTTCCAACGTTCTTCTGACTTAGAAGTGACCCATAGAGTCCTTGCAAGTAGGTGGGAGGCGATAGCCCTTGAAATTAGAGTTCAAAACTCGAGAAAACTGAAACAGCACGTGCTGGGCTACCGGTCGTACGCACTGAGCGACCGGCCGCTTTTGCACAGAACCTCCAGACTTCGATTCTGCCTGAAAACGACCGGTCGCAAATGGCTGGCGACCGGTCGCGAGTCGACAATGCTCCAGACTTCGTCTCCGTGTTAAAACGACCGGTCGCAAATGTCCTGCGACCGGTCGCGAGTCCGAAACTTTGTATCCTTTATGCGAGCCAATTTTCCAACACATGGCACATTATGAGGAATGTGAACTCCAATGTGGATAACCCAGAAATTGTAAGGGAGTTCAGCTATTATGTGCATGGTGGTTTGACAATAGTGGCGTTCGAACAACATTGACAACATATGATAGATACACATGATCTAAAAGGCGATTGGATCAAAATGATGCACCACAAACGGAAAAGATGGGCTGAAGCTAATTGCTCGGGGCAGTTTTTTGGTGAGAATACCACCACACAATGTGTTGAGGGTGTGGGGGTCTTTTTGTTCCAGCAGCCTGGCGAATGGGCTGGGCTGCTGTAAGGAGCAAAAATCGGCGAAATTACCCCTGTGTCTGAGTTCAAAGATCACACCCCAAGAATGCTTCGAAAGGATAGTGAAGCCTTAGGAAACACCTCGGTTACCTTCACCAACAAAAACAACATCTGCTTACAAATAGATTTTTAACTTGGCATGAGAAGCTTGTGGCATGGGAGCAAAACCATCATGAGTTCAGCATAAACAGAGAAAGGGAAAATGAGGGAGAATGGTGAATAGAGCACGAATTTGCTGGGTTTTGCAGGTGAGGGAGGAAGCTTGCTCTCCAGATGTGGATTGATCTTTGTTGGGTAGAAGAGGCCTCATTTTATAGCCACTGGGAGTTATCTTTTCCCAAGAAACCCTAATAGTTTCTATCCAATTTGGCCAAGCTTTTTCCTTCCTTTATCCTCCATACCCTTGACTTATCCTATCCGGGTAAAAATCCCCTATGCCCAATCTCACGAAATCAGGGATTTTTGGGAGCTCAATGCTCTTCCTGCAGCTACCTCAGTGGAGAACTCCCATTTTCAGCTATCTTTCTTCCTTCTTTTCTCCCCTATTCCATGGCTAGATCTGATGGAGGGAAAAGAAATGGGTAGGTACATTGGTCTGAAGGGTGCCTTGGCTCCTAGCAACCTATGCACGCTAATACCCCATGGTTCTTTGCATGCTCCACCTTGATGTTCGTTATTTGCCCATGTACTGGAGCCTCCCAGTAGCTCACACCTATGGATAGCTTTGGTTTTTGTCGTTGTTTTTGTCTCCAGCCATGTACTGGAGGCTTGTAGATATTTTCTTGGTTTGCTTGGGCTTTCTTAAGGTTATATGTAAGCCTACTAAGGGAATGGGCTAATCTTTTCAAGTGATGGGCTATTTTATTAAGGTGATGGGCTAATTTTTCTAGAGGATTGGGCTTCATTTTTCTCTCTCTTTTATGCTTACCCACATATTTGGGCTCAAGAAATGGGCTTGAGTTTTGGGCTCCCAAGAAACCCGAAACTTCCATTTCTCGGCTCATCAATGGGCCTCATGAAAGCTTGTTACCATCCATACCACAACCCACTCAGCAAGCCCCGGGTATTTGCGTGGCTTGGGCCCACTTAAGCTTGTGCGTGGCTAGGTGTAAAATAATGATCTTCCGCTTGGCATGGCATGTCGATTGGCATGCTCGAATTTTATCCCCTTTAAAAAGGGACATGAGGCTCGACAGGATAATTAGCATGGGCTCGTAGAGCTAGTGCATTTTATAGGCTCATCTCAATTTTTAGCGTGACGGATTATTTATTTGGCATGGCACGTGGACTGTGGCTCGTGCGAGCGTGTATGACGAACTCTTGCATGCTCCAAACCGAGTCTTTTCTTAATAAGGCGTTGTACTGGGCTGGGAATTTATTCGGGCCCAACTATGGATTTTTTGGGCCTCAACAGAGGGTATGCATAAGAACTTGAAGGATGGAATTGGTAGAGGTATGAAGTTAGTGAAGTGTGTTCCGTAGATTAAAAGATCCCTATTGAAGTTGAGAAATGAGAATGTGAAGGATGACTTTGGTTCGAAGAATTCACACCCACTCCTTCTTACACACCTCCAATCTCTAGAGGAACATGCAACTTCTATTTTTATCCACAATATTTACAAGTTTATAAGAAATGAGATAAATAAGGAACCAAAATTCATTCTGGTGCTACCCATAAGTAACAATGACGAGCCTAGTGTTTACAAATTTTCCAAATTTGGAAGGCTGGATGAGAAATGGATTATGGTTTACTACCAGAAAGACCAACATCTTCAATGTTCATGCAATTATTTGAATCCAATGGAATTATATGTTGTCATATGTTTGGAGTCAAGAAATGTGAGTGTTGTGGTGTTTTAGACAACCTGCAAAACATTAAGATGTGAAGAAGAGAAAAATAAGAAGAAAGAGAAAAATCGGTAGAAGAGATAAAATAAGAGAGAAAGAGGTAGAAGAGAGAGAGAGAGGTGAAGAGATAGAAACAAATATGTGGAAAAGAGAGAAAAATGGGTATGGTTCACCAAAAAGAAAAAGAAGTTGGGCTAGAGTTGTTATTAGTTGGGTATAAATTGGAACTAAGACATTTGGGTATTAATTGGGTTAAAATATTACTTGGAGTTACTAATGTGATTTGAATATTAATTAGGCTTACTAATAATTTTGGATATAAATAAATAAGTAAACCTAACATAACCAGTCCGGTTAGGTTTATATCAGTTTTTTCAAGACAAGAACTGGGACGAGAACCGATCCAAAACGGTCCAGTTTGGTTTTTGAGCATAGGTTGACTTTTTTTGTCAATACGGTTTTTTCCTTTTTTTTTTTTATACTCGGTTTGACTCAATGCACTGGTTCAAATGTCCACCCCAAAGAGCAGCACATATATATTTATCATGGTTCCAAAGCAAGTCTAGGACACTTTAGTGAGCAAACCACAAAATTAATTTGAGTAAAGAGCCTTAGATATGTGCTAAACCTATCAAACAAAACTCAAAATAAGGCTCTAAAACAAGATAACACAATCTGCAAGGTTGTATTGCAACATCACCTATACTTGCTTACAAATTCACCATCATTAATTCACAAGTGTATACGGGTCTAAAACTTAGGTATGTCACTCTAGAGAAGTGGAGTTTTGTTCCATAAAATTTCAGATTCATTCTACACTCATTTTATAGCCTAATTCAAGTCATTCATAACAATTAGTGAATCTATCAACATTGAAAATCTAACTGACATAGTATACTAGTCAGTGCCTCGGAAGAATCTAGAGAGACGACTTATCTATGAAATAATGAGTTGCTCCCTATCCTCTAATAACCTTTAAAGTACTTAAAAACACTTTACGTAGTGGTTCTAAAAAAAATGAGGCCATCAACTTTTCTTTCTCCAAAAATGGGTGCATATTATATTGCTTCACAATTAATTACAGCCACAAAAATTAACAACATGGATGAGATATCTTAACATGAAAGCATTGAGTTAATGAGTGGAGGAAGCAATTGATTGAGGAAGGTGAGAGATGAGAAGGTAAAAGAATCCCATGCATTGCTGGTTGATGCTGATCTCAATTTCGTTCTCCATTTTTGGACAAATCACTTTTACCAAGCAATATACGAAAAAAGAAAAAGGAAACTTGGCTGACACCAACACCACAAGTTCACAACTAGCAAGATGGCCTTATCAATGAGTTGGTTTTCCATCAAATATACATATACATTTAAGGCAAGACTGTCAACCCTACATTGAGTATTTGCTGTGCTTTCATTCAAGGAGTGCACATGCAATTGTGAATCTTCGATTTCAAATGTATGGACTCGGAAAAAAGTGAAGAGTTATGAATGGATGAAATTAGTTGGTACCGAATATATTAAATTCACCTAAAATCATAAGTGAAGTCAATAAGAAACTAAAGAAACCATCATCTTTAGTTGATGAGTTCTTCCTCCTTTCTTTTTTTTTTTTTTCTTTAGTCACAGGTTGCATGTCACATGTAGTTAATCTTTAACCTTAATCGTGTTACATATTAAAACAGAAAAGGAAATGGTCTAATGCATGAAAAAAAGAAAAGAAAGAACACATACGGTAAAATACATGTTCTTTATAATCAAAATATATCATATATGTATTATACATGTACTTGTATATTGTTCACGTTTTCATTACAAAAGGTTGAATAGTGCAAGTAAAATTCACGTATTTTTCATACATTACTTTTACTTTACTAAACCATGAACACCAGAAATTTGCTCCTTTTTTTTTGTATCTTTTTCTTTTTCTGGGTCTGAAGTCACCTTCCCATGCATGTGGCCTACTTTCCAAATTCAGCAGGAATAAAACAAACGGATTAAAGACAAAACAAAAATCCAAACTGAGCTTATGCTTACAAGATTTAATACAGAAGTTACAGAAGAGCTTCTTCTCCTTAAAATCTCCAAAACCAAACAGCTGCCGTCACCACAATTGCAGAACCAGAAGAAAGCTGTTCCTGAGAGCTCCTCAGCTGGAAACTGAAACTAAACACACTGCTTGTTCAATCTCTAATCTTCATTTTCATAAAATTCCATCTTATCATCCAAATAATGGGTAGAAAACCCACTAAGCCTTCACCAAAGACATCATTTTTCAAGTTCCTGGTTGGTGACTTCTCTCTGCGTTTGGTAACATCCAGTCCTACCTCTCTCTTTCTTTCACTTCTTTGTTCCTGATGTAGATTTTTATGTAAATTGTCTGTTTTTGTTGGTTTGCCCAAATGAGTTTTGTTCTGTAAAAGCAGAGTTTATTTTGGGGATTTATATATGAAACCCCCTAATTAAATGAAACTTACTGATTGATTCAACTGAAAGTTGCTGATCTTCTAGGTTCCTAACAGGATTTGTGTTGTTTTTTAAATTTCTAGGTTCCTAACAGGATTTGTGCAATATTATGGCTTGCCCTTTTCCTTTTTTCTTTTTCGCTTTCTTCCATTTCTGTTTCTTTTGTCTCTGCAATATCATGGCTTGCCTTAGTTTTTTCTTTCTTTCTTCCTTATCTGTTTCTTTTTCCTCTGTTCTTTTTGGTTTTTAAAACGACTGCTGCATATCATGGATTGCCTTTTTTGTTTCTTACATTTCTGTTTCTTTTTTCTCTATTCTTTTTGCTTTAGAATGACTGCAATTTGATCGATTGTTTTAACTGATTTTGGTTTGGCCCTTTTGTTGATCTCATAGCCTAAAAATTCTGTTCTAGATGTACTGAGGTCCACAGTTGCTTGGTTTTTATTATTTATGCTATGTTTATGCTAGAGTTTTGTTGAATTTTGTAGAGTATACCACCTGCATTTATGGACCATGTCAATGGACGATTGCCTCCCAAATGTACTCTTAGAGGTCCTAGTGGAGACTGTTGGACAGTGGGTTTGGAAGTGAGAGGGGATAGATTTTTCTTCCATGAGGGTTGGCAGCGTTTTGTGAAGGACCATTCTTTGGAAATTGCAAATCTCTTGGTTTTTGATTATGATGGCAAGTCCAAGTTTGATGTCACACTGTATGATCCAACTGGCCCTGAGAAGGAGTTAGAACCAGCCAAGAGGAGAAGGGGAAATCGAGCTCGAGTAAAGGAGGAGATCATTGAGCTTGTCACTGAAGAACCCGACGAAGACAGTGAAGAAGATGCTCGTATGTCGAACATAAGGAAGCGTAAGTTGTATGCTATTTTACTTCTTTAAAGCTTGGGGATTTTTGTATGTGCTAGTTTTTCTTTTTAAATCATGCTCTGTTTGGAATTGTATAGGCAAGTCTCTCAAGTCTGGAAAGAGGATTGCAAGAACTGATGGTGGGAAAGAAACATCAAATGCACCTATTGTGTTCAGATCGAAGCATCTATGCTTCATTCAAGCTGTGAGGAAGAACCGCTATCGCATGGTGAGTACTTTCGTCACCCCAATCCATAATCCAATTCTGTTACTGAATGGAAAAAATGGTAAAAAGAACTCTTCAGAAAACCTTTTGATGGACTGAAAAATGTCCAACTCAAGTGGCTGAGCATTTTCTTTCCCTTCAATGTCGTTCATATTTGCAGAATATCCCAAAGGAGCTGGCTGTGGCTAAAGGTCTCATTAGAAAGAAGAGTGTAAGTGTTGAAGACCCAAATGGGATATCATGGGATGTTAAACTAAGGCTTGAGGAAAAAGAACATAACGGTGGTCGTTTGCTCATGACAAAAGGGTGGTCAGAATGTTGTCAAGCAAACAACATTTCACTTGGGGACACACTGGTTTTTGAGCTTGTCAACGCCATGCGCGGTGGAATGAAAATGCATATTTTCCGAGGAAATAGTTATGTTGTATTGGATGCCTCTTGTGTCAAATATTAGGGCTATATAGTTGAGAACCTGGCATTGCAGTGATGAGTAAACTATTAGTTGTTGCAGATTTCAGTTGTAAGCAATGTTAGATGTATGATTTAATGGTAAGATATGTGAATGATCAGCAGATTTCAGTTGTTGCAGTCCTTGTTTTTGCAAGGTTAATACTAATCCATGTTTAATTATGATATTGACTGGATAATAAACTAGGTTTTCTCAAATGGTCTATGTTGCTACAGTTTAACTATTTCTTTTGCCTAACATTTATCTAGATTGTTGCCAAGTTTACATCCTCTAGCCACACCTGAAAAAGAAGAACAAAGTTGAAATGTGAGTGATCTCAACCTGAAAAGACACCTTGAACTGAATCAACAATTAATAGAGAACTTGAAGGAGTAGAACAAAATGTTATTGTGTCACAAAGTCTGAATGTTATGTTCATCTGACATTTGTATGACAAGAGAACATAATTCGGAATTCGGGATAAAAGTATAAAATTGAGAGATTCGAAGAAAAATCCCTCCCATGTATGCTCAAAACTCTTTGTACAATCAACATTGAAGGCCAACGTAAGAACAGATAGCCATAGAGAAATTGAGGCTGCAATGCAAGTGGAGCTCCCAAGAAGAAACCAAGAGCTGTCCAATGTACCAAACCATATGTGATGCCAATATGAAGACCATTGTTATGACATATACAGATTGTGTCTGAAGAAACTCAAGATGTTTTGAAAAAGAGTTTTCTCAAAGGGGGCTGCACATTTCCAAATTTGAACCAGATTATATGACGTGGATAGGGGTTATTTTGAAATTATTTGAAAGATTATGTTGCCTTTTTTTAAATTATAATAAATATAGGGTCAAAATCTAATGTTCAAAACTTGGCCAAATCACACCCAGCCTCTTCGAGATAGAGAGAGAGAGATGAAAAGGCCAGGTTTTCCCATTTGAAAATAAACGGCGGCACCAACCAGCACAAAGAACCAGAAGAAGGAAGAAGAAAGAATGTCGAACGGACTTCTTCTTCTCCACTGAAAGCTGTGCTGCTGCATCTGCTCCATCCCACCAGGTTTTTTTATTTTATTTTAAAATCATAACTTACGTTACCTTTGTTGCTCCTTCACTCTTAAGCTCGAATATAAAAGTTTATATTTTTATTATTTGATCGTTTGGGCATATTTTCAGTCATATTTGAATTTAACTTACGGTATTATTTAATAATCTCTGAATAATTGGTGTTTTATTTATGTGGGCAGTGCAATTTTGTGCCGAACAATGCGGGTTCGGTTTGTTCTATCTCGGAAATACTGCACTAGTATTGCAATTTCCTCTAATTCTCAAATTTCTCGGTATGCTCGGCTTGGCCAAATTGAGAAAGCCCGAAGGGTGTTTGATCAAATGCCTGACAAAACTGTTGTGTCTTGGAACTCAATAGTTGCAGGTTACTTCCAAAGTAATCAGCCAGGAGAAGCCCGAAAACTGTTTGATAGAATGCTGGAGAGGAATACGGTTTCTTGGAATGGTTTGATATCCGGTTATGTCAAGAATGGGATGATTATTGAGGCTAGGAAAGTGTTTGATTCGATGCCCGAAAGGAATGTTGTATCGTGGACTTCGATGGTTAGAGGGTATGTTCAAGAGGGTATGATTTCAGAGGCTGAATCACTCTTTTGGCAGATGCCTGAAAGGAATGTTGTTTCATGGACAGTGATGTTGGGTGGCCTGATTCAAGAGGGCCGGATTGATGAGGCTCGTAGGCTTTATGATATGATGCCCGAGAAGGATGTGGTGACAAGGACTAATATGATTGGTGGGTATTTTCAAGTTGGCCGTTTGGCAGAAGCACGTGAGATTTTTGATGAGATGCCTCGAAGAAATGTTGTTTCCTGGACTACGATGGTATCTGGGTATGTGCATAACAACCAGGTGGATGTTGCTAGAAAGCTTTTTGAAGTGATGCCGGAGAAAAATGAGGTTTCATGGACGGCAATGCTAATAGGTTACACTCAGTGTGGACGGATTGAAGAGGCTTCAGAGCTTTTTCATGCCATGCCGGATAAGTCAGTTGTTGCTTGTAATGCAATAATACTTGGGTATGGCCAAAATGGAGAGGTAGCTAGAGCAAGGGAAGTTTTTGATAATATGAGAGAGAGGGATGATCGAACATGGAGTGCGATGATTAAAGTTTATGAACGGAAAGGTTTTGAATTGGAAGCACTTGACTTGTTTACTTTGATGCAAAGAGAAAGTGTTAGGCCGAATTTCCCTTCTTTGATAAGCGTTCTATCTGTTTGTGGCAGCTTGGCCAGCCTTGATTATGGTAGACAAATTCATGCCCAGTTGGTGAGAAACAAATTTGATCATGATGTATATGTTGCCTCGGTTTTGATGACAATGTATGTTAAATGTGGTAACCTTGTGAAGGCAAACCAGGTGTTCAACAGGTTTGCTGCGAAGGATATAGTTATGTGGAACTCAATGATCACTGGTTATGCCCAACATGGTTTAGGAGAGAAAGCTTTACAAATTTTCCAAGAGATGTGCTCCTTGGGCATATCACCAGATGAGATCACCTTTGTTGGAGTTCTTTCAGCATGTAGCTATAGTGGGAAGGTAGAAAAAGGTCTTGAAATTTTTGAGACAATGAAATCAAAGTACCAGGTGGAGCCAAGAACTGAACATTATGCTTGTATGGTTGATCTGCTTGGTCGAGCAGGAAAGGTAAAGGAGGCAATGGATTTAATTAAGAAAATGCCAGTTGAAGCAGATGCCATTGTTTGGGGTGCCTTATTAGGTGCATGCAGACAACATATGAAATTGGATTTGGCAGAAGTTGCAGCGAAGAAACTTACAGAACTTGAGCCCAACAAAGCAGGGCCTTATGTCTTGCTATCAAATATTTATGCATCACAGGGAAGATGGCATGATGTCGCAGAGCTGAGGAAAAACATGAGAACAAGAAGCGTTAGCAAGTCACCTGGCTGTAGCTGGATTGAGGTGGAGAAAAATGTTCATATGTTTACTGGGGGAGAGAGCACGGGACACCCAGACCATGCAATGATCATGAGAATGTTAGAGAAACTAGGTGTATTGTTAAGAGAAGCTGGTTACTGCCCTGATGCCAGCTTTGTATTGCATGATGTGGAGGAAGAAGAAAAGGCACACAGCTTGGGTTATCACAGTGAGAAACTGGCCATAGCATATGGACTCTTGAAGGTACCCCAAGGGATGCCCATTCGGGTGATGAAGAATCTTCGCATTTGTGGTGATTGCCATTCTGCAATTAAATTAATATCCAAAGTTATGGGAAGAGAGGTCATATTGAGGGATGCTAACAGATTTCATCATTTTAAGGATGGCTTGTGTTCTTGCAGAGACTATTGGTGATAGCAAACCTTGTGTTATGGGGATAGATCCTAGGACAGACTGGTTTTGAGACAGGAATCATGCCTAGCAGAGTTAATTGGTTAAATTTGTTTTTAGACTGAAAAACTTGACCATGGCAGGCAGACAATGATACTTCAAAATTGATGATACTATATTATGCCATGAGGAGAACTTGCTAAAAATTGTGTTGGTATATGGTTTTCAAATCAATCGAGGAATTTGAGGTTCAAATATGGTCTATCCTCAAGGAAACACTATTTAGATGCTCCTTATGGCCCAATTTTAGTGCATTGTCCTCCAAATTATACAATTGATAACTTAGTTTAAGGCCTACCATGAGGGGTCTGGATTTGAAACGGTTATGAAGTACTTTTCAGTGTATGGTCATGTGTGAAAGGCATGGGATGATTGCTTATAGAGGTGAGGCTCGTGTTCATTTGCTGCATTACTAGCAAATTCTCTTATGGTTAGGTATGTTTTCCAACCCGAGTTTATAATATTATATTTTGTTACTTTTTCTTGTATAAGCTGCTAACATATTGTGGTACATTTGCAGTTGACTGTATAATTCATGGCTGGAACATGACATGATACACAAGGAGTTGAGCCGAGGAGGGTGGAATATAAAGCTTTTGTTGCAATGAAGTTCATTCGAGAAGAGGTCATCTTTTAACTAATTTTAAATTTACCCCAGTTCCTAACGTACTATGATTTGCTTATTAATTTGTTGTTATCAAAACCTCTAGTTTCCTTTAGGCCCTGCTATCCACCATCAAGTTAGTGAGTGTGTGTGCATGCATGAACTAGTAAAAGATTTGAATAGTGTTATTCACAATTGTTGTGAGATTCTTTTGGATTTTTCTCTCCTCTTAGTGGAAAATCTGTTAATGATTGCTTGCTACATAGGTTGTTGCCGACATGATATTGACTTCTAGAGCATCTGGCACTGCATAATGTTGCAGACTTTGTTCTTCTCGTGCTTTGTTGTTTCTTGCTTTATAAGAATTTCTATTCTTCCTACTGAATGTAACAATCAAATTCGGGAGAGCCTCACTGAAAATTGGGTAGGTATTCTTCTTTATTCCAACTTTCAATTCCTACTTTCATGACCAGATTTTCATCACTTATCTTCAGGAATTGCCTCACGAAGACGGACCTTCAGAAAAGATATCGAGATGATTTCTCATGACTATCCCCGAACAGGTGCATAAATTGTTGTAGATCATGTTTAGTTCTTGCTGTTTGTCTTCTACCTAATCTTTACAATACAATTGGGATGTAGGAACTTGCAGAAGTAGTGTAAATTTATTTTTCTACATTTGAGACATAGAATGATGTAAGAACTTCCCTCCCCCATTTATCATACTGTCTAAGTGTTTAGATTCAGAGACACGAAAAAAATTGCAGTTTCCTAAACGCAATTTGCACTTTTGGATCGTTCTCCTTTCAACTGTCCTTGACATACCAATTTGTCTGTTCATATGATTGACAGACCAAAAATTGGTTCAGTCCAAAAGCAAAAAGCAAAAATAATTAACAAGAAACAATTTAGTCAAGAATCATGATGGCCAAGTGTTGCCTGCACGCATAATTTGCCAATAGAATATGCTTGAATGACAACTTTTATATCAATTCAAGGAATGAGTGAGAACCACTAGAATTGCATCTTTAAACAGACACAATGTAAGAGGTAAAAAGTTAAAAAAGCTACAACCATAACTCGTGGAAAGAAAGAAAGGGAAGCTCACAACAAAGTTTTGCTAGAGGAGGAATGTTTGGCGATGCTGGTTTTAAGATTTTAGGGGGACGAACTCTTGACTCAATACTACCAACATTCTTATTGTCCTCAACTTAACTACATGCATATTCGGTAGGTGTAGTGTTTTATACAAAAAGTTTCAATTCTATTAGTAGTGAAACCACTTATTATGTCTTGTACTTTATTTTTTCAAGTTTCCAATGTAGAACTTCGTATTCTTAGTTAGAAGTGTATGAAAGTAGATAATAAGTTTCATTATTTTGTCGCAAAGTGGTATGGCCATCCAAGAAATTATTTGCAATGCATAGCAACTTTGAAAGGGAGATTTTTTTGAAGATCTTCTTTGTTGGAACTCGAAGAGAAAGATCTGTCTTTTTGGCCCTTTTTTTACTAAACAACTAATAACTTAAGTGTATGTAGCAACCATTAAGGTGACAATATATCCAATATCGTGACATGTCGGTGATATATCATTTTGATAATTGCTAAAGCATTCAGCAACACTCAATGGTCCAAGTTTGTTGTCACATACTGAACACAAAATGCTTTATACTGTTAAAATCTTTTGTGTATTTATTTTTTCAAATGGTCTAAATTACTCCAAATTAATCTAATCTACGAGAAGGACTCGAATTTAAGTACAACAGAATGAGCTTACTACTCTAGCCAACTTGTCTAATCAACGTCTGCTTTATCTTATGCCTTTAGAACTGGTGTTGCATTTTATTAACATAAGTTCTTTCATTTGTTGTGGTTAGGTAAGTAAGAGGCTAGTCAGGCCAACTCAAACTAATCTGATTATGTGTTATGCAACCATCTCTTGGTTGGTTCTTAAATACAATTTTTATTTCAAATAATAATAAACATTAAACAAATTACCATTGCATTTCATAGGTGAAAGATACACCAAATTATGCTTAGAAAATTATATGCATTACAACAATAAACACTAACTTCTGACCAAGAATAAGAAAACTGTACAAGATTCAGAAGCTTCTTTCACCACTACAACTAACAGATCCATCCCAAGATTCCAGCACACTTAAAGCACTCAAAAATACCCATCAATCACAAGCACTCAAAATCCCTAATTTATATTTTTTTTTTCTCTTAATGCCACTCTTCATTGCCCAATTTCATCATATTGAGGTGCCTTCATTCAAAAGGAAAAGGCCCTTATATGATTGTGGGACATTTATTTTCCCTAATGATTTTTTTTTTTTTGGGGGTATGGCATATGGAAAATGGTAATTTAAGGCTTAGAAGAAGGACTTTTTCGCAGGTGCTCTTCCAACAGCTCTCATTAAATTGGCTATTTCAAGAACTCTTGCCACTTTTGTTCCCCTTTTAGCCTCAGCTGATGCCCTCCTCTCCTCTGCTTTTCTATGAGCTTTGGCTATATCATTCTGCATCTTTTCTAGGGCCCTTGCTCTTTTATCCTCCAACTTCCTCTGCACAAATTAGACAAGGACAAAAATTGATGAGATAATAGTTTCACCAAAAGAAAGTATGTCATAACATTATGATGATGAAGATGATGATGTTTATTATTGTTATTATTAATGTTTGATCATCAAAATTATGATTATTTGTTTGACCAAATACACGCTCAAAGAATATTGGATGGAAAATAGTATGCAATCAATGAAAAAGAAAGTTGCAAACCATCCTAATCTCAACTAGTCAGAGAAACCATCATGAGCAAAATTTCCAACATGGATAATTAGGAAATAATTAACCCACATGCAGAACAATAATAGCACTTTCATCAAGATTAATTAGCCCACATACCTCAACTTTCTTCATCCAAGAAGAAGCTTTCTGAACCTGCTCACTTTCCCAACCATTAAGGATAGCATCCTCCCTCTTAAACCTGTTATTAAGCTTGGCAATCTTGTTGTTTTGCCAAGCTGATATCTTTGACTCCACCTCTTCTTTCTTCACCCTCTGCACAGAAACCACCTGATCACCTCCTTGATGACCCTGAGCCCCAGCAATGATTGATGAAGACCCAACTGCATAATTCCTAGCCCCAGCTTGTCTTGGAGAAGCAATTGGCTCTGATGGGTTGTAATTATCTGGTACTATAGCCAAAGGGTTAAGTTCCTCCTCAGGCATATTGTCCTCCTCTCCAATCCTGCCCAAGTTATTGTTCCCATGATTTATAGCACTATCATTTTCATTGGTACTATTATTAGTCCCAATAGCTGATCCTGCAACCACTAGAGCGCTGAACTCTCTACTTATGCTACTGAAATTCTCACTTGGAGCACCTTCTGAGCTAGCCATGGACAAAGATGATGATCTATGGCTACTAGTCTCCCAAGCTTCCCTTCTTCGGCCGCGATTAGCCAGCTGTGGCGGTGCGTCAGGTGGTGTCAAGGCGTGGATGTCCCGGACGATTTGCTCATCTTCACCATGATCATCATGATCTTGTATTCCTTGGCTTGTGCCAGCCCTTTGATCATTCATAGCAGAGTGTTTGTCAAGTGTTTTAGAAAATGAAATGGGGTTGTGACAAAGAGAGTAAAGGGCTTAAGTTTAGACTTGTATAGGGGTCTTGACTGTTGACAATTGTTCAAAGAGAAATTTAAGCCGCACACATGGAAATAGAAGTAGGATTTAAAAAGAGGCTTGAAGTGAAAGCCCATAATGCAAATAGGCCAAGGGATGCTAACTGTCCAAATGGGGTAAAAAAAGGGGGTTTGAGTTTAGAGTATTTTTTCAGGATATGTTAAAATTTTATTTATCTAAGGACCCTTTAGTTTTGTCTTATTCTTTTATTGCCACACCTTGTATAGATTCTTTTAATTCACACCCTTACTTCCCCACCTTCATTGATTCCCATCAAATGTATGCTTGGGGTGTGATATCTCTATTAGTTTTGAATTAATTATAACATTCTCATACAACTTTCAAAAAGTTAATCCACCATGCATAATGGAATAGTCACTCAAATTACTATTAATTTACCCTACCTCTAGCATCTAGAGCCAAAAAAAAAAATTGCTAGATAAGGGGATTTGAAAGGTGTGGGGGCCAGTCTATATACACTCCTATGCTAAGAGACAAGACCCTACTCCCACCTTAATAAGTTTGTAGCTTATTCCAAAATGGTTGATAATCAACTATTGAAAATCATCTCTTTTTTTTGGGTTGAGAGATGAAAGAAAATTGGATTGGCTCATGCATATTAGCATGAAATTGTGTTGGCATTTCCTAGAACTTAATATAGGTTCAGAGTGTCATTTAGCTGTAGAGTTAAAGCAAAATTGATGTCTCTGCTTTCTAGAAACTACAGGATTGAAACAGTTTAGCAATCACTGAATACCAGTATTGTGACTTAACACGTATGAGGCATATGATTTGAAGGGTAAGACATGTCATTTTTCATGCACTCATGAAAGGAATGTTTTTGTGGAGTCTGATATGATTTTATTTTCTTGATTTTTAATTAATTAGAATCCCTTTAAGAGTGCATCTCATTTAGCCAATTTTTGCCCAAATCAATTTTGATTCTCTTGCTTTCATGTTTTAACTTTCTAACACGTTTTGGTTGCTTAGAAATCATTTTTTCAATTATATCATAATATCAAGGAGTCAAGATGCTATTAATAGTTTACCTAAACATAGAAGGATTCCTTTGATATTGTGATTGGTCAAAATCTTCTTTTTTTCTTGAGCATCTCCTTTCATGAGTGCTTGGTTTACACGTGACTTGCATTTAGAATAGGAAATATTCTATTGTGATTTTTGTCTAGCCTTGAATAATGGAGATTTGGTACATAAGTTTCTTCCTGTGAAGAAAACCTCTATAAAAACAAGGTTTTGTGTTTTCCTTCAGATAGCTTTTTCAACAATAGTTTTGTGTGCTTAAACATTTAAGAAAGCTGCGTGTTTTATTTGAGATAATTCATCAAGTGTTCCATGTTTACTTGGTGATTTATCAAACACTTTATCATTCATATTGCATTTATTTGTATAGTTCGGTGACTTATACAGTTGAGGGCACCAAATTGTGGTGGCGATTTTTCTCCGATGAGCTTGAATCGATCGTGACTAGTATCGGGTTCAACATAAGGAGAGTTGGAAGGTCATAACGTAACAAAACTTGAGTTACAAAGAAGTCGGTAAACATTATCTAGAATGTGTCTAGGATAAGTGTGTGAGTACTTCTTGCAATCATCGTTCTATAGTGGATTTGTTTTGGACAGAGGAGTCCTGTGGATTTTCCCCAAAGGTGGGCTTTTACCAAGTAAAATAACTCTTTATGTCTTCCTTTATTTTATGCTCTGCATGTTTCAGGATTGATAAGCTTTATCAATCCTACAACGAAGTTTATTTTTATTGATTATGATTTTAAATTGGCCTATTCACCCCCCTCTAGGCATTATTAGTCATCCTACAGGTAATTGCAATTGGCATCAGAGCAGGTTGCTGAACACACTCAGCTAGATCCAACATACCTTAGGATGGATAGTGCCGCGGGCACAGTTGTCCATAAACCATATTTCGATGGCAACAACTATGGTGCTTGGAAGGCTAAAATAAAATAATTCCTCTGGTCTATAGATGAACGTGTATGGTATACAGTGGTTTATGGATTTTCTGAACCTACAAAGAAAATCAGAAAAGAAGAGGAAGAAAGCATAGTCCTCAAAACTAGAAAGGAATGGACCACTGCATAAGTCACACACAGTACTAATAGCCAAAATGGGTTAAATGCTTTATTTTTTGCTGTCTCTTCTGATCAATTTGAATATATATCTGGTTGTGACACTTCTAAGAAAGCTTGGGACATTTTGCAGGTTACTCATGAAGGAACAGATACTGTAAAGGGCGCCAAGCTTCAAATGCACACCTTACAGTTTGAGTCACTCATAATGGATGAGAATGAAACTTTTTCTGAATTTTATGCTAAACTTTGTGTCATTGTGAATGTATGTTCAAGTTTAGGTGAAAAAATTCCAGAAGATAAGGTTGTAAAAAAGATTTTGAAATCCTTGCCTCAACGGTTTCAACCAAAGATCACAACCATTGAAGAGATTCATGACTTGAACACTTTGAAAGTTCATGAACTCATAGGGTCCTTACAAACTTTTGAGATGAAACATCTAGCTCCTAAAAAGAGCAAAAGTGTTGCTTTCAAAGTTGTAAATGAAGAAGATGATGGGCATTCAATTAAGGATTGCAATGATGAGGAATTGAAGATTCTCACAAGATGATTCATGAACTTTCTCAAGAATCAAGACTCAAGGAATCGAGATTCAAAGAATAGTTCAGATATAAATTCAAAAAAATAAGTTTATTGACTCTATTAATGGTGTGTCTAAATCTCACAGGTCAAATGAACGAAAGAACTGAAAAGAAAACGTCAAATGCTTCAAATGTGAAGGCTATGGACACATATCTTCAGAATGTGCCAACACCTTAAAGAAACAAAAGGATGACAAGAATAAGGAACTAAATACTACATTTAATAGCGATTTTGACTTCGAAAATGATGAGAAGGCCATTGTATTTATTACGACCATAAGCTTGGATGAACAAACGAAGAAGGATGACGATTGTGAAGAAATGCATATTGACTTTATCATGAAGAAATATGATGATTTGTTGGTTGCCTCACAAAATCTCAATATAAAAAATGGCGAGCTTGTCAAATCTATTGCTACATTGTAGTTGGAAAATAGCAGGATTGCAAACGAGGTTCAATCTCCTGGCGCAGATGCCTAAAAGGTAAGTGAAGGTATGAATGAAAATTGATGTTTTTGCAAAAAAAGTTGACTGATCAGAATAAATTAATTGCATCTCTAATTTTTGACAACAAAGCCCTTGAATTTGAACTTAAAAATTCAAAGGAAAGGATTGTTTCTTTAACCATTGGTGTAGAAAAAAAATTGACAAGATGATTAGTATAAGAAGAAGAGATGGTGACAAATGAGGTTTGGATTTGCACCAAGCAATAAGTCTTTCGCGGTTTCTGCAACGAAGTTTGTCAAATCCTCTCTAACAGTTGAACATGCTAAACCTGCATCCACTCATGAATTCAAGAAATTCATTCCAATTTGTCATTTTTTTGGCACTCATGGCCACATAAGACCAAGATGCAATAAACTTCAAAACAAATTTGTAAGTTCAAATTCACATGTCATGGGAGAAAGTTAAGTATTGAACATAAGATTACAAATCTTATGAAAGAGGTAAAAGACTTATCCAAACTATCTCCTTTTTGTTCTTTACTGAAAACTAGGTTAGTTTGAAGGAAAAATGAAAATCATAATTGTATGTTTGCCTTCACTAATGCTGTGCATGAACCCGCTGCTTCAGAAAATTTGGTTGTTAAATGTCTTGTCACAAAACCTTTAGATAATCTTCCATTTGACACTCTTAGAAAATCTTTAGGTATTTGCTCCCTTGAATAATTTCTTGTGTTCTGATGCGTGCCAAAAGGTCCTCATTGTTTGTGTTTTTTTGTTCAAATATGTCATTTATATTCTAAGTACTTTGTCCAACACGTGCAGGGATTGCGAAGAGATATCAATCATGCTGATATCTGGGAGTTTTTCTTGATTAGATTGGATTTTTGGCGTTGGATCACCTTGGGTAGATCAATATTGGGTTTATGTGAATGGTTTTTGACTGTCTTTGTTTTTTATAAAGTCAATTAAATGCTCTTTATATGAAATCTCGTATCTCACTCATGGCACATACACTCTAATGTTTCTTAATAACCTTGAATGAATCTTCACCTTATCATTGTCTGGATGCTAGGTTTGCATTGTACTTCTTACTATTGGACTCATTACAAATTCATAATCTCTCTTCAATTAAAAGTAAATTAAAATAAGTACTTGGTCATAGCCAAGTAATCGGGCCTCTTGTCTAACCCACATTGAGGTACGTGTCAAAAAGCTTTGATTTTTCACACATTCCTATTCTTTGTAGCCTACATGACTTGGGGCAGTATATCCTAGGGGTGCTTTTACACCCATTGTCTTAAAGTCAACTAATTTGAGCACATTGATTAAATACATGTTACGTGGGTCTTATAGAAAACTTAATAGAGTTAGCATTTATAAATAAATAAATAAATATGAAAGTGGTGAGCTCTGTATGCATTATGTATGTGTGATTATCCTACATTCTTGGTTGGATTTTTTCTTTGTTATTAAGCAACTTAGTCACATAACACGAGATTGGGCTTTGATATTTGCTCATTTGATGGACTTTATTTCTCACAAATACTTTTGATTCCCCATTTTACAATCCTTGTATTTGATTAGATATTTGTGATTCGATGTGCCTTGGATCTTGAAAGGCTTTGCTTCAAATGCTTCCAGACATATATTGGTATTGGTTCTCCTTTTCTATCCTCAAGCATCATGTTGGCATCTACTCATGAATACCTTTGGCATAAATGAAGGGGTTGTCTTGGTATGGCATTGGAATAATAATCGCTGGGTCAATTCGTGTATTTCCCATTGTGTTTTTTTTTTTTTTTCCTATTTCATGTTCATTGGTGTTTACTTTTGGCTCCTTTTACTTTCATTATTTTGTTTCCTCAATCTTCTCTACGTGCAGATATTTCCTCTAATTTTGCTAGTGTTTTATTTCTTTATTTTGACGTTACTTTTTGTTTGGCCTTCAATTATTAAAAAAATAATTAATAAATAAAAATCCCACTTTTTCCCACATGGTATCATTTTATTTTTATTGTTTGATGGTGCAGCTAGAGTTCGATTCATCTTGCATCTCAAACTTGTAGTATTATCGCCTCCCTCTACTCCATAATTGATGACAAGGGAGCCACAACAATTGATTCTCTGAATTGCAGTGTCATTTCAATCTTGTCATTTGCAGTTTTGGAGGAAAGGAAATTCAAAAAGACAATTGTTCTTATATCTTTGGAAATGTGAATGACAAAATGACGAGATGAAAAGGATACAAAGAGGTAAGCATCTTGTGTTATGTTTCCATGATTGAACCTAAAATGTATATGTCATTCTTGTAGATGATGATTGGACCTTGGTTATGCAAGAAGAGACATTTGCACCCGTTGCACATTTGGAATTAGTAAGGCTACTGCTTGTTATTGGTTGTCACACCAAATGGACGTCAAAAGTGCCTTAATAGATTTTTCAAGAAGCAACACATGTTTAGCAATCTACAGATTCATAGATCCTCTTATTCCGTCTCTCTCTTAGTCACGACAAGACACAATCCCTCAAGAGCATCATGGGTTAATTTCTCTGACTTTTGGTGATACTCATTCTCCTATGTTTTTGCCCTATCCATGCATGTTACCATTATCTCTTTCTCTTTGTTCTTGACATATTTCCATGCTTGTGTCATGCTTGACATATTTCCAGCTTTTGGATTTCATGACAAAAAGGGGGAGATATTGTGATGTAGAATTAAGGGAGAGTAGTGTTATATTTTTGGGGAGAGATTATGATGTAGAATTAAGGAGGAGTGGTGTTTTAATTTTGCTTTGAAATTACATTTTCTTCTCCCGCGTACTTCACTAGTTTTATTTTTTCATGTTGTGCAGGGATTAAGAGCTTCGAGTTTAGATAGAATTTTCTTTGTTAAATCCCATGTAATTTCTTTTGATTGTAATAGGTGTTTTGTCAAGGAAATTCCAAAGGGGAGATTGTTAGTATGAAATTATGTTGGCATTTCCTAGAACTTAGTATAGGTTTGGAAGTGTCATTTAGCTGTAGGGTTGAAGCAAAATTGATGTCTCTTATTTCCAGAATTACAGGATTGAAACAGCTTAGCAATCCCCGAATACCAGTATTGTGACTTAACACGTATGAGGCACATGATTTGAAGGGTAAGACATGTCATTTTGCATACACTCATGAAAGGAATGTTTTTGTGGAGTCTAATATGATTTTATTTTCTTGATTTTAATTAATTAGAATCCCTTTAAGAGTGCATCTCATTTAGCCAATTTTTGCCCAAATCAATTTTGATTCTCTTGCTTTCATGTTTTAACATCCCCTTGATTTTCTAACACGTTTTGGTTGCTTAGAAATCATTTTTTCAATTATATCATAATATCAAGGAGTCAAGATGCTATTAATAGTTTACCTAAACATAGAAGGATTCCTTTGATATTGTGATTAGTCAAAATCTTCTTTCTTGAGCATCTCCTTTCCTGAGTGCCTGGTTTATACGTGACTTGTATTTAGAATAGGAAATATTCTATTGTGATTTTTGTCTAGCCTTGAAGAATGGAGATTTGGTTTAAATGTTAATATTTTTCTATGAAGAAAACCTCTACAAAAACAAGGTTTTGTGTTTTCCTTTAGATAGCTTTTTCAACAATAGTTTTGTGTGCTTAAATGTTTAAGAAAGATGCGTTTTTTATTTGAGATAAATCATCAAGTGTTCCATGTTTACTTGGTGATTTATCAAACACTTTATCATTCATATTGCATTCATTTGCATAGTTCAGTGACTCAATGGTTGAGAGCACCAAGACCGTGGTGGTTGTTTTTCTCCAGTGAGCTTGAATTGATCGTGACCAGTATCGGGTTCAACATAAGGAGAGTTGGAAGGTCATCCCATAACAAAAGTTGAGTTACGAAGAAGTTGGTAAACATTATCTAGAATATGTCTAAGATAAGTGTGTGAGTACTTCTTGTAATCATCATTCTATAGTGAATTTGTTTTAGACTAGGGAGTCCTGTTGATTTTCCCCAAAGGTAGGGTTTTACCACGTTAAATAACTCTGTGTATTCCTTTATTTTATACTTTACAGATTTTAGGATTGATAAGTCATATCAATCATGCTACCGAAGTTTATTTTTATTTATTGATTATAATTTTAAATTGGTCTCTTAACCCTTTCTATGCATATTAGTCATCCTATAGATAATTTCAATGCATCCCAAAGATATTGGAGACTACGTTGTTACGTTCCCTATTTTTGGTTTTATAATTTCCAGGAATCGATTACAAGGTATAACCATAGTAGTTGGTTTCTGTCACTTTAATCAATTTTAATCATAGTCCGAAGTTCTAATTTTACTAGTTGAACAATTATTGAATAAACATATAAAATCATGAAAATTTACAATATTTTGATCCACTATCGTTTGCAGTATTTCAGATAATATAGAAATTGCAGATGCTTTCAATTAAAGATTCAAAAGGTATTTGGCCTTTAGGGAACATAGAATATCTAGGGCCCCTAAGAAAAACAAAGAATTCCTTGGGCAGATAGTTGAAATAAGTACCATACAAGGGCACTACAGCAAAAGCACTCTTTATCCAAATCTTTCTGTAATTTTTTAGTGTCGGCCGACAGATTTTTAGGGGTAATTAAAAAGAAACAAAAATAAAATAAAAGGAAGGATTTTTGGAGGGCCCACCAAATATTAGGTTAGTGGGCATCGACGATTCAAACGCTGATCACGCGTCACACAGTAACTATCAAGCTACTGTTTATGGAGTACACGTGGTAGAAACCCAATGGACTAGGAGCCCATCATATGTGCTACGTAAGCTCCCTCTCCATGCAAGCCATGACATCATACCAGCTTGATCAAGGACACGTGTACGGTGGCGGATAGTTATTAATTTTAGGTCTTCAAAATGCCCACGTCTCACGTGATAGATTAGTTAAGCCCCACACTTATAGAAGTATTATTTATTTTTTCGGTGACATGTAGAATAATGCTCCGATTTGATTTAGAAATGGGCCAGTGACTTCACTTTCTCTAATTTTAATTTTTTGGGGTGGGGTTTTGCCAACCAATTAGGGTTCAACATTTGGGGATTTGATAATTTTGGAGCTATTTAATGATGCAATAGAAGTGTAAAGGGGGAAGTGGAATTTGACAAGTGTCACCATTAACATTAAAATAATATCAAAGTTTGGTGTGGAGTTTGTTTGCATCTTGACTGGAAATTTGGAACTGAAAATAACCCACTCATCTGTCTATTGTGAAATCATGATAATATATATTTGTAAAGCCAAAGACTTCGAACTTGCCATAGTTTTAGCTTACAAATATGAGTTTAATTAATTACACCAATTGATGTGGAAATATATTACTACAGAGGAAGAAGGGTTTTCACACACGAAGACAACCAAGATGTCATGGAGGTTCGAACTTGAAACTTCTAATGACTAGTTTTGGTCATCTTTATGATTTTCAACGTGTAACATGCTTGCACTTACCAAAATAACATGAAATGTGATGCGAGAGTTTTGAATGAAGCGGTGTCAAAATTTGAAAATTATGTTATTCCAATTGTACATAAATTATTATGTTTTCTTTATCAATAATAAGGAGAGAAGACTCGAGTTTGGAATCTTTGAGAAAGAGAAGTACTATTAAACTAACAGTTCATGGGTATATCAGTAATTATGTATAGTTGTTAGATCAGTAATTATGTTTAGTTGTTAAAAAGACATGTAAAAATAGATAGATACGATAGGAGAGAGAGAGCCTCTAGCTACAAGCTATTTGTTGGAGAAAATCACACCCATGGGTGCGGGCAATAACTTTAGAATGGTAGAATTATGATTGGATCAAATTATATAGAAATTTTGTAATTGTTGGTCAATTCCATGTATCATTATCAATCAGCGTTGTTTTGTTTGTCTTCATCATGCAAAGCAGCATCAATTGGACAAAACAAAATCTTTACATTATCAAAATTTCAAATGGATGATGTGATATGAGAACGCAACAGGCACCTACATTATTGAACGCCAGTGCGTTTAGTTCAAGCCCAAGAAACTTTTTTTCTATCGTTGGGTTTCTTGTGAACCCAGTTAACCCAAAATGACTACTCCAAAAACCAGAACCCAAATATCATACGCTCTTATCTCCTATAGGGTTAAGACGTAATTAGCAGGGTATAACTTAGTTGATTGAGCTCTTCTACCTTCATCTATGTGGACAGAGATTCAAAACCCCTAAACAACAAATGAATACACTTATGTAAACCCTCCTCCCCAATTTCTTATATTGAAGAATAAAATAATTATAAAAATAAAATAAAAAAAGGTACGTACGCAGTCCGCTAAATTGGACGACTATTGTTTTACAGGAAAATAAATTCAATACATGAAAATATATGACACATAAGAATACGTTAAAAATATATTGTTTAAAAATAGAGAAATTGAAAATATATGACAATTGTTTTGGACCGAAATTCCCTTCAATAACTAACTGCAGTTACTCTATTTTGACAGAAATTGGAATTTCTCCTTGAATTGCTGAAATTGAAAACCACAGGGACAAAATTGATCAAATTAAAATGACAGGGACCAAAGTAAGTAATAAAAGTGGCAAACTACAGAGACCAAAAATGACATTTTGACAAATAAAAACAAACAACGTTATACGGGTATTAGGAAAAAAAAAAGACACGAACAATAATAGGCCAGTTCAATGAAACAACACATAGAAAGAAAAAATGTCAATAAAAACAACATATATATCTAGAAAAAATGTATCATAAATTAGAATGCAGGGGGATGATTGTCCAGATGTTCACAAAATGCTAGATGTGGAAGATAAAAGAAATACCTTTGCCAATGAGACTGCTAATAAAAGTTCATTCTCATTTGTATCATCAGAGAAATCTCCTAGAGTGGCAGATCATTTTGAGCCTATTGATATAGAAGGGCAAAAAGAAACTGGTATATGGGTCCATCATCCAAGAAGTGAAGTTTCACAAACTTGGGAGGCTAGAAAAGGAAAGAGTCGAAGACTTAATACCCAGATTCATGGGGAGGCTAATGGTACTGACGGTCGTAGTTCAGTGGTGTCTGAAATCCAAGTAAATGATGGCAGCAGTACTGATGAGATTCTCGAGGATAGACGTCCAATGGCATCATTTCGCCGGGGTCTGCATAAGATATTCTATAGGAATTCCAAGAAGGAGGATAATTCAAACAGCTTTACAAAGGCTGTTCAAACCCCTCATGTTAATCTAAGGGCAATTAATGATGTTTATACCAAAATGAATAGCCAATAAGAACATGACACCTGGACAAAGTCGAATTTGGTCAACGCGGCCATCGGCATTGAAATTGGCACTTAGGTGACGAGGGGTAAATTAAATGACACAAACACAAACACAACCACAACAAGCTTCACACAGAGCATGCCACAATGTACCTGCAACCCTAGAAAAATACTAGTGACAACCTAGGCACTCAGAAGGACCCATCAATCTAGGCATCCCCTATGCTAGCAACAACTATGGTGGAAGTGAGTGAAAACATTATAATCAAGTAAATACCAAACAGCAGATAATGATGACTAGTCAACCACCAAGAACACAAACCCAGAAAAATTACAGATATGCAATGCAAACCAGATTTTGTTCACCCAGAAACCCACCATTGGGAAAAACTGGAGGTCATCAACCAACCAGGCAATCCATTAAGTAGAAAAAAATTCTTACAAATGAATACAAGCAAGCTCAAGCAAAACCTAGATCTATTTAGGAAGATGAGCTATACCTCCTTTGTGCAATCTTCTTCTCCAACTTAGCAAAGCTTGAAGCTCAGTTCTTCATGGCAATGGCAGCTCCTTCTTTAGCTCGTTCATCCCATGGCACTAGCTTGCAAGCTCTAACTCAAACCGAAACCAAATTTGGATTCAAAGGGGAATGACCAATTTCTTCAAGAAACCATACTCTTGAAGAAATCAATCTTGAATCTGACCTAGATATAAATGAGAGAGTGTTTTAATTAGCTAGATGCAGATTTTCATTTTTCAAATGCAGTTTTCAAAAAGAAACAATTTGGAAAACTCAAAGATGAAAAATATGAAGATGGCTCTTGAGGAAGAAGCAAAAGTTTCCAAAGAAACTTCCCAAAACTTGCCTACAAAAGTGACGACTCTCAAAAGAATGATTGGTTTCCTTTTACACCAAAATTCCTAGGTTAGAATCGTACAATGACAGCTGGAAATTTTGAAGAATAAGACAAAACCATATGGGTAGGATCCAGCTGGAACAGTGAGCTGGAATTCCTATTGAGGCAGAGGTTGACTAGTCATAATCTTCAGAAGTTGGAAAATGCAATGCAAATTTACCTTTGTCAATTTGCTTGAACCTCTATAGGATAGTTGATAGTTAAGAACACCTAGAGAAGCTATTCTTAATCTAAACTTAAGCTTGATAAAAACAATAAAAATCATATTGCAAAATTGTCAAGGGAAGCCAAAAGAAATACTCAAAATGCATACATTAACAGGCACCCAGTACCTAGTCAAAGTTGCCTTCGGCACCCAGGCTACCGATCCATCCATTAGGGCAACGCCCTCCCCTGGGACACGTGGCACGCTCATAATCGACGTCCACAATCCCACATCGAAATTATCAACAAAATGCACATCTCCCAAGGCCTATAAAGGAGGCCAACTACCCCAAAATAGAGGTAATCAAAACAAACGGTATACTGCTCATTTGATATGTCAGTTAACTTTACTAAATCCGAACTTACTTAAGCATCGGAGAGCCTTCGGCCGGTACCACACCAATGCCTTAGGCCTTACCGAGCGTTTTCTCATATTGCAGATAACACTCCCTACCGAGGCCATCAGGATACCGAAGGCCCCAAATTCACTAAGTTGACCGTTGAAAGTAAAGAACCACTTTTTGGCATCAACAAATGAGAAGAAGGTTGGTGTAAAGTTTGTTGTGGAAGACGATGTTTCGGTCCCTCCTTCTGGTAAGGTTTCAAAAGAAGGGGCTTTAAGTTCTGGAGATAGTGGTTCAGGAGATAGCCTAGGAAAGGGTAAGGTGAAGAGTTTCTTTAGAAATGCTGAAAAATCCGTAAAGCGTGCACTTTCAAAGAAAGGTTCTAGAAAGTCTCAAGCTGATTCATGTGCAGTGAGTGAAAGAGAAATTTTAGCAGGTTCCAACTCTTCTGATGACGAATCTCTTCCTTCCCCATTATTTGTTGAAATGATACCTGTCGCCTCCAGGGATATACCTTGTGGCTCCGTCAATGATTCAAGTAAACCAGAGGAGCATGCGGTTCAGCCGGTAATTGTCACGGTAGTGAACGCTGAAGGCCAAACGGAGAAGGTTGAACATGAAGAACTCGAACGCCCAACGGAGAAGGTTGAACTTGAAGAAGTCGAAAAGATGCTTTGTGTGAGCCCTGGAGAACTCGAACGCCCAAAGGTCGAGGAGGTGGACAGCCCTGGAAGAAATGGCGATGGATTGTGTGAGACATTAAAAGTTGGAGCTAGCTGATGCATATCTGAAGAGAAAGGCTTGCAAAACTATCGCAGACTGTTATGAAAGAGAGCTCATACTATTCCACTTAGGGCTGAATTAGCAAGAGAGTATGGCTTGCATGTCCAAGTCACATGTTGATGATGTTGTACAGTTCTTGTATGAAACACTCACCCCAAACAGATACTTTGGTTTTAGGGTTTGGTGAATCTTGCAACATTATATTTCTACCTCTTTTCCAACCTGAAAGGGAACTTCTCTACACAGTTGGGGCGAAATGTGGTGCAGCTATTATTAGGCTGTATTATTTGTTTCATTTGTGAAGATTGCTGGAAGCTAGAGGAAGAATCTGTGTTTTTTAATTTCTTCTTTTTTGTAATTATGTTGAGAAATATGTAAAGTTTTGAGTTGAAAATGTTGTTTTATACACGCGAAGGAATTGTTTTGTTATTCAATTCCAAATTTAATAATGGGCTGAAGGAGTCATAAGCCATCATAAGCTTTTTTTAAGAGGAGACTTCTTAAATTGTATTAAACTCATCTCGATGAGCCCAGTATATGAATGTCACAAGGTGGTGAGACATAAACTCTATAGGGTATAGCCGGGCCGCTATACTTTCGAAATATTCAATTTACAGAGTATAGCCGTTCGGCTATACTGTTGAAATATTCTATTTGTACGGTATAGCCGCGCGGCTATACGGTTGAAATATTCTATTCTCTTTTTTTTATTACTTTTATTACTTTTATTAGTTATTATGTTTTAATTAATATTTTTTTCGTGAATAATTAGGATTCAATATTTTAATTAACGTCACAAATTATATTACGTAATAAATAGTATTTCATTTTTTCAATTTTCCTCCGACCACCTTAGGGAGAGGAGCTTTCGATGCCCCTTATTGTTTTTCAACCTATCATGAAAGAATAATATCACTATTTATGAAGATTATAAAGATCGTGTAGGCGCAATGCGTGTAAAATGTGATGGATGTAAAAGGAATGTAAACTATTGGCATTAGATTTTTTAAGTTTTGCAGAAATAATCTCTCCCAAAAATCAACAAAACATAATCAGCGTTATATAACTTAGAAGTACTCCATCCAAGGACACGGCATGACAATTGTACAGTCAAAAAGATGGTTTTCACAGTTCACATTGCAATTCGACACTGAAATGAATCAAGACATGTTAACATTGTCAAATACTAAAAATAACAACATTGAAGCAAGCTAAGTTGAATCCAATTACAAGGACTAAAAATGAACTAAAACACAGAACAATATAAACTGCAAAAAACAGAAGAAAAAAAATTAGCAATTTGATAGTAGAAAAAACAAGGTAAAGAGTATACATGGACAGAAATAGCAGAGTCCCAAGTCGGTAGTAACCTAAATTGTGAAATTAGCATAATTAACCAAAGTAAAAATGGTTAATGAGAAACAAAGGCACAACTCAAACTAAATTAAGAATCAAAGCACCACTTGCTAGAAAGATAACTAGAAGAAAATGATAATTTCCAAATTCATTTATTAAGGAACAAATTTAAACCCTCCACCTCTAGTTTAGACCATCGCTTATACTTAAAAAGGAACAAATTTAAAGAAAACATATTACCTAGCAACCTAATTGGTTCCCTAGCGTATATGAAGTTATTGTCCATATCACTCACTTCAATCCTTAGTTTGCTATTGAATTTCAACAAACCACACAAGAGATTCCAAGAGACAAAGATGAATATAGAGTAGGGTTGTCAAAGTAGGAGTAGTGGTAGGGGAAGTAGGAGCCCATCATATGTGATGCGTAAGCTCCCTCTCCATGCAACCCATGACATCATACCAGCTGATCAAGGGCACGTGTACGGTGGCCGATAGTTATTAATTTTAGGTCTTCAAAAATGCCCACGTCTCACGTGATAGATTAGTAAGGCCCCACACTTGTAGAAGTATTATTTATTTTTTTGGTGACATGTAGAATAATGCTCCGATTTGATTTAGAAATGGGCCAGTGACTTCACTTTCTCTAATCTTAATTTTTTGGGGTGGGGTTTTGCCAACCAATTAGAGTTCAACATTTGGGGATTTAATAATTTTGGAGCTATTTAATGATGTAATAGAAGTGTAAAGGGGGAAGTGGAATTTGACAAGTGTCCACCATTAACATTAAAATAATATCTAAAGTTTGGTGTGGAGTTTGTTTGCATCTTGACTGGAAATTTGGAACTGAAAATAACCCACTCATCTGTCTATTGTGAAATCATGATAATATATATTTGTAGAGCCAAAGACTTGGAACTTGCCATAGTTTTAGCTTACAAATATAAGTTTAATTCATTACACCAACTGATGTGGAAATATATTACTACAAAGGAAGGAGGGTTTTCACACACGAAAACAACCAAGATGTCATGGAGATTCAAACTTGAGACCTCTAATAGCTAGTTTTGGTCATATTTATGATTTTCAACGTGTAATGTGCTTGCACTGACCAAAATAACATGAAATGTGATGCAAGAGTTTTGAATGAAGTAGTGTCAAAATTTGAAAATTATATTATTCCAATTGTACATAAATTATTATGTTTTCTTTATCAATAATAAGAAGAGAAGACTCGAGTTTGGAATCTCTAAAAAAGAGAAGTACTACTAAACTAACAGTTGATGGGTATATCAGTAATTATGTTTAGTTGTTAAAAAGACATGTAAAAATAGATAGATACGATAGGGGAGAGAGAGCCTCTAGCTACAAGCTATTTGTTGGAGAAAATCACACCCATGGGTGCGGGCAATAACTTTAGAATGGTAGAATTATGATTGGATGAAATTATATAGAAATTGTGTAATTGTTGGTCAATTCCATGTACAAGGGCGGAACCACACTAAAGGCTACAGTGGGCTGTACCCCCCATTTGGATTCAAATAAGGAAGTACCCCCCATTTGGCTAAATGTCTTTGTCATTTTACTTTTATTTATTTTTATATTACTCCATTTACTTAAGTTTACAATGTAAATAAGGAAGTACCCCCCATTTGGATTCAAATAAAAATACTAGAATATCAAATTCCCACCAAATCAAAATATGAAAAATCGGTTTTAGTGCAAAATACGATTTAGGCTAAAAATGATGGCTCATTAAGTCAATATATACTTCATACTAAAATCCCATAAAATCAAGTTTTCTTATTTGATGTGTGAGGAATAAAAGCCGCCAAAAATTATCTTCAGAAAATGATTATTCCGAAAACCCATTTTTCATACTTAGTCAATATTTTTACATAAAACAATTTTTCATGTATGATATGAATGCATGAAGGAACTAAGGTCAATCGAGGTAAAAGGCCTTAGATGTTCAATCCACTATGGTGTTAAACCCTATTTGGTTTATGTTAAAACTTATTGAAAATTAGTTTATGGAGCTATGAACTAGCGTGGTTTATATGATTTAATGTTTACTTTTATTTCTACAAAGACTATAGAAATTATAAGTACAAAAAAAAAAAATTAAAATTTAAGCTAATAACTTTAGCTAGCCCACCCATTGAAAAATTCCTGGTTCCGTCCTTGTCCATGTATCATTATCAATCAGCGTTGTTTTGTTTGTCTTCATCATGCAAAGCACATCAATTGGACAAAACAAAATCTTTACATTATCAAAATTTCAAATGGATGATGTGATATGAGAACGCAACAGGCACCTACATTATTGAACGCCAGTGCGTTTAGTCCAAGCCCAAGAAACTTTTTTCTATCGTTGGGTTTCTTATGAACCCAGTTAACCCAAAATGACCACTCCAAAAACCAGAAGCCCAATATGATACGTTCTTATCTCCTATAGGGTTAAGACGCAATTAGTAGGGTATAACTCAATTGATTGAGCTCTTCTAATTTCATCTATGTGGACAGAGGTTCAAAACCCCTAAACAACAAATGAATACTTATGTAAACCCCCCTCCCGAATCACTTATACTATAAAATAAAATAAAAGATACGTACGCATTCCACTAAATACGGTGAAAAAATAAACAACATTATATGGGTATTAGGAAAAAAAAAAAAAACAAGACACGAACAATAACAGGCCAGTTCAATGAAACAACACAGAGAAAGAAAAAATGTCAATAAAAAGAACATATATATATATATATATATATAGAGAAAAAATGTATCAAAATTAAATAAAACAACATGAGAAAAATATCCCTCTAGTTATAATATCAAATTAAATCTCACCTCTGAATCCTGTTTGATGTAAATGACTAGCTGCCTAAACACAATCTCATCATATATTAAGAAACCGAGCTACTTAATCAAATGAATTATTGTCATCTTCCTCGGCATCATCGTGAGGGAACTGAGAAGAAGTACTTGGATCAGCCAATGCCGTGTCATTTGTCGGCTCCAAGGTGTTCATTGGCAGCCCATGACTTGTATCTGCAGAGTCTAAAGTTTGATCGTTGTTGAAGCTGGTGATGGGCCATGGATAATTGCTCAAAGCTCCATTTTGGAAAGACTCAATATAATACGGGGCCTCACCAAATTCTGTGTTCACTGTTGTGGAAGACATACCAGCAGAAGTATAATGATGATTTAATGATGAGGAGGATGAATTGGAATTGGCAATAAGAGGAGATGGATATTCTTGAGGATCATGCTGATGAGCTGATTGAACTGAATCTGCACTCTCTTCATTTTTCTTTTTCTTGACTCTTTTGTTCTTATAAATCTTACACAAAACACAATCGTTCAACTACAGAAGAAACATATACAAGTTATTAATTAGATAGGCAAGATATACTAATATGAATTAGGATACCTATATATATATAGACAGTGGCGGATCCAGGAATTTTTTAGGGAAGAGGCAATATTAAGAAGACCAAAAGGTCAACAAAAAAAAAATTAAACAACCAAATAGCCTTACAATTTAAACAATACTAATGGTATTCATAATTAACATAAATAAGAGTTTTACGTCTAAGACTAATTGACTATAGTCTATTTTGTATATCAGTTAATATGCACAAAATTTAGGTTACACAATTATTTACCAAAATTCATATTGAATTTTCAAACCTAACACTTGAACAACACATATTGAGTGACGTGGGAGTACGTGTGGCTGTTGGGCCCAACACGTGAAGCCTTCCTCTGATACCATGAAGGAAGTTGAGGTTCCATCCCAAAACCAATTGGCAATAGGGGGAATAACCCAACTCCTTATAAACCCAAGCTAGGTCCCTTAACTTTTCAATGTGGGACAAATACTCTCAACACAAGTGCCTTACCTAGTGTAATGTGCACCGCCACGTTCTCATGAGTGTAATTAATCCAGGTGTTATAATATGAGTGAACAAAATTATTGAATTTTCATGAACCTAGTGTATACTATTAATAGAAAGCCACATCACACCAAAGAATTTCTCCCATAAAAAATCACACGCATGCTTCCATACCTTCATGTCACCGGTGGCTTTATGGTCATTTGAAGGAGCAATATTTTCACTAAGAACGTATTCATGCATTTTCCATTCTGTCTTAACTCCTTCCCCTTGTTTCCCTGCATAAAAATCTAGAGTCCTTTTCTGCCCAATAACCTCATTGTTAACTTTGATCTTGTCATCGGTTCCAGTTGCCTTCCAAAATCCATGGTTGTCTGCTGCTCGATTTGGCCGAGATCCATTTGGGTACTTTCGGTCCCTAGAACTGAAAAAGTACCACTCGCTTTCTCTGAGTAAGTTGTGCATCCCTAAAGCAAAAAAGAAAGAAATAACAAAAGTTAATTAACAATTAAAATTCAGAATCCATTAGGGCAAATTGATATCAGTACTCAAACGTGATTTGTCTCTGCCCTAGAAATAAAATCCTGGTTGCTCTCTTCCAGACTTACGAAGAGTCGTTCTTACATTTTAGTTTTGGTACAAGAAGTGTGGTTCATATTAATTGCATGCAGTGCTCCAAATTCTTTACGATTAATCCATTCAGTCTTGAATTTCTGAGTAAATTTAAAAACAAAATAACTACTAAGAGTTCTAATAAAATTTTTTCTTTTTATGAATGGGAGAACTGGAGATACAAACTTATAACCTCTTTCAATACGAAATTCTCTAAACTTCGATATCATACGTCATGCAAAAACTTCTACTAAAGTGGTGCAAACAATTAAAGAGCTTTCAAGAAAATTAGCAAAAGAGTATATACCCCTTCTTTCAAGAGTAAATCCTTTTCTATAAACCTTTTTAATAATAACTTAAAGTAGGATGCACGAACCTTGACGACTTGTAAGAACCCTAATTTCTTTTATGCTGTTCTTGAAAGTTTTCTATAACTAAATATGCTACTTCTAAAGTTCTAAACGATGCGTGTGTAGCTTATCAATATGACGAAAAACTAGCGAAGGTAACCAGTAAAAAAGAAGAAATAATTCATGGATATAGAAGAAGAGGATCATAACACTAACCAGTAAGCTCTTTAGGATGGTATTTGTAAACATCAACTTCACGAAACCTGTTGATGGGCAGTAGCTCATTCTTGATCTTCTTCTTTAAGTAGTCTTCAATCAATTCTTCTTCGGTTGGGACGAATCGATAACCACTTGGAAGATCATTAATATATTTATCGATTAACCATGCTTCATCAAAAATTTCATGAGCAACTTGAATATTGCTTTCCTCCATTGAAACTCACAAGTATAGAGTTCCTTTTTTTTTTATTTGGAGCCTATAATGTAGGAATATAGTTGAAATTTGTAGGCTTTATTGATAGGAGAAATAATATGGGGTTTTTCATTAGGTGTTTGTGTGGGATTTGGTTTCTTTGGTTTCTTTGTACTGGGTCCGTACTCTGTTCTTTTTATTTATTTAATCCGTACTCCGTATTTTATCTGATATGTGATAATAACTATAATAACTAATATTGAACAGAGAATTTGAATCACACATGAATTTCTTTGGTTCATGGATTACACTCAAATTTAAACAATAATCAATTTGCCAATGGGAGAGGGAGGGCAAGCTAGAATTGAAAAATTAGGGGCCAAAGTAGAAAATACAATATATAAAACACCTAAGTATTCAATAATTACAGGTTTAAAGCTAAATATTTCTAATTTAGTCATGTCTAATTTGTAGAGGGAATTTTAACTTAAATTATAAGTTGTTTGTTACTAATTATGTATGATATATATAATATAATATATAGAGGAGATATCAAAATCCCCACGGCATTATATATATATATATATATATATTTTTTTTTTGGTGTGAGAAATCCCCCCATTCCCTCTAGTTTAGACCATCGCTTGTATTACAAAAATAATAATAATCAATTTAATCTTCTTTAAAAAAAAAAAAAAAGAATATAAAATTCAGATATATTATAAGGTGTATTGTCGAGGATATTAGAGCTTGCATTGCGCCTGGTTTGAGTTTATCAGTTTAACACACCTAGCATTTATTACTTGATTATTTTATTGATCGATTTCCACAATATTCTCAATTCAATGACTGGCCAATATATTCAGTGTTTACAGAAAATTTTAAGCGGAAATTAATTAAAAGTAACCAATAATGAAAAGAAACCCATGCCTGCATGGCATGGCATATATCCTCTCTCTTCTCCACCCTCCAACGACCGAGAAGATTGGAAGGGCCATTTTTTTAAATTTTTTTTATAAATATATATTTTCTTAAATGGTGGGAAATATAGCAACAGACATTCCTATACGTATATGAGTCTATGAACAAACCCAACAAGCGAAAATCATTATGTTTGCTTTTTGTACTTATATATGTACTTATATATACTTTTTTTATTTTCTCATATTTGTACTTATATATGTGGCTATATGTTTGCTTTTTGTAGTAAAAATTATTAATTTTTTTTGTCTTTCCCTTCCTCTTTTAATTAACTTAAGCTTTGTGAATTCCCCTCTTCTCCTTTTACATGTCTAAGTAGGACACCTTAATATTGGGATTTTTGAACATTTTTTGTATTTCTTCTCTCTGTTGAAGTATAAATTATTAAATTTTGAGTCTTTAATAGTGTAGATGATGAGATTAATATTCAACTATTTTAACATATAAAATTCAGGACAATTATGATTGTAATAAATAAACAAATTATTAATCAATATGAAATTATATTATTAACTTATTAACCTGGTTAGCACTTGAGCGCTTCTATTCGAATTATTTTTTAAAATTTTTGTGAAGCACCCCCTCTAATGTGAAATCATGGCTCCGCCACTGTGGTCAATCTTGTGTGTCTAAATAACATTACTAGTGGGAAAATATAGGTAATATGAGACATTCCCAAACCTATATGAGTCTATGAACAAAACCCAACAAGCCAATATGAGAGTCTGGAAAAATACATAGGTAATGAAAAAGTGTTCTTGGTTAGCACAAGATCACACCGACTTTATGTTGTTCATGTAAAGTGGAACTTATTTATTCACAGTAAGTACGAAATTGTCAAATTAATTGGTAACACAAATTTTGTGTGACAAGTTTGGTGAGTATTATATTGATTTGGCAACGGTAAGGAGAGCTCCGCAACGTCACAACAACGAAACAATTTATTTGAAATGATCACCAAAATCTATAATAAAAAAAAACAACTCTAGCCAAAAAGAAAGAATCCGCCCAACCAAATTCTAACCTAGACTAATTAACAATTTGGTGTACTGCTAGGGTTTGGCCTAAACAACTGCTGTTGATGATGATACCAATGCTCTAGTGTTTTGTCGAAATCACCATCCTTTCTAGCCGCAAGAAGTTGCTCATATAGCCTGACATGCACAGGTAACTGCATAGAACTAGAATCAACCAGTGGCATTTCATCCGCATACGTGGAAGTCTCCATGGGTGGCAAAAATCCTGGTTCAGAAGAAAACGACTCCCTTGGCTGTACCTGGCTGTCAATATTGGCAGACTGCATGTCGTATTGGGTGAGGTTTTGATCGTTTTGATCGTATTGGGTGAGGTTTTGATCGTTTTGATCGTATTGGGCGAGGTTTTGATCGTTTTGATCGTATTGGGTGAGGTTTTGATCGTTTTGATCGTGTTGGGTAAGGTTTTGATAGTTATTGTAGACTGGTCCCGGAGGATTGCCAGACGTTTGATTTTGGAAAGGGTACTGCTGGTGAGGATAATATGTAGGGTTTCCAACGTAGGTGTTCAATATTGTTGGGGTTGGCATGCCACGAGGTCGTTTGTTTGCGGTGGAGGAAGAAGAAGCACCGCTAGATTGACCAACAAGATATTGATCATGCCGATGAACGGGCTGGATTTGTTGGTCTGGAAAAGCTTGAGATGCTACAACATTTGTAGATGGCTCTGCTGTTTGATCAGATTGTGTAGTGCTCGAGTCATTGTTCGCGCCTTTGGTGTTCTTGTAAATCTTGCACAGAACACAATTATCCAGCTGCAAAGAAAACGTACAAGGGTAAAGTTAATTAAAATCAAGTCATATGCAAAAGTAACTCATTAAAATTATAAAATAAAATAAAAAGTTTATGCATACATGTTACATTTCCGTACGTACCTGTGTAACACGAGTATTGCTTATTTGATTAGGAGGAGCAGTCTTTGTATTGAGCGTGTATTCATGCATTTTCCATTCTGTCCTCTTGCTATCTTGATGGTTCCCTTGATAAAAATCTAGAGTCCTTTTGGACCCAATTACTCTACCATTACTGTCTTCGATGTCCTGAGCTTTTCCAGTTGCCTTCCAAAATCCATCGACTGCTGATCGATCTGGCCGTTGTCCTCTCGGGTACTTTCGTTTCATAGAAGTGAAAAAATACCACTCACTTTCTCTAATTAAAGTGATGCGCCCTAGAAAGAAAAGGAAAAGTTAAAGTTATCTCACCACAAAAGAAAAAGAATATAAATAAATTAAAAAATTTAACCTAATGTGAGCATATAGATATGAAGACACAAGAAACTAACCAGTGAGGTCTCTAGGATGATACAAGGAGATGTCAAGGTCAAGAAACCTGTTTTTGGGGATTTCCTTGTGCAAGACCTTTCCCTCTAAGTAGCTTGAAACCAACTCGGCATCAGTTGGGGCAAATCGGTAGCCACATGGAAGAGAATTAAAATATGCATCGTTGATTGGATCGTTGATGAACAAATCTACTTGGTCCGGAATCGGATCGTTGATGAACTGATTGTTTTCTTCCATGGTGATTACGCGAATGCGAAGCTCCTAATTTGAGATTACGAAGCCTTTTATAGGAAGATACTTGAAAATTACAGGTCTAAAAAGCCTTGAGCATGGAGAATTGGTGTTTCGGTCCATGTTTATATAGGATTTGGTTTCCTTCTAAACCGCATTTTTTTTTATTTTTTTTTGGTTTTCCTAAAATAACACAAGTGTAGCAAGTTATATGGAACAAGGTTTTAGGAGTTTTAATTAGATTATGTTTGCTTAATTTGGAGTGGGTCCGTATTATATATATATCTGTCTAGATAAATGATAATCCTATAGTGTCATAAACTTATATTTGAATTTATTCGACCAAAAAAAATGTATTTTCCACGTAATCCATCTTAACCAAAACTTTTTTTTTTTTTTCTAGTAAATTTTATATATGACTCCATGGAACTTGGAAGTTCTGTTTGATATATAATTGCTCCTATTGAAGTTCATAAACTAAGGTTGTGATAAGAATCTGTATTTTCGACGACAAAAAAGAAAAAGAAAAAGATAAGAATATGTATTTTGGGTGACTTGAGTCAAATATTGGGGGTGGCATTGCTGAGCTTGCATTTTGTTATAGCTTTACCGTTAGTAGCAGTTAGTTTGTTAGTTAATTACTTTAGGAACCCACCAGACTGTGAACATTGGCTTTTCCTTTTCTTCTTTCTTTTTTGTAATTGCATTGTCGTTTTTATGATAGGATTCATGAGCATGACTAAGTTGACGAATCCAATTTTGTTTTAGTGCTCCTGCTATTTTCAATTTTAGGTGTAATTGAGTTTTAATTTAGACGGCATCTGGGACAATTTAAGTGATTTTTTTTTAAATATTATATTTGAAAGTTTTTTTAAAAAAATTGACATTTATGAATTTATGGGCTAAATTTGGACAAAATTTGATAAAAACTCAAGAGAAAGGCTCAAGAAATTTATCTTTTTAAAAATAAAAAAATAAAAAAACGTGGCTTAAACGTCGTCGTTGTAGTCAGGCCTTTTTTAAAGCAAGGCAATAACGTGCGCCAAGTGGTGCTGAAGGCTTGTACAATAACGAGCACCTGCTTTGCCCCTATGCGGCTCTCAAGGATTACATGTTATTGATATATTTCTTAACAAAGTATACTTGATTGCTAAAAATCATTAGGTATTTTAGTCATATTTCTATATTCAACTTTGTGTTTATACCTGAAATTTTCCACCTAGGCCCTACAGGAACTGATGATGTGGCATTGGCACTCAAGCCACATTTACGGTCCAAGTAACAAATTTTCAAGCCCAAGAGCAAGACAAAGATGGTCGAGCTCGGAAGCCCACGACCATGGTACAATGACCTCAACCCAAAGACATCATGCGCCGTGAGTTCAGTTCATGACAGCCTAAACCTAGAAGTTGGACTTCAAAGCCCAAAATTGTAACCCAATATTCTCGGCCCATGCGGAGAAGCCCATCCCACAAAAGTGAAAGGTCAAAAACTTGATTTGTTATCATCGACACCACATGGACAAACCATATTGCATGCTTAGCCGTGCACATGGGAATTGCACCACATCTGACACTGGCAAATAAACTACATCAGAACCAAGCAAGTAAAAGAGCAAAAACTGTTCATTCATACTTCAAGAAAAAAAATGATGGTGATAAATTAGACAATGATAAGGCTTCTACATTCAATGATAAGGCTTCACCATCAATTGCATCACCTCATCATACATCTCCCATAGTTGAACCCAACCAGTTTGATGTTGCTTTTTTGGAACGAGACCCTGGGAAACGTATTCAAATATCCGAATACCATATTAATCAACGTGATGAGGTTCGACGTGCTTATATCAAAGTTGGACCTTACCAACCAAAATTATCAAAATATCCAAGGTCTCAGTTTGGGTCGCAATATCGTCGATTTCAATATTCTTGGTTCTCCCAATTTCCATGGTTAGAATATTCCCCTTCATAAGATAAAGTCTATTGTTTTCCATGTTTTGTTTTTGGTAATGGTCGTCCTGCATTCACTACTGAGGGTTTTAATCATTGGAAAAGAGTTAATGATGGAAAGAATTGTGTATTTTTGACTCATGTTGGAGGTCCATCTTCATCACATAATACGTGTGAAAGATGTATGGAGGATTTGATGAACCCATCTCAACATGTCGACAAAGTTATTAATCGACAATCAAAGGAAGTCATTTTGAAAAACCGATTACGGCTCAAGACAACGATTGAGTGTGTTCGGTGGCTTACATATCAGGCATGTGCTTTTAGGGGTCATGATGAATCTTTGGATTCTAAAAATCATGGAAATTTCATTGAAATGGTCAAGCATACAGCAAAGTTTAATGATGAGGTGGCTGGAGTTGTTTTAGAGAATGCCCCAGGAAATGCAAAATATACCTCACCCAAGATTCAAAAGGAGATTTTAAATATTCTTACAAACAAAGTGAGAAAAAAAATTCGTGAAGAAGTTGGGCATGCTGCTTTTTGTATCCTTGTTGATGAATCACAAGATACGTCAAATAGAGAGCAAATGGCTATTGTTTTAAGATTTGTTGATAGTGATGGTTTTCTACGTGAACGTTTTTTTGACATTGTGTGGGTTGAAGACACTACTGCATCAACACTTCAAAAAGAGATCAAGAAAGTACTTGATCTCCATGAATTATGTATTGATAAGATGAGAGGTCAAGGATATGATGGTGCTAGTAATATGCGGGGTGCATGGAATGGGCTACAAGCATTATTTCTTAGAGATTGCCCATATGCATATTATGTACATTGTTTTGCTCATCAACTACAGTTAGCATTAGTTTCAGCATCAAAAGAAGTGGCTACAATTTGGTTATTCTTTTCATCATTGAATTCAATTGTCAATGTCATTAGGGCTTCTCCAAAACGTCATACTGAGTTACAAGTTGCTCAATCAATAAATATTGTAGAGCTGTTGATTGCTGGTGAACGAGAGACTGGTAGAGGAGCTAATCAAATTGGTACCTTGCATCGACCTGGAGCTACTCGGTGGAGTTCTCATTACGATTCCGTTTGTGATTTAATAGAAATGTATGATGCAGTTTGTACAGTTCTTGAGAATATAAAGGAGGATGGATCCACAGGTTCCTTACGTGCGGAAGCTACTAGTGGATACAATGCGATTAGGCAATTCGAATTTGTATTCATCTTGCATCTATTGAAAGAAATTATGGGACTCACAGATATCCTTTGTCGAGAACTACAACTTAAGTCTCAAGACATTGTGAATGCTATGAACCTAGTTGGTACAACAAAAGATGTCCTTGGAGAATTGAGATTAAATGGTTGGGAAACTTTTATTGGGAAAGTAGATCTGTTTTGCAGGAAACATGACATTGATATGCCTGATATGAATGCTCAATATAAAGTGGGAACAGGCCGTTCTTGTCAGCAAAAGGACAATATTACAGTTGAGCATCATTACCACTTTGACATATTCAATGATGCAATAGATTTTCAATTGGCAGAGTTGAACAGTAGGTTCAGTGAAGGGGCAATGGAACTTCTTATTCTTAGTTCAGCTTTGGACCCTAGTGATTCTTTTAAATCATTTGATATTGATAAAATTTGCAGCCTTGCAGAGAGATTTTATCCTCAAGATTTCACTCCAAAAGAGTTACATATTTTGAGATGCCAGCTGAAACTTTACGAGGCAGACGTACCTCATCATCCTGTACTTCAAAAAGTGTCTACACTCTCTAAATTATGTCGGGGATTAGTTGAAACAAAAAGGTCAAACAGATATTATTTTATTGATAGGTTGATCCGTCTTGTGCTAACTCTCCCTGTTTCTACAGCAACTACTGAACGAGCTTTTTCAGCTATGAAACTTGTTAAAACAGCTCTTCGCAACAAGATGGAGAATGAGTTTCTAGCAGATTCTATGATTGTCTACATTGAAAAAGAACTTGCTGACGATATCAATTCAGATGTAATAACAAAAGATTTCAATTCTCTCAAGGATCGCAGGGCACAACTTCAATAAGTACACTTTTAATTATGTTGTTGAACATATTTTTTAATGCATACTTTGCGTGGTTTATACTTTTATTTGATTTAATGTACACTATTAGCATGGTTTATATGGTTTAATGCATAGTTTTATTTTAGTTAAAAAAATTAGCTAGCCCACCGGTCAAAAAATTCCTGGTTCCGCCCTTGACTACACAAGTAGCTTAGGGCTTCGTAATCAAGGTAGAAACCACCCAATCTACTGAGCTCTGGTTGGCACTTCCAAGTTCTTCGGCCCAACCACAGCTGAGTAAACACCGTGCCTTACTATCAAGCCAAACAGACTACCAATGGATACGTGCCACATATCCCAAATTGCACTATTCAAAGCTAAATCGCCGCAAAACCATTTCCAAGATATGACCAACATGCTTTAGAACTTCACTACAGGCCAAGTTTCAAGAATATCAGAGGAATAATCAGAAACTAAGGACTTGTGACCAAGGCACTTCCTATGACACTAAGACAAGCTGCTCTCTACGTCGGCTCAACCTTGGCTGCAACATTTTTACTATAAATAAAAGACCCCTAGCAAAGCAACATTCAAAGAGTCCAGCACCAAATCAAGAAGCCTTTAATAAGCAAACCCTGTTATTTTTTTCTATCATGTAATTTTGTTGCTTTCTTAGGAGTAACTATCGCAAAAAATCCCATAAACTATTTTGGGATTCGTGGCAATCCCCACTTCTATCTATCTATTAATATATCAACAAGAAAGTTCTTTTGATTCCTGCATTTCTTAAGCATTTTCTTGAGAACCATCCAGCCCATCTAGATTTCTTAGGACACCCGCATTTCTCAAGCAATTTGAGCCTACTGAGCTATTGAGCCCAGTTCCACCATCACCCAGTTACCGAGTTTGGTGACCCATTCATCTACCAACTGTCTTCACCAACGACCCTGTAGTTGAGGCCGTGAACCTACGGTCACGGATTGTTCCTCTCTCGGTCACAGTCGCTTAAAAAGAAGTCAAGATCAACTACCACATCCATTCACCCAGTAGCACTCACAATCGTTTATGGCCTAGGTATCGGCACACCCGCACAACACACCAAAGAAGAAAGTCTTCGTTACCTAAATTCGCTTTGGCCGCTCGACATGTGGCCGAAAAGATTTGTAGGTCAACATTTTTGGCATGCTCGGTGGGACATTTTGTCAAAACACATGCCAACTTAGGCCACACAGACCAAGGCCATTGTCCAAAATGAAGGCCACGGTAGCATGGTCACCACCATCGATGTCTCGGCTGCAACAGTTGATTTCATTCTGGGAAGACCCAACTTCAAAGGATCATATTTTCCAGCATTTTCCCTTGCCTGTAATTGAACAAAGAACTCTAGCCGCCATTGGAGAAAAAGAGAAGTTCACCCATGTCTCTTCCACACACTTGGAAGATACTTTGGCCAACCATACCCATCGACTAGAGACAACGATCTAGCAGGTTGCGAAACAAGATGATGCCATCACTTATTTGCAAAACTTGTGTAGTATCCTTCAAGAAAGGTTACCTCTTCCCTAACCAACTAGCTCGCCAAGCGAACAACACCAACGAGATGTTGGGAAAGCTCCCGAGATTCCGCATGGTGAGGGGAGTAGCCAGAACACGGCTCATCAATTCTAGAATATGAGTTTCGATCGATCACCACTTGTTTTTTAGTCCGGGGAGCAACTTCAACCATAACCCTGGACCTAAGTCGGCGAGATCCTTATTTTTTAGGGGCTTAAGCAGCCTCACTGGGCCGAACTAGTATTCTACCAATCTCAGAAAAATGAGCAAATACTCAAACGACCTTGAAGGGTTGAACTTCTACCTCAACCTGAGCAGCATTGTAGACTCAAGCCACTGCCGCAAAGAGTTCGTCTTGAGGATGTACAACACATAATTGATAATGGCTTAGCACGGAGATGCCAGAAGAGGCTGAGATATACACGACCATATCCTTCCAACATTTACCGTGAGCCATTGCCTCAGAACTACCGTTTACCTAAGTATTTTTTTGTTTTCAGGCGAAGGGCATACTTTACAAATTGAGCACATTGGCCAATTCACGGCTCAATATGGCAAAGCCGACTCCGATGAGCATATGTGTTGATATTCAAAAAACACCATAATTTTGAGACAAGCTTTCACTCCACCAAAAGAGGCAGATCTTGGTTCTCCATAATAGCAAGCTCTGCTGGAAGAGACAGATCCTTATTCTTCGTAACAGTAAGCCCCAATGGAGGAGGTAGAACTTTGTCCTCTGTAACAACAACATCCATTGTACACTGTATGTCCATATTACTGGGGTAGCATGTGCGAAGGTAGAGAAAGCGATTTCTCTCATGTCATAGACTAGCTGTGTTTATCAAGCTTCCAGCCCCACTATGTCAATATTCTTGCCTCATGATAATGAGGAAGAAGCTGTAACAGACTTAGTTTATTTAACAACCTTATAAATAAATCATGTCTATACGCTTCTTTACCATCACCCATGCCAACATCAATAACCTTAAAGAATTCCAAAGATTTAAGCTCACAGTAATGATTACGATACTGGAGGCAACCATAGTAATTTTTGAAATATTTAACACCTATCTTATGGTAAAAAAAATAACAATCATGCCATTAGGGCTCGACGTTACAGTATATGAGTTGATATCGAAATACACAACAGTTTTGAGACAAGTTTCCGCTCCACCAAAGGACGCAGATTCTTATTCTCCGTAATAGCAACCTCTGTCGTATGAGGTAGATCATTTTTCTTCGTAACAGCTAGCTCCAATGGAAGAGGCAGATCTTTGTGCACATAGCAGCAAGCTTCATTTATATTAGAAATTGCTCTCAGCACAGCCATTTCAATATTATTGCCTCATGCCAATAAGGAAGAAGACGCAACAGTCTTTGTTTATTTAACAACCTTAGAAATAAGTCATATCTATACGTTTCCTTACCATTACCAATATCAACATCAACGACCTTAGAAAGTCCAAAGATTTAAGCTCACAGTGAAGATTACAATACTGGAGGCTACCATAATGATGTTTAAAGTATCTAACAACTATTTCATGGTAAAAAAAAATAATAGTATTGGCTTCAAGGCTCCATGTTACAGCATATGTGTTGATATTTAAAAAAAAAACCACAGTTTTGAGGCAAACTTCCACTCCATTGAATGAGGAATATCTTTGTTCTTCGTAACAGCCGTCGGAGGAGGCAAATCTTTAATCTTCATAACAACAAGTTCCAATGAAGTAGGCAGATCCTTATGCTCTATAACAGCAAGCTCTGCCGGAGGAGGTAGATCTTTTGCTCCATAACATCATACTCCATTGTACACTGTATGTCTATAGTGTAGCATGTGCTAAGGTGGAGAGCGATTTCCCTTATGACATATGCTAGTTATGTTTATCAAGCGTTATTTATATCAAAAGTTGCTCTCAGCACCATCATTTCGATATTGTTGCCTCGCGTCAATGAGGAAGAAGCCGCAATAGACTTAGTCTATTTAACAACCTTAGAAATAAGTCATGTCTATATTCTTCCTTATCATCACCCATGCCAACATCAACCTTAGAGAATTCCAAAATTTTAAGCTCACAGTGATGATTACGATATTGGAGGCAACCATAGTGATTTTTGAAATATTTAACACATACCTTATGGTTAAAAAAAATAACAATCCTGCCATTAGGGCTCGACGTTACAATATATGTGTTGATATCTAAATACACAACAATTTTGAGACAAGTTTCCGCTCCACTGAAGGACGCAGATTCTTATTCTCCGTAATAGCAACCTCTGCCGTATGAGGCATATCTTTTTTCTTCGTAACAGCTAGCTCCAATGGAGGAGGCAGATCCTTGTGCTATGTAGCAGCAAGCTTCATTTATATCAGAAATTGCTCTCAGCACAGCCATTTCAATATTTCTACCTCATGCCAATGAGGAAGAAGCAGCAGCAAACTTTGTCTATTTAACAACCTTAGAAATAAGTCATGTCTACACGCTTCCTTACCGTCACCAATGTCAACATCAACAACCTTAGAGAATCCCAAAGATTTAAGCTCACGGTGAAGATTACTATACATGAGGCTACCATAATGATGTTTGAAGTATCTAACAACTACTTCATGGTAAAAAAAAAATAAGAGTATTGCCATTATGGCTCCATGTTACAACATATGTGTTGATATTTAAAAATCACCACAGTTTTGAGGCATGCTTCTACACCACAGAATGAGGAATATCATTGTTCTTCGTAACAGCAAGTTTCGCCGGAGGAGGCAAATCCTTAATCTTCATAACAACAAGCTCCAATGGAGTAGGCAAATCCTTATGCTCCGTAACATCATACTCCATTATACACTGTATGTCCATAGTGTAGCATGTGCTAAGGTGGAGAGCGATTTCCCTCATGACATATGCTAGTTATATTTATCAAGCTTCGTTTATAACAGAAGTCGCTCTCAGCATCATCATTTCAATATTGTTGCCTCGCGCCAAAGAGGAAGAAGCCGCAACAGACTTAGTCTATTTAACAACCTTAGAAATAAGTCATTTCTATATACTTCTTTATCATCACCAATGCCAACATCAACAACTTTAGAGAATTCCAAAATTTTAAGCTCATAGTGATGATTACAATACTAGAGTCAACCACAGTGATTTTTGAAATATTTAACACCTACCTTATGGTAAAATAAAAATAAAAATCTTGTCATTAGGGCTCGACGTTACAGTATATATGTTGATATCCAAATACACGATAGTTTTGAGACAAGTTTTTGCTCCACTGAAGGACTTAGATTTTTATTCACCTTAATACCAACCTCTGTTATATGAGGCAGATCCGTTTTCTTCGTAACAGCTAGCTCCAATTAAGGAGGCAGATCCTTGTGCTCTGTAACAACAAGCTTCAATTATATCAGAAATTGCTCTCAGCACCGCCATTTCGATATTGTTGCCTCATGCCAATGAGGAAGAAGATGCAACAGACTTTGTCTATTTAACAACTTTAGAAATAAGTCACATCTGTACACTTCCTTACAATCACCAATGCCAACACCAACAACCTTAGAGAATCCTAAAGATTAAGCTCACAGTGAAAATTACGATACTGGAGGCTACAATAGTGATTTTTGAAGTATCTTACAACTACTTCATGGTAAATAAAAAATAAATAAAAAAGTGTTGCCACCAAGGCTCCATTTTACAGTATTTTGTGTTGATTTTTAAAAAACACCACAGTTTTGCGACAAGCTTCCAGTCCATTGAAGGATGAATATATTTGTTCTTCGCAATAGCAAGCTCCCCTGGAGAAGACAAATCATTGTGCTTTGTAACGGCAAGCTTTGCTGAAAGAGGCATGTCCTTATTCTTTGTAACATCATACTTCATTGTACTTTGTATGTCCATAGTGTAGCATATGCTAAGGAGGAGAGAGCGATTTCCCTCATGACAGATATACTAGTTATATTTATCAAGCTTCATTTATATTAGAAGTCACTCCCAGAACCGCCATTTTCATATTGTTGCCTCATGCTAATGAGGAAGACGTCGCAATAGACTTAGTCAATTTAACTACCGTAGAAGTAAGTTATGTCTATACGTTTCCTTATCATCATTTATCCCAACATCAACAATCTTAGATAATTCCAAACATTTAAGCTCACAGTGATGATTACGATACTTGAGGCTACCATAGTGATGTTGGAAATATCTAACAACTAATTCATGGTGGAAAATAACAGTGGTACCGTCAGGGGTCCATGTTACAGCATATTTTTTATATTTAAAACACACTACAGTTTTAAGACAACTTTTAACAACTTTAGAAATAAGTCACGTATGTACACTTCCTTATCATCACCAATGCCAACATCAACAACCTTAGAGAATCCTGAAGATTAAGCTCACAGTGAAAATTACGATACTGGAGGCTACAATAAGGATGTTTGAAGTATCTTACAACTACTTCATGGTAAATAAAAAATAAAATAAAAAGTATTGCTACCAAGGCTCCATGTTACAGCATTTTGTTTAAATTTTTAAAAAACACCACATTTTTGCGACAAGTTTCCACTCCATTGAATGATGAATACATTTTTTCTTCGTAATAGCAAGCTCTCACGGAGGAGACAAATCATTGTGCTTTGTCATGGCAAACTTTGCCGAAAGAGGCATATCCTTATGCTCTGTAACATTATACTCCATTGTACTTTGTATGTCCATAGTGTAGCATATGCTAAGGTGGAGAGAACGATTTCCCTCATGTCATATATACTAGTTATGTTTATCAAACTTCATTTATATTAGAAGTTACTCCCAGAACCGCCATTTTGATATTGTTGCCTCACACCAATGAGGAAGACGTCGCAATAGACTTAGTCAATTTAACAACCATAGAAGTAAGTCATGTCTATATGTTTCCTTATCATCATTTATCCCAACATCAACAACCTTAGATAATTTCAAATATTTAAGCTCATAGTGATGATTACGATACTTGAGGCTACCATAGTGATGTTTGAAATATCTAACAACTACTTCATAGTGAAAAATAACAGTGGTACCGTCAGGGCTCCATGTTACAGCATATTTTTTATATTTAAAAAACACTACAGTTTTAAGACAACTTTTAACAACTTTAAAAATAAGTTACGTCTGTACACTTCCTTACCATCCCCAATGCCAACATCAACAACCTTAGAGAATCCTAAAGATTAAGCTCACAGTGAAAATTATGATACTGGAGGCTACAATAGTGATGTTTGAAGTATCTTACAACTACTTCATGGTAAATAAAAAATAAAATAAAAAAAGTGTTGCCACCAAGGCTCCATGTTACAGCATTTTGTGTTGATTTTTGAAAAACACCACAGTTTTGAGACAAGCTTCCACTCCATTGAATGATGAATATATTTGTTCTTCGTAATAGCAAGCTCCCCCGGAGGAGACAAATCATTGTGCTTTGTAACGGCAAGCTTTGCCGAAAGAGGCATATCCTTATGCTCTGTAACATCATACTCCATTGTACTTTGTATGTCCATAGTGTAGCATATGCTAAGGTGGAGAGAACGATTTCCCTCATGACATATATACTAGTTATGTTTATCAAGCTTCATTTATATTAGAAGTCACTCCCAGAACCGCAATTTTGATATTGTTGCCTCACGCCAATGAGGAAGACGTCGCAGTAGACTTAGTTAATTTAACAACCGTAGAAGTAAGTCATGTCTATACGCTTCCTTATCATCATTTATCCCAACATCAACAATCTTAGATAATTCTAAACATTTAAGCTCACAGTGATGATTACGATACTTGAGGTTACCATAGTGATGTTTGAAATATCTAACAACTACTTCATGGTGAAAAATAACAGTGGTACCGTCAGGGCTCCATGTTACAGCATATTTTTTATATTTAAAAAACGCTATAGTTTTAAGACAACTTTTAACAACTTTAGAAATAAGTCATGTCTGTACACTTCCTTACCATCACCAATGCCAACATCAACAACCTTAGAGAATTCTAAAGATTAAGCTCACAGTGAAAATTACGATACTGGAGGCTATAATAGTGATGTTTGAAGTATCTTACAACTACTTCATGGTAAATAAAAAATAAAATAAAAAGTGTTGCCACCAAGGCTCCATGTTACAGCATTTTGTGTTGATTTTTAAAAAAACACCACAGTTTTTAGACAAGCTTCCACTCCATTGAAGGATGAATATATTTGTTCTTCGTAATAGCAAGCTCCCTCGGAGGAGACAAATCATTGTGCTTTGTAACAGCAAGTTTTGCCGAAAGAGGCATATCCTTATGCTCTGTAACATCATACTCCATTGTACTTTGTGTGTCCATAATGTAGCATATGCTAAGGTGGAGAGAGCGATTTCCCTCATGACATATATACTAGTTATGTTTATCAAGCTTCATTTATATTAGAAGTCACTCCCAAAACCGCAATTTTGATATTGTTGCCTCACACTAATGAGGAAGACGTCGCAATAGACTTAGTCAATCTAACAACCGTAAAAGTAAGTTATGTCTATACGTTTCCTTATCATCACTTATCCCAACATCAACAACCTTAGATAATTCCAAACATTTAAGCTCACAGTGATGATTACAATACTTGAGGCTACCATAGTGATGTTTGAAATATCTAACAACCTCTTCATGGTGAAAAATAACAGTGGTACCATCAGGGCTCCATGTTACAGCATATTTTTTATATTTAAAAAACACTACAGTTTTAAGACAACTTTTCACTCCACTGAAGGAGGAATATCCTTATTCTCCGTAACAGCAAGCTTCGCTATAGGAGGAAGATCCTTTTCTTAAGCATAAGATTTGATGTATGCGATCGAATGTTGCTTGCTTAATGTATAAAACAGAGCATACCAAATTAAACTGGTCAAGTTTGTACGTTATAGTGCACGTATTCTAAGTCTTAATACAACAATATTGTTCTTCAGCATCCCACAGTTTACTACCCAAACAAAACATGATTGGAGTTTATTAGTAATTATGTTAATTTTTTGGTATAAGCAGGGGATGACTAGGGATGCTCATGGATGGACGGATCACCACCAAGCTTTCCTGGCTACTTTAGCCATTTTGTTTATCTTTTAGTCAAGTCTTGTTAAGATTATGATTGTGAATAAAATGCTTCTAGCTTTGAATTTGTTTCTAGGGCTTTTAGCTTTGAATTCTTAAGATATATTTATCTCTTTTTAGTTTAATAAATAATATGAACAATGTCAGTAAGTAAATGCTCATTAATAATTTAAATTATCACCCGTGGGGGAAAAAGTACATGTAGAAAAAAAATAAAGAGAAAAAAAGTAAATGCGTACAAGTAAATGAACAAACAAGCGGGAAGAATAGAATATTACTTTGTGCACTATCTATCTAAGTCCCATGATAAGATATTAATGTAGCTTTTACCTAGACCATACATTTTCTATCTAAGGCAGATCTGTGTGCTCTGTAGCAGCAAGCTTCATTTATATCATAAGTTGCTCCCAGCATTCCCATTTCGATATTGTTGCCTTATGCTAATGAGAAAGAAGCCGCATCAGACTCAGTTTATTTAACAACCTTAGAAATGAATCATATATATACGTTTCTTTACCATTACGAATGCCAACATCAACAACCTTAGAAATAAATCATATATATATGTTTCTTTACCATCACCAATGCCAATATCAACAACCTTAGAAAATTCCAAAGATCTAAGCTCACAGTGAAAATTACCGTACTTGAGGCTATCATAGTGATTTTTGAAGTATCTAACAACTACTTGAAGGTCAAAAATAACAATCCTGCCATTGGAGCTGTGTTACATCATATGTGTTGATATTCTAAAAACACCACAACTTTGAGACAAGTTTTCACTTCGCCAAAGGGAGTAGATCCTTATTCTTCGTAGTAGCGAGCTCCACCGAATGAGGCATATCCTATGGGGAAAACGATTTCCCTCCTACCATATACTAGCTGAATTTACCAAGCTTTTCGTTTATATCAAAAGTTACTTCAAGCACTTCTATTTCAATATTATTGCTTCATGCCAATGAGGAAGAAGCTGCAGCAGACTTAGTCTATTTAACAACCTTAGAAATAACTCATGTCTATATGCTTCTTTACCATTAACGATGTTACCACCAACAATCTTAGAGGATTCCTAAAAATTAAGCTCATAGTGATGATTACAATACTAAAGGATACCATAGTGATTTTTGAAGTATCTAACACCTACCTCATGGTAAAAATAAGATTCCTCAATTAGCACTCAACGTTACACCATATGTGTTAATATTCAAAAAACACCCCAACTTTGAAACAAGTTGTCGCTCCGCCAAAGAATGCAGATTCTTGTTCTCCGTAACAACAAGCTCCACCGGAGAAGGCATATCCGTATTCTTGGTAACAGCAAGCTCCGATGGAGAAGGCATATCCTTGTGCTCTGTAACAGCAAGCTCTTCCGAAGGAGACAAATCCTTGTGCTCTGTAACAACATACTTTATTGTACATTGTATGTACATATTACTGGTGTAGCATGTGCGAATGTGAGGAAAGCGATTACCTTCATGCCATATACTAATTGAGTTTAACAAGCTTTTTGTTTGTATCAAAAGCCACTCCAACCATCGCAATTTCGATAACGTTATCTCATGCCAATTAGTCATGTCTATACGCTTCCTTATCATCACCAATGTCACCATGAACAACCTTAGAGAATCCCAAAGATTTAAGCTTACAACAAAGGTTATGATACTGGAGGCTACCATTGTGATGTTTGAAGTATCTAACAATTACCTCATGGTAAAAAATAACAGTCCTTCCTATGAGGCTATACATAACAACATGTGTTGAATTTCAAAAAACACGCAACTTTCAGTTAAGCTTTAGCTCGGTTGAATGAGACTGATCCTTGTTCTCCGTAACAGCAAGCTTCGCCGAAGAAGGCAAATCCTTATGCTCCGTAACACCATACTCTATTGAACACTATGTGTCCATAGTACTGATGTAGCATGTGCGAAGGTAGGGAAAGCGATTTTCGTCATGCCTAGATGTGTTTATCAAGCTTTTCGTTTATACAAGAAATCTTTATTCTTCATAATAGCAAGCTCCAATGGAGGAAGCAGATCTTTGTGCTTTGTAACAACAAGCTTCGTTTATATTAGAAGTCACTCCCAGCACCACCATTTCTATATTGTTCTATGGCGGAACCAGGAATTTTTCTAGGGGTAAGCTAAATTTAATATATCATGCTTCAAATTGTCTAGAAATTTTTTTTTTTTGTAAGGGGGCAGAAGCCCGAAAGCAGCTAGTTAAATTTTAAAAACCTAAAAAAATTCTATTTCCAAAAATTATAGAAATCCATACTGTTGGCAAGCCAAATATTCCAAAAATATTTTGCAACAAAGGAGTTCGAACCATAAGACATCCATGTAAAATCATTCTCACTTTCCACTACAGCAAACAACCTTTTGTGTAAACTTGCCATAAATATAAAATATAATTAGAATATTATATATAAAAAATGTAGAGAGCATGCACTTGCATCTGAAGATGCACTGAAACCAACGCCTCTTTTTCTTCCTTTTCTAATTTTTATTCCTTTTCTTCTTCCCATATCTCATCTCTCTCAACGCCTTCATTTTTTATTTTGTTCCCATCTTCTACTTCCTTCTGTCACTTTCCATCTCTCCCTCTCTTTTTTTATTTCTTTTTTCCTTCTTCTTCTCTCCCTCTCTCTTTGTTTTTTTCCTCCTTCTTCCTCTATCAGTCTCTACAATTTTTTTTTATCTTCTCCCTCTTTTGCGTCATCTTCCATATCTCTCTCTTTTTTCTATTTTTTTCCATCGCTCTCTCTTCTCTTTCTTCTTCTCCTTCTTCCCGCTCTCCCTCAAAGACCAGTTGTTGTATGGCCTTGTCCTCTTCGTGGGCTGAGAAAAAGAAAAGGTGTTGTGTGTGTTAAACGGTGGGCTAATATTTAATTATAGGGTACTTTTTTTTTATACATTTAAGACTAAGTTGGAAAATCAGCCCTGGGCTAGAGCCCAGCCAAGCCCCTTCGTAGTTCCGCCCTTTATTGTTGCCTCATGCTAATAAGGAAAAAGCCGCAACAGACTCAGTTTATTTAACAATCTTAGAAATAAGTCATATTTATATGCTTCTTTACCATTAATGCCAACATCAACAACCTTAGAAAATCCGAAGATTTAAGCTCACAGTGAATATTACGATGCTAGAGGCTACCATAGCGATTTTTTAAGTATCTAACAGCTTCCTCATGGTCAAAAATAACAGTCCTGCCATCGGGGCTAAGTTACACCATATGTGTTGATATGCAAAAAGCACCACAGCTTTGAGACAAGTTTTCTCTCCGTCGAAGGAGGTAGATCCTTGTTCTCCATAACATCAAGCTTCTTTCGAGGACTTATTTCTTTAAGGTTGGTAATGGTGACATTGGTGATGGTGGCATTGGTGATGGTTAAGAAGCACATAAACATAACTTATTTCTAAAATAATTAAACAGACTAAGTTTGTTGTGGCTTCTTCTTCATTAACAAAAGACAACGACGTCGAAATTATAGTGCTGGGAGCGACTTCTGATATAACCGAAAAGCTTGATAAACTCAGCTAGTATGTGGCATGAGGGAAATCGCTTTCCCCACCTTCGCACATGCTACACTAGTAATATTGATATCCAATGTACAATGGAGTATGATGTTGCGAAGCACAAAGATCTGCCTCATCTAGAAAAGCTTGTTGTTACAGAACATAAGGATTTGCCTCCTCCATCGGAGCTTGTTGTTACGAAAAATAATATGTGCACTGATGGGTTTCTTTGGAAACTGAGGATTTAACGGAAACATGAATAAGCATAAGCATCTAACTTGGTGACTTCCTATTTTCTAGAGGTTATTGCAGTTTCTTAAACATTGAGTTTGTTTACAAGATATTGGAAAGTGTGAAACCCTTTCAATGCTTTATGTTTAATGGTAGATTTTTCCCTGCTATAAATCTTTCTTATTCTTCTTTTCTAAGTCTCTTCTTCCAGTTCCAAACTCGGTTCTTCTAATTTCTAGGCCTCTCTTACACTTGTTGAATAATCATCCTCATTTTCTTTTGATTCTCATACTTCAAATCTTCAAAAATCTAAATTTTATTTGAGGAATGGGGCTTTGCAATGGAAATCAATCAAGAGGTAATTTACGCCATTTTATAACTAATCATAAGGAAATAACTTTTTTCATGTTTGTAGATTTGTGACTCTAGGAAAGGGCCTAATTGTTTACTTTCACTCTGGGCTCTCAAAAACTTAAGGCCAACGCTGCCACCATGGATTTATTAAGGGAACTCATTAAGCTGAAAGTGGGGTTGAAGAGAATTGTAATATGACTCATAATTGATTGAATAACATTCGTGTTTTGGGTAATACTTGGTTAAGGTAGAAAACATGTTCTATCAAATTCACTTCCACGATGTAGGAAGCCAATTTTATGGGATGCACCCACAGCCATTTTCAATATGATTTATTTCTTTTTGGGTTTTATCATTGTGATTTCAGACGATTTTGGGTGCCAATAGTTTCTGGAATTTTAGTGGCGCAATGACTCTGGAATTATCAAAGTAATTAAGATTTAGAAAATCACCATTAGGATTGATTGTCAATTGAAAATCGTACCAACACACCAACGCAACGGTGTGACGGAGAAAATTTCAAGCAGGACTCCACCGTTGGGATGATGAAACAAGAAGACTGCTGAACTTTTAGGATGATGGTTAAAATGAAGTAATTCAAAATAAAAAAAACAAATTCACATATTATTTCTTGTCCAACAAGCAAGCTTACTAGGAGCACCGCTATGATTAATACTCCAGAAAAATTGTGGGCAAGCCCACATTCACGGTTACATTGGGCATTTATTTAAATAAAGTCCAAGACCAACTATTGACTCACTTTAAGTCCAGCCTTGTCCCAAATTTGGGCCTAATCTCATATAACAATTTCATTTTATTTGATGGAACAAAATACTTCATTCCAAGACTAATTATCATAGAAAAGTGCTAATGGACCATGGAAATTTAGGATTTGCAAATGGTGCTTTTGGAAAATTGAGGATGTGCTAAGTAATGCTATTTTATTTGTTATAATAATACAGGGTTCAAAGTTGGCTCAGAATTCAATAAGTAAAACACGGTCGGATCATTTGGTGAATAAATTAGTGTGTAAAGTTCTTGAAAAATTATTAGTGCGGTGATAATGATTTGGTGTCATAATTTTTTGGACTTGCAAAGTTACATTGGCATTTGACTTCGGTGTTACTGTCACATAGGATAATCTTTCTAAGTTATATGGTCTATGCAATAAAAACTTATGTACGGCTAACGGTAAAATTACGTGGCATACTTTAATGAAGGTAACAAAATTCACACAAATTATAATGCATGCACCGAATATAATATTTTGTACTGGAGTTTAGAATATTATACACTGATGAATGTAAGTGCGTTAATTGGGTGAATTATCACATCCAAGAATTTCTTGTAAACAATCAATCGTGCCAATCTTGTCAAAAGATTTTAGGTGCATCTGGTTTCGGCCGACAATTTGGGGAAAGTTTCTAATACTGGAATGGAATAATAAGTTAATAACAGTGAGAAAAAAGTCCTAAAGTTGAAAACTCTCGGTGGCTTTTTCTAAGATAATTTGGAGAAGTGCTTTTCATGCCAAGTTGGCCACTAGGGTCATGCCAAGTTGGCCATTGGGTGCTATTTCCCCCCAAATGATTTCTGAAAGCGATCCAACTTGAATGGGGAATAGGGAAGCAGGGGCGGCCCTGGGGTGGCGCAAGTAGTGCCACCGCACAGGGTCCCTGATTCTTAAGGGCCCCCGAAAAAATTTCTTTATATAATATATATATTAATATTATAGGAATTGTATATATAATATAGCGTGCTAAATATTTGCACAAAGGCGTGTCTGGTGGAGTTGGCAACAGCGCTTGTCCATTTAACAAAGTGCCAGAGTTCGAATTTTGCTAAAGTCGGTTTGTTTGCCTGTTTTTATATTATTTTTGCATTATAACTAAAAATTTTACATAATTATTTATAAAATAAAAAATAAAAAAAAGCTAACCACAAGGGGAGTATATATATATCCTCGTTCTTTGAAAGAAAAAAAAGTTTTTCCTCCAAGAAAAATACTTTCTTCATTCAAAACAAAACAAAAAAAATTTCATGGCTTCTTTTTTCTCTTAAACTTTGATTTTCTGGTAAATAATCATCATCATTCATCAATTTTTGCTATAAAAAAATTGTTTATGACATTAAGTTATGGCAAATTTTTATTTATAGCATTTTCGTATTAGATTATGTGATGCCCCAATTAAGTTTCGCACAGGGCCCTCAAAATCTCAGGGATGGCCCTGTAGGGAAGAGATGAGGCCTAGACTCCTATAAAAGAGCAATTAAATTTAATCAGAAAAAAAAACAAAACAAAACTATTCTTGTCATGATCAATGCTTTTTCTCTTATAAAATTTGCAGAAGTGGGTGTTGCAATCCTGTGGGTGTGGGGGTGATATATAAAGCACCAAATAAATGGGCGCTAATGTCGGGTGTTAAGAACAATCATGGTCATGTGCAAGCTCCTGAGTTTTATTCATTTTTAGTTTGTGTTAAATAATTTACTAATTACTCTTGGTCTAATTTTACTTTCGTTTTAATTTTGGAAGAAATTTCAAATTCCAGCCCCTTCCTTCTCCTATCGATAAAAAACATCATAAAGTTTCGAACCAGGAACCGTCCTGCATTGTGTCTAACCTATAGCCCATGTGAGTTTGCAGGGTTCATGTGAGTTTTTATATTTTTCAACTTTTTAAATTTAGTATGTAGGTTTTAAGGTTTAGCCCAACCCAAAAGTTAACAACTCGGGATGGTGTTTCTGCTTTTGGTTGACTTTGGCTTTATGCTAGTTTTGGGCTCTGGCTTTATGTCAGTTGTAGACTTTATGCATGTTTGAGTTTTATTTGCAGTGGGCTTTTACTGTTGTGTTTGTTTGAACTCATTTTTATGTGTTCCACTATCTTGTAAGCCTTTCTATCAATGAAACTTGATTCCGACCAAAAAAAGAAAAAAAAAACTCTTAAGGAAGTCTACCCAATCCCAATTTAAAATCATAAGTCCATCCCTATTTCGAACACTTCAATTTGATGCATAGGTAAATGCTAATAACTACCTGAATTTACAAGTCATTAACACAAATAAAAGAATATTGAAACAATCTTTGGTCAACATTTATGTAATTTTTTTGACATTTCTTTTTCTTAGCCCAAGTGTTACATTCAAAGATCATAGTATTTTAAAATGACATAAATTATTCTACAAACAAACCACCAATCAGATTGAAAACCAATAGACTAATATTAAATGGTCAATGATAACATTTTTTATGTTTTATTTTGGATGTGATCATACCAACTCACATGCACCGGATCCCATCAGAACTCCGAAGTTAAGCAAGTTTTCAAACATTTGACATTTCTATAAAACTCCAAACATAAGAGTGCTCATTAATTAAAGACAAAGTGGGAGACAAATAAAGAAACCCTAATCCTATGATCATTCCTTTTTTAAATTTAAAAATAAAATAAAAAATTCATCTAGCAAAGCATCTTCCACAGAGCAAAAGACCAAGTCTCATGCTGCCGATAAAAGATTCAATTCTTTTGACCAAACCAACCCGTTTCTGACCTAAAATCAGATATAAATACAACAAGGAGGACGTCCTTTTTGTATTCTTGCCGAAGCTCTATTTCCTGGAAATTTACAAAATTCTGTAAAATATTGTAAACGTTTGTGTTTTAGATATTGTGTGTTGCATGATGTTCAACTTGACCAACAAGCAAAATTGTCGTACTGATTTTGACAATTTAGCGTATAGGATGCGATCTGCCGACACATGTATCTACGGCATGCAAATTGCAACACTTTCTTGGGTGGGGAAGTTGGTCAACAAGAAGAAAGCTTGATCTTGGCCCCATAAACATGTACCCTACTTTACGAAATTATAAAGATTCATTGCACCATGATGCTACTACGTGCACTGCACAAATTGAATAATTTTGCAAGTTTGCTTTACTGCAAATTAATAAGAATTCTATTTTAAGTTGTAAGTGGCAAGGGAGGGAGGATAAGAAGATGTATTTTAAATTGTAGGGCTCTTCTTGCTCCAACCAGGATAAGCACCTCTGTCAACTTTGGTGTGACTTCTCCTCTTCCATTTCCTCGTTGTTTGTTTTGATGTGCCCTTTCTCATTGCGTTTCTAAATTTTGGCCCATATCTCCTTCCTTATTCCATTTGCATCTCCTTTCTCCTTATTCCGTTTTGCGTTTCTAAATTTGAACTTTTTGCTATGGAGATGTGGTCCCTGTCTTAATGGTCAACTTTGATCCTTACTTAGAACGTTTGAGTATGATGCCTATTGGTGGTTTGCTTCTCCAAACTCATGCCCTACATATCCCACTTGTTGGTTTCTCTGGACCTTCCTCCCTAAATCAAGCGGCGGTGACTTTTTGTTTATAAGGTCGGAATTTGATTCTAGGGTTTCTGTATCTTTTGGTCCGAGATTTTGTACTTGGAATTGGGCTTTTTTTTAGCCATTATTTTTCCTTTTTGGACTTTGTAATGGGCTATTTGTAATCTCTGTTTGGTAATGATATGTTCATTCATTCGAAAAAAGAAGAAGTAAGGTAATGGCCAATAAGGATTGAAACTCAAGTTAACAAGCCTAAATCTAGAGACCAATACTAACATTTTGGATAGCTAGGATATGAAAAAATAGTTTGGTTAGATGAATGCTAAGTGTGTGTCTTCAATTCAAAAAGGAATAAAATGAAACGTCATAGGCCGAATGAATCAACATGAAGCAAAATAAATGGCGTGGTCCAGTTTTAAGTTGCCAACAATGAGGAGTTAGATTTTCATTCTATTCTTGAGATCAAAATCATATTCCATGTGCACCAATGGGGTCTTAACCCAGTGAAACAGGGAATTCACTTGAAACACCAGTGGTCTTAGGTTCGAACCTCTATGGTACCGTGGTAGTGTGTGCGAGAAACCCTCCTTCCTATTGTAGTTTAGACTGTCGCTTGTATATTTTTTTAAAAATCATAGTCCATGTGCTTTGTGGTTTCAAGCTATTTCTATGTACTCTATTTCAATTATTTTTGCCCTTTAAGTGTTCTTGTTGCCAATGTGACCACAATATTTATGCTCTTTGTCTAAGTTTTGACAACTGGGTTCTTTAGCATTTTGACACTAGTTGCATGTGGACAACAAATTTCACATTCTGTTCTGATTTCTTTAGCTAAAGTGAGGAACAATCCTTGAATTCTTCAAGGATTGGATGCAAATAAAAGAGTTGCCAAGCAAGTTTCTAGATGTTGCCCTATTTCTCTTCTTGTTTTTCAACAATATGGCAAAAGCAAATGCTAAGGAACAATTTTGTCACATAGAATCCAATTAGACGTCACTCTTTTAATCACTCTAACCCTACACGTGTCATCCCACCAATTTAGATCTCAACGCCTTTGCTTCACATTCACTCAAGAATTTTGTCACCATGTTGCATATGCATGCCAATGCCAAGGGGTTTTTCTTATTTTCTATTTTTGGATATTAAAAAAAAAAAAAAGGATTTCTTTTTTCCTCCCAAGAAAAAAAGGGTTATATAAAAAACTTTGAAGACCTAAAATTAAAATAAGAAAAAAGGACGAGTAGCGGTGGTGGGGAAGGGAAGAAACTTCATAAGCACCTTACAAGAAAACGAAAGCGGGTCTTCTTTGTGTCGTGAATTGAATGCGACCACAAGGCCACCCCTTTTATCTTTCTCTCTCTTCTTCTTCTGCTGCCTCTGCCTCTCTCTCTCTCCCCACTACTTCCTAGGGAGGACTATTGGACTAAAGATTCCCTCTTTTGTATGCTACAAATATGAGAATGCTCCATGGGATATCTTGCAACTTATTCTACCACCCTTGTGATTTTTTCCATCCCAAGTTCGTGTTGATTTGATTGCAAGCCTTCACAAAACTTCAGCTTGAAAAAGATACACCCAAAGTGGGCTTTGAAATCCTTCTTTGACCCTCTGAACAATAGATCCCCTGCCAAGAAATAAGCTTGCTTTTTATTTTTGGTTATAGAGCAATTACTGCTTGCACAAAGGTACCTGGGTCTTAATCTGTTTGATATTTTCAGCCTTTTCTTTTATTCCAAATGTTGTTTTAACCCTTTTTTAGTTGTTTGATCCATATGTTTTAGCTATATTCAGGTGGGTTTATGTTTGTTTGCATTTTGATGTTCTTTGCTCTCTTCCTAATTGGTTTTTGTTTTGTTTTTGTATATGGGTTTAAAGAGATTTGTACAAAAACCAACAATTGTATTTTTGTGGCATCGCTTTCTCCGATTTTTGTTCTTTTCTGTATGTATATTTCTATCTTGGATTAGGAACATTAATGGGCATCTGTGTTTTGATTTTGAACTTCATTATCGTATTTACCTGGTTCCAGCTCAAACTCTTGTTGTTTTTGTTTTTTCGGTTTTCATTTGTCAGTTCTCCAAATGCAATAGAGAGACGTTTAGTTGCAATCTCTGCCTTCTATGCCCGTCTCGCTTGAACTTTTCATATATTTCTTAGATCCAGAAAATATTGAATTACTCTCATCTCTCTCCATTTCTGCTGATCAGGGGGAATCTAGAATTGCAGGAACAGATTTCTCTATGGTAAGAACCTCATCTTAGTTTATACTTAATATTGGTTAATAAATTAACTTTTATCAGGAATGTAATTAGAAATGATGTCTGCATGTGAAGCAAGATGGTTCCTTTGATGTGATTTGATTTTGGTTGTTGTCATCAGGGAGAAGCCCCAGCATTCTTTGTTGATGAGCTGCAGAAGGGATATGGAAATGGATTCGATACAAAATCCAAAGGCGGTGAAACAGCCATTCTTATGGGCAACAGAACTGTATGATATTTAACATATCAATATGATTTTGTCATCCAATGCCCCTGTTTGTTCTTCAGTGATTTACCACCAGGTCAATCATATTGCCAATGCATTTTTTGACAGTATGTGATTGGTGGAGCCTGTGAGGAATCGCCATTGTCAATTGGAGTTCAGATTTTTGACCAATCTACTGGTGAATGGTAAGTGTATGACTCTTGGTATTGAATTGAATTGCTTTTGTCTGATTTTGTTACTGATATCTGGTTTAAATTTGCAGGATATATCCTACTGTGTTGGGAACAAAACCCAAACCATGTAAAGGCCTTTCAGCAGTGCTTTTAAGTGAAGACCGAATATTGATTACCAAGAATGGTTCCACCCCAGACGATTTTGCTTGGTTCCTTGAGGTGGGTACCTGTGAAACTATTCAGATATGATAAGTGAGAGTACATTTGAACAGAATAAAAGATGTCACACTTTCGTCTCATTTAGTAATAGTTTAATTTTGAGACTGACAACGGAAGATAAAATGAGACTGCACCAAATGATAGTAGGAGTTTCAAACAATAAGTTTGGAAATAGAATTATATTCAATTGATGCGAGAACAAAATAACTCCTGTCCTTGTTGCTGTTAAATAAAGTGGAATTGTTCAGTTAACACCATTATGTCCATCACGTATTACTTTTAGATGATTACTAGATTATTCTGATTTCTAAAATTGTTTTGTTGTAGGTGGACACCCAATATGTAAGGCAGCAGAAGAAAATTTTGGGCACCGACGTGGTTGCCTGGAGTAAGGGTGTGAGGGGCTATGCTGAGAAGCCAGTTGTTATTAGTGGTCCTTCTGGGGTAGGTAAGGGGACACTAATATCCATGCTCATGAAAGAATATCCCTCCATGTTTGGGTTCTCTGTGAGCCACACAACCCGTGCTCCTAGAGCTATGGAGAAGGATGGGGTCCATTACCATTTCATTGAGCGAAGTGCCATGGAGAAAGAGATAGAAGATGGGAAGTTCCTTGAGTTTGCTTCTGTGCATGGAAATCTCTATGGAACTAGTGTTGAAGCAGTAGAAGTGGTAGCAGATGATGGGAAGGTAACTTTCTTTGATTAGTGGTTTCTATTTTTATTATTGTTGGAGCCTGGTCGTTTTCTTTATCATGTCAAACTTGCTATATGGATCAGCCATTTGGTGAATCAAAGCATCTGCATGATGATTAGTTGTATTTGGAACAACTTTTCTAGATTGTAGTCTGGTTTATGGGATACAATTAGAGGCTAATTCATATAATCCTTAATGTCATGGTCAAAGTTGTGAAAAGCTTATGAGGATATTTAATGTATTTTAGATTTCGCCCTCATATTGTTAAATTATGTTAGTGGCACTCTCTCACAAGCACTGCTTTCTTTACTGAGATTCTTGTGGTTATTCATTCTGTAATGTTGTTTGCTTTCAATGTAGAGATGCATTCTTGACATTGATGTTCAAGGTGCAAGATCCGTGAGGGCTAGTTCACTGGAAGCTATCTTCATCTTTGTATGTCCACCCTCAATGGAGGAGCTTGAGAAGCGCCTTCGTGCAAGGTAGTTTGAGATGCCATTTGATTTTTTCTCATTCTCAAATTCCTCTTCCACATTGCCAATTCTGAGTATGCTTAAATATGCTAAACAGGGGAACTGAGACGGAGGAACAGGTCCGAAAGCGACTTCGAAATGCCAAGGCTGAGATTGAGCAAGGGCAATCATCAGGCATCTTTGATCATATGTTGTATAATGATAACCTGGAAGAGTGTTACAAGAGTCTTAAGGTATATGTTCCTTTCTTCTTAAAATTTCACCAATGCTTCTAGCGATGTTATATATTTACTAATTTCCTTATCAGTTGATAATTTTTACTGCTTAGTGATAACATATTCCCCTGTTTTTGTAGAAACTCTTGGGGCTAGATGGAACTGTCACTGCTCCTCCTAAATCATGTAAGAAATGGTTCAATTCAGTCTACTGTAAATTGGTTCTTATTAGTTTCATATGCAATTAATTGAATTTAACGTGTTTAAAATTCCATTTCAGCCCCCAAAGTGGTTGATCTGCCCATGGATCATTCAGTAGCCAAAATTGATCACAGAATCATCATAAACTCTAAAACTCCGGAACTGGGAAAAGCATCTACGAACATGTAAGTATCTTTTTCATTGTTAGTTTCTTCTATGGATTAGATATTCAGCTTGTTTACGCGTTTGCGCGTTTACGCTGTCTTAGCAGGATTGTGCTGGATGTGTCATCCCTCAAAGGAGGGGCCCCTGGACGGACTAGAGGGCTAGACATTTATACCATGGACTCATTTTTGGATGGTTTGGCTGGTATCAATCACTGAGCCAAAGATTTCAACCCAGATAGCGACCGACTTCTTTGATTTCTTTATTCGTATTTTCAAATCTTTCTCAATTTTAATCTTAAAGAAAAAGTGGTGATGAAGCTTCTTATATGATTGTGTCAGATCATCGCATAGATTGGATTATTTTTTTTCCCCATTCTTTGCTTGTTTAGAACAGAGATGACTTTAGACTTGGAGCAATGTTGAACAATTACAATGAGAGCTAAGATTATTTTTTTCCCCCACATGGGTAAATGAGAGCTGATTTATGGTTTTGTTCGGCACATTTGAATATTGAGCTAAGAAAATCCCTGGTCGCATGGGCGCGACTGATCGTAGCAAAATCATACCATTTTTCGTGCCTAGAACTCGGCCTGTGCAACCATAATATTAGTGGTAAAGATGAATCATGACATTTTTAATGCCTAGAAATCAGCCTGCCCAACCATATTACTACAATACAGTGGCTTAGTAAAGCTGTATTCAATTTGGAATTCACAATATTTGCAAGTATCTTGTAGCTCATGGTTATGAGCAGAAATCCTCGCATCCGAGATTCTGTGTTTAGATTCCCCTCTCGAAAAAGAACAGCAAGGCCATGGTACATTAGTGAAACACGAGGTTGGACTTAGAGTGTCTAGATACAATGACGAAGTCAAAACAGCTCCAAGACTGGTACGCTTAGTCATAAAGGTAGGGAAGAATCGGTCAATATGCTTGTTTAGTTTTTCTTTTGATTGGAGAATGGGTCAAATTAGTTAGCTGGTGTTTGGTGGACAGCTGTGGATACACGGTTGCCGTAAGTCGCCAACTTTCCAGATGGTTTTGGACTGGATGTATCTCGGAAGGCCCTTTGTTTAGATTTAGAATGCAAAATGCCACCTACGTATACATATGTAACCATCAACCAGCTGCAATCTAACAAACATGATGTCTAAATTTCCTAACACTTCCAATTATGTCGACATCGTATTTAGGGTTAAAATGCCATATTTGACCCATGTGAATTTTTATTTTCGTTCCCATGTTTAATTGACGAATTTGGTCTTGTGCTTTGTCATGTCAACAATTTTGGTCTCATTCGCCGTTAATTTGCTCGATATGTGAGGGCACAAAATCAGGCAAAAATGACCCGAATTGTTAACAGATTAAAGCTCGGGAACAAATTGGCCGAATTTGGAAATACAAAATTGAAAATCCAAATAGAACATAGGGATCAAGAATGTATTTTAATACAAGTTACTAGACTATTTCAATTAAATTAGACTAACGTTCCGGCAATTATTCGATGAACTTATAAATTGCAGGACCGGACTTACTAAATTAGATAATAATCTAACATAGTTAATTGATTGAAATCTAGTTGGAGACGAGCCACCAAATAATTCCCGTGTAGAATCTTAAAAAGCTAGGTTTTATTAGTGGGCGGCTGACGTTACGTACCGGTCATTTGCCACCACCAGATTTTGAGTGGTTCAAATTCGCGGCAAAGAAGTATTGGAGTATTTATTCTATCGAGAACAAAATTCTAGAGAAAATCAGTCTTGAAACATCATGATTATAAACAACGATGGTATTATCAAGAAAGATGAGAAGTGCACTTACGGACGTTTCTATCATCTAGATTCCCAGAATATTTAACAATGGCCGTTAATGTAGTTTTCAGTTGTGAATTGACCTAGTCATTAGCTCTTAAAATAAAAAGATGGCATTACTTCGCTCTTAAAAATTACAGTTTCAAACACATATAAAAATAAGGGAGATTCACTATTATATCAAATATAGGAGACCAAATTATAATATAAAAAAACCCTACATGAAGTGGACTTTAGAAATACACCCAAATCTCATTTACAACATAAAAAAATCTTTTAACTTCTTTTAAATTACAAAATTACAATTGATTTCTTAAAATAAACCTAACCCCAAAACCTTATTAAAAAAGCCCAAAACACTCAATAGGGCATCCAAGTAATTTAATAATCAAAATTAAATTTAATAAGGCTAGCTGTCATTTTTTAGGTTTTTTTTGGGTTTATTTATAGAAATAAAATGGTGTAAGGTTTATTTATAGTTTTAGTGCAAAGAATGGGCATATAACTAAATATCTCTAAAAATAATTTATTAAAACACACAAATTATCTTTTTACAAACATGCCAAACTATTTTGTTGTGAATTTGGCCCAAGGTCATATCCTGGAGGCTGAGGTTTGGGGCCTATATTTTGGTCTAAAGCTTGCTGTTGAGAAATGTATAACTAACCTTGCTATTGAAATGGATGTTGTTGTTGTTGTCTCACTTGTTCAACAAATCAATTCATTGCAGTGCCATCCTTTTGCTGCTTTGGTTCATAGTTGTTGTGATCTCAGGAGACAAATTGGAAATTGTCGCCTTTTCCACATTTACAGGGAAAAGAATTGTGTTGCGGATTATTTGGCAAACTGGAGTTATAATCTGGACCAGAGAATTTGCTTTTTTGATTAGGCTCCTGTTTGGGTTAGCTCACTGTTGGTGGATGACTTGCTTAGTCTTGCTAGGCCTCGACTCATGCATGGTGTTCAGTTGTTGTTTTCTGGGAGTTTCCCCCTTGTTTCACCCAAAAGGAAAAAAAAAAACATGTCAAACTGTAATTGACAGATTTCTTATTTCCAGGAGAGGAGGCAAATATTTGCCAATAAAAAAGGCAAGGTACCAAAAGTCCATAGCTGTCATGGTTTGAAGTGGAGCCTCATGTGGGTTCTGAAACAGTCCCTAGGATAGATCACAGTGCTATATAGTTTTATTTGCAGGCTTGGTTTGGTCTAGTGGGGCAAAGAAACCTACGGTTGTAATTTTGTAAGGTCCAAGTATCTCCACATGCCATAATATGCCAATTGTGTTAGGGACATGGGGGCATGGGCAACTGGGGCATCATATAGGCATTCTATCTAGGGAAAGGGAAGTTGGAGATGGCCCATTTGAGAAACTTCTGCAGTGAGGGCCATTGCAGCATATACATGTGAAACTATGAATCTGGTACCAGTTCAGTGGGGCCCCTGACTACTGAATGAGGCCACACAGGGCAAGTGGGAGATTTGGTTGTTGGTGCTTTTCAGTTTGGGTAGGTCGTATTTCACATGCTGCTGTGCAGCTATATGGACGGTACTAGCCTGCTTTTTCTATTTGGCAGCTGCTACGGCCTCGGTGCATGCGGAGTCAGAAATTTTTTAGGAAATGGACAATATTTGAAAGGTTAAAAGTTCAACAAAAAAATATATATACAACTAAATATCCGTAGAATTTAAACAATAAAAATTCCCTTAGATTCATGGTGGGCAAAGTCTCTTAGAGACATTTAATCGAACACATAGTGAGCACTAACAGACGTGCATATGTCGACATCTCCAATGAATTTTCTGGCGATGGGAGAATAGTCAAGCACACCAAAAAGCATAAACACGATGGAAATTTCAGAAATAACTTATCATCTATATAAGGTAGGACCCAAACTCTATTATAGGGCCCAAAGAGTGCTCAACTTTGGGCCTCTAGTGACATTCTCATGTCATGGACCCAATCTGAAATTTAAGCCCTTTTCCTTCTGGTTTGAAGACCTACTTAGTAGGACCAGCTCGTCTCTTTTGTTAAAGATGAATGTCGTACAGAAAAATCTAACCTACGAAATTTTATTAAGTCATGGTGCTAAAATTATAAACCAAATCAACCGTTAAGTTATAGTTTCAAAGCACAACTTAGACCATATGGTAACATTGACTATTATTATTTTTAGCAATGGAGAGAAGAGATGCGAACTTGAGATCTCTTCCAACATGAATAAGAGAAGGCCAATAAACTATAAGAACTAGTTGGTTCTCATTTTCGTTGTGGTTAATGCAATGAAAGGGTCGATCCATTGTATTGGATTCTACTCCTTTTTGTTTGTCTTACTTTGCCCTTGAAAAGCTTGCTCCACGGATTTGTCTGTTCATCTTTTTCATGTGCATCCACTGAACCAATTAGTTCATGTAAAGAAAGTGTAGATAAAATCTTTCGATTATGCTATTGCAGCATTGACATGATTGTATTTTGTAAAGTTTTCCCAACTATTTTCTTGTTTGGAATTGTATCACCATAACTTTTGATTTGTTTCACAATTCTAGTGTTAAAATTAATGCACACTTGTGTCTTGAATAATATAGAATAATTTAGAAAATTTGAGAGAAGTTGACAAGTTAAAGTCACTAGAAACATCCTACTAATTATATAATGTATTATAACTAGAGAAATCTAGAATTAGAAGACAATACGTGGCTTAAAATGACTTTGGAAAAGTCGGCTACTGTGCAAGCGACTTGTCCAAAGCAAAGTTGCCGACTAAGTATTCCTATAAATGAACCTATAGCCTCTCAATGTAATCAAGCTAAAAAACTACAGCTGTCCAACTCTAGCCATCAACCAACTCAAGTATTAAAACCTTGTACCTTTCCTATTTCAATCAATAAAATAAAATTACTTCGTTACTCTTTCAAAAGTTTTTCTTCCCAAGTTAAACTATTGTCCCAAACACTACCAACCATGCTCTAAACCTCTTATCCCTTAAACTAACAACTAGAAACTTTTGTGAAGAATGCTTGAATGGATTCGTTGTCCTTCAGAAGTAAATTATCAAATTCCCGCCACAACGATTGGAGTTTGATGGAGATCACTTTTTGTGAACCTTGGAACTCAATTTTGAGAATATCCCAAGTGCCCTTTGATGTTGTTGCTGAAAGAAATCTTGGAAAGAGATATTTGCTTTTACTCCTTGTTGAATTAGGAACATAGCCTTGGCATCTCTTTTCCTATTTTCCTTGTAAAGCCTGTTGCTTTTCTGGTGTCTGTTTTCATGCAGATGAAGTGTTTGGTTCCTCGTAACCATCTTGGACAAGATCCCAAAAGGTCATGGGAAATGAACAAAGTCTTCATTTGTAGGCTCCAATGATCATAATTCTCTCCATAAAAAAAATAGGCACTAAATTCAGGACATTGCCAATGGTTGAGGAATTTGAACTTGATGCCACTGTTAACACAGCGGAAGGATCGGTTTTGCTCCGATACCAAATTTGTTGGAGGAAGGATCACAAAACTGAAATATTTATAGCAGAAATATGATTTTTGACAGAGTACTTAAAACAGTAGAATCTGATATTTGATAATATACATATACAGTTCTTCTCCCATAGACTCGAATTAAACTTTCAACATGAACAGATTCTATTCTGGTCGGAAATCGAAAGGCATGAAAGGCGGACAAACTTCGGTTACAGAGCTGTGCTCGCTGGATTTGGCTGCTTCTAGCAGATTCGTTAGCAAACTTGTAGCTCCCAAACTAATTCCCTTATATTTCTTGGTATCTGTAAAATCACCAGTTCCGTAGTAAGCAGGCCGATCATTGGTGCAACGGGTAATTGTTTCGATCAACCCTTTCAAATCTTCCTTGTACACGAGACGCATCCCGCATAGTTCAACCTCCACACCTGGTGTTCTACATCCAAATAAAGCCTGAATGAAATGGCACCGGTTCAAATGTTCTGGAAAGCGTACGCGTGGGATATGAACAATGAGGAGCCGATTTGACCCCTCATTGTCATCCAAGGGAGAAGATAGCATTAGGCGATGCATCAGTTGGTTATGGCCCACAGCTTCAATAGGGGTATACAAATGACACTCGTAGAAAGTGCGAGTAGTGAGTGAAGCAACTGGGGGCAGACTGCAGACAACATATAGAGAAAGTCCTGCCCATTTCTCATCGTTGTGCAGATTTTGAGGAAGAGCTAAGTTTACTGTGCATGCAGACGTGCTGCTTTGTTCACTAAACCACTGTAATCTTTCACGTAGAGGAAAAATAAAACCATAATCATAGAGATGCGGAAGGCCCTGCTGTAATCCCTAGAGACAAACATACTCATGATATCAGTAATTCAGTCGTCATTCTTTTTGTGTGTTTGTGAGAGAGAGAGAGAGAGAGAGTACCTCAAATAGTTTTTCAAGCAATGACACCACGTTTCTTCTCAATTGACCTACAATCCTGGTTGAAGTAGTAGTTTCTTGTTCTTGTACTTCTTGTTGAGTTTGAACCCCGCTTGTCGACGTTATACTTCTCATACCATCTTCTTCTCGTTCATGCTGATAGCCAAGATAGTGTTTATTCAATTTCTGGACAAATTTGGGGACATCTTCCAAGTATATTAGGCTCACCCCGCACCCTGTCACTTTTGTCCCTGGGCTGTCAGGTGTAATTGAAGCTCGGATCAAGTGTTTATTCGAAGTTTCCTTAAGGTCACTTCGTGGTATAAAGCACCAATGTATAAATGGTCCAGCTAAATTGCAATCGCGGTAAATAATTACTTGGGGAAGTTCATGAGGATCTTCAGTTGTATAGAGTTCAATACGGTGATTGCGAGTGAAGATTACTCCTAGTTCCTCATCAAATTCTGGTACATCTTCCAAACTATCATGCTTCTTAGCTGCTTCACAAACAAAGCATAGAGCAAGTTTTATCCATTTACTCTTACCATCTAAATCAAGAGGTAGAGGGATTGTTATGGTGGATTCAGTACTCTGACGGCTCAACCATGCCGGGATTTCATTTGATCGATAACCATATTCAAACCTTTCACCGCGCTGAATGGCACCCTATAAAAGAGAAACGAAAGAAGGATAATAAAAAAATATGTTCATGAGAGAGAGAGAGAGAGAGAGAGAGAGAGAGAGAGAGAGAGAGAGAGAGAGAGGGGACCTCAAAGAATGTTTGATAGAATGGCCTCAAAAGATGTTTATCAGGTAACCAAAACGCCTGAGCTTTGTCTTCATTTCTTTGGCGATTTAGAAAACCAAATCCGGCAGCAGCTGAAGGCCACACCGTTGTTTTATTTGAATGTGCTTCCAGCAGCAGAGGACAATTGTGTACACTTACGGCTCTTATACTAAATGGAAGCCGTGGCAATGATTGAAGCTTGTTACAATCATTCAATGCAAGTTCTTCAAGCTGACAAAGTTGAGAGACGCTTTCAGGTACAAGGCTTATAGCAGTGCCGCTAGCATCAAGCACCTGTAAACATTCTAAACTCCCCAAGTTCTCGGGTAACTCGTTAAGATTTGAACACCCTGAGAGGTTGAGAATTTGAAGTGATGTCAAAGCAGTGCAAATGACGTCTGGAAGACACAAAAGGTTCTTGCAGTCTTTCAGCTTAGAGAGGGTAAGGCCGGTCAAATGCTTGATTGATGTTGGTAGCTCTTGTATAGCTGTCCCGCTTGCATCAAGCTCCTGTAAACATTCAAAACTCCCTAAGTTCTCTGGCAGCTTGTCGAGATTCGAACACCCTGACAGGTTGAGAACTTGAAGTGATGTCAAACTAGCACAAAGGACGTCTGGCAGGCTCAGAAGATTCTTGCAGTCTCTGAGATTGAGCAGAGTAAGGCCACTCATATGCTTGATTGATGTTGGTAGCTCTTCTATAGCTGTCCCATCTAAATGAATATTCCTTAATTTTTTCATGCCTTCACCAATCTCTGGAAGCTTTTCGAGTTTGGAACATCCCGAAAGAATGAAATTTGTGAGAGATCTTAAGTTGATAATGTCAGGAACCTCAGACAAGCTTGTACAACCTTTAAGGATTAGCTGCTCAAGGTTCGGGACTTTGTCGAAGTCAGGGGTCTTGATCAACTTTTGACAATCACTTAGGTTGAGTATCACCAACTTTTCCAAAGGCTGCAAAGAATTTAACATAAAAAGCTTTCGCTGAAAGACTTGATAAACAAATTCAACTTATGAAATGGACAGAGTAAGTAATCTTACCTTCTCAATTTCCTCCCATAATTGCTCTATTTCACTTTCAGACAAGTTCAGTTCAACAAGTTTGTCGGGTTCAAAACTTGAAGGCAGAGATTTTAAAGGATATTTGTGCCATTCCAAGAAGCTCAACTCATCTGAAAGAAATTCAAGGCATCCAGAAAATTCCACATTGTAAATCTTCAACAATCTTAGATTGTCCATGTTTGAGAATGGGTCTTTCTTCAAGTGTACTTTGTCTGGCTGAGGCAAGATTAGGAAAATACCTTGAACAGCATCTGTCCCCTAATAGCCATAGGAAAAATTTTAATTGAAACATGGGCATTGGAAAGCAAACTGGTTTCTCAATTTCATTAAATATTAGAGAGTAGTGTATGATTCTACTAAACTTCTCACCTTATTTTCCTTCAGTACACGAATGGCATCTGTATGAAGCCACAATCTGCTGCATTCTCCTCCCTTTTTGGATTCTCTACGAACAACTTCTCTGCCCATTTGTTGTAGTAAATTGTGCATCCACAATTTTCCTCCTATGATACTCACTAAATATTTTTCACAGAGGATGTTTATATTGATGCCTGGATAGTAGCCACAACTTTCAAATATCTTTTCTACACGGCATGCATCCTCGCCTTTGAAGAAACACGCAATGTCCAAAAATATTTCCCGCTGTTCTTGATTCTCTAATCCATCAAAACTTTCTTTAAGATAATTAACAATTTTGTTCTTACCAGAGTAGTTATGATCTTTTAAAGAAGCCAATCTACTAGACCAATCTTCTACACTTCTGTTCAGTAAGGAGTTACCGAAAACTTCAAGAGCCAGAGGAAGACCATCAATGTAATCCAGAAATTCGTAACACAACTTCTCATAACCATCCATAGGATGGTCTTTTTTGAATGCTTTCCGGCAGAAGAGAAGAAGAGATTCATCTTGAGTAAGTTTCTCAATTCTGTATATTTTTGGATTATAATTTATCAACAACCTTTCATATGCTGTGGTTATGATGATTCTACTACCCTTACCAAACCGACTAGATAATTCTGCACCATCATTTCCAGCTACAGCTTCTATTTGTTCTAATTCATCCACGTTGTCAAGAATTATAAGCACCCGTTTGTTGCACAATCTCTTACATATCATATCATCGACGTTCTTTGTAGTTACTTGTTTATTCAACAAGTGATCACAAAGTTGTTCTTTGATATGAAATAAACTTTCTTTTCTAGATATCTCTCCAACCTTAGAAATGAAACTGAAAGCGTCGAATTGATTGCGAATTCTTTGAGAAAGAGCTTTTGCAATGGTACTCTTACCAATCCCTGGCATCCCACAAATCCCTATTACACGAACTTCCTCAGACCCTTTACTTAAACTCATGTTGGATTTAATTTCGTTTACACGATCCATACCAACAAAGTCCTTTAAATCATTTGAGAATGTGTTAATCAAAACACCAAAAATACGTTCAACTATCTTTTCAATCACTATTGTCTCGTTTCTGCAAAAAGGTTACAGCTTTATGTCAAGTGTTTGGTCAATACAAGTAATAACTAAAGACGAAAACATGTAAAACTAATCATGTTTTCTAGTTTTCCGGCCTCTCAACATGAACCCTTTTAATGTTATGCGTACTTCACCTGTACTTTAAGAAAAAGGTGTTTACGATTTAGATTTGTATGGACTTACTCCTTAGTTTTTACTTGAGTGATAGACTGTTGTAGACTTCTATAACATTTTATATAGAGTTCGCAGAATTTGATAATAAGTTTAAAGGTTGACAGGTTTGTACAGACATCTATAAGTTCAGTTTCTACGGATGTATCCAAATACAATACAACATGTTTTTGATCTATCTGTTTCTACTGTTGCTTTTGTTTTTTAACTTTCTTGGAATATGACTATGTGGAAAGTGATCCGAGGATCCGTATTTGATCAAAGGAGCTAGTTTTGTACATCTACTAGGAAAAAGATATAACTGAAATGTTTACCCCAAAAATGAAAATACATAATAAAAAGCAGCCTTACCTGTAATTTCTTATATCATATCCTGAGAGGTTGGCGATTTCAGTGAGAGATTTCTTCCACCTTGCCACCTTTCCTGGCTCTCCTTCGAAATCTTTTTTATGTTGAGCAAACCCCTCTTCAAAATGAACTCCAATCTGTTTTCGTGCTTCGGATGGCGTCACGCCATAGAACACAGGCAAAATCAGTCTGGACTCGTTGTTTTCCGCAAGTTCAACCATAGTGACAAGTTCATTCAGACACCATGTGGAGGTTGCATAGTTTGTTGAAAGAATGATGACTGATATTTGCGATTCTTCAGTTGCTTTGAAGAGTTCTTTTGAAACGGGTTCTCCACTTTCGAGTTGTTCAGCATCAATGAAAGTGTGGATTCCGTAGTGAATCAAAGCCTTGTACAAATTGTCAGTAAAACCTTTTCGAGTGTCGAAACCTCTAAAACTGAGGAACACCTCATATTTCGGTGGAGGGGTCGAGAAAGGAGGCAAAGCTAAGGAGGTTTGGGTGGTCATGGGATCGGCCATTGGAGAAAAACTAAATCAGTAACCAACCTGCTACCTGGCAATGGAAGCTTTGGCTACTTAAAATTATTTGCAGAACCAAAACTAGCTTGGTAGCTGAGTGCAATATAAGGCTTGAACGAACAGGACACTAAATAATCAGAGATTAATTAGTCCAAGTCAAGATTAGCTTCCTTTAAATCAAAAGATTGGGAATATTATAGGCAAACAGCCAAAAGAGCAGGAGGCTTCAGTCTTCTTATTTTAAGGGGTAGGTAGATTGCAGAAGGAAACTAAGGATCTCTCACTCTTATTTTATGCTAACTTCTTTGATTTTCTGGTGTAAAAAGATAGCGTGGAACCTGAGACCAGGGCCGGCCCTGGGTAATCTGAGGCACAGGGCAAAAATCTAAAGTGTGCCCAAAATAATGTATACATTAAAATAAAGTGTGCCCAAACAAAGACAAAAAATTATAGTGTGAACGATGGACTCGTGCACTTCTCAAGAGACAGGTCCGCATGCCCATACCATATATTTATTAAAGAGAGATCTGAAAATGCGTATCCAATTCCACATGGGAAGGATTTCTTTGGAGGAATATGACGAGGGACTATCTTTTTCAGTTTCTCTATATACCAACACAATTCAAAAGTTAATAGATTACTGGCCTTCTACCTGCCCTTGTGGTTATGTGCGCTTGCACTAACTCCTAATGGTCTTGGGTTCGAAGGTTGGTACCACATTCTCTACAAAACCAAAAACAAAAAAAACAAAAAAACAAAAAGAAGTTAATAGATTCAAAAGTTGTATTTTTTTTAAAATGAAAAAATCATAGCCGAGAGAGAGAGCTTAAGATTTAGGGGTTTTTTCCCCGATCCTCAGTGTTCTCTGACTTTTGGTGGATCTATGCCGATATGATCTTCCTAGGCAGATTTATTGTTCGTGCCACGAGTCTGGGCTGACTTTGGATGTGCGTGCATAGGGGGGTTGTTGTCATGGTAGATCTATTGTTGATTGGTGCGCTCTCTATGTCATGTCTCATAGGGGGGTTGGGGACATGGAGTGACTAGGTGGCGCTCTCTATGTCATGTCTCATAGGAAGATTAGCGGCGTTTATTCTTCCTTTTATCGGCGTTTTAGATTTTTAGTCTTGGTCTTTATTGGTCAATAAAATCCAAAAACTAGAAATGGATTATAGAAAAGTTATTTTCAAGAGTGATTCTCTTTAGATCGTTTCAACTTTTCGGTTAGCTCATGTCACTGGGAAACTTGAGATCACATAATGAAAGTTCATGTTACAAAGATTTTATAGTAGTTTTGATCAATTTTTTTTGGAGTTAAAATGAATTTTTGGAGAATTTGGATTTAGAGGTTTGAGGCTTGGACTGGGTCTGTGACTAAACGCAAGAGTCGAGCGGCCGGTCCAAGCCGGGAGGTTCCAAATATCGAGTTTTGTTTACTGAAGTGCAATGCATGTATGGTGATGTAAAGTTGGCGGTGAACGACAAAGAAAAGCAACCAAAAAAAAAAAGAAAAAGAATAAGAACACTTTTAAGTTGTTTTGAAACATGAGGGTAATTTTGAAAACTGATAACTTTTATAAAAACTGAAAACGAAATCTATTATCAAATATGTTTTCAGTTTTTAGTTATAAAAAAAAAGGTGAAAATAAAAACTGACCACTGAACACTAAAACTTAACTAGACTAATTAGCTAACGGATCCAATTTGACAAGTTAAATTAAGTTGCCAGGTCTAGTTGATGTTCATTACTTTAATTTTTTCCAAACAGAAACGAAGAATTCAGAGGAACAATGTTTCCCGGGTTGCCCGATCTCCAGTTAACTGAGCTGAAAGAGAGTATTTGAATGTATAAAATCAATAGATTGATAGAAGGACACTCCTTCTCTGGCTCAGTTTGTCCTGATGCATGATAGAGTTCTTCAATGGAAGCCATAGCTTCTGTAGCAGACAAATTTCGAGGGTTGATGAAATAATCATGGGTGTCCTCAATCTTCAGCTCGCCGACATCGGGTATGTCAAAATTTGATCTTTTAATTTGTTGAATATCTTTTGGTTCCCACCGTCATATGCATTTTCATTTGTATGAATTCGTATTTATTTTGCCCTGTTTTGCTTCAAAAGAAGAACAGCATTTAGTAACTAACCTAAATTACCCAATTAAGCTGTAATAAGAAGAAGTGCTCAGTTGTAAATTACAACTTGTAATTCACCATTAAAATAGATAGTAAATTCGCTGTGGAAACGCATATAATTATCAAATACTTAATCAACCCCACTTTTTTTTTAATAGAAAAAAAGCTAACGACTCTGTAATTCATTCAACTAGTAAAAGATTATGACTTTCGTAATGGACTTCGACTAGGAACTAGATGAGTGCTTGACTTCATCAATATATTGAGAAGGAGTTCCCAAGGTAGCAAAATCTGCTAACCAAATACATGAGGAGAAGTTATTCCAGTACTTAGTTTACCCTTAGTGTCATTGATCCTGTTCAACAGGCGGTGAGGGTGTTGCTTATTTTTCCCTTTCTTATCTGAGAACGCGATATGGTCTGCTTGAACTCTTCCTCATCATGCTGATATACAAGACGGAGCCCACACTTTTGCACACTAAAGGCTTCATGATCGCTTGCAATTGAAGCCTCTAGCACACCACATTCATTCAACTGATCCGAAAACCACGCTCGTGGTATATAGGATACCCAAACGAATCCTCTGAGATGCAACCATAGGAATTCTTCATTTGTGGTGCAGTAGTCATGCAAAGATTCTAGACTGTCTCTATCTGATTCCAACTTACATATAAGGTGGTGAGAAATTGCTGGAATATCCAAATTGTCAATGTCGACAGTTGGATGCTCCAGGACTGAAAAGTATGCACATACAGCTAATCCTTTCCAATTGCTGTCCAAGTTTAGATTATGTGGTAGCAAGACTGTTGCTGAGGAGTCATTGCTTTGATGGCTGAACCACTCTAGAGTTATGCTTGAAGGGAAACATGAGTTATATATGGAGTGATGATCGAAGTCCTGTAAAAGAGAGACAAGGTGTCAAGGTGTTATATATGTGTGTGTGTGTGTGTGTGTGTGTGTGTGTGTGTGTGTACATGAGTTATATATGGAGTGACGATCAAAGTCCTGTAAAAGAGAGAATAGGTGTCAAGGTGTTATATATATATATATATGCGTGTGTGTGTCTGTTTGGAGAGAGAGAGAGAGAGAGAGAGAAAGCAAGTCATACCCATTTCTCATCACTTGGCCTTCCTAATCTTTCAACATGAGGTTTCACGATATAGCTGCTAGGCCTACTAGATGATCCTGCGTCACCCGTGGGGCATTGCATATTTTTTCCTTTCTTATCTGACAACGACGTCATATAGTGCAATATGGTCTGCTTAATCTCTTCCTCGTCATGCTGATATACAAGACGTAGCCCACACTCGTGCACAGTAAATGCTTCATGATCGCTTACAAATGAAGCCTCCAGTACATCACATTCATTCAACTGATCTGAAAACCACACTCGTGGTATGTAGGATACCCAAATGAATCCTCCAAAAGGCAACCATTGGAATTCTTCGTTGGTGGTACAATAGTCATGGAGAGGTTCTATTGTACCTCTGTCTGACTCCAAGTGACATATTAGGTGGTGAGAAATTTCTGGATTCAAATTGTCTAGGTCGGCAGTTGGGTTCTCCACGATTGAAAAGGATGCGCATAAAGCCAATCCTATCCAATTAGTGGCACTATATAAATGTGGTGGTAGTGGGACTCTTATCGAGGAGCCACTGCTTTGATCCCCAAACCACTCCAGAGTGATGCTTGAAGGGAAACAAGAATTATACATCAAGTGACAACCAAAGTTCTGTAGGGGAGAGACAAGGTGTCAGATATATATTCAGATATATAAATAGAGAGAGAGAGAGAGAGAGAGAGAAAGAATCATACCCATTTCTTATCATTGTGCTTCTCTGATCTTTCAAGATGGGGATTTACAACGTTGCTGCCAGTTATACTAGATGATCCTGCCTCGCAGTTCTGGTATTGCTTATCTTTTCCTTGATTAATATCAGACAAGGAGGTCATGCAGTGCATTATGGTCTCCTTAAGCCCTTCCTCATCTTCCAGATATATAAGACGAAGCCCACACCTATGCACACCCAAGCTTCCACGATCACTTCCAATTGAAGCCTCCAGGTGGCCTCGTTCTTTCAACTGATCTGAAAACCAGCATCGTGGTATATAGGACAGCCAAATGAATCCTCCCATACGATACAACCACTCGAATTCTTGACTGTTGGTGCAATAGCCATGGAGAGATTCCAGACAACCTTCATCCGTTTCCAATAGACATGTAAGGTTGTGAGAAATTTCAGGATTCAAATTGTCAAGGTCAGTAGTTGAGTGGTCAAGGACTGAAAAGTATGCACATAAAGCCAGTCCTATCCAGTTGGTGTCTTCACATAGATTTAATGGTAGAGGGATTTTTACAGAGGGGCCACTGCTTTGATGCCCGAACCACTCTACAATTTCATTTGGAGGGAAACAAGAATTATATTTCATTTCACGTTCAAAGTCCTGCAAAATATAAGAAAATTATCAGGATCCAGAGAGAGACAGAGAGAGACAGACAGACAGACAGACAGACAGGCAGACAGACAGACAACAGAGAGAGACAGAGACAGAGCAAAGGCTCAAATTAAATCTTTACCAGGAGCTGATTCTGATCTGAGCTCATGTTGTTGGTAGGATCAAAGGCACTGCCAAAGTACTGCAGTGGATGAATTGGTGTTGTTTTTCTTTCATGTTGGGAGTCCTCAGCAGAATAAGTTTCTCGACGGAAATCTATAGGCATGAAAGGAGGACAAACTTCGCTGACAGAGCTGTGCTCACTGGATTTGGCTGCTTCAAGCAGATTTGTTAGCAAACTTGTAACTCCCAAACTAATTCCCTTATATTTCTTGGTATCTGTAAAATCACCAGTTCCGTAGTAAGCAGGCCGATCATTGGTGCAATGGGCGATTGTTTGGATCAACCCTTTGAAATCTTGGTTGTATACTAGACGCATCCCACACATTTCAACCTCCACACCTGGAGTTCTACATCCAAATAAAGCCTGAATAAAATGACAGCGATTAAGACGTTCCGGAAAGCGTACTCGTGGTATATGAATAATGAGGAGTCGATGTGACCCCACATTGTCATCCCAGGAGGAAGATAACATTAGGCGATGCATCAGTTGCTCATGGCCCACAGCCTCAATAGGTGTATACAAGTGACACTCATAGAAAGTGCGAAAAAGCGGAAGACCTGGAGGCAGAGCACAGACAACGTAGAGAGAAAGTCCTGCCCATTTCTCATTGTTGTGCAGATTTGGAGGAAGACGTAAGTTTACTGTGCATGCAGATGTACTGCTTTGTTCACTAAACCACGGTAATCTTTCTCGTAGACAAAAAATAAAACCATAATCATATAGATTCGGAAGGCCCCGCTGTAATCCCTAGACAAAGATATGTATGGTAACTCATGATATCAGTAATTCAGTCATCATTCTTTTTGTGTGTTTGAGAGAGACAGAGAGAGAGAGAGAGAGAGAGAGAGTACCTCAAATAGTTTTTCAAGCAATGACTCCACATTTCTTCTCAATTGACCTACAATCCGGGTTGAAGTAGTAGTTTCTTGTTCCTGTACTTCTTCTTGTTCAGTTTGAACCCCACTTGTCGACGGAATACTTCTCATACCATCTTCTTCTTGTTCAGGCTGATACCCTTGATAGCAATAACTATAGTGTTTATTCAATTTCCGGACGAATTTGGGCACATCTTCCAAGTATATAAGACTCGCCCCACACCCTGTAACCCTTGTCCCTGGGCTATCTGGTGTAATTGTAGCTTGGATCAAGCGTTTATTCGAACTTTCTGCAAGGTCACTCTGTGGTATAAAGCACCAATGTATAAATGGTCCAGCGAAATTGCAATCACGGTAATCAAGCGCAAGGAGACGTTCATGAGGATCTTCAGTTGTACAGAGTTCAATAAGGTGATTGCGAGTGAATTTTAATCCCAATTCCTCATCAAATTCTGGTACATCTTCCAAACTATCATCCTTCTGGGCTGCTTCACAAATAAAGCACAGAGCAAGTTTTATCCATTTACTCTTACCATCCACATCATGAGGCAGCGGGATTGTTATGGTGGATTCAGTACTCCGACGGCTCAACCATGCTGGAATTTCATTCGATCGATAACCATATTCAAACCTTTCATCACGCTGAATGGCACCCTATAAAATAGAAGTAAAAGAACGATAATATAAAAAAAAAAGTTAATTAGAGAGAGAGAGAGAGAGAGAGAGAGAGAGAGAGAGAGAGAGGACCTCAAAGAATGTTTGATAGAATGGCCACAATAGATGTTTATCAGGTAACCAAAACGCCTGAGCTATGTCGTCATGTCTTTGGCGATTTAGAAAACTAAATCCAGCAGTAGCTGAAGGCCACACCGTTATTTTATTTGAATGTGCTCCCTGCAGGAGAGGACAATTATGTACACTTACAGCTCTTATACTAAATGGAAGTTGTGGCAATGATTGAAGCTTGCTACAACCATCCAAAACAAGTTCTCCAAGCTGAGAAAGCTGAGAGATGCTTTCAGGTACTTGGCTTATAGCAGTCCCGCTAGCATATAGCTCCTGTAAACATTTTAAACTCCCCAAGTTCTCTGGTAACTCATTAAGATTCGAACATCCTGAGAGGTTGAGAATTTGAAGTGATGTCAAATAAGTACAAATGACATCTGGCAGAGTCAAAAGGTTCTTGCATTCTCTGAGATTGAGCAGAGTAAGGTCAGTCAAATGCTTGATTGATGTTGGTAGCTCTTGTATAGCTGTCCTGCTTGCATAGAGCTCCTGTAGACATTCTAAACTCCCTAAATTTTCTGGTAACTCATTAAGATTGGAACAACCTGAGATGTTGAGTATTTGAAGTGATGTCAAACTAGTACAAATGACGTCTGGCAGACTCAAAAGGTTCTTGCAGTCTCTAAGATTGAGCAGAGTAAGGCCAGTCAAATGCTTGATTGATGTTGGTAGCACTTCTATTGCTGTCCCATCTAAATGAAGCTTACTTAATTGTTTCATGTCCTCCCCAATCTCTGGAAGCTTTTTGAGTTTGGAACATCCCGAAAGAATGAAATTTGTGAGAGATCTCAAGTTGATATCGTCGGGAACCGCAGGCAAGCTTGTACAACCTTTGAGGATTAGCTGCTCAAGGTTTGGGACTTTGTCGAAGTCAGGGGTCTTGATCAACTTTTGGCAATCACTAAGGTTTAATACCACCAACTTTTCCAAGGGCTGTAAAGAAATCATAAAAATAAAATAATAAAAACAAAAGTAGTATATAATTGATAAACAAATTCATACCATAGACTAAGGTTGAGTTAACTTGATAAACAAATTCAACATAAGAAATGGACAGAATTAATAATCTTACTCTCTCAATTTCCTCCCATAATTCCTCTATTTCGCTTTCAGACAAGTTCAGTTCAACAAGTTTGTCGGGTTCGAAACTTGAAGGCAGAGATTTTAAAGGACATTTGTGCCATTCCAATAAGCTTAACTCATCTGAAAGATATTCAAGGCATCCAGAAAATTCCACATTGTAAATCTTCAACAATCTTAGACTGTCCATGTTTGAGAATGGATCTTTCTTCAAGTGCACTTTGTCTGGCTGAGGCGAGCTTAGGAAAATACCTTCAACAGTTTTTGTCCCCTAATAGCCACAGTAGAAAAATATTTATACTATTAGCAACAAAAAATCAAAAATTCAAAATTCAAATAAAGTGGATATGTTATCTTGAAATTATAAATAAAGAACTTTTTAATCTAAGTAAATATTAGTGATGTACTTATTAGGGAGTGCTCTATGATTCTTCTAAACTTCTCACCTTATTTTTCTTCAGTACAGGAAGGGCAACTGTATGATGCCACAATCTGCTGCGTTCTCCTTCCTTTTTGGATTCTCCACGAACAATATCTCTGCCCATTTTTTGTAGTAAATCATGCATCCACAATTTTCCTCCTACCATACTTACTAAATATTTATCACTGAGGATGTCTATATTGATGCTTGGATAGTAACCACAACTTTCAAATATCTTTTCTAGACGACGTACATCCTCGCCTTTGAAGAAACATGCAGTGTCCAAAAACATGTCCTTCTGTTCTTGATTATCTAATCCATCAAAACTTGCTTTAAGAACACCAATAATTTTCTCCTCTCCAGAGTAGTTACTATCTTTTAAAGACGTCAATTTAGTAGACCAATAATCTTCTTTTCTGTCCCGTAAGGAGCGACCGAAAACTTCAAGAGCCAATGGATGACCATCAATGTAATCTACAAATTCGTAAGACAACTTCTTAAAAGCATTTGTGGGATGCTCTGTTTTGAGGGCTTTCCGACAGAAGAGAAGAAGAGCTTGATCCGGAGTAAGTTTCTCAATTGTGTATATTTTTGGGTTATATTCTATCAACAACCTTTCATCTGTTGTGGTTACGATGATTCTACTTCCCTTACCAAACCGATCAGATAAGTCTGCATCATCACTACCAGCTACAGCTTTTATTTGTTCTAATTCATCCACATTGTCAAGAATTATAAGCACCTGTTTGCCACGCAATCTCTTACATATCACATCATCGACATCCTTTGTGGTTACTTTCTTATTCAACAAGTGATCACATAGTTGTTCTTTGATATGAAATAAACTTTCTTTTTTAGATATCTCTCCAACCTTAGAAATGAAACTGAAAGCGTCGAATTGACTGCGAATTCTTTGAAAAAGAGCTTTTGCAACGGTACTCTTACCAATCCCTGGCATCCCACAAATCCCTATTACACGAACTTCCTCAGTCCGTATACGACTCATGTTGGATTTAATTTCGTTTACACGATCCATACCAACAAAGTCCTTTAAATCATCATTTGAGACTGTGTTAATCAAAACACCAAAAATATGCTCAACTATCGTTTCAATCATTTCTGTCTCGTATCTGCAAAAAGGTTAGAGCATTCTGTTAAGTATTTGGGTCAGTATATGTCATAATTAAAGACGAAAAAATGTAAATCTTGTCGTGTTTTCTAGTCAGACTATACTTGTAGTTAGATTTCCGACCTCTCAACATGCACCTTTCTAATCTCATGTGGACTTCTCCTGTAATAAAGTGGTGTATTTGGCTTTGTTTTATATGGACTATATAAGAGTTTTTCTTTGAGTGATACTCTTGTAGACTTTATACAATATTGGATCAATCTAGCTACTATGATCTCATGATGAAACCCTAGACTCCCTCCCTAGACACAACTCTGATGACTAATGTAGTGCATAGAGTCCTTTATTAGTGAATCTCTCCTTGAATTCCTCAATATAATTGAGCTTCTAGCCTTCCATTGACACTATGCTGCTTTAATACTAAATGGATTTCTATTGAAAGCTAGCTAAGGCTCGTTTGGGTACTATGGGGTCGTTTGTTACACAAGCTTAGCTTGGCCTAGTTTGGACTAAATTTAACACCATGTTTGTTCCATCAAATCCTAGTCTTAGATGGGATTGCTAATACCGGGCCCACCAATAACACCTCCTTAGGAGGGGACTACTAAACCCATGTGGAAAGGGAGGATTAACTAGTCTCATCCTCACCAATGTATAAAATGCATATATTATATTGTAATACTAATAACATATATTACAATTATTATTATTATTTTTATTATACTTACATATATCATATATGTAAAAAAATCTAGTTTTAGTCCTAGTTTTGCTTTTAGCATGTTAGTTTGTTGTCCTCTTGGGATTGGCATTTTAGATGTTTTGTTGATGTCTTTGATTACACCGTTGAAGTTTATCTAATGAAATTTCTATTTGATAATAAATAAATAAAAAAAGACTTAGACCAAGCCAAGCCAAGATAGTGCCTAAGCATAGTCCATGCCAAAACAGTCATGTGTAACAAACGAGCCCATACTATTTCGTTTTAAGGAACTTTTAAGTTTTAAGTTTTTGTTGTTCCATGCTATTCCTAGCTCTAACAAGTAAAACTGATAGTAATATGATTAGGAAAAAAGCTTAGACCATGATACTTGATAGATTTTTATCTATCTTTACGCACTTGCAGTATGACTAACTCCAACTCAATGGTTCTCTAGTCCAATATGATGTGAGATTCTGTTGTCATTTTAGCTTGGCCAACATATTCTATGAAAAATATATAACTGAAGACGCAAAATGTTACCGCCAAAAGAAGATCATACATATTAAAAGCACCAGCCTTACCTAAAATCTGTCAGATCAAATCCTTTGGCTTCAAGTTTGGCTATTTCAGTGAGAGAGTTCTTCCACCTTGCCACCTTTTCTGGCTCACCTTCGAAATCTTTATCATGTTGAGCAAATGCCTTTTTAAAATGATCTCCAGTTTGTTCTCGTACTTCGGATGGCGTCACGTTGTAGAACACGGGCAAAATCAATCTGGACTCATTGTTTGCTGCCAGTTCAACTATTTTCGCAAGTTCATCCAGACACCATGTGGAGGTCGCATAGTTTGTTGAGAGAATGATGACTGAAATTTTCGATTCTTCAATTGCTTTGAAGAGTTCCTTTGAAATGGGGTTTCCACTCTTCAGTTCTTCATCATCCCTGAAAGTGTGGATTCCGTTCCGAATCAAAGCCTTGTACAAATGGTCGGTAAAACCTTTTCGAGTGTCAAAACCTCGAAAACTGAGGAACACCTCATATTCCAGTGGATGGGTCGGAGGAGGAGGCAAAGCTGAGGAGGTTTGGGTGGTCATGGGATCAGCCATTGGAGTGACAAAATCAGTAACCAACCGCTGTTATCTGGTAATGGAAGCTTTTGCAAGGTACTTACAAGTGATTGCAGAACCAACTAGCTTGGTAGCTGAGCTGACAGAGAGCAATATGAGACAATAAATACTCACAGCTCAACCTGATTAATTAGTCCAAGTAGAATCCAAGATTAGTATTCTTTTAATAAAAAAGATTTGGAACTTTGTAGCCAAACAGTCAAAAGAGCAGCAGGCTTCAGTCATCTTATTTTAAGGGGTGGATTCCATTGCAGAAGGAAACTAAGGACTAAATTCTAGTTATGTACCCCAGTCCAGCCTCTAACTCTGAATTATCATATGATGACAACTAATTATTATTATTTTTTTAAGTGAGCTCCTTTGATTTTCTCGTGTAAATACAATCTGTTACTCTTATTTTATGCCGACTTTTTTGATTTCTGGTGTAAAAAAAATGGTGTGGAACCAGAGAGCAAAAAAAAAAAAAATGAAAACTAATCGTGTGAAGTGTGAACGATGGACTTTCATTGACTACTTTCATGGACTTCCAGGTGCAAATGCCTTTAATCAGTCAACAATGGAAGGCATAATCATTGCCACTATTAATTAGAGATCGATCTGAAAATGCTTATATTTTAAAGCAAGTTCCCTCCAATTCCATATGGGAAGGATTTTATTAGAGGAAGATTTAACAATGGCAAGGTTTCTCAGACTCTGTTGGTATGTCTATAATTATTTCCTTCTCCAAGCATTTGTGAAAAAGAATTCCTGATTCGTAAAACCATCATATGGTATATCCAGTTCGTGGTTTCGACATCTAGAACCCTTTTATCTTTTTGTCCAAGAGCACAACTTGGGTGGTTACGATCCTGAAAATTAATAGCATATTTTGCGTTGTACCCCGGATTGCATTTAGGACAGAGGGAGGTGATTTTCGCACTATCCATTTTTAGGGTCAACATTAGAGTCCCTTAGATGATGTGTCAACATTATGAGTCAACATTGTGAGCTATTTGGGCTTTTTGTGTGATGTGTCAACATTAGAGTCCCTTAGATGAAATTTTAATGAGGTGGGCGCATAGAAGAAAAATAAAGCAGATCATGGCAGAGAAAATCCAAGCAGAGGATCCGGATCCATAAATATTAGCCCACTACACTAAATAAATATAATAAACTAATAATAGCCCAGTCTAAGTAAAGTAAATAATAGCTCAATTCTCTATTTAAAACACGCCCACTATTGAAGCATATAGGAAATAATAAACATCAATCCAAACCTATATAAATTTGATTAGAAGTAGAACTTACGCTTAGGCTCTACCAACTTGAGCTATTCTAATGGTACTGATATTGAGCTACACCTATAGAGAGCAAACATCAAAAGATTTCTTCTAGCCACCCAAAACGCCATATTTGAACCTTGAGAGCCTAGAGGAAATAGCTCTCCTCCTCTAAAAAATTGTACCAACCTATCTTCAGTGGGTTCTTCAATCTTGGTAAGTTTTTCTCTTTTATATATATTCAGTTTCCAATTTTGATGATTGTTGTTAAGTTTTTATGATTTAGGGTTTGGGTGAAATTTTTGGAAATTATTGATTTTTTATTTTTGCAACTTGAATGATTAATTAGTATATACGATTTTTGGTGTCTAGTATTTCTTATTAGGATATCATGTCACATGATGATAATAGACCGGCAAAAGAGAGGAAAAACTATTATTCATTCTTCAATTTGTGAACCTAAAGAGTTTGGTATTGCTTCCTTAGAACAGGGTCCTAGAAAACGCATTCCAATTTGTGAACACCCAATCAATCAACGTGATGAGATTTGAAGGGCAAGCTCTTTAAATATTTTTGCAATCGAACATATTTTTTTTGAAGTTGGACAATGTGTTTGATTTGATATTTATTTATATTTTGTACTTTTTTGTGGTATATTTGCTTGTGATGTAACTTTGTTTGATTTATTAAATTTTATTTACATTTTTTATTTTAAGAGAAAAAAAGGCTTATAATATATCTCCTCTATAAAAATAAAAAATTATTTAGCCTACCCCTAAAAAAATTTCTGGATCCGCCATTAACCACCACCACCACAAGCACCACCAGAATCATCAACACCACCACCACCACCCAAGTTTTTCACGAATCCATCAATAAAAGTAATAGCATAACATATAAGTATGGTGGATTTATTAGACCCCTTTTCTTGAATGTCATTTGCTTTGCGTTTGTTATAACTTTTGCATTTCGTGAAAATTATGCCGCATGCCACCGGCATCAAAATCTTTTTTTATCGTATCTATCCAATACAAATTACAATGGGTAATAAATTAGAAAATATCAAAATATTGCATTTACCATGACAATAACTTTTTGGTCGTTCGATCAACATATAATATCCTTGACCTATCCTCCCAGTTGATTATGCTTCTCTCATGTTGAGTGTCCTCAGCAGAATGCATTTGTGGTCGGAATATGAAAGGAGGACAAACTTCGCTCACAGAGCTGTGCTCTGTGGATGTGGCTGCTTTAAGCAGATCCGTTTGCAAACTTGTAGCTCCCAAACTAATCCCATTATGTTTTTCATTATCTGTATAATCACCAGTTCCATAGTAAATAGACCGATGGGTTAAGGTGGTGCAATGGGTGATTGTATGGATTAAGCCTTTCAAATCTTCTTTGTATACCAGGCGCATCCCAGACATTTCAACCTCCACACCTCGTGTTCTACATGCAAATAAAGCCTGAATGAAATGACACCAATTCAAACGTTCTGGAAAGCGTACTCGTGGGACATAAATAATGAGGAGCCGATGTGACCCCATATTGTCACAAGGGGCACATAACGTTAGGCGATTTATCATTTGGCCAGGACCCGCAGCGTCAATAGGTGTACCCAAATGACACTCATAGAAAATGCGAGAAAGTGGAACCCCTGGAGGCAAACTGCAGACGACATACAGAGAAAGTCCTGCCCAGTTCTCATTGTTGTGCAGATTTGGAGGAAGATCTAAGTTTACGGTGCACGGAAGCGAACTGCTATGTTCACTAAACCACTCTAATCTTTCCTGTAGACAAAAAATAAAACCATAATCATACAGATGTGGAAGGCCCCGTTGTAATCCCTACACAAACATATATATGGTACTCATGATATCAGTAATTAAGTCGTCAGTTTTTGTGTGTATGTGCGTGAGAGAAATAGAGACAGAGAGGCATATGGTACCTCAAATAGTTTTTCAAGTAATAATGACACCACGTTTATTCTCAATTCATCCACAATCCAGGTTGAAGTAGTAGTTTCTTGTTCTTGTACTTCTTCTTGTACAATTTGTGCCCTTTTCCTCGAAAAAGTAGTCACAATCTGGGTTGAAGTAGTAGTTTCATCCTTAGCAGAACCAGTTTCTGATCGGAAATCTGTAGGCTTGAAAGGAGGACAAACAGCTTCCACAGAGCTGTGCTCGCTGGATTTGGCTGCTACAAGCAGATTCGTTAGCAAACTTGTAGCTCCCAAACTAATTCCATCATATTTCTTGGTATCTAATATCTATATAATCACCAGCTCCGTAGTAAACAGGCCGACCCGTTAATGTGGTGCAATGGGTAATTGTTTGGATTAAGCCTATCAAATCTTGGTTGTAAACTAGGTGCATCCCACACATTTCAACCTTCACACCAGGAGTTGCACATCCAAACAAAGCTTGAATGAAGTGACACTGATTCAAACGTTCTGGAAAGCATACTCGTGGTATATGAATAATGAGGAGCCGATGTGACCCCACCTTGTCATCCCAGGGAGAGACTAACATTAGGCGATGCATCAGTAGGGCACAACCCGTAGCTTCCGTAGGTGTATACAAATGACACTTGTAGAAAGTGCGAGAAAGTTGAACACCTGTAGGCAGTTTGCAGACAACATATAGAGAAATTCCTGCCCAGTTCTCATCGTTGTGCAGATTTGGAGGAAGTGGTAAGTTTACTGTGCACGCAGGCACAATGCTTTGTTCACTAAACCACTCTAATCTTTCGCTTAGACAAAAATAAAACCATAATCGTAGAGATGTGGAAGGCCCCGCTGTAATCCCTACACAAACATATATATCGTACTCATTATATCAGTAATTAAGTCGTCAGTCTTTTTGTGTGTTTGTGTGTATGTGTGTGTGTGTGTGTGTGTGTGTGTGTGTGTGAGAGAGAGAGAGAGAGAGAGAGAGAGAGAGAGAGAGAGAGAGGGTACCTCAAATAGTTTTTCAAGCAATGACATCACGCTTCTTCTCAATTGACCTACAATCCACATCTCTTGTTCTTGTACTTGTTCAATCTGATACCCGTGATAGGAAAATTCATGGTGTTCATTCAATTTCTGGACAAATTCTGGCACATTTTCGAAGTATATCAGACTCGCCCCACACGCTGTGACCTTTGCCCCAGGGCTATCTGGTGTAACTGAAGCTCAGATGAAGCGTTTATTCGAACTTTCCACAAAGCCACTTCGTGGTATATAGCACCAATGTATAAATGGTCCAGCTAAATCGCAATCACTGTAATTAACCACTACGGGACGTTCATGAGGATCTTCAGTTGTATTGAGTTCAATACGGTGATTGCGATTGAACTGTACTCCAAATTCCTCATCAAGTTGTGGTACATCTTCCACATAATCGTGCCTGTGGGTTGCTACACAAACAAAACACAGAGCAAGTCCCATCCATGTCCTCTTACCATTTAAATCAAGAGGTAGCGAGATTGTTATGGTGGATTCATTACTACAACGGCTCAACCATGCTGGAATATTGTTTGATCGATGACCACGTTCCAACTTAATACCTCGATTAATTTCAACCTACATAATAGAGGCGAAAGAAAGGTAATAATAAATAAATAAATAAGTTAGTTAATTAGAAAGATGGTTAGATAGTGAGAGGGAGAAGTGAATGAAAAATAATTAAAAAACGAAGTTGACTAGATAGAGAGAAGACCTCAAAGAATCTTTGATAGAATGGCCACAAAAGATGTTCATCCGGTAACCAAATTGCCTGAGCTTTGTCATTATCATTTTGGCAATTTATGTAACTAAATCCTGCAGCAGCGGAAGCCCACACCGTTAATGTATTTGAGTGTGTTCCCTGCAGGAGAGGACAATTTTGTACAGCTACACCTCTTATACTAGATGGAAATTTTGGCAACGATTGAAGCTTGCTACAACCATTCAGTACAAGTTCTCCGAGCTGAGAAAGTTGAGAGATTGTTTTAGGTACTTGGCTTATAGCAGTCCCGCTAGCATCAAGCTCCTGTAAACATTTGAAACTCCCCAAGTTCTCTGGTAACTCATTAAGATTCGAACACCCTGAGAGGTTGAGAATTTGAAGTGATGTCAAACTAGTACAAATGGCGTCCGCAAGACGCAGAAGGTTTTTGCAGTCTTTGAGATTGAAGAGGGTAAGGCTGGTCAAGTGCTTGATTGAAGTTGGTAACTCATGTATAGCTGTCCCGCTTGCACAAAGCTCCTGTAAGCATTCTAAACTCCCCGAGTTTTCTGGCAACTCGTCAAGATTGGAACACCCTGAGAGGTTGACAATTTTCAGTGATGTCAAACTAGTACAAATGACGTCTGGCAGACCCAAAAGGTTCTTGCAGTCTCTGAGATTGAGCAGACTAAGGCCAGTCAAATGCTTGATTGATGTTGGTAGCTCTTCTATAGCTGTTCCATCTGAATGAAGTTCCCTTAATTGTTTCATGTCTTCCCCAATCTCCGGAAGCTTACCGAGTTTGGAACATCCCGAAAGAATGAAATTTGTGAGAGATTTCAAGTTGATACTGACGGGAACCTCAGACAAGCTTGTACAACCTTTCAGGATTAGCTGCTCATCAAGGTTTGGGACTTTGTTAAAGTCAGGGGCCTTGATGAACTTTTCACAATCACTAAGGTTTAGTATCACCAACTTTTTCAAAGGCTATAAAGAAAGTTATAAACCCAAAGTAAAAACCTGTAATGATACTTGATATATTTTTGTTTATCCTTGGCCTCTTGTCATATGTTATTTTAGCTTGGCAAACATATATGCTATAAAAAGACTTATAACTGAAACGACAAACATGTTATAAAAGCAGCAGCCTTACCTAAAACCTCAATTCAAGTATGTGTTTAACTACAAGTCAATGCAATTTTCATGATCAGTTAGGTAGATGTGTGATAGTAGTTTTGGGTTTGTCCCATGAGGATGTCCTATGAAGGTTTTAACGAGGCCACTGTACTATGTCGCTCTTTGTATGCCTTTGGTTCTATAAATAAATTCTCTTTCTAGAACAAACAAACAAACATGGTAAATAAGATCTTTTGAGGGATTTAGTTTGCCATTTAGTTAACTGGGGATGCTAAAGGACGTGAACCCGTGGGGTGCTAAGAACAATCGCCCACACACTTAGATGAATGTTAATTGTTGATGCATGTGAATACGACTGACAATAGTCTGCATGCATCAATAGCTGACAGTCACCCAATGCTTATCATAATTCATGCGTGAACATTAACAACAGTATAGATCACCAATTACGATTCGTTCAACCTAACTTGAGACAGCAGTAAAAGAATGGTGCTCTCTTGTTTTTCGTTACATATGTGTGGTTATCTCAATCATCCCAAAACAAGAAATGGCGATGGCAGATCAGTAATACCATCTCCTCATAAGAGTTTCCTCTTTGCCCTTCCGGTGAGCTTGTAAGATATGCTCGACAATAATGTTTGGAAGAGAAGGAAAATATGCAGAAACATATTTTTTATGCACACAAAAAAAAAAAAAAAAACTACTATCACACATCTACCTAACTGATCATGAAAATTGCATTGACTTATAATTAAACACATACTTGAATTGAGGTTTTAGGTAAGGCTGCTGCTTTTATAACATGTTTGTCGTTTCAGTTATAAACCTTTTTATAACATATATGTTTGCCAATGGGTTTTTGGTTTTTTTTATGTGGTTTTGGAACCCATTGGCTAACTGATCATGTCAAGAAAGCAAGCTTGTAAGAAATCATCTCCTCTTAAGTGTTTTGGGTTTTTTTTTTATGTGGTTTTGGGATTGGACTTGTTTTAAGAAATCAATGGCAATTTTGTAATTTATAAGAAGTTAAAAACTTCTGTTATGTTGTAAGTGAGCTTTTGGTGTGTTTCTAAAGTCCATTTCATATACGGTGTTTTTATAATTTGGGCCCTTATATTGGGTATAATAGTGAATCTCCATAATAACATATATTATTATTATTATTATTATTATTATTATTATTATTATTATTATTATATACCCATATATTTTATATTATAATTATGTTATGCATATGTTTATATATGTGTATATATATGTATATTATAATAATATATGCACATATACTATAATATACATATATATACATGTATATACACATATATTATACATACTAGCCCCTTGCGCATGTGCCAATTGGTTTTCTTTTTTATTTTTTATTTTATTTTTAGAATTAAGAAAAGATAATACGGGTAGTTATGTTCCATAAAAGTAAGACCTATTATCTGATTTTGTTTTTAATTTTAATTTTTTAATATAAAAAATATGTGAATTTACCAAATTATCCTCATTTAATTAATAATTTCAATTCTTTATGTTTGAATTAACCAAGAGCATTTTCTGGTATTTTGAATGTTTCACTATTCTCTGCCTTTTACTTTATATATATAGATTACATATATATTATAAAATATATCACATATATAATATACATATGTATATACACATGTATTATTATAATATACCCATATGTATTATATATTATAATATACATATGTATATACACATGTATTATTATAATATACCCATATGTATTATATATTATAATATACATATATACATGTTGTATGCACATATATTATTATTATTATTGTAATATACCCATATATATATGATCGGGACTGATATATATTATATTATAATATACAAATATACACATATACTATAATATATACATATAGACACTTATATACAAATATATTACATATATTATACATATGTATATACACGTATATTATTATTATAATATACCAATATATACTAGCCTCTTCACACGCGCAGATAAGTGTTATCCAATTTTGACCAACCCAAGACAGTCCCTAACGTTATGTACATACTATAATATATACATATAGACACGTATATACAAATATATTACATATATTATACATATGTATATACACGTATATTATTATTATAATATACCAATATATACTAGCCTCGTCACACGCGCAGATAAGTGTTATCCAATTTAGACCAACCTAAGACAGTCCCTAACGTTATGTACATACTTACCAGCATGACAGCTTTGATTATGGTGCTTGTGAGATCAATTTGGAATTCACCAGACTCCTGGAGTTGTAGAAGCACATCAACTAGATCTTCTTCTTCTTCTTCTTCCTGATGGCATGATTCTTTGTTATTTTTGTTGCTTAATGATGCAAAGGCGGCCTTTCTTTTCTCTCTATGGTCATTGATGACTTCCTCTAGAATCCTGTCCATCTTTCGGTGTATTTTCTCCCAGGCAGGCTTCAAACCAGTGACATAACGGAGGAACTTAAGCGAAGGGAAGAGATCAGGCAAATCAAAGCCCGCCACGAACTTTCCCATTTCCCCCACCAATGATATAAATTCTTGTTGATGTTTGCATTTTTTCCCCAAGGCTGCACGGGCAGGAATGCAATTCTGCATGTTGAAGATCAAGTCGCTAAGATTGACAGGCTGACCCACAGATAAGGAGATTGACTGAACTAGCCTCGATGCCCTCTTCGTTTCTTATTGATGCAAAAGACCGCACCCGTTTCGCGCTGAGGAGCTCAAGCATGCAAAACTTTCTCATTTCTCTCTAGTGATCATTATCAGGAACAAAGATGAGACCTGCACAATTGTAGGAAAAGATTGCAGCAGCGATAAGCGCTGGCCGTTCGGAGAAAGCGGCCTTGTTTATCTTCAACACCTCTTCAGCTAACTGTGGTGATGAAATGACTATGGTTGATACTTGTCCCAGTTTGAGGTGCATGATAGGCCCATACTTCTTGGCCAAGTCTGTCAGGCAATGATGTGGTAAAGAGCCAGCCAACTGGTGCAAGTTTCCAATCAGAGGTAGCTTCCATGGCCCTGGAGGCAACCTAAGATCAATTGGACAAGTATAGCTTCTAAATCTCTTCCAGTATATAGCAAGGACAACAAGGAGCACCAGAGAAGTGAAGAGAGGAAGGGAAGGACTTTGGATAATTTGGAGCATACTCTGTGACACCAATGAAGAAGCTCTTGTCATTGTAATCAAAAGCAAAGGACCTGCAAAACTTAGTTCTTGAAATTGAAACCAAGGGGATGCTTGCTTAATAATTCATACCAATGATCTGTTGGAAATCCCTCCTTAGTATATTGTTGCTTTCGGCGCTTGGTGGCTATGTGTGAAGCTAGTTGTGGCTTTTGGTTTCTGGTGGTGGAATTGGTGAGCACATGCAAAGAGATATCATTATGGGTGGCATAATAATGATGTGGGGACCACTCCTTGTTTTATGGAGTGTTGTTTGCATGTGGAATAGACTCACCCATTTGGAAGAGTCAAAAGGTGCGGCTGTTTTCTTTTGGAGTGCTGCATGGGTTTATAAAAAAGGGGCAAGGCAGCGTGTGTGGGTGTGTGCTTGTGTCACACCAAAGAGCCAGAGAGAGAGCACAGCAGAGAGCAGAATTGGGAGGGAGTGGACTGCTTGTGAGATGCAAGCAAGCAGTCCCACGAACTCCAGGAGATGTTTCAGCTGGTATTTAGCTGGGTTCATCAAGGGTTCAAGAGAGGGTATATCTCTTGGGGTGAGAGTGTTTTTCATATGTATGAGAGAGGGTGTACAAGGGGTGTATCCTATTGGATACGGGACTCGGGTTTGGGTATAAAACTTGAGTGGTTATTCTTGTACTTGTATCTTGCTCATGTTATAGTGAAGGTGGTGACTCTCCGGGGATGTAGGCAGGTTTTTGCTGAACCTCGTAAATTCTTGGTGTGTTCTCTCATGTATTTACTCATTGTCATCTTGAGCTTGTTGGTTTAGTTTTGTGTATTTCTTCCATCGGTTATGCCGTGACGGGTGGGGAAACCGGTGTTTTCCCCAACATGATCGTTGCCAGATATGGATATTTAATTCAAGTATGTGTTTAACTACAAATAAATGCAATTTTCATGATCATTTAGGTGGATGTGTGATAGTAGTTATTTTTTTGTGTGTGCATAAATAAATATTAAACACAACAGCAACCCCAAGGCTTCCTTTAATAACCATTATTATCATGAACATCCATTCAAACCTTCCAAGCAATCATTACAATCATAATTTGTGTGAGGAGGCATCTCACAAAATATAAATAATAAAAAATTCGAACTCAAGACATACCAAAACATCAAAAATAAAATTGTCTAGTCATTACAATCATAATTTTGACAAACAAAAAAAAATCATTACAATTCATAATTGTCCTTGACAAGTTTTCATATTTTGAAATCGTTACATAACAACCATGTCATCTATACTATTAAAAATATTTTTCTCAAAATATGCAACCAAGCAATCATTCATCTATGAATTAACTTAATTTTAAAATTTGATATTATAATATTGAGTTTGAGAGAAAAACTCACAAACAATGAGAAAGTTTGCTCCCACCAAGAAAATAGAAAAATGGATTAAAATCTCTTTGCTTTTTAGCAATTTGTGTACAAATGTAATATTTGTGTTAAAATGTAATATAATAATAATATTACCATAGTGGCGTCACGTCGTAGAAGACAGGCAACATCAGCCTGGACTTGGTGTTTGCTGCAAGTTCAACCATAGTGGCAAGTTCATCCAGACACCATGTGGAGGTTGCATAGTGTGTTGAAAGAATGACGACTGCAATTTGTGATTCTTCAATTGCTTTGAAGAGTGCTGTTGAAATGGGTTTTCCACTGTCGAGCTGTTCATCATCTCTGAAAGTGTGGATTCCATTCTGAATTAAGGTGTTGTACAAATAATCAGCAAAACCTTTTCGAGTGTCCAGACCTCTAGAACTTAGGAACACCTCAAATTTCGGTGGAGAGGTCGAAGGAGGAGGCAAAGCCGAGGAGGTTTGGGTGGTCATGGGATCAGCCACTGCAGAGACTAGATCAGTAGCCAACCTGTTAGCTGGTAATGGAAGCTTTGGCAAGATGTTACTTAAAAGTGTTTGCAAAACCAACTAGCTTGGTAGCTAAATAATTCGCAGCTCAACCTAATTAATTAGTCTAGCCAGTTTGGCATTGCTGTGCTGTGAAAATAATCACTATCAGATTTGCTATGAGAGAAATTAGCTGTGGGAGAATACAGTATGGCGTTTGGTAAACTTTTTGTTAAAAGTGTTGTTGATACTGATTCCCGCATAATCATTAAACCTAACGCATCTTCGAAATTGATTCCCGCATAATCAGAAAATGAAAGCACCTCATTAGCTGCTTTCCCTTAAAGCTTTTTCTCACAGCAATTTTTAACAATAAGTGATTTTCTTATAGTTTACCAAACGAGCTGAGCTTCCAAAAAAATTTTAAAAATCACTCATCACCTCAAATAAGCAATGTCAAACATGTCAAGATTAATTAGTTTTTTTTAATCAAAAGATGGGAAATTTTATAGGCAAACAACCAAAAGAGCAGGATATCTTATATTAAGGGTAGTGGATTGCAGAAGGGACCTGACAAAACGATTTGTTTATTTTTATATCAACTTGTTTGATTTTCTCTTGTAAATGGAATCTTTTACTCCTGTTTTATGACAACTTGTTTTACTTTCAAGTATAAAAAGGTAGTGGGGAACATGAACTCAATACATTATTTATTAAACACAGATCTAGAAGAGTTGAATCTTTTAGCACGACTTGAAGATAAATGGTGTACACTATATTAAATTTATACTGACAGTGATTATTTTTTCCCAGCACATCGTTAGACCCGCCCTGAATTTATCAATATCATTGAGTTTAGCAATTTCGCTCTGAAGTCCATATGTGGAAGGAAACATTTGATTACTAGAAGATTTAATTAATTCATTTTCACACTTGCTTCGATAGTAACCAGCTGAACTGAATCAGAAGCCTCTCTGCATCCAGAAAAACAACACCTGGTATAACCAGAATACAAAAACCCCAATAGGCCTCATCATTTGGCCCACGAGCTCATGGGCCTACGGGAGCCAGCCCGGCTCATTGAAAAAAAGCCCAGCTCGGCTCGTTATGGGCTTTGAAAGGGCCCGGTCTGGCTCGTTATGAGCTTTGAGATGGCCAGCCCGCTTGGGCTTGAGCTAGGCTTGGACTTGGGTGTTTGAAGCCTGACCCGCCCACAAAAGCCCGGCCCGTTAGGCCCGCATACATATATAATTATGTATAAATAAGAATTTATGATTAGGATTACATCACTTGAATGACAAATCCCCATCTTTCATATTTTTTTGTGTGTGTTACTTGTTCCTAGTTTATAATTGGATGATTAGCACATTAATTTGTTATTTATTAATACAACAATTATATATATATAATAAGACGAACAACATATCATATCACCAAACATAATCATACCACCAAATATAATCATACTTTTCTTTAACACATCACCAAACATTTGCATATTTATTCATAAAAAAAATAAATTTTTTTTACACTTAGTATTTTTTAGGCCCATTTTGGCCCGGCCCGTTAAGCTTAGCCTGGCTCGACCCGATGGGCTTTTCCAAGCCCAGCTCATGAGATGGGCTTAGACTTTGAATTTTCTAAAAGAGCCCAATTTGGCCCGGCCCGGCCTGATGTTTTCTCCCTCCTCTTTAAAGCCCGGCCCGACCCAACCCATTGACGAGCCCTAAACCCCAGAGCCATGGGTCATGTAATCGTGGAAACCAAATGATAATTCATACCTGAGAAAAACCCACTTTCGCTCCTTGTCCTTGGAAGAGAGCATATATGACTGCAATGTAAATCATATTTCAAAATTAAACATGAAATTCAAACATTATATGACAAAATGACATTCATTATGGTGGAAACCCAGATAGGGAGGAAATCTTTTGTTAGGCCTCTCTCTCAAAGAAAAAGGAAAACACAAGATCAAATTTTCATTCTGTTGTTAGTCCTACTATACACAGCTTGAAACTCTTGAAGGTATTTCAAAAAAATAACGATTTTTTCGATATAGCTGGATTCTATGGCTCCTCTTCTTCCTCAAGTGGCCCATTACAACCAAATGGAGGCGGAGGTGGATCAACACTCAATGTGCCCTCCAACACCTTAACCACCTCTCTCATTGAAGGTCGTCGGCGATCATCAATTTGGAGACACCAAAATGCAATTCTTAAAGAACGTTCCAGCTCTTGCAGATTAAACCCACCACTTATTCTTTTATCTACTGCATTCTCTGGACGCCCTTCCATCCACTCTTTGTATGCCCACTCACAAAGGTCCCCAACTCCTCTGCACCCACTTACCAATACCAACACCATCTTGCCAAAGTCCTCTACATCTCTCTCTGCAGAAGAGCACGATGCCTCGCTGACTACTTTCCCGAGTCCAAATTCTGTCACCTTGGCCTCTAAGTTTTCCTCCAATACCACGTTCTCGCATTTCAAGTTTCCATGGCTCATAAATTCCCTACAGCTTGAGTGTAGATAACAAATGGCCCTTGCCACACTTAAACATATATCAAATCTCTTTCCCCAAGTCAGCTTCTTACACAATTTAAGATCTTCTAAATATTTCTCCACAGAACCATTCTTGGCATATTCATAGACTACAAATCTGTGATCTAACTCACAACAGTAGCCCTGCAGTTTCACAAGGTTTTTGTGATGAATGCTTCCTATCTTTGAAACTGCACTCCGGTATTTTCTTTCTTCTATGGTTATATTCAGATCTTTGATAGCAACTGGCTTTTTATTTGGAAGAACGCCTTTGAACATCTTTGGCCCAATCTGATGCTTAAAGTTCTCTGTAAGCTCCTCAATTTCAGAGAAGGATAACACAATCAAACCATTTGAGTTGGGGCTGGTATAAGCAAAAGGAGCTTTCTTTCTACCCAAATTTCTTCTTCTGAAGAACCAGAAACCAAGTGCCAATTGAACTAAAACAAAGACAGCGAACATTCCTGAGGCTACTCCGATTACACAAGGGAAACAAAACTTTTGAGACTGCTCGAGTGGAGAAGGGGAGGTCGTCACATGATTGGGATTTACAGCTAATGGATATGCACACATCTTCACAAAAGATACTGAACTTAGTGAAGGGTCTGAATAGCCAGTAACATACTGTGTTCTCTTCATTAAGCACCGTGCAGTTCCATCATTTGAGAAGGTTGCAGCTGTACAAGATGGGTCATTCAGGCACAAACTCTTACATTCCTGTAAACTAACTTCGGCAACTAAATCATCAGTTGGTGGATACATTCCATACAGGAAAGTATGCATATATTTAAGCATGTCAGAACCAGAATCACACGGATGATTTGGAATCAAACATCTGGAAACGGATTCATTTGTATGCTTAAACGGGCATTCACAATCAGGGGACCCAGATTCAGTAAAGACACAGATGCCATGTTCGCCACAGGTTGCAAAGACATTGCACTGGTTCTCAACAGCCTGCCAGACTGATCTCCATGACTTTGAAGGCTCTACCCAAGAGTATAACCGGAGATTACCATCAACATCTAGCCTAAGAAACCTGTAACTTACAGAGTCATTGTGATCTTCTCCAAACAGTGACCAAACAGGTTTCAAGTTCTGGTCGCGGAGTTGTAGGGCTCCATCAGAGGTGAGGAAAGCACTGAGGTTCAAACTAGAAGGGCTTCCACTTGTCCAATAGATGACATGACTTTCCCATCGCAGTTGCAACTGACCAGAAGCATCCATGAAAAGAGTGTAGTAACTGGACACAGAATTCTTGCTTGCAGCTCGGAGTGTTTTAAACATAGAGAAGTTCTGTCCAGGAAGAAGTGTGTCAGAAGGTGTGTCAAAACTTTGCCAAACAATATGTTTCTCTTTATTCAATAGGACAAGATTTCCATTGTCATACAGAGCAGCTGAAACAACAGATAACTGCCTTGTTTTACTGCTCCATATCACTCCCTTCAAGGAATCGAATAAAATTAGTTCACCATCCTGGGTCAGTTGGACATAAGAATTGTTACCAAGAATAAGATCAGCTCCAGCAATCCACACCACAATTTGTTTATCAAGCGGAATAGACTTCGAATTGGAACGGATCCCAACACTATAGTCTGGCTCATCTGGACTGTTAAAAAATCCAAATGCAAAATCACCATTTGGAGAGACCCACATGTCTTTATCAACTATAGAAAGTTTTGAATCCAAGGGAATCTCTGAAGCGCCAAGAGAATGTAGCAGGAACCCAGCAAAGATACATAGCAAGAAACACAATTTGAGGAGATGTCTGTCCTGTTCAGGCATATCTGAATATGCTTATAGATCCTACAAAAAAAACAATAAATGAGTACTATGCCTTTGAATCAAAGTGGGAAAAGATTTATGAACATTTTCCTTTGAGTAATTTACTGTAAAGGACACAAGTATATATGGAGATTACAATAAACTATATTAGGCTATAATCTAATCTAGGCTATAATTGTGGTCGACCCACGAAAGGTGGAGTGTAATACAAATAAGGTAAGATACAATTGCTAAAGTAACGGAATTTTATTCCTAACAATGCCTGCCATTAAGCACTGAATCACTAGGAAATTTAAGAGTAGAAATATAGAAGCATGTGAAGAAAAAAAATGTTGGCTAGTTCCAACCTTTTCAAGACTAAGCCCACTGCAAAGTTAAAATGGCAGGAATAAAGACAACTCAGAGACAGAAAGAAAAAGAAAATCGTAGGCATTGGATAGATTTCAACGTTTCTAGGCCAAATGAAGATTGAAGTTCAAAACTTTCTATCATAAACTCAAAGAAAAAACAACCAAAATGAATTTCCTACAATTCAATGAAGAACAGAATATTCAGAATTCAGTACCTGAAAAGACAGTCTAAATCCCAGAAATTCAACAAGCCGGTGTGGATTGCCACCATGACCATCTCAGAAACATCCCATGATTATTTCTAAGGGGCATAAGAAGACTGACATGTGAGCAGTCAATATTTGTAGAATCAAACAGAGATTGACTAAGTGATTGAGGCTGGAGAACGTAAGTGACAAAAAATGAGCTGTAAAGGAGTAAAAAATTGGAATTTTAGGGATTATAAAGGGGGCGTTGAATTGATTCCTGGATATAAATGGGACCCAAATTAGGCAAAGCAATCACTTTCAGGGCTTAAAAGGTTTAAGACTCTGGACAATGATGCTGCAGATACATCATCTCTGAATATTAAAAAGATGATAAATGTAGGAAATCTGCAAAATCACAAACTATGCAAGAAATTGAGAAAACCCCATTTCTGGAACAAGCTTCTTCTATGGATTAAAACCATAGATTGGCAGCAACTAAGTCTAAAACAAATATGAAATGGGTTTGTTTCTCACTTATAATATGACTGAGTGAAACTTGGAAAAGGAAAAAAATGAAACTTTAAACATTTACTAACCAGCTTATCTCCAAGTAGAATCATTCCAGGATGACTGCCTCCTAAAAAAATTCAAAATTCTGCTTGAAGAAGGATTTTACTTATTTTCCTGGAAAGCTTTTCAGTGGCTACTTTTCCTTAGAGGACCCGAAGACAGAAACTTGAACACTGAAAACAGACAATGGGTTTCTTCTTGGACAGTTGAAGAAATGAAAATCAGGGGCCAAAAGCTGTGTGGATAAGAGAGAACAAGTGGGACAGACTGAGAGTAGGCAATGGGTTGAAACGGAGAAGGATTGGGATGAAGCTGCTTAAACTGAAAACATTCTACTGAAGAAAAGTGAGAAAGTGGAAGGTGGGGGGTTGATGTAGCCGGAGATGGTGACAAATAGTAGCTGGAGAAGAGGCAGAGTAACCATGTTGGTAAAGAAAGACTGAAGAGAATTGTATGGTAGTGAGTGAAAGCAAAGATTTTGGCTACTAAAAGGGTTTTCAGGATTAATTGTTTCTTTTTCTTTTTTTACAAAGTAAACAAACATTTACGCACGGCCAAAAAAAAAAGTAAAAAGTTACACATACTTTACTTGGCTTCATATTCATTCAAATAAAGAATATTCCCAAAAAATTAATAAAGAATATGTTAATCAGTGAAAATTCAGTAGTCAACGTAAGGACTTTGACCACGTACTATTAGCGGGATGTGAAGATTAAGACGGCTCGAGTGACGACAGAAAGGAAGCACACTAGAAGGATTGGAAAAGCATTCTCTGATTTGTATTAGGAAATAAGTTTACAGGTGTATTCCACATGAATTGAGCTATCTTTCTATTAAGGAGCCGGTGCCTTTTTACCTTCTATTTATTTATAGAGGTACATGGAATATTTCTAGAGTTGTCTAGAGCGGCCCAGCAAGTTGAGCCGATTACATCAATCCTGATCGCTCATTGTGTCTAAACTAAGGATCAATGGGATGGCGTCACTTAGCCATTATGAGTACCTTATGCTGTTTATAAAGGCAATGCACAGAGTAGCCTCTAACTCCTATCACATCACGTAAGTATCTTTTTATTAAGGAGCCGTTGCCCTTTTACCTTCTATTTATAGAGGTACATGGGATATTTCTAGAGTTATTTAGAGCGGCTCAGCTTATTGAGCCGATCACGTCAGACCTGATCGCTCATTGTGTCTGAACTAAGGATCAATGGGATGGCGTCACTAAGCCATTATGAGTACCTTATCCTGTTTATAGGGGCAATGCACAGAGTAGCCTCTAACTCTTGTCACATCACGTAAGTATCTTTCTATTAAGGAGCTGGTGCCCTTTTACCTTCTACTGATAGAGGTACATGAGATATTTCTAGAGTTGTCTAGAGCGGCTTAGCTTATTAAGCCGATCACGTCAGTCCTGATCGCTCATTGTGTCAGTCCTGATCGCTCATTGTGTCTGAACTGAGGATCAATAGGATGCCGTCACTTAGCCGTTATGAGTACCTTATGTTGTTTTATAAGGGCAATACACAGAGTAGCCTCTAACTCTTGTCACATCACGTTAGTCCTGATCGCTCATTGTGTTTGAACTGAGGATCAATGTGATGATGTCACTTAGCAGTTATGAGTATCTTATGACGTTTATAGGGGCGATGCACATAGTAGTCTCTAACTCATGTCACATTAGGCATGGGAGTGAATAGCCATCTTATACATGGAATCGGAGGTGACAGAGGCGACGACTCTGAAGGGGGATGTACTCCTTCTTTAAGGCGGGTCTTATCATCAACGTGGCTCTCCCATGGCCAAGCGTATGATAAGTATTCGTTCTCGATTAAGTTCTCGAGTTGAGGTATCAGCTGAAAATTTCTGTAACGGGCGGAATCATGATAACTGACGGTCACTATTGATCGACTTGCCTTTGCTCGAGTCAGAAGGTCAATGAATTGCTAGTATTTTAGTCAAATCCTAGGAGCTCAATGGTCGTACCACAAGTAGGTGATTTGTCATTTGTATGACAAGAGTGCCTCTCGTGGTTGGCTCTCTGAGGTGTACTATAAGGCCCGGCCCTACGTAGAGGGATATAGCCACATGTCATGTTTGTATTGGGTAGACTAGGCTCGCATATTTTCTTACGTCAACATAATATTTTATATAAAAGAAAAGCACCCAATTCTCTCTTCTTCCTTTTCCTTTTTTTTCCCCATGGGAGATAAAAAGAAATGAGGGAAAAGCACCCAGTATATTCCACACGTGAATCCAACTAATTTTAGCAATTGTAAAAGTTACAGCCTATCTTTTCTTTAAAATATTCTGCCCACTTCTAATATTTTGCATTCCAACAATGAATCATTTTTTAATATTAATTTCATATGTCTTTTTAGGGGAGATTCTTATGTGCGGCTGTCGTATACGGTCCCGGCAACACACTCGCATGATATGGACCAACCGTGATGCCGGGTGTGACCAAAATCCATGGGAGCACTAATCTTTTGGTGAGCATGGTCGCACAGTCCAGGTGGCTGGCTACCGAATTGAAGAATTTATCGTATTCATGAACACATATCTCCATCATCAAAATCTTAAATTTGTAATGATATCAGAAATGCACAGTAGAAAAAGGCATAGTCTCTTCTTATGAAGAGGAAAATTCCTAATCAAATCCACAAATGATTATAATTTGTCTTTTATATTCATGATGAGTTCTAGCCAGCAAACATCAACAAGGAAAAGCACAAAAAGAAAATGGTTACATCAAAAATGAAGACAACGCATAATCCACTTATGAACAAAAGTAAATTATGTACCCTCACCTCACCTAAGTGTCAATTGACACAACATCATTTTACAAAAACACAAAATCATTATCCATCGACTTCAAAAACAAACTCAAAACCCAAAACTCAACGAAAATTGATGAAGAGATTAAAAAACATACCTCGTTAGCAGAGTGGCTATTGCTTTAGAGCATCTCCAACCGATATGTCAAATTGCTTTAGGCTCTTAAAACTGTGTATCCAAAAACCCTAGTCGAAGGAGTGTAACTATAAGATGAATTATTATTGTTTTTGGGAGAACTAAGAAGGAATGAATTGAGAAAACGAGATGTCTTTTAATTTCACAGATTGCGATATTACTGCTCTTTCCTTTTTCAACCGAGTTGCATTGTTTAGATAATTTTATGAACATATTTTTTCGGAATATTTAAAATTTAATCAATTTGCCTTTTTAAAATTTTTTTTTTGGAGAACATATTAAATTTGTTTTTAAGCTCAAACAAAAGAACTCCATATTTCACTTTTTACGTGTAAATTAGGGTTATGTGATACTCACTGCCAATGTTTGGCGTTTCTGTTTTTAGTAAAGATTTAAAATGAAATCAAATACATCTCACCCCATCCTTTTACACCCCACTTCTTCATCCCACTTTAATCGAGAAGCCCCTCACATGCTCGTTCTGTCACCCAAAACCTACAACGATTACTTAATTAACAAGGAAAGAACACTGATTTAATGGTTTTTTTTAATAACAAACAATAGTTTAAATTACTATAAATTAATCTAATTTATGAAAAAAGAGATTCGAACTTAAATAAAAGGGACGGACTCACTGTCCTAATCAACTGGCATAAGAGATGATTCAATACGGAGAAAAAAAAGGTTAAAAGTTGGTATATGGGGAAGGTGAAATATCTCCTATGTAATGATGCAATTGATTAAAAAACACAGCAAGCAAAGTGTAGAAAAAGCATAGGATCCAAGAACCGAGAGCAGAGAAGTTGATCCGAAATCCTATTAATTATGATAAATCATAAAACCACGACAAAATTTTTGGAGGAGGAGGCCCAGCTGTCCTTCCATGAAGTCAAGCTTTACATGATTAACAAAATAGACAACTCACACAGAAGTCACTGACTCACCCACCCACATCTCATATCGATCAGTTTAAAAGAACAAGAAGATATTCTTCAAAGCCATAACCCCAAAAAAAAAAAGGAGAGATATTCTCTTCATCTTTTGCTTCCTGCTTTTCTTTTTTCTGAAAAGGCTACAGCCTACAAGAATGCCAAAAAGGCAAAAGCTCCATGAGCTGCATGCAGTGCAATAAAAATAGCTTTCCTCCACTCTCTGATTCTCCATTGCAATGGACCCACTGAACTGTATTTTCTGAGAAAATACTTGAAAAAATTTCGAAGGATTTTTCAAATTTTCAACCCTATCAGGAGCTTTGAATGGACCATCGGATACCATAATAAAATGGGCCCCTTCGCGAGACTGAGGGCTTTGAGTTGTTCAACTGCTAAGCCCGTGATGTCAAAAGTTTTGCATCTTCAATAATTCAAACCAATGTCTTCTTCTGCGTAGGGCTGCTTCAGTGCTCTTTTTACGGCCTCTAGCTGATCTCTGCGTAGCCATATTAGGTTTGTGCAGCAAGATAGGAACTGTGGACGTGGATGAAAAATGTGTCACCGTAACAATCTACAATAAATAAATAAAGTAGGTAGTTCACGCGTAGGTACTTAAATAATTGCAAAACATTTCTTTGAAAATTTGCTTATTTATGAATTGCAAAAAGAAAAGCCAAATTTTTATTGCACAATGATTATTGGAAAAAAAAATTGTATGCTAGAATTCTAGTGTACTTATAGATGCAATAATCTTTCAATTAAATTATATAAAAGAGTGCTAGCGACAGGGTTTCAAGCCCTGCACGAGGGTGGTTCAGGCATGTACAACACAAGGGCTTCATGCACTACATGAAAGGAGTTTGAGCATTGTACATGATAACTCTACAAAACAGGGTCATGAGTATTTAATGGATGGAGGAAAAAAAATGTTCAGTCTTTACTGAAAAGAAGAAGAAGAATGATGTCATAATTGGAACACAATGGCTGGTTTTGAATGTGGATGGATTTTTCATTAGTTTTGGCACTTTGAACTTGAATTACATACTCTATATCAATTTCTTCATTCATTAGTTGTGGCTGGTTTTGAGGATGTTTCTCATTCAACTCATACACACAGCTCTATAATTGACAATCTTTTTCAATCTAATTATATAACTAGATATTAATTAGATATGAAAAAACCAAAATTAAAGTTGGTTTGAAACTATAATTTCTCATCGTATGGAGAAATGGGGGAGAACAAGCAAATGACCCAAGTCGGGTACCATAAGAAAACTTCAATTAGCAAAACTTCCACCCCTAATTTTTTTAAGAAATTTCTAATAGCACGGTCATTGGGAATAAGGATTTAGTCTACTCCAATGTCTCACAGTAACCACATCACCCTCTCTTCGCACCCCAAGCCCACAACTGATCCAAAAATCCACAGTTCGACTGGTTTGACTGGTTTGACGTGTGTGGTATGCGATGCATGCCATAGTGAAGAAAATATCAGCAAAGCTTCAGGAAGATGAGGGACGAGATGTATTGTTAGTAGTCACTACATTCAGGGAGCATCTTAATGGTAACATGTGTGTGTAATGGTGTGAGTCTCTTCTCTCACAGGAAAGCTTGTGTACTGAAAATATGCATTGCATTTTCACTCATGCAATTCTTTCTTTTAAGTACCCAACTGTCCTAACAGTTTCTCCCAAACTAACCAACAATCCAACTAACTATGCCACATCACAAGCTTACTCAACCAACCCATTAAACCGAGAATTGAAACGGTTTCATATGTCCCTTCTTTCTATTTCTCTCGTCACGTGACTAGGTAATTTTTTTCTTCATTAAACCAATCACCCATCATACTTATCCTTTTTCTTTTTCTTTGGCCAGCATCATACTTGCCCATGGCTAGTCATAGACGGTCATTCAAATTTTGATCATCTTCACCTTACTAAACCTGTCACTTCTTCAGAACTTGCATTGCTAACTTCTCTCTGTCTTGAAATTGTTCAGTGTTGCATTGCTAACTTCTCAAAAATTTTACTAAATAAATTATATTTACAAGTACCAGAGAAATAAAACCAATTGAAAATAACACACATTCTAGAATCATCAACACCTAATCATATTAGTGATATGAATTTACTTGCTATAAAAAATGATTAAATGAATTCTCATTAAAGAGGTTTTTTCTCTCTGTCCTTTTAAAAAACAAAATAGTGTTAGATGGATCATATCTGGTACAGGCTTTTGCTTGGGGCCAGGCCCATACGGTGCTGCAAGATCCATGTTTATCTGTTCTTTGTTTTTAGCTTCTGTTGGCATTTTTGGGCAGGCAAAGACCCACATTTGTATTTTTTAAAATTTATTTTCTTCTGTTTTTTGTTTGTCAAAGTTAGGAAAGGGGTGAAGATTTTTTTATACGCACACTATTGAGGTGCTATATGGGTTTGAACTTGAGATTACTGATCTGCAAGTCAATGCTCATTTTCATTAGGCTAGACCCCATTAGCCAAATTTGTATTAGTTGGAAACTGGTAATTTACTCTGTATACCAACCCAAAACCTAATTTTTAATTTATTTATCAAATCTTTAAAAACAGAATAATACATCAATTGAATCTCAACCGTCTATGCAATGACGATTAAACAAGTGTCATATCCATGATGGAATGGAGAACCCACTTTGGTCCCCATGATAGGGTGCCAATATATATAGAGCATAGAGCCGGCCAAATTTCCATGTCATATTCCTAACAAAAAATTGAGGTGTTTAGTTAAGAGTATTTTTGGCATTTGGCGTACCCACCAAATTAACACGTCCTTTTCTTTTGTGGGGGCATCTTTGTTTGGTCTCTTGTTGATGGATTTGGCCAATTTAGAGAGAAATTAAAAGGGAGCAATCTTAGCCGTACAAAACCCAAATCTCCAAAGTTAAATTTGGGGACCATATTCTTATCTATAACAAATTGTGTTTAGTGAATGTCGCTTTCACGTCCACATCTCATAGCCGAGGAAGCATAAAGAGACATACTAATTACCAATTAGATAATAAATCTAATGAAATGTTGTATTTGATAAAATATTAAGATAAACTTATTAAAAAATCCCTAGCTCCCTTTCTCCCAAAAAAACATTCATAGAGTTGTTTTCACTTTGAGGGGGAGGAAGCCACTGTTCTTCCTCTCCTCTCCCCTCCCCCTTCCTCCCTTCCTCCCTTCCTCCCTCTCTTTTTCCCTCATTTTCAAGGACGAAAGTTTTTCCATATTTGTCTTCATTTTGTTATGATTTTCCTCCAACAATAACAGACGGTTGCATCTCAATGTCAGATCTCCACCTGCATTTCGGTGTCAAATCTCCCCCACCATCCTTTTCGCTTTTTTATTTATTTTTATTTTTTATGTTTGGAATAAGTCACAACGACTCTTTGAGTTCTTTGTGTAGTTTTCACCTCTCTTTTTGTGAGAGTTTTATTTGTATTATTATGGATTGGTTTTTTCAAGCTTTATCTCTTTTTAATTATTATGAGTTTGCAATCTTAGTTGGGATGTTTATGCTAGAGTGTCTTCGATCATGTGTGATCGTTAGTGGAGGCACACCATATTGTCATAATTTTGATGTTAGACCGCTCCATTATTGTAATGGGCCTTTGTGGCTAGTTTGTGTTGGCTCTTTGTGGCTAGTGGCTTTTTGGCTTAATTATGAATGCAATTCTAGAATTTCTCAAAAAAAAAAAGAAAGATAAACTATTAAGATAATCAATGTAATTATGCATAGTGTATTTTATGCAGCCAATCAGGCCTTGGCAGCAATTATTTTCTTTCTTTTTTTTGCCAAAATTTTCTAAATGATCAGTGCATAATTGTATATAATTTTGTACCCTTCTAGCTTAGGATTTCGTTATTTTTTCAGTTGAACTTGTGCTTGTAATCTGTTTTGTGTTTGTTTCAGTGTATTAAGCTTTAGGACTCATTTAATGCAATTTAAAGTCAATTTAGCTCAAAACTGTGTCTAAAGATTAGTCAACTTCACGAATTTGACTGTACATGCTGAGGAAGAACCAGGTAATGAGCTTTACACCATTAGAAGATGTGGGAGTTTAGTTTCTGGAGCATTTTACAGTTCATGATTCTGAGTCTTCTAGAAGAAGTTATGAAATTTTTGGCAGCTTAAGGTGAATTAAGGAAACATCTGTGTTACTATGCCAAAAAAGACATTTGAAGGCCTTTCTGATTTTTCCTTGTGATGGGCTACATATGGTTGGAAAGATAAGACAAAGAGCTTGAAGGTCCATATTTTTCCAAAATTTTTTGAGAATATGAACCTGCCCAAAATCGGCCTACAAGCATACTGCAGTGCATTGTCATGCATGACATATGCATGAACTAATTATTTTTTGTATGGAAGTTAGGTAAAGTTGGTGAAGTGGGTGTTGTAGGTAGAGGCAATACTCAAATAAGATTTTTACTTCCCTTAGGCCTATAAATAGTGAGATTCTCCAAGCTTAAAAACACACCCCAAAATGGGGAGCTCTCAAACATCTCTCTAGAGCTCCTCTCCCTTCTCTCCCTCAAATTGTTTTAGTTTTTCTTTTAAGTTCTCAATTGTTGTAATAAAACCATTTTGCTAAATTTTACTTTATATTTTTCTTAGTTGTACTTTATTTTTCATTGTCATGTAATTTCTTATTTTAAGTTTTTTAGTTTGATTAGTTTCCAAGTTTCAATTTCGGTTCTTGTTCTTATTCATTATGCTTATAAGATAACATGCTTGTTTGAATGATTGATCACCATTAAAACTTGTATGTTAGTTATCTTGGTTGGAATTAAGAGTAGACACCATATGCCTTAATTCAAATTAAACTATGAATAAGAAGAGTATGTATGGACATTCGACAACGGGGATTAGATACATGTTTGGTTGTTTAAAACATTATTCTATGCTTAATGGATTTCTAATGCTTAATTTATGTTCGACAACAAATGATCTAATTAGGGAATTAGGAATACAAAGTTAGGATCAGACACCGTGGCTTAATCATACTTCAGCTAGAATCAATATGAGAATCTGAATTGAACTTGGTAAATTATTTGCTGAAATTAGTTTCTTTTCTTTCTTTTTTGTTTTTAATTCTTTTCTTTTCTTTTGTTTTGTATAGAGAATCAAATTGAATCAATCTATCATTAATCCTCGTGGGATCGACCTCGCACTTACATATGCTATACTACCCAACTGTTCGTGCACTTGCGAGTATCACAAGTTGAGAATGCAGATCAATCAATTTTGGCACAGCTGAATCCAACAACAACAAACCTCCTTTCCCAAATTGTTTTCATTGTTACATGTTTTCTCAGCAATTGTTATTATTTATATATGATAAAACTTTCAATTGAAATTTCCATCAATATTAGGGAAGGAATGATTCAGAAGACCTCAAATGTGTTGAGAATATTTGTCCCACATTGAAAAGTTAGGGATTTAGTATGGGCTTATAAGGAGTTGAGTTACTCACCTCATTGCCAATTAGTTTTAGGTGGAGTCTCAACTTCCTTAATGAAATCAGAGTGCATTATCCACATGCGCTCCGGTGTCACCTACTATGTATTGTCCACATGTTAGGCTTGCAAGTTTGTCACACTACTAGAGCCCGATTCTCAAACCATTGATGTATGATTACTTTGTATTTATTTATTGGTAAGTGATATATTACTAGATCAATTATAAGTTGGAAGTATGTCATGACAAAATTGAGAATCCATTAAATTACTAAGACTCAATAAGTTAAGAATATATAGTTATAATTGGATTTTTATACTTAAAAAGACCAAAAAGGTAGACAACCAAGTCCTTAAGTTTAGCCCAAGTGGGTTCTAGTGGCTAAATGAATTAGGATCAAGGTTTAAAATATCAATGGTATCGGAAATATCGGTAGTTCAAAAACACGGAAATTTTGATGGGAATATTGAGATATTATCGATATCGATAAAAATTGTAAGAAAAACTTGGAAATCTTTATTGAAACTTTGGATGATGTTTATTTAGTCAATTATCTATTAGTTTATCACAAAAAATTGGAAGGAGATGCATTGCATGATGAGTTTAACTGATTTAAGTTTATTATACAGCAAGTTGACAAATACTGTGAGTGTAGAAAATATGTAGTAATTAATGAAAAAAGATTAAACACAACATAATGATTTACTACAATATTATACACTTTATACATTGCATGGTAAGATATATGAGTGACTTAGTACCACATAGAGTTCCCTTTTGTGTATTATCACAAAAACATAGGCAACATGGTGGTTAAGGCGTTAGAGGAGTGAAATGGCAGGGGTTCGAATCCCCTTTGTGTGTGTGCTTTGTGTCTTTTTATTTTTATTTTTATTTTTTACATTACATTGATATTTTCAATATTTTCGATATTATAACGATATTTTGACAAATTATTGTTGAAGTGTGAGCGAAATTATCGACATCAATATTTTCCGATATTATCGATATTTATACGATATGTATATGGATATGTTATGAAATATCCGTGACTTGAAAAAACGATAATATCCTCGATATTTTGTCGATATTATCGATATTTTAGACTATGATTAGGATTATGTTACGTTTTGATTCCTTCCATTATTACATCAACAACAACAAAATTAATATTCATCCTCCGAACGGTTTTTGTTTCTAAAGGATGTTCAAACCGATAGGTTGGTGAGTGGTGGTTTCGCCTGAAACTCAAGCCAATCTACATTGCGTTTAGGTTTTTTTTTTTTTTTTTTCCAGGACTTTTCCTACTGAGATGGGCAATAATATGCTAAACTCTCAAACACAATACGAATGCTAGGACTCAAACCCAGTATCTTGCTTGAGAGATTAATTACTCCAAAGCACTACACTAGTAGTCCTTTGCTCATTTAGGCCTTAAACGTGACCACTTTTGTCAATTTTTGTAACTTACAATTTGTCTTCGTTAATATAGTCTCAAAACTTATGGATTAGCTTGAGACGAGAAACAAATTAATGATGAAAAGTGAAACAACTACAATAATTTATGGGAGAAATTTGTAACTAACCCAAAGAGTAAATAAATGGGGATGGGGACCCTCTCTTTCTTCTTCATGACTCTTATTCATGCTCTAGAAGCTCCTTATTCTCAGGGTCTGTTTTCTAACCAGATTCAAAGGTGGAGAAGGGTAAAACTCAAATCTAAGATAAAGGTGGTACATAACCTCATAAGATTTCCCAAATGTAAAATCCTCTTAAACCTCACATGCACATAAGAGATAAAATCACAAGTACTTTTTTTTATAGGACTTCTTCACTTTGTTTCAAATCTTTATCCATTATTCAGATGAAGGAAAATAATTCAGCATTTAGATAAAAGTTAGGAAATAAATAGAAGGAATTGATATTTCAATTGTTTGGCAACTTAAAGACGGAACTTAATAAATGACGTGCGGAAAAAATAGTGGAAATTTGAGATCAAGATTACGAAGTTTAATTTCCGCCGAAAGTTATGTCATTTCACAATTGCTATTGAGCGGGAATTTGTAATTTCTATCATTTACAAAATTCGACATCCATAAATCCAAACACTAAAATTATTAATTGCCAAAAGAGACATCTGAATTTGCTAGAATTTGGCTAGTTCAAATCAAATGTGGATGGGTCTAGGAGAAATGCCTCTGGGAATGTTGGTGCAGTGAGTGTTCTAAGAAATTCTTGTGGTGAGTAGATAGGTAGTCTTGTTGTGAATTTGGGGAAAGGGCAAGCTCTTGTGGCTAAATTATGGGGTTTATTCTTTGGGCTTAAGCTAGTTGTTCAGAAAGGGATTTCTCATCTTCTCATTGAAATGGGGTTTTACTTGATGATTTGCTAGGGGTTTGTAAGATATCTATAAATGTTAAATATTTCATTATTCTATTTTTTCATTATTAATACCGATCATTCAATCCAATTCAATCCAATATCATTTGGACCTAATCGGATTGGATTTAAACATCTAATATGATTGGATCGGATTGAAAAAATCACAATCCAATCTATATTGGATCGGATGAAGATTGACTAAATTGTATTGGTTTTGAACCGACATACACCCCTAACTTATTGATTGCAAATGTGATTTTTTTTTTAATACAAGCGATAGTTGAAACTATAAGGGGAAGAGGGCTTCTCAAAACACACACTGCTAAGATGTCACAGGCGTTCGAACTTAAGACCACTAGTCTATAAGTCAATGCAATTTTCCATTAAGCTAGACTGCAAACACGATTTAGCTAAATTAGAAGGAAATGAGATAAATATGGTTTTAATCAATGATCTCCACATAATGTTATATTAATTAGGACTAATTACATATCAAAGTATTGTGTCATTATTTAGAGCCCCCCCTCCCTCCGTCCTGAAAAAACAGAGTATTATATCTTCAATGGTTTTGTAGGGGCATACAATTATTTCATGATGGTCCAAACCTTAGTTTTAGATAGGGTAATGGAAAAAGGATTCCATTTTTCAATAAAACATAATACTAGAAAAAAAAAAAAAAAAAAAAAAACCAAATAAAGTCTCGAGAAAAAGAGAAAATTTAGTTTTAGATAAAGGTAAATTTTGACATTTATGTTCTTTACCTCATCTAAAGTTCAGAACAAATTTCATTTTTATTTTATAAATTCGAGAAAAGTTATGGAAAATAAAACATTGAGATTCATTTTCGTGAAAAATGTTTGCACCATGGTTGACATAAGAAAAATGTTGCACAAGTAAATCATTTTTTAATATATATGTTTTAATTGGTGGAGAGATTATAGAATACTACGGTAGTACGGTCACGTGGTACATATTGTACACGTGTTATAATATAAGTGGATATTTGTAGATACTATTCCCTAAAATGAGGGAAAATAAACCATATCTCCTACCCAAATTATAACACGTGTACAATAGTACCATGTGACCATATTACCGTAATATTTTATTATATAATTTCTCCAATTTGTGAGAGACTTAGACACCTACATAAAGTGCTAGGTCTAGCTCATAGGCTCATTTTTTTACTTTCATTTTTAGTATTTAATTTTTGTTGACCAAACAAATATAGTTATATAAAAAAATGTTTATCCAACGAGAAAGATTTCCTCCAAAGCACGTGAAGCCGATAAGTTTGTACTATGAACTCAAAAAGGAGAATCCCCGCATGCTGGCCCCACATGCGGCATCCAAATAATTCTGTACTTCGATCCCCTCTACCACGTCAGGACCATGATCATACTTGGACGCAGCGTCGCGGTCCGAGTCTCACACCCAAATATTTTGACGATTTAATATACTATTCATTTTCTCAATTTCTTTCACTTTGTTACTTAGTCAAGTGAGGCGGCTGAAAGGAATTTTTTATTTATTTTTTCCATGGAACCCTTTTAATGAAAATAATAATTATGAACAAATATTAGAAAAAATTTCCTTTTGTTATAAGTCTTGTATGTTATATTGTTGCATTGATGATATGAATTATTAATAAGATATATATTTTTTTAACATGAATTATTGCCCCATTAATAATTTGATAGTATGAAATTTCAATGTGAGGAGCCATCTTAGGTCTAGGGGGATACATTCGCCCTTAGGCCCAAGGTGGTCCTCACTATGTATATATTTTTGTTTGTTGGCTGGTTAGGATTAGGTGATCAATTTAGGACTTAGATCGGGCCAATCTAATGTGAATTGAGTCGGTTTTGATTCATATGGGATTCTTCTTCTACCCCAAATGATTCGCTGAAGTAGGAGTACAAGTCACCAAAGAGGTACTAGTGTTTCACCTACCAACCCTCTCTAATGCCTAAGTCAGAGTGGAGCAAATAATAAGTGTTTGAGAAAGCAAATGGACAGAGTTTTTGGGAGTAGATAAGTTATTACCCTTGTTTAAATGTAGGTGGAGGGTATTTATAGAAGAAGAAGGGAAAGCAAATATCCCTAATCCCATGTTTTGAAAATGTCTAGTCATGCCTTCATCATGATGAGGAGGTGTGCTTAGGCATGGGATGCTTCATCATGGTGAGAAGATATATATATATATATTACATAATTTTTTTTGGGACATTAATTGTTTTATAAGTTAAATATATTTAACCCTCCAAAGTTAGGGAACTCTGTCAATAAACATTTGGTATAGTGCTATATTCTTCCCAATATTAAAACATGTCGTAAATTCAAATCACTTATAAGGATGCCCTCATTTTAAGCTAAGTAAGGACACTACGATATTATGGTCCAAATTGTTAATTTTTCAAATACATCTTTAAGATCATCCACACAAAAATATAACTAGATTTATAATTTTCTAGTTGTAACTTTTGGTCTTTTTGGTTTGCATATTGGACTTCTTACAAATGAACTTCCGATGTCTAATCCCAAAAGATAGGAATGGATGATGCTCATGTCCATGTTTGGGAACACTACAAAATGAAGATCATGAAAGCTTAAGGGACGGTCGATTACGTTTTCATAGCCCCATTTTCATTTTCCGTTTTTATTTTTAACAAATAAGTGTTCAGTGGAGTGTTATCCAAAACACTCAACTATATTTTCTAAAATCAAATCCAAACTCATGTGCAAAAATTGAAAACGCCAAAAAGTCATTTTCAGCTTTTTCGTTTTTAGTCTATGATCAAAGCCGACTCTTCTCTATCAAATGAGCAAATAATCCAATCAAATTAAATCCCAAAACAGTCAAATCTCTTCCTTCCAACCATAATTAGCCCCAAAATTTCGAGGAAAAAAAACACCATAATCACACAAATCTAAAACTGAGAGAAAAAGAGAATGCGAAAAAAAGAGAGGAAGACGTAGAGATAAAAAAACATAGAGAGGAAGAAAGAATATAAAGAATTAGAGAGAGATGAGAGAGCTTGCGTGAGAAAGAGGAAGAGAGAGAGAGAGAGAAAAGAGAGAGGGAAGAAAAAGAAAAAGAAAAAGAAACTGTGAGTGTGATTTTTTGTTTTGTTTTAGTTTTAATCATGTTAACATAATACTAGTGAAACATTCAGCAAAAAAAAAAGATTTGATTAAAAAAAACAAAAAATAGAGAAGGTGGGAGAAGTATACTTGTTCAGTGTGTCAATTAACCAACAAAATTCAACTTTTTTTATTTATCATTTTCACTTAATATTAAAGATAATTCTAGGTTTTTTTACATTAAAATTTTATTATTGTTTTTGTTAATTTTTTTTTCACAGACATTAGCAAAAATACACTTGAAAAAAAAAACTCACATATTATTATTCTCAAATTGTAATATCATATACGTTTTCACTGTTTTTATTTCTTAAATTTGTTTTCAAATTAATCTACCAGATGCATTCTCGAATCCTGAAAATGCAAATTTGTTTTCTCGTTTTCATTATCTGAAAATATTCTCAGAAAATGTTACCAGATGGGCCCTTATTTTCTCCCATTCCCATGTTTGGATTTTGCAATATTAAGAATGAAAAATTGTACATTTTTTCAACCATTGCTTTGATTTGATTTTTATTAAAAGTTATTAATACTTTAACAATTTGTTTCTAAGGGTCAAAAGTGATATTAGAAAATTATAAGGGTGACAATTTTCGACTCAGCCCAATGAACACTTCGAAACGCACCCGATAAATTTTTTTAGGTAATGATTTCCCAACTCCAATTTTATCCACCTACACTGCTTTTTTAGTTATAAAATAGAGTGTAAGTGGATAAAATTGGAGTTGGGTCAAATTCAGGTTAACCAGCTAAGACACGATTAATAAAAATGTGAGTTTAGGGTCAACATGCCAACCCATATATTAACCTACTTAACTCGTTTAATAAACAGGTCGTTTCAACCTGTTTGCAACCTATTTAGTTTATTAGTTTATTATTTTAAAATTTATATGTAATTAAATTATATTTTTAATATTAAATTTATACTTTTGTATAATATTTTCAATATTGTTATAAGTGTTTTAATATATATATATATATCAGTGTTATTATTATTGATAAATATGAATATTTAATAGATTACATGAGCTTAAATAGGTTAACAGATTTAAATATGCTAAATAGGTTAAACAGGTAAACAATGTTAAACCTAAATAATATTTTAACCGAACTTATCTAATAAATAAGTTACACAGGTCGTGCAGTGTTAACAGTGTAATAAACGAGTCCTGTTAAGATTGGAGATTGTGTACCCATGTAATAAATGGGTCATATTCGAGTTGAAGATTTTTAACCTACTTAGTACCTTAAACCGATACGAAACGACCCATTGCTACATGTAGAAAATGTTACCGGGGTAATTTAGTCCTAAAAAGTTTCATTAAATGCTTTCCTAGGTGGGGTATAAAGATTCCCAAGCTAAGCCAAGGGTATGAAATTCCTCATACATGGGAAGTCCATATCCATGAGCCCAAAATTACATTCATAAGAGTGCACTTACCAAACATGGGAATGTAATTTCAAATTCATTTCCAAACTCCTAAACCTTGAACCAAACAACCATTTGGCTCAAGAAGTTCAATATGTGAACCGAATGGGCCCTTAGTTCTTATTTTAGAGGAAGGGTAGTTGTGAGAGGATCTTTTTTACTCCCAAATGTTATTATTTTTCTTTTTGAATTTTTTGTTTCATACATTCCTCCATTATGATAAGAACTTGCATGTCACGAGGATAACATTATTTTGTTATCCCCATCCAATCACGCTACACTATGTATAATCTTTATCGCGTAGTGGAATGTAACCGATTGAAAACAACAAAAGAGTGTTATCTGGTGAGATGCAAGTTTTTCTCCTTCATAACTTTCTTATCTTTCTCATCATCCACTTTCCATCATTTTTTACTTAGCTAACAAAAACACACACACAAAAAGTCAAACGGGCTCATAATTATTTGATTATCTTCATGGCAATATTTTTTTAAAGACATTTTCTATTTAAAGGAGCGATAATATACTAAACTCACACACACATACTAGAACTTGAACTCAGGACATTTCCTGGAGAGCAATTACTCCACACCACTTCATGGCAATTTTAATATTTACCAAAATAAATATATTCTTTTTTATATATAATGAAATGGGGGAGATAAACCCCAACAAATAGCTACAAATTAGCAATAGAAATCTGACGAGAGCGAGAGACCCCTAAGAGGTCATCTACCAAAACATCATTAGCCCACGCAGGAGCATTATCAAAATAACAAATGCCTAAGTCAAGGTTGTAGCTCCACCTAGCAAGGCAGTCAGCAAGACAGCAAGGCAATTCTTTTCCCTCTATATATGATGTAACTGATAGTTCTCAAATTGCCTTAGAAGAGTGCAGCAATCTTGCAGCAAACCAGCAAGAGGGTGAAACCGAGATACATCAGTTTCTTGGATAAGTTGGACACCAAAAGCTGAGTCCATTTCAATGATGAGCCTATTGACACCTTTATCCAAAGCCATTTTAAGACCAAAAAATAAGCCCCACAGTTCAGCTTTAATTATTTGGCCCTTTCAAAATAAATATATTCTTTATTATTTGATGGGAATTCAAAAACCAAACGTTTTTTCTATAAATAAAAAAAACCCAAATGGTTTTAAATTTTATTAAGTATTTTTTTATTATACAGATTTTATTAAATTTTTAATTTTATTTATTGACTTTTTATCACAAATTGTTATTGAGATTTGTGAAATTATCACATTTTGTTGTTTATGTTTTTTTGTGACATTAATAATTCAATTTACTCTATTTATCAAAAATTTGGTCCATACCGTTAACTTCCATCCAATTTTTTATTAAATTATTACTTAGGTGACACATATGTGAACCCCCACACTAATGAAATGATGACATGTGGATTTAAGTAAAAAATATATATTTTAAACTTTAAATAATTAAAATAAAATAAAAATCTGATTACCCTCTTCCTCTCTCCTCTCTTTCTCCCATTCTCTCTCTCCCCTTCACCCCCACCCAATTTCCACGCAGCACTACCCCCAACTCAATTTCCATTTCCACGCAGCCCCTTGTCCCTCTATGTCGGTACAAGAGCCAGACTAATTGGAGAAATAAAACAGAGGGGAGACAAATAAATGTAAAAAAGGGAGTAAATTGAGACAAAATAAATTTCAGGGGGCAGAATGAAACTCAAAATAAGTTTCAGGTGGTATATCAAAAAATAAGCCTTTCTTCCTTTTTATGCGTGTAACTTTGAAAGAAAATTGAAAACGTAGACCCTTCGAATCCTTGAATCATATTCATATAAACATAATTTAGAGGATTATAATTTATTTTAACTTGTAAATAATTTACCTTTTTTTTTGTTACATTAATAATTAATTTATTTTAAGTTGTAAATAATTTAGAGGATTATAATTTGTTTGTTGTTGGAAATTGTAAATAATTTACTTAAGGGTATGGCGGAGGGGCTGAAAAATAATTAGTTTTGTTTTTGCCTTTCGTTTCTTTATGTTTTGTGTCGTTGGTGCTCCATGCTTTTTTGCCACCAAGGTGCTTCCATGCCTCTTTTCTTACCCCTTGTGATTTGACTAAACAATTAACCAAAATTCACTCGTGCCTTAAGTCCGCTCCCGTACGCTCGCGACCAGCGCTCCGAACCTCCCTAATTGGCGGACGCCAGTTCTCATTTCATTCCAGTTTAATCCACTTCGCTCCCGCGCGTGCGTCCTCACCGGCTACTCCGGTCACCTTAATCCCCTTTAAAACTCACCTAACCGGTAACCCTTGCTACCTTTCCACCTTCCAAACCGGTTTCCAAGGACTTAGAAAATTCGTGTAAGAATTCATTAAGAGTCTCTATTCTCTGCTTCCAGGACCACCATCATGGATTACGTGTCAGAAATCTAATGGTTATTGAGCCGAAAGCTACCCAGTTGGACAAGGCCATGTCATGTTCTGCACGGTTTTTGCGTATGACTTGATGTACGGGATTTTCTTGGGAGACAATTTAAGTTTCATGTGGGGTGAATTTAGGTTGAATTTCTATGACATTTGACCGAAAGACAAAGGTTAAATTATTACAACAGAGCTTCGGCTCCTGTATTTATATTCCATTTTACCCACGTAACATCATCTAATCAGGGTCCGCCACGTGGAGATTCGCGAGAACCCAAGTTTCCGAGAATATCCCTATCTTTTCCGAAAATGGTGGACATGTCCAGAGTGGCCTGACGTGGCGCGATATAAGTGGAAATTAAAGAAATTGCATTCAAACAGCGACTCTCTCAGTGCGCTTTGGCTTTCTTTAATTTTCTTTTGCCGGTATTGGATAGGCGATTTAATCAAAGCCCAAAAAAAGAAATAAAGAAATAAAGAAGAACACATAATTCTTTAATTTTTTATTTAATTTTTAAAAATATACTTTTAAAATTTTTATTTCCATGAGAGAGATGGAAGAAGAGCAACAAAGCTCGCTTTATTATTTTCTTTCATTCTCTCTCTTGTGCTCAGAAAACAGAGGAGAAAATTTTCTCGGAGTCCAAACAGTTTCTTGAGAAGTAACCAGAAGCAGCTCTAGATCTGCGTCACTGTCACAGAGCCTCAATGGTGCTTTCCTTGCTTTCTTAGCTGGAAAATTTGGTAAGATTCGCTTCGATCACAAAGCCTACCTTATACACCGCCTATATACACAAATACATACAGACATATATGTATATATACTCACTCTGAGACTATCTTAAGACTTGGGCTTGCTCTCTTTCTGTACTGTCTTCTGCTCTTGATCTTGGAAATGACGACTCTCTCTCTCTATCTCCCTGGATGTTGTGTACGTATGCTTTTGATGTTCGACTGCGATTACTTGTTATTTGAAGCTATCAGTTTAAGGAAATGAGAAGTTCTCATATTTATATTTTTTAATCTCTCTCAAGTTTACATTTTTTGGGAAAAATTAGTTTTGAATGGATTTCAACAAGATCATTACTGCGATTGTTGCTGATTTGATCCTCAGGATCTGTTATGAATTTTATTTTGATTTTATTTTCTTTGTGTTGTTTTCATTTGGGAATGATATAGTACAGTCTTTTTGAGTTTGACTTTGGTTTTTGTGCTCACAGATCTATTTGAAGTTTTCTTAACCTCTTTGTAATTGCTGGGAAATAAGTGGGGGTGATAATGAAATTGCAAAGGATGCAATTTGTCTTCAGGTTTTTTTTGAGCTTTTCATTTCCTCTAAAAAGATATTATTCAATAACAAAGCGTTATTATACAAAGCGTTGTTGAATGTTATTGTTTCTGATAAAATAACCCGGATTTATGAATCTTAATTTCTTTTTTGTTTTAAAATATTTTCTCCGTATCCAACCAGAGATTAATTTCTTGAATTTTCTTCTTCATCTTATGTTATTTGTAATTATGTGTCTTGCTTGATTGCCATCAATTTTACAGTCTACGTCTCTCATATTCTACTTTTTTTTCGGTTCCATACTTGCTTTCTTGGAGATTGTGTATGAAGGAAAGTGAAAGTCCGTGAGAGAGGGAACCATTATCACGCACTTTTTTCCATTAGCTCTTGCTTTTGACGAAAACCAAACTTAGCATGGGCTAATCCAATTCTTAGATTATTTAGTTCCCTTATGACATTTTTACTTGTGTCTGATAAATCCACTAAACTTGTATTTCTTCTTCCAGAAAATGTTATTCGTTTGTCTCTTTTTCTAAATCAAAATTTATAAGTGGGTGTTGTCTCTGAAGAGGCATATGTGGAACTCATTATTGTTTGGATTATTCTAGTATGGTTTTGGTGAGGACCTTTAGTGCGTATATATGTATGTGTAAATATGACTGATGGTTACTCATAGTTTATTTCTGTGATTGTTATGTTCAGCTGGCTTCCCAGCAAATGAAAGAATGTGCTAGGGATCAGAGCAGCTAAAACCACTTCACCTCCAGAAGCATCTCATATCTCTGTTGACGAGAATAGACTCAAACACAGCCATGAATAATCACTTGACAGTTGAAACTGAAGATACTTTTGCCAGCTTACTTGAGCTTGCTGCGAACAATGACATTGAGAGCTTCAAAAGATCTATTGAGAGGGACCCTTCCGCCATTGATGAGATTGGTTTATGGTATTGTCGTCAGAAGGGCTCAAAGCAGATGGTTAATGAGCAGAGAACCCCTTTAATGGTTGCTGCTATATATGGCAGCATTGATGTGATAAAGCTTATTCTTTCTCTCTCTGATGCTGATGTAAATCGTGCCTGTGGGCTTGATAGGAGCACTGCTGTTCACTGTGCTGCCTCAGGTGGGGCTGAGAATGCTGTGGATGTTGTGAGGCTGCTTTTAGCAGCTGGTGCTGATCCCAATTTGGTTGATGCTAATGGTCATCGTCCTGTTGAAGTTATAGTTGTTCCTCCTAGGCTACAGAATGTGAGATTAGCTCTAGAAGAACTCCTTATGATTAATGGTTCTGCTGCTGAACAGATTCTCACGGTCTCAACAAGAACCCAACATTCAAGTTCTCCTCCTCTTTCAGCTTCCCCGGAAAATGGGTCTCCATCTGCTTTAGATTTCACTTCTTCTCCAACAAAGTCGAAGTTCTACAATCTTCCTGTCTCTTCTGCATCAGAGAAGAAGGAATATCCCGTTGACCCCTCTCTCCCAGACATCAAGAACAGCATTTATTCAACTGATGAGTTTCGGATGTATTCATTCAAGGTGAGGCCTTGTTCACGTGCGTACTCCCATGATTGGACTGAGTGCCCTTTTGTCCATCCAGGGGAAAATGCACGGAGAAGGGATCCTAGGAAGTTTCATTATAGCTGTGTTCCTTGTCCTGATTTCCGGAAGGGGGCTTGTAGACGTGGAGATATGTGCGAATATGCACATGGGGTTTTTGAGTGCTGGCTACACCCAGCTCAGTATCGAACCCGACTTTGCAAAGATGGTACAAGTTGTGCAAGGAGGGTCTGCTTTTTTGCCCACACTGCAGAGGAACTCAGGCCATTATATGTCTCTACTGGTTCTGCTGTTCCCTCTCCTCGCTCGAGCACTTCTGGTGCTTCGGCCATGGATTTTGCTGCTGCAATGAGCCTCTTGCCTGGTTCCCCATCATCAGTCAATGTCATGTCTCCTTCCCCTTTTACTCCACCCATGTCCCCATCTGCCAATGGCATGTCACACTCATCTCTAGCTTGGCCCCAACCTAATGTCCCAGCTTTGCATCTCCCAGGCAGCAATCTTCAGTCTAGTCGCTTGAGATCTTCCCTCTGTGCAAGAGATATGCCAGCCAATGATTACGATATACTGCCAGAGTTTGATATGCAGCAACAACAGCTCCTAAATGAGTTTTCTTGCCTCTCCCAACCATCTATGAGTTCTAATTCACTTAACCGTTCTGGCCGGTTGAAAACCCTAACCCCCTCAAATCTTGACGATCTCTTCTCTGCTGAGAGTTTGTCACCCCGGTACTCTGATCAATCATTGCAGTCAGGTGTTTTCTCTCCAACTCACAAATCAGCTGTTCTTAATCAATTTCAGCAGCAGCAGAGCATGCTTTCACCAATCCATACAAACTTTTCCCCCAAGAGTGTTGATCACCCTCTATTGCAGGCCTCTTACGGGGTCCCATCCTCTGGGAGGATGTCTCCACGCAATGTGGAACCTATCTCACCGATGGGCTCTCGGGTTTCCATGCTAGCTCAACGAGAGAAGCAACAACAGTTTCGTAGCCTTAGTTCACGGGAACTCGGCTCCAACTCTGCTTCCAATGTTGGTTCCCCTGTAAATTGTTGGTCAAAATGGGGATCCTCCAATGGAAAACCAGATTGGGCAGTTACTACAGATGAATTGGGTAAGCTCCGCAGATCATCTTCTTTTGAGCTTCTGCACAATGGAGAGGAGCCAGATCTATCATGGGTTCAGTCTCTTGTTAAAGAATCTCCTACCGAAATCAAAGAAAAGCTAACACCGATCTCGGGTGTTACAGCCACTGGATCTTCCAGTGAGGGTTCAAATGCAAACTCCCAAAGGGAATCGGTTGATCATGCTGTTTTGGGAGCATGGATTGACCAAATGCATCTGGATCTTGTGGCTCAGCAGAACTGAAACAATGTTCAGTTAGTCCCAAGGTAGTTAACAGGAAGGTTTTGGTAAATAACATAATGGCTTTTTTTCCAGATTTTGTTGGTGGGTGGTGTTGAAGGTAGCAGAAACATGGATGAAAGCAATTGCAGAAAGTCACTTGAAGAAAATTCATTTCACCATTCATTGTTACAGAAGTTAGAAAGAGTAAGCATACCTCTGGGTTATACTCAAAAAGATGGAACCCAGTCTAGGTGTCATTTTGCTTCCAAATATTTTCAAATTTTAGGTTTATATGATCATCATTTTTTTCTTCTATGATGAGCAACATGTTCTATGAATATGAACTCAAAATCCTATGGCTGTTTCATCCTGTTCCTTTTATTCATTGTCAACTTCAGTACAAATTAGGGGGGGTGGTCATTCTATTATCTTCTTAAAGATTTCTTCATAATATGGGCCTGGACCACTGGTCCATTTTTGGGGATTGGAAAGGTTGTTGCTTCTGATGTGTTCTAATGTAATTTTACAATATGGTAACTGCTTGTGCCAGTTACTAGGGATAAAGAGGAAGATGGAGAAATTATGAACCTTCCATAATGTAACATTCAATTTTACTGCTATTGGTATTCTAATACTTATATTTTCATTTTTTTGTCACACCGTATCGTTCTTTTATCGTTTATTTTATTCTCTTCTCTCCTATTGGTATTGGTTTTGGTTTTAGGGGAGCTTCTCCAATGCGAACTTTGGAATGCGGATTGGGTGCGAACTTTTGTTTCTAACCGTTGGATGACTTGTGTGGCTTTATTTTCTTTATTTTCGCTCTTCATCCAACGGTTAAAAACAAAAGTTCGCACCCAATCCGCATTCCAAAGTTCGCATCGGAGAAGCACCCTTGGTTTTAGTGGCTTATTAGGATATCATTAACATGAGAAGGTGGGGTTTGGTGGATTCCAAATCATGGTGGTGGGAATTGAGATTGTGTGGGATGTGGATGGTGAAAAAGAAAAAGATATCGGATATGGATTCTCTCAATCCTTGTCGAATTTTATCAGATGCCGTGTTAAATTGTTTATGCCTCTTGTTATAGGAGTTGCATTGTTAGTGTGAGTAAATTTTCTTTCAGCCTGATATAGTGTGGGGATTGAGTATCAAACATTAGCTACTCTGTTGCTCATTTCTTTCTCTTTTGCTGAAATTAGCGAATGTTAAGAGGCAGTCTCCAATGTAAGTGAAACGTGTTTCCTGACCATTGATGCATGTGGGGCTCGCAATGCGTTATGGTCAGATTTACCCAGGGGCAATTTTTTCTGCCAAGAAAAACAATGTGATTGCTACTTGGAACCAGTTTTTTCCCTGTTTGTTTGTATTGGCATTTTGTGCTAGGTGTTGGTTGCTGTCATCGTTTTCTCCGTTGAAAGATCCATATTATATGATGTTGATGTTTAGATTTTATTTATCTATATAAGAAGCTGACCATGCATTGCCTTCCTTTACATCAGGTCTCTTTTCTGTTAACTATCGGGTATTCTCTACAATGGAGAAGAAAAATGGTTACCAAACAAATAAAAGAAAAAGGGTGACCAAACAAATAATAGAAAAGAAAAATTAGGATGCAAGTTTGGTGGAATTTTGCTCATCTTTGTGCGCTCTTTTTCTCTACCAGAAATAAAGTAAATGGCTCTTGGCCGCAAAGTTGAGCCATAAACTAATTAAAAAACAAGAAAAAAGAAACAGTTGAAAGAGACTGGGAAGGAAAGTGTTGGAAATATTTCATCCACTTTCGGTGCGTGGATTGATCGGGACATTTCCTGTGTTTTTGGGTTTTTAGTAGCTACCTTTTTAATGGTGTATGCAATGTAGTCAAACAAAAACAAAAACAAAGAAGTGGGTGAGCTTTGATTATTATTATTTCAATACAAGCGATAATGTAAATTACTTTAAATTAATCTAATCTAGGAGGCGGATTCGAACTTGAGCGCAAGAGGGTGAACCAACTGGCTTACACACGTATGCAAAAGAGCATGAACCCTCTACCCCATAATTATATCATAAATGGAGTAGTTTATTCTTGTTATGTCGTCAATTACTAATTTAATACAAAAATCAATTGAAATTATGTCTTAATAGTTGATTCCGATTGGTGTTTGGAAGAAGTACATACACCGAATGTTGTTTGTTGGGAACGACATACTCGTCTATTTATCAATCCCAATTGATGGTTAAACACTTTTTAACTTTGGTAAATTTTTGTCTTCAAATGCCAAGTGCGAGAAGTTGGACAACTGACCGTATATTGCCGATCACCAGATTTCTGACAACAAATATAACATGAGAAAAAGAGAGAATATCCAAAGGAGAAGGTTAGAGAGAAGGTTGTTAGCATTCCTTTATATAATTTAGGCTTAAATATCAAAACGGTCCCTATGTTTTACCTAATTAACCAATTTAGTCTCCGTGTTTTCAATTTGGCTGATTTAATCCTTGTGTTTTACTCAATCAGCAAATCTTTTCAATTCCGTTAAATTATCATTAAAAATTTATTAAAGTCTTACAAATTAATTAAAAAAATTAATTGTTTATAAAAAAGTACTAATTTCAGTTTACAAATAAGAAAACTGAATTAGTAATTTGAGCAAGGATCTAAACTGTAGTAGGAATGCCCTAAAAAAGCCAGGCAGGTTATCATTGTTTTATTTCGCTTCAAGGTTGAGAGTTCCAATTGTACATTTTCACGTCAGACCTGTTCAGAGGCTAAGAACTGCACCCTCTGTAGCTCAAACCAGAAAACGTACTTCTTCAAAGTCGTTCCTCTGCTCGTCTACTAAAACATATAAAAAAATCCAGCCTAATCGAAGCAGTATAGCTCAAACTGACTGTGAGTGCAAGCGGTTCATCTCTGCCTGGTTTTCTGCTGTAGGCAAGGATTTGGCCTTGCATGTCAGTTTCCAGTGCTCGTTTCACAAATCTTCCTTCACAAAAGTTGTTCCTCAGGTCGTGAACACATATCCAAAACTCAGCGCAATTGAACTTCTGTAACCATCCGAAATCGTGTCCAAGGTGAGACTGGTCATCTTTTCTTGCATTATGCTCTAGAGTACCGATATTCACTCTTGCATGTCGATTTTCCTTGCTCAGATGACAAGGCTTCCTTCATAAGAGTTGCTCAGAGTTGTGCTCTCTGCAACATATCCAAATATCGTGGCCATCCAACCACTGTACCTCTCTCGGCAGTGGTATAACCAAAACAACCTCTTCCTTGTTTTCAAGTATTGAATTGGTTGTTTGTTCTCCTTGGGAGCTTAGCTGAGGATTGAGATAAGGTTTTGAGATGATTTTATTGGTAGAACTTTGTTTTAGAGTTAATGTTCACGAGATTTTTTGGATTTTTTTAGTTTGATACAAAGTTAATCTGAGCTTTATTGAGGAATACATAAGATAGGTTGTGTAATAAATTGGATTAGCGGTTGAGTTTGGAAAATGAAATTCTGGATTTTTGGCCCTGGAACTCACTGGATTTTGGCCTATTTTCAGCCCATGGGAAGTAATTTTTGGGCCAAATTGGCTTGGGCTGGATTCATAGGCAAAATAATGAGACTCTATGTCAATTTGTGACTCTGACACAAGTCAAGGTGGTAGCATTCCTAGTTCTGATAAGATCTGATCGATCTGGCACCTTGTTACCATGTTTTCTGTTTTCTTTACCTCTTAGCTTTGTATAAGATCTGTCCTATTTGTCTCGAGCCGTAGAAAAGAATAGTTCCCTATTTATTCAATGCACAATTGTTTAATCAAAAGTCAAGTTTCTTGGCGCATAAGTTATTTAAATTCATTCAAGTCTATTAGGGTTTTGCATCTCCAATAGTGGCATGTTCGTAATTTAATACAATCTTTGGCCTATTTATGTGGCTGTGAGATTTGAGGTAAACAAAAGTATAAACATTACATAGAAGATTCTATAGGGATTTGTTTGGGCCTAAAATTCCACACGCCAACCCAAGTAAAATTGGCTCATATCAGAAGAAGATCAGCCACTGGATCTTCCAGTGAGGGTTCAAATGCAAACTCCCAAAGGGAATGGGTTGATCATGCTGTTTTGGGAGCATGGATTGACCAAATGCATCTGGATCTTGTGGCTCAGTAGAACTGAAACAATGTTCAGTTAGTCCCAAGGTAGTTAACAGGAAGGTTTTGGTAAATAACATAATGGCTTTTTTTCCAGAATTTTGTTGGTGGGTGGTGTTGAAGGTAGCTGAAACATGGATGAAAGCAATTGCAGAAAGTCACTTGAAGAAAATTCATTTCACCATTCATTGTTACAGAAGTTAGAAAGAGTAAGCATACCTCTGGGTTATACTCAAAAAGATGGAACCCAGTCTAGGTGTCATTTTGCTTCCAAATATTTTCAAATTTTAGGTTTATATGATCATCATTTTTTCTTCTATGATGAGCAACATGTTCTATGAATATGGAACTCAAAATCCTATGGCTGTTTCATCCTGTTCCTTTTATTCATTGTCAACTTCAGTACAAATTAGGGGGGTGGTCATTCTATTATCTTCTTAAAGATTTCTTCATAATATGGGCCTGGACCGCTGGTCCATTTTTGGGGATTGGAAAGGTTGTTGCTTCTGATGTGTTCTAATGTAATTTTACAATATGGTAACTGCTAGTGCCAGTTACTATGGATAAAGAGGAAGATGGAGAAATTATGAACCTTCCATAATGTAACATTCAATTTTACTGCTATTGGTATTCTAATACTTATATTTTCATTGTTTTTGTCACATCGTATCGTTCTTTTATCATTTATTTTATTCTACTTATCTCCTATTGGTATTGGTTTTGGTTTTAGTGGCTTATTAGGATAACATTAACATGAGAAGGTGGGGTTTGGTGGATTCCAAATCATGGTGGTGGGATTTGAGACTCTGGGATGTGGATGGTGAAAAAGAAAAAGATATCGGATATGGATTCTCTCAATCCTTGTCGAATTTTATCAGATGCCGTGTTAAATTGTTTATGCCTCTTGTTATAGGAGTTGCTTTGTTAGTGTGGGTAAATTTTCTTTCAGCCTGATAGTGTGGGGATTGAGTATCAAACATTAGCTATTCTGTTGCTCTTTTCTCTCTCTCTTTTGCCGAAATTAGCGAATGTTAAGAGGCATGTCATGGTCAGTCTCACACGTAAGTGAAACGTGTTTCCTGACCATTGATGCATGTGGGGCTCGCAATGCGTTACAGTCAGATTTACCCAAGGGCAATTTTTTCTGCCAAGAAAAACAATGTGATTGCTACTTGGAACCAGTTTTTTCCCTGTTGTTTGTTTGTATTGGCATTTTGTGCTAGGTGTTGGTTGCTGTCATCGTTTACTCCGTTGAAAGATCCATATTATATGATGTTGATGTTTAGATTTTATTTATCCATATATGAAGCTGACCATACATTGCCTTCCTTTACATCAGGTCTTTTTTCTGTTAACTATCGGGTATTCTCTACAATGTAGAAGAAAAATGGTTACCAAACAAATAAAAGAAAAAGGGCGACCAAACAAATAATAGAAAAGAAAAATTAGGATGCAAGTTTGGTGGAATTTTGCTCATCTTTGTGCTCTTTTTCTCTACTAGAAATAAAGTAAATGGCTCTTGGCCGCAAAGTTGAGCCATAAACTAATTAAAAAACAAGAAAAAAGAAACAGTTGAAAGAGACTGGGAAGGAAAATGTTGGAAATATTTCATCCACTTTCGGTGCGTGGATTGATCGGGACATTTCCTGTTTTTTGGGGTTTTTAGTAGCTACCTTTTTAATGGTGTGTATGCAATGTAGTCAAACAAAAACAAAGAAGTGGGTGAGCTTTGATTATTATTATTTCAATACAAGCGATAATGTAAATTTCTTTAAATTAATCTAATCTAGGAGGCGGATTCGAACTTGAGCGCAAGAGGGGTGAACCAACTGGCTTACACACGTATGCAAAAGAGGATGAACCCTCTACCCCATAATTATATCATAAATGGAGTAGTTTATTCTTGTTATGTCGTCAATTACTAATTTAATACAGAAATCAATTGAAATTATGTCTTAATAGTTGATTCCGATTGGTGTTTGGAAGAAGTACATACACCGAATGTTGTTTGTTGGGAACGATATACTCGTCTATTTATCAATCTCAATTGATGGTTAAACACTTTTTAACTTTGGTAAATTTTTGTCTTCATATGCCAAATGCGAGAAGTTGGACAACTGACCATATATTGCCGATCACCCGATTTCTGACAACAAATATAACATGAGAAAAAGAGAGAAGGTCCAAAGGAGAAGATTGTAGAGAAGGTTGTTAGCATTCCTCTATATAATTTAGGCTTAAATATCAAAACGGTCCCTATGTTTTACCTAATTAACCAATTTAGTCTCCGTGTTTTCAATTTGGCCGATTTAATCCTTGTGTTTTACTCAATCAGCAAATCTTTTCAATTCTGTTAAATTATCATTAAAAATTTATTAAAGTCTTACAAATTAATTAAAAAAATTAATTGTTTATAAAAAAGTACTAATTTCAGTTTACAAATAAGAAAACTGAATTAGTAATTTGAGCAAGGATCTAAACTGTAGGAGGAATGCCCTAAAAAAGCCAGGCAGGTTATCATTGTTTTATTTCGCTTCAAGGTTGAGAGTTCCAATTGTACATTTTCACGTCAGACCTGTTCAGAGGCTAAGAACTGCACCCTCTGTAGCTCAAACCAGAAAACGTACTTCTTCAAAGTCGTTCCTCTGCTCGTCTACTAAAACATATAAAAAAATCCAGCCTAATCGAAGCAGTATAGCTCAAACTGACTGTGAGTGCAAGCGGTTCATCTCTGCCTAGTTTTCTGCTGTAGGCAAGGATTTGGCCTTGCATGTCAGTTTCCAGTGCTCGTTTCACAAATCTTCCTTCACAAAAGTTGTTCCTCAGGTCGTGAACACATATCCAAAACTCAGCGCAATTGAACTTCTGTAACCATCCGAAATCGTGTCCAAGGTGAGACTGGTCATCTTTTCTTGCATTATGCTCTAGAGTACCGATATTCGCTCTTGCATGTCGATTTTCCTTGCTCAGATGACAAGGCTTCCTTCATAAGAGTTGCTCAGAGTTGTGCTCTCTGCAACATATCCAAATATCGTGGCCATCCAACCACTGTACCTCTCTCGGCAGTGGTATAACCAAAACAACCTCTTCCTTGTTTTCAAGTGTTGAATTGGTTGTTTGTTCTCCTTGGGAGCTTAGCTGAGGATTGAGATAAGGTTTTGAGATGATTTTATTGGTAAAACTTTGTTTTAGAGTTTATGTTCATGAGATTTTTTGGATTTTTTTAGTTTGATACAAAGTTAATCTGAGCTTTATTGAGGAATACATAAGATAGGTTGTGTAATAAATTGGATTAGAGGTTGATTTTGGAAAATGAAATTCTGGATTTTTGGCCCTGGAACTCACTGGATTTTGGCCTATTTTCAGCCCATGGGAAGTAATTTTGGGCCAAATTGGCTTGGGCTGGATTCACAGGCAAAAATAATGAGAGACTAAGTCAAGGTGGTGGCATTCCTAGTTCTGATAAGATCTGATCGATCTGGCACCTTGTTACCATGTTTTCTGTTTTCTTTACCTCTTAGCTTTGTATAAGATCTGTCCTATTTGTCTCGAGCCGTAGAAAAGAACAGTTCCCTATTTATTCAATGCACAATTGTTTAATCAAAAGTCAAGTTTCTTGGGGCATAAGTTATTTAAATTCATTCAAGTCTAATAGTTCCCTGTTTATGGAAAGGTTGTTGCTTCTGATGTGTTCTAATGTAATTTTACAATATGGTAACTGCTTGTGCCAGTTACTAGGGATAAAGAGGAAGATGGAGAAATTATGAACCTTCCATAATGTAACATTCAATTTTACTGCTATTGGTATTCTAATACTTATATTTTCATATTTTTTTGTCACATATCGTATCGTTCTTTTATCGTTTATTTTATTCTACTTATCTCCTATTGGTGTTGGTTTTGGTTTAAGTGGCGTATTAGGATAACATTAACAAGATAAGGTGGGGTTTGGGGGATTCCAAAATCATGGTGGTGGGATTTGAGATTGTGTGGGATGTGGATGGCGAAAAAGAAAAAGATATTGGATATGGATTCTCTCAATCCTTGTCTTATTTTATCAGATGCCTCTTGTTATAGGAGTTGTATTGTTAGTGTGAGTAAATTTTCTTTTAGCCAAGCGCCATGGCTTTTCTGTTGCCTTTTCTTTCTCTTTTGCTGAAATTAAGTAATGTTAAGAGGCATGTCACGGTCACTCTCCCACTTTAGTGAATCGGGTTGTTTCCTGAACATTGATGCATGTGGCTTGCAATGCGTTGACGGTTAGATTAGATTTTCCCCACGGGCAATTTTTTATGCCAAGAAAAACAATGTTATTGCTACTTACGGATGTATTTGTGATTTTATATTCGGCGTGTAATATTTATATGGTCTTTAAGATGTCTGCAAGGCTTGCAAGCTAATATTTATTATCTAGGATAAATTTCTATATTAAAAAAAACACCAAGGGGATTTGAACCTCTCCCATTTTACTCCTTCAACACCTTAACCACCATATCACTTATGTTTTTGTGAAAATGTGTTAATATATATGGTTTTGTTTTGAAATGCAAGAAACAAATTTTCACATGAGAATGAATCTTTAACAATTTATTTTCAAGTTTCTACTTTTGAACTACTCACCACGTTCACTCACCTAACTAATTAGTTGTAGTCGTATTTCTATATATATAGTTGGGGATTTATAACCTCATAGGAACTTTATGTAGTACTAAGTCACTCATATATCTTACCATGCAATGTATAAAGTGTAAAATATTGTAGTAATTCGTTATATATAAATGATTATGGTGTGTTTAAACTTTTTTCATTAATTACTACATATTTTCTACACTCACAATGTTTGCCAGCTCGCTATATAATCAACTTAAATAAGTTAAATCCATCATACAATGCATTTCCTTCCAATTTTTTGTGATAAACAAACTAATAGATAATTGACTAAATAAACATCCTGCAAAGTTTCAATAAAAATTTCCAAGTTTTTCTTACAATTTTCGTGGTTTTTATTCAATTTTTATCGATATCGATAATATCCCGATATTTCCATCGAAATTTCCGTGTTTTTGGACTACCGATATTTCTGATTTCATCAATATTTTAGACCTTGCTTGGAACCAGTTTTTTTTCCTGTTGTTTGTATTGGCATTTTGTGCTAGGTATTTGGTGCTGTCATCGTTTACTCCGTTGAAAGATCCAGATTATATGATGTTGATGTTTAGATATTATTTATCTATATATATGAAGCTGACCATGCATTACCTTCCTTTGTATCAGGTCTATTTTATGTTAACTATCAGGTATTCTAAAAAATGGAGACGAAAATGGGTGACCAAACACATAAAAGAAAAGAAAAGAAAAAGGGTGACAAAACAAATAAAAGAAAAGAAAAATTAGGATGCAAGTTTGGTGGAATTTTGCTCATCTTTGTGCTCCTTTTCTCTCCTAGAAATGAAGTAAATGGCTCCTGGGGAGGAGAACAAGAAAAAGAAACAGTTGAAAGAGACTGGGGAGGAGAACGTTAGAGACTGGGGAGGAGAATGTTAGAAATATTTCATCTACTTTCGGTGCGTGGATTGATTGGACATTTCCTGTCTTTTTTCGAGTTTTTAGTAGCCAAGCGCCATGGGTCAAGTAAAGCCATTGTGGACCTTTTTTTTTTGTATATGCAATGTAGTCAATATAAGTGATAGTGTAAGTTACTTTAAATTAATCTAATCTAGAGAGAGGAGGATTCAAACTTGAGTGTAAGTGGATGTGTTCACTGTCTAGCTAACCAACTAACTTAACACACGTATGCAAAAAAGGATGAACCCTCTGCCCTTTAATTGTATCATAAACGGAGTAGTTTATTCTTATTATGTCGTCAATTACTAATTTAATACAAAAATCAATTGAAATTATGTCTTAATAGTTGATTCTGATTGGTGTTTGGAAGAAGTACATACACCGAATGTTGTTTGTTGGGAACAAAAAACTCGTCTATTTATCAATCCCAATTCGATGGTTAAAAACTTTTGGGGGCTTTAGTTTTCACACACAATATAGTTTACTATTTAGGTGAATAGAAATTCAATTTCAACTAATTAGGATAAAACTAAAAGCCAAAATATAGTACCTGTGGGAGCAATTTCTTCCCACGAGAATATTCGATTGAAAGATCCCCCTTTCTTCTTCACCGCCTCTTTGTCCATGCAAAATAGATAGAAATAAGAGGACCACACCCCGGGGGTGTTGGCCAAAGGCCCTCTGATGCCTAAGTTAGTTCAATTGATTTAGGGAAAAACTAATAGGGTACGGAGATATATATATAAGGTGTAAACCGGGTGGCTGGAGCCGTGAGTGGTGGTCGGAGCCTTGTGTAAAAGGTAGAGAGAGTATGGCAGCTAGGGTTTGTGAGGGATAATCCCTGCAGAGTTTCAGTAGGAATTTAGACGTACCTTAACCCTTGTGTGTAGCCAAGTATTTATAGGAGCCTTGGAGGCTAGGGTTTTAGAGGAATAATTATGTAGATGGAAATGAATTATCACCCCCCTTCCCCGATTTGGCGAGATTTGATTTATCCCATTTAAATCAAATCCCTAATTGTGGTAGGAATCAAATCAATCCAAATTTAATTAGGTAACTCCCAATTAGGTCAAATAATCCCCAAATGGAAGGAATTATTTGACCTAGGGTTTTGATTTAATTCGGTTCCCACAAATGCCCCCCAGCTTCTGCTTGGCGCGTGGTGGCATGTAGGAGATGTGAATTATCTGCTGGGATGTCCAACTGTAACTGGGCTTCCTTCCTGGATTTGGGCTCTTGAGTTGAGGAGGTATTTCACTTGCTAATTTTCTGAACACCCAATTGGTAAGGGTTTGAGATTCCTTGTAGGTCAAGGAATTTTGATCCTTATAAATATAGAGATCTTCCAAGCTATTCTTCACATCACCACTAGTTTTAATCCTTCAATTTCGTCAGTGAGGGAGAGATAGCTTTGAAGAATTATTCCAGCCCTCTTGAGATTTTGTTTGCGCCGCACACCCAAGGTAATTCAACTTGGGATATATATATGTTTTTTTCATTGTTTTGACTTTTGGCAGCTTGGACCGTGCCTTCTAGTTGATAATGGGGGCTGCAAGAGGTGCGCCTATGGCCTAGAGTATGACTGGAGGTTTGGAATGGTTGTGCAGCTTGAGTCCACAAGCGCTAGGCTCAAAGTGGAAGCAGGGAGGCGCCTGGCCTGGTGTGCGAAGTGGGCTTGCGTTGGGCAAGAAGGCGCTGGGCGTTGTGTCGGAGCTGGTGTGCACTAGGCCTTCGCATGGCTTCGAGCCATGAGCTGGAGATGGGGCAAGGAGACGACGGGCCTCGCATGAGGCGTGGGCTGGGCATGCTTGCGCTAGGCCTTGCGCGAGACGGGGGCCGTGCATGCTGGTGTTGGAGCGAGCGGGCCAAGCGTGATGTGGGCCTCCGTGCTGGAGCAGGGGCTGGACTACGCGCTGACTGGGTTTCGAGGATGTGGCAGACTGAGCTGCCCCCATTTAGCTTGGGCTAGTCCAAGCAGCTCAATTTTTTTTTTTGCTACTGTATTTTTTGTTTTTTTGTTGAGCCACGAACTAGGAATTTTAACTTGCAATTTTCTTCATTATTTTTGCATCTACTCAACGACCATGTCTTCTGAAGGGAGAAGCCGATCACCAAACTCGCAAGTGCCTTTGTACTTGTGGGGTGGTTCCCAAGTGCCCAAGGAGAAGTTCGTGGCAAATTTGCACCGTGTCACCACCGAGGCCCAGTTGAAAGCATGGCGTGCACTTTTCGATTCCGCCATTCCCAAGAACGTGCATGTCAAGTTGGCGGAGCCCTGGTCCGACAATGTTCCTCATGTGGATTCGAACAATCCAGGAGCCAGGATTATCATGTTCCGTCCCTTCTATTTCTCGCTGGGCTTCACATTTTCGCTGTCGAAATTTTTCAGGGATGTGTTATGCGCCATGGAGTGTGCCCCGAGCCAGTGTACTCCAAACGTTTATCAGGCGATCAACTGCTTTGAGAATTTAAGTCACTTTTTCAAGCTGGGTCTGACTGTACGGGAATTCTTCTACTTCTTCGAGGTGAGACGCTTCGAGAAGTATGCCCAAGTTCGCGCATGCAAGCCGAAGTTGTTTGACAGTTTTAGCAAGCTTTGAACATGACCAAGGTTCAGCAAGCTTTGAACATCCCCACCCAGTTTCTTGAATGGGCTGGTTGCTAAGCGAACATCAGAAGGAGGTCGGTGGCCCGCCTCTTATTGAGGATGTTGAAAGATGGAACCTGCATGGCTCAGACCTAAGTGATCTGCCAATCGAGCAAGAGGAGTCCTCGATCAAGTTCTCTGAGGAGATGAAGGCTAGCAGCAGATCTACCTGCGATGAAACCGCAGTCTCACGATCAAGGGATACGTCTCCACAGCGAAAGTAGCCGAGACCTTCTTCTGCCACGAGCAAGTCTTCCTCAAGGGGGGTCTCGCCTGCTGAGAAGGTCCATTTGGGAGTTTCTCATGCCTTGTTTGTCGGGACCGAAACCTCGTCAGCGCGAACAACAAAAAAGTTAATGGCATGCAGGAGGTCCGAGATATTCTGCTTAAGTCTCCGCCCGTACTGCCCAAAACTCGTGATCTGCCTCGTAAGAAGGCCGCTGAGAAGCAAGTTTTGGGGCGTCTGTGCCGATCCGAAGATCAAACTAAGAAGATTGTACCTCTGCCTAGCAACCATGACTCGTCTACGAGGCCACGAATAGTCAAGCGCGGAGTTGACTCCATGTCGCAAGTTGCAGCCAAGAGAGCTAAATAGTCATCTGCTTGAGCAAGGAGTCGTTCAATTGCGCGAACTGCCGGTCCTGGAATTGGTGATAGCTCTACTAGGGGTGAGTCTGTGTCTGATCTACTTAAAGCGAGCTTCCTGTTAAGTCTGTCTGCTTGTACGAAGCTAGTTGACCACGTGTATCGAGCTGGTGACCTTGGCGCATTTCCAAGCCTTCCCTTGGATAAGCAAGAAGAAGCTGACATGTATCATCTTCAAAAGGGGATGATTTTTGGTGTTGGGGCCATACGGAACTCACGTGCTGTTGCCCCCTCTTCTGCCCTGCTTGATGAGCTGGTGAAGAAGAATGCTGATCTGGCTGACAAGCTCTCGAACGAGCGATGAAGAAGAGTATGTCTGCGCTTAAGAGTTTTGTTGGCCAAAAGGATGGTGAGCTCGAGTCTCTTATGGCTACTCTGCTCAAATGCAAGGAAGCCTACTTTCGCCTCGAACGTAAGCATGCTGCTTTGGCCCAGGATCGTGACAGGTTGCTAGCCAAGTTTGACACCCATATGGAAGCCACGAAGGCATCCAAGCATGAGATTGCTGCTGACGCGTACAAGTTGGGATACTTGGATTGCCGAAATGGTGCTTCTCCATGCTGCTCTCTCGAGGATGATGATGGTGAGCCGCTCTATCTTGACATGCCCTTGCTCAAAGTGAGCAGATCAATGTTGTGGACGCAGAAGCAGTTGAAGAGCAGGTAGCAGGTAAAGCTACAATGGAGGAAGATAATGCCCAAGGTGGCATAGCTGACGAGGTTAGGGCAGAGGCTTAGGAGCAGGCAGCTAGGGCTACTGAGTAGATGGTGATGGTTGCGCAGAGTGATGCTGAGGCAGCTGAGGACGTGATCGGTTGAGGGTCATCTGCCGAAGTCCCCTAGTAGATGAAGTTCATTTTTGCTATTCTTGAACTTTGTAATTTTCTTTCAATAAGTGGCCTTTAGTTGTCCACCTTATTTCTTATTGAACTTGGCTGGTTGGCCGTTTTTCTATGGAATTTTCAATTATCTTTCAAACTTGAATTCTTATTGTATCTTGTAAGTGTATGTCTGGAGACATAGCACTTGAAAGAGGCTTCATTGAGTTTGTACTCAGGAAGTAGCTTGCCTGCAATTGAGGTAAGGCTTGACGCATGCGGGTGTATGTCAGGGACATAGCGCTCAAAAAAGACTCCATGAAGTTTGTACTCGAGAAGTAGCTTGCCTTCAATAGAGATAAAGCTAGTTGCCTGCATATGTATGTTTGTGGGACATAATGCTCGAAAAAATACTTCATTGAAAAGCTTGCTCTTGTATTGATGTCGGTGTGACTACATCACCTTATTGAATGAAAGAAATGAACAACATAGATAACATCGAAAGTAGTTTGTCTTCAATGGCAATAAGGGAGGCTTGTCGCCTACTAGGAGCCCAGCTGGTGAGTGAAGGGCTTCATGGATAGGATCTCCGAAGGTGGTGTGCATTCCATTGTCTCGGAATTTCTTTCCCCTCTAAAGTGTCGAGGGTGTAACTTCCTCTGCCCCCAGGTCTGCTGATCATGTAGGGGCCTTCCTAGTTGGGCTTCATCTTTTATGACCCTTGCCTTGGTGTTGTGATGAAACTTTTTTGAGCACAAGGTCCCCAGGTCGAAACTGTCTGATCTTGGCCTCCTTGTTGTAGTAGGACGTTAGATGTTGCTGGTAGGTTGCAACTCGAACAATGGCCCTTTCTCGTTCTTTTTCGAGCAGATCAAGGTTGACTTTCATCTGCTTGCAGTTTTGGTCAAGATTGCCCACCTCAATGCTCATGGAAGGGACTGTGATGTGTGGGGGGATGATTGCTTCTGTCCCGTAAGCTAGAGAAAATGGTGTCTCGCCGATTGATCTCTTTTTGGTTGTGTGATAAGCCTATAGGACTCCTGGTAGCTCGTCGACCCATTTTCCTTCTGCACCTTCCAGTCTTTTCTTCAGGCAATCCAACACGATCTTGTTTGATGCCTCTACTTGGCCATTGCCTTGGGGGGTATGTGGGAGTTGACATGTGCTGTTTGATGCCATACTTCACAAGGAATGCGGGGATCTGCCTGCCCACAAATTGTGTACCATTGTCGGTGACTATCAACTGCGGGCATCCGAATCGACAGATGATGTTCTTCCAGATAAACCGTTCGACATCAGCTTCCTTGGTAGATGACAAAGCGTCGGCCTTGATCCATTTGGTGAAGTAATCTGTGGCGACGATCATCATCTCCTTCTTAGCAGGTGCTGTTGGCATAGGTCCCGCCAGGTCAATGGCCCACTGCATGAATGACCATGGACTATTCTGCGGATGGTATTCCTTAGCTGGCAAGCCAGGGATTGGCTTATATCGTTGGCATCGATCACATCTTCGAGCATACTCCATGGAGTCTTGGCGCATGGTAGGCCAGAAATAGCCTATGTTGATAGCCTTCTGGGCAAGCGAACTACCCCCAGCGTGATTTCCACATTCCCCGTCGTGTATTTTGCAGAGAACCTCGAGCGTATGTGAGTACTTGATGCAAGTAAGATGAGGGCTGGAGTATGATCTGTGAACAAGCATGTCGCATTTTATGTAGTATCTCGCAGCCTTCTATTTGATTTTCATGGCCTCGGACTTGTCATTGGGTAGGTTTTCGTTAATTAGGTAGTCAATGATGGGGTTTTACCAGCTACGATCCTCGTCGATCTGCATCAAGTTTGGATGCTCTGCCTCTTCTATTCTTGGCTGGTCAATGTGCTCGACCGGGATAGAGCGTATGAACTAGGTATCAAGTGCTGATCCTAAGCTTGCCAGTGCGTCTGCGTGCGCGTTCTCTGCTCAAGGCACTTGTTGGATGGTGAAGGTAGGAAACACATTCAACAGCTCTTGGACTTTATCAAGGTACAAGATCATCATTGGGTGCTTCGCCATGTATTCTCCTGAGGCTTGATTTGTGATCAGCTAGGAATCTGAGTAGATGGCCAGCTTCTTGATTGACAGCTCTTTTGCCAATTTCAAGCCAGCAAGCAATGCCTTGTATTATGCCTCGTTATTTGAGGCCGGGAAGCCAAGCGTGATAGCTTGCTCCAACAGGGTTCCTTCCGGGGGGATGATGATGACGCCTGCTCCAGCTCTTTTTTGGTTTGACGCTCCGTCTACGGGCAATTTCCACATGTCTCTAGGTTGGCCAGGTTCAGCGGAGGTCTTGTTTGCTCTCGAACTTTCCTTCTTGTTGCTGACTAGCTTCTCTTTTTCGACCGATGACGTGAATTCTATTACAAAGTTTGCTAAAGCCTGAGATTTTGTTGCAGTTTTCGGCCGGTAGAGGAGGTCATATTGGCTTAGCTCTATAGCCCACTTCATAAGTCGTTGAGACGTGTCAGGGTTGTGGATGATTGACCTCAAAGGAAAGTCGATCATGATGATGACTCGATGAGCATGATAGTATGGTCGCAGCTTTCTCGCGGAAACTACAGGGGCCAAAATGAGCTTATCCAATTTTGGGTAGCGAGTCTCGCAGCTTTTGACATGTAGAATACCGGATGTTGGGCCCCTAGTTCTTCTCGAATAAGAGCTGAGCTAACGGCCAAGTTGGACACTGCTAGGTACACGAACAAGTCTTCACCAAGAACTGGCTTGGAGAGCAGGGGAGGTGAAGTGAGGTAAGTCCTTAGATTCTAAAAGGTGTCTTCGCACTCCTCATTCCATTTTCTTTTTTGTCCCTTCTTCAAAGCTTTGAATAATGGTCTGCACTTGTCGATAGATCTCTAGAGAAATCGGTTGAGGGCCGCTGCTCTACCCGTCAGACTTTGTATCTCTTTTACTGTTGAAGGTGACTTCATCTCGAGAATTGCCTTCATTTGGAATTAGCTAGACGATACACCGAATGTGCATTTACTTGGATTCAACTTCATTCAATACTGGCAGAGCAGGTTGAATGCCTCAGTGAGGTTCTTGATGTGGTCTGCTCGCTTAGGGGCTTTGACCAGCATGTCATCCATGTAGACTTTCATGGTTTTGCCGAGCCTTTGGTAGGTTGCTCCAGCTGTTTGTGCCTAATAAATCTCGGCCGATGAAACTGACCAAAGGAACTTCCTCTCGGCCCTAGCGCCTACCCACGATCGACTGTGGCAAGCCAGCACGGCCTCGGTGGTCTCGGCCGAGGATGAAGGGAGTGATAACTCCTCAGATACACGGCCAAGATAGGAAAGTCAAGTGGCATCAAGGTCCCATGCTTCATTTAATGAAGTATCGCCTCTGACTACAGCAAAAGACACACGTCACGTAAGAGCATTTAATGTGCAAGGAAAGAGAGGAAGTGATTGAAGTCAGGGTATGGTGAATAAAATCAGGGATTAGGTGCGAAAGTCTTACGACTTGTAAGATCAAGTCACCAACCATCAGACCAGGGTATTAAATGCTCCTCCAAGGCCCAGCCCGAAGACGCAGAACCCATGATCAGGGCGGCGGCCGGGATTTCTGGGGGTCACACCACCATGCTTTACATTCCCAAATGTTGACTCGACTACCCACTAGCTCTAATCAACCTCATCATGCAGATTTTCAGCCCCATTGTTTTCCCAGGACATTCCCTATAAATATCGGGCTCCAACTATATTTAAAGGGGTCAAAAACCAAACACAAGCCTCCCACAGAGCAGATTATATTTTTTTGTCATTTACTTCCTGTCATTTATCTTCTTGTAATGCATTTTCAACACTTTTACTAGCTTTCTTAGGAGTAGTGACAGTTTGTAGGAAAATCTATTCATCATTATATCATACAACCCTTGATTTTCAAGGCGCCGGAGCACCACATTTGTTACTCTCTTGTTCATTTCATATATCATACGACCATTGCCACCCAGCAACGGGCCGGAGCACCACCTAAAAACCCGCCATCAACATCATCCTTAACGGCCTTGTAACTTAGGCCGAGAACCTGACGGTCGAAATTAGTTCATCTCTCGACCACAGTCGCTCTAATTAGAAGTCAGACTCAAAAACAGGCGCACAACTCATCTATTCACCTAATCGCATCATCCTTAAATGCACAGTAAACCGTGCTGGCACGCCCGCGCATAACCGCACCGCACCAAAGAAGGATGACCCTCGTTGATGAAGATCCCCTCGGTCAGAGCACCAGGCCGTGAGATTCGTGTTGGTTAACACCGGCATTCTTCTGCTCGAAAGGCATGACCTTGTAGCAGTAGGTCCCTCTCTCAATGACGAAGAAGTCTTCGCCTTGTCATCCTCGTGCATTAGGATTTAATTATAGCTGGAGTAGGCGTCCATGAAGCTGAGCAGCTGATTGCCAGAAGTTGAATCCACGAGCTGGTCGATTCTCGGCAATGAGAAGTTGTCTTTAGGGCATGCTTTGTTGAGGTCGATGTAATCGACGCACACTCTCCATTTCCCCTTTTCTTGTTTCGCCACCAGAACAACGTTGGCCAGCCATTCAGTGTAGCATACCTCTTCAATGAAACTGGCGACTAGAAGCTTATCGATCTCGGCTTCAATGATCGCGACTCGCTTGAGAGCGAAGTTGCGTCTCTTCTGCACCACGTGTTTGCTGGAGGGGTTGACATTGAGTTGGTGGTAGTCGATGTTCGAGTTGATGCCGGGCATGTTAGATGGCGACCATGCGAACATGTCTTTGTTGTCCTAGAGGAAGGTGGTCAGCTCCATCTTCTTGTGTAGGCTTAGGTGCGAGCCGGTCTGGGCTTTTTTGTTTGGCTGGTCAGGATTGAGGGGTACTAACTCAACGTCTTCCTTAGGCTTCCAACCTTCTTCAAGGGAGCTTTCCGGGCGGATTCCTTTGTCTCGATCCTTCTCTTCTGGATACTAGCGCAAGTCGATCTGCGTTTCTTTGTCTGGCGGGCCAGGATCAAAGGGTACTGACTCAACGTCTTCCTTAGGCTTCTAACCCTTTTTAGGGGAGTCTTCCGGGCGGATTCCCTCACCTTGATCCTGGCTCCTTAATTGCTATTGTGAGGTAGCAACTCTTTTCCCCTTTGGGCTTGCTTGTCTGCTAGGAGTGCTTCCTGCCTTGTTGGCAGCTTGCATTACTGGTGTGAACTGCAGTTGCTTGTTCTTCTTGAGCCATTGGGTTGTGCATCTCCTTATCATGGCTTGGTCACTGTTGATCTGTCTGATCCCGCCACCAAGGATGAGGTAGCAGATCTTCTGGTGTAGAGCAGATGTGATGGCTTCGATCTTGTTGATCCGCGGTCAGCCCAAGATTCCGTTGTAGGGAGAGACCTCGTCGATGACCACGAAGGTTTGCGAGCAAACCACTAGGGGTGAGTGGATGTCAAGGTCAATTGTTCCAACAGTGATTAACGTGGCCCCATTGAAGGTTTGCTGATCTTGGGCTCCAATCCCATCTGTTGCATAACATATAGTTGCAGGATATTGGCTACGGTGCCCCCGTCCACGTGAACTCGCTCTATCACAGCTTGTTCAGTTTGGATGTAGATTACTAGGGCATCATTATGCGGCAGATCAAGCCCGATCAAATCCTTCTTCTGAAAGCCAATGATGGGTGTATCTGGAATGACTGGTACGCCCGTTGTGACCTGGGAAATGTAAGTCGCCTGCGTGATCTTTCTCTTGCACTCTTTGGTGGTCAGCCCGGACTCCTAGGAGTCAGCTAGAATGGTGTTGATTTGTATGACCTTTTGGGAAGGGTCCTTGGTAGCTGCATCACGGTCCTCGATTTGCTGGATGGCATTCTTTGCGATGAATTCCATGCAATGGTCGTCTCTGACCAGCTCCTCGAGGTGCCTCTTCCAAGTATTGCAGTTGTTGGTGTAATGACCATGCTCCCCGTAGAATGCGCAATATTTACTGGTGTCCCTCCTAGATGGGTCTCCCCTCATATGCGGCGGTCTTCTCACCATGGCTTGTCCTTCACTTGTGCCAGGATCTGATGGATCGGGATAGTGAACTCAGTGAAGGTTCCTGTTTCCGAGCCTCCCTCTTGGGGCCTTGTGCTCGAACTTATTGCTCTTTTGGCTCACTTGCCTTGTCGGGTGATCAGCTTGCTTGCTGGCTTTCTTCGCCGCAATACGGTCATCGTCTCAAAGTGCATAGTGCTCTGTCGTCGCGAAAACCTCTGCCAAGGTTTGGCTTGGAGTTATGGCCAACTCACGGTATAGCTCGTGTTCAGTTGGCAAGCCCTTCTTGAAAGCTGAGGATGCAACTTGGTCATTGCATCCTATGATGTTTGCCTTCTCAGCCTTAAACCGTCTGGGGTAGTCTCGAAGAGACTCGTCTGGTTTCTTGCGCAGGTTGAACAAGTGGTCTGCATGCTTTTTGCTCGTTGCAAAGTCATCGCGAACACTTTGCACATCAGGGCATCGTCTGCCTTGTACAGGTTCATGGCACTCTTGAAGTACCTCAAATGGCTCTCAGGGTTAGAGTCTCCCTTGAATGGAGTGATGGATGGCGTTGTGAACCGCTTTGGCAGCGGAGCCCGTTCCACCTCGTCGTTAAAGGGCGAGCAGTCGACTCGATCAATTTCCTTGCAGAGGGCCTCCTCCGTGCTTCTTTTAAGTTGGAGACCTTGGAGTCGGTCATTCACTAACTTCTCGACATCCTCTGCCCGCAGGGCTGGTGGCTCGGGTAGATGCTTTTGGTGCCTCGAGCGCTACTGGTTAATTTCCTCCTCAGGCCCCAAGGGTCAATCCCCTTGGTTGCTCTACCCATGGGGCAGATTAGAAGATTGAGCTTGTAAGGAGTCCTCTATGGCTTGCCGCCTTGTGTTGGTCCTTGAGCGGGCTGGTGAGCATTGATCGTTGCGCTCATCATGCAATTTTTCATAAACTCGAGCTCCTTGTTTGCCCAACCTAGATTGGATACTTCCTTGTGGACCCAAGCGAGCGTGGACATTGGACTGTGGACCTAGCTTCTCGTGTACATTGGTCCTTGGACCTAACCTCAAACGGATCATCGACCGGCTTAGAGTACGACTTGCAGATGTCTGCGTCTCATCAGCACGATCTCGTTCTCTCCCTTGCCTGTTTACCCATGTCTGACCAGCCTGGGATTTGTCGAACTGCTCACTGGCATGCTTGTGCGTCCTCCTCTCCTCATCACGGGGTCCATGGTTAGGGCCTTGGTTCAAGTTGATCTGCCTGAGTAGCTGACCAATCAGGTTGTTTTGATCAACCCGTGAGAAAAGGTTCGCTTGGGACAAGGCTCCATTAGACACGTACAGATGTGCATACGTCAAGTGTGGTGGAAGAGGAAGGAGAGAATTGATTTGCTCCAAGACTGGGACAACGTCGAAGTAGCTGTGGGGCTGTGCAGCAAATTCGGCAGTTGAGTGGTGTGGCTATTGTTGTGTTCCGACGGTAGGATGACGCAGCAAAGCAGCTCCGGCTGCATGGCTGTGGAGGTCACGGAACCGTGCGGCGGCTGTTCTGCAATTTCAGCAGTTGTCTGGGTGGCTGTTCTACAATTCCGGCAGTTGGAGGCAGCTGCAAGGTGTTAGCAGCCAAGAGTCCGTGAGGTTGCAGAGAAGTTACCACCATGAAACCATGAGACGGGCTCGTCGTGGTGGTGTTACTCTTCGTATGTTTTGTATCGACCATGGTTGATTGGAAAAAAGTGTGGGAAATGGATTTGGAGCACGCTTTGAGTATTATTTCGCGCTCTCAAGGAAAGGCACCAATATGTGGGAGCAATTTCTTCCCACAAGAATATTCGATTGAAAGATCCCCCTTTCTTCTTCGCCGCCTCTTTCTCCCTGCAAAATAGATCGAAATAAGAGGACCACACCCGGGGGGTGTTGGCCAAAGGCCCTCCGATGCCTAAGTTAGTTCAATTGATTTAGGGAAAAACGAATAGCTAAATAGGTTACGGAGATATACATGTAAGGTGTAAACCGGGTGGAAGGAGCCGTGAGTGGTCGGCGGAGCCTTGTGTAAAAGGGAGAGAGAGTATGATGTTACGTCACATGCTTTGCAGAGTTTCAGTAGGAATTTAGACGTACCTCAACCTTTGTGTGTAGCCAAGTATTTATAGGAGCCTCGGAGGCTACAGTTTCAGAAGAATAATTCTGTAGATGGGAATGAATTATTCCTCCCCGATTTGGCGAGATTTGATTAATTAGGGATTTGATTTATCTGATTTAAATCAAATCCCTAGTTGTGGTAGGAATCAAATCAATCCAAATTTAATTAGGTAACTCCCAATTAAATTGGGTAACTCCCAATTAAATTGAGTAACTCCCAATTATGTCAAATAATCCTCAAATGGAAGGAATTATTTGACCTAGGGTTTTAATTTAATTCAGTTCCCATAATACCTACTTTTAGCAAAATATAATTAAAAAAATTTAAAATTACAACATATGCCATTATTTTCAAATTTCAATATTGAGTTTCAAATTTACAAAATATGCCATTATGTATCCCATTCATGCGAGTATTCTTCTTCACCTCGAGGAACCGTCTTTCACATTTTCTCACTATTCCCAAAAACTCAACTGCATAGCAACGATCGTTCACGGTAAACCAGGATCGACGACGACCACAAATGGCGATGACCACCAACGACGACGATCGAAGCGATTCTCACTCTCTTGGAAAAAAAAACCATAAGAAAATCAACCTCTAACACATATTTGCCTTAGATTTTAGGGATTAAGGATTTTAGACATTTTAGCTACTGTTCGTTATGCATGCTTCCTTTGGAGGGATTCAAAACTACTCTTGGTTTAGGTCTTGGATTCAAAACTCTATTGGTTTTACCTACTGTTCATTCTTCATTCTGCAATTTAGTTTAGGATTTGGGTTTAGTTTTGGTTTCAAAATATCTAAAAACCAAAAAATACCAAAGAAAGAGAAATAGCATCAAATATATCAGTTTTCTGCATTGAAGAAAATGGAAACTGCACTGCAATTTCCGGTTTAGTTTGTAGTTCTTGTTTTGACTATTCCTCACCCAAATTCACAATCATTTGATTAAAGTCAGTAACTTAGGGTGCAAGTTATCTATTATTCACAAGTCTATTAGGGTTTTTTTTTACTACTAATAGTGGCACGCATGCACACCAAAGAAAGTTGACTTGTTGACCACAAATGGTTTTCAGGTTAATGGGAAACTTTACCCTGCCATCACAGGAACACAAACAAAACGGGTGAACAGGCACACTCCATGGCACAAAACACCTTCCTAAAAACCCCTATAGCAGATACAATGCAGTTTCACCACTAACCTCTTCTTCAACACCTTGGAACTACAACAACTGCCAACGGTCGGCGCAGTCGCTTCCACAGGTTGCACTCGACGTTACCACAAGATCACGATGACAACCACCACCAGCCACAAGCTACCAGCTGGTCCTTAGAACGAACAACAAAAAAATAAAAGAAAAATAAATTTTTGCGACAGCCACTAGCGTCCACTACTGCTGTCTCGTCATGATGACAACTCGCTGGACTAGCCAGCCAGTCCTCACCGCGAAGAAAAATTAGGAAAAGAAAATAAATTCAAAAACCAAGCTTGACCTGCCTTGGTGTGCACAACAACTCCTCTCCTCGACAAGGAGTACAATCCTCCAAGATCTCTCTCTCAAGCTAGAGAGTAGAGGAAATCAAGTTTGCAATTTAAAGAGGAATGAAGAGAAGCCTTGTATTTACAGTAGTTGGGCTGGCATCCTTGACCTAGAAGGAGTCACAAACCTATTCCAACCGAGAGCCCAACTCAAAGAAGAAAAAAGCCTAATTCTATTAGGAGCCCAACTTGCAAAAGGACCTCAATTCACAGAAGGAAGCCCAAATACAGTGGGAAACCCTGATAAATATTTCTCATCTCCTCCATGCCTTATAAGCACCATGCAGAAGCTGGGGTGCATTTGTGGGAACACATATTTCAACGACCAATAAGAAGGTGACACGTGAAAAAGGGATATTCCTTAGGTCAAATAATTACCTTAATTAAATCCTATTTAATTAGGGAATTATCTTTTATTTAAGATAGGAATATCTCCCTAAATCAAGGAACCAATTTCCAGCAAATCTCTTTGATTAATTCCTATCATCTTTTTAGGTAAGAATAATCCTAATTAAATAAGGATCATTCTCCAAAACCTAGCCAAGCAAGGAGTCTATAAATACATGGCTACACCACATACATGAGGTAATTCAAAAACCTTAGTCGAATCCTCTCTCTCTCTCCCATACGGCTCCAGCCAACACAGGCTCCAACAACTCGGTTTTCTCGTACCGTAGAGAAAACTCTGACCTTTCTGTTATCTTAGCATCTTTCTCAAGATCATTTAACTAGCTTAGACATCCGAGGGCCTTTGGCCAACCACACCCCCCCCCCCAAAGAAATTTCCAAGGGTGTGATCTATTTACTCCAATCTTTTTCGCAGAGATCAAGGATGAAGAGAGAGACGGAAGCTCGAGGAATATCTTGCGAATATTCTCCCCGTGAGAATTTTGCTCAGACAAGGACAAATCAAAGCTAGAAGATATAGAGGTGGCAATAGCTGAAATTGGCAACATCAAAGTGCTAATGGCTTGCAAATCTCTGGTTATATCACCAAGGATCGAAACATACACTTTCTTCTTACAACTTCGTTCCAGCCAAAAAATTTGCAATTAATGTGTATTCCTTTGATCTCACCAAAGCAGATGCCTTTTTTAATGAATTTCTTGCTAACCATGTGATCAAGTAGGATCCCTGGCATAAAATGTCAAAAGAAAACGATCTCAAAGGGAGACAATAATGTAAGTGGCATAGTTCATGTTCTCATGCCACCATTAATTGTGTAGCATTTATATATACTATCCAAAAAAACAATCAACAAATGAGTATATGATACTATTGGATTCATTTTTACACATGATTTATCATGTTATTTACCCAATATTTTGAGTTAGTTCTTGATATTTTATAGATTTTACCTTGGTTAGAATGAAAATGAGTTAAAAATGCATTATTGGTTATAAATTCTGTTTTTGTTCATTTTCGTAGGTCAACTTCTTGGCCTTGGATCAGTATGCTCCGATGCTCGGATGAGGTGAAGATCTTCATGGAACTTGTTCCAATGGATGTTGACTACAATATATCCGAATTTTGAGCTCCATTGAACAAGTATAACCTATCCAACTGATCCAGCATGTTAACAAGAATTTACTTTGATGGAGCGCAATTTTCTGAGACAAAGAGCATCTTTGTGAAGACAAAAACCAAAAATCATATCGTGATATAAAAAATAAAAAAAGAATGAATATGTTATTGGTGGGTGAGTTGGAAAGGAGGAGAGAGGGGGGAGCATAGAGAAGGCATCTGCCATTCATTCAACGGGAAAATTAAATTTTGTACAGATGAGAGCAGGTTTTAGAGAGCTAGAGAAGGAAGAAGGTGCAGCCAAGCAAGAAATGGAAGAAGATTTCCACCATTGAAGACCTTGAGCTCTCATCACTTTCACAAAATCTGTAAACTATTTCTAGTTTTATTTTGAATTTGTGTTTGAAATAAGTATGAGGAACTAAACTCCATAGCTAGGCTTAGGTTGAAGCCCTAAACATGAATACTCTATTGTTTTAATGCTTGAGTGTATGAATTTCTAGATATTGTTGATGAATTCTCATTCACTAAAATAATCTATTCTTGATGTATGTTTTTCTTTGATTGATCACCTTTGAAAGCATGTTTCTTGAGGTTGTTGGAATTATATGTACCTTCATGTCTTCCTAAGCAACAAATGGATGAAGTAAGAATCATCCATGTGAATTGGTTTCTTGAATGCCTAATGTAAACATCATACTATTAGGGTTCTTGTGATGTTCATATTCTCTTTGAACTTAATGAGTTTTTCTTGTAATCAAATCGAAGTACTAAGCACACCTAGATTGATTATAGGGAAGGCACAAGTATTGTAGCTGACAGGACCCGACCCAAATCCCACTTTGGAATCCGAGCCGAACCCTGTGCGTGTCCGACACCTGGCAGGTGTCGAGCACAAATTACCTAATTGCCCTTCCAGTCAAAATTCAATTAAAACTGGGGTTTGACTTATACCAAATTTTTTGGCAGAGTCTCCCTTGTAACTTGACCAATCCCAAAATTACACATGTCAAACATGCATATAAAAATATACACCAACTGCCAGCATGCAAGTAATTACATTCCAACAGTTAGACATGCGTTCTAGGGCAATATCAGAGCATCTATACAGAATAGATTATAGGTGCGCAAAACATTAAAAAGGTGAGTGGACCAAAAACTAAGTTTCTGAAAGTACATAAGAATGTACTAACCCCACTGTAAAAACAGTTATGAAAACTGAATAATTTTCTTATTTATACTCGTACTGAAATCAATGTATTCATATCTATATCTATAGAGTCAATCACACATTTAGTCAAATATTAATTCCCTAAAAGCATTGAAATCAACTTTAATCTACCACCTACGTGTACCCATTTGTAATTCCGTCAATTCCTGGATTTTCCGTCAATTCCATCCTCGTGCCACCAGAGTGACACGTCCTTGCAGACCTCGGGAAACACAAAGTCACTCGAGCTGCAATCCTCGCAGGATTCAAGGGACATTTAGTCGACCTGACATGCGTACCTCGCTCCCACGGTCCGGGTACCTCTAGGACTCGCGGAGTGTAAGTCAAGCATTCTGACATATCTGAAGGCAACTGGATGTCCGTAGACATAATTATAACCGAAGGCAATTGGATGTCTGTAGACCTCGTTATAACCGAAGGCAACCATTTAAAGTCCAAAGGCAACATATTTATTGAAGGCAACCTTAATTAATCTTGGGTACCTATGGTGGTTTCTAAAAATATATAAAAATAATTCTAAAAAGATTTAACTATTAAACAATTTCCTGTTTAACCTTAAACTCTGCTGCCAATACACTTAGGGCTCATCATTTGGCCGGCGGGCTCATGGGCCTACGGGGGCCCGCCCGGCCCATTGAAAAAAAGCCCGGCCCGGCCCGTTATGGGCTTTGAGAGGGCCCGGCCTGCTTGGGCTTGGGCCGGGCTTGAGCTTGGGTGTTTGAAGCCCGGCTCGGCCCATAGGCCCGGCCCGATTAAGCCCATGAGAGCCCGGCCCGGCCCGCCCACAAAAGCCCGGCCCGTTAGGCCCGCATACATATATAATTATGTATAAATAAAGGTTTAGGATTATGATTACATCATTTAAATGACAAATCCCCCTCTTTAATTTTTTTGTGTGTGTTACTTGTTATAAAAATTGTGTTTGTTTCCATTGAATTCTACTCATTCCTAGTTTATAATTGGATGATTAGCACATTAATTTGTGTCATTTATTAATACAACAATTATATATATAATAAGACAAACAACATATCATATCACCAAATATAATCATACCACCAAATATAATCATACTTTTCTTTAACACATCAACAAACATTTGCATATTTATTCATACCATCCTTATAAAAAAAATTATTTTTTTTTACACATTATTTTTTAGGCCCATTTTGGCCCGGCCCGGCCCGATGGGCTTTTTCAAGCTCGACTCATGAGATGGGCTTGGGCTTTGAATTTTCTAAAAAAACCCGGCCAGGCTCGACCCGATATTTTCTCTCTCCTCTTTAAAGCCCGGCCCGGCCCGGCCCAAGCCCATGAAATTTGGGCCGGGCTAGCATATAAATACACTGATACTAAATTAGATTTTTCCTTTTCCTATATCCCTTAAGGATATCCCCCTCGGCAGCATATAAATTGAATTACTTAAAAGCGTATAATAATTATGCAACTCTAATTTTTGAATAAAACTTATTCAAGATCAAATAATGATATTAAATTGCATAAAATCATTTATAAAAAAAAAAAGTCCACTCACTTAAATTGATATTAAATTGAATAAAACTTTTTGAAGGTCCCTCTAGTGGGTCACCTGGTGCCCGGGTGCCTAAATAACCATCATAATATTTTATTAATAAATTCTGTCAATAATATAATATTAAATTAAAAACCCTGACCCCCGACTCCTAAAAATACGTGCATCACTTTAAAGGTCATTCCTATGCCCACGTTAGCTTTTCTCTCAATGGGCATGACTTAAAAGTAACTCAGGACTCAAAAGAGATAAAGTCCCAAAAGTCAACTCAAGACCCCGTGGGGTCCATGACACCAGAATTCCGATCCGATTGTTCCTAGAGGTTTCAATATGCCTAGGACACATGTCTGGAGAGTTTGGTCTCGATCGGACGGTCGGATTGCTCATGATCGCACAATCGGACGGTCAGACAATTTCCCATAATCCTAACCCTAGGGTTGGCCTTTCGGAGTATCTGAGACTCCGATTCACGATCCATCGAATCCTACACAATCCTGAAAATACCTAGATCAACATACTCCAGTTTAACTACAATCCAACGGTCCAAACGTATTGAACCCGGAAATCGCACAATATGCGAGATCCGTTCGGGGTTCAAACGTTATCCGAATTGAGATCCGCGAATTCCTATGCGCTCATGAGGACATGAGGATTATTCTAGGATCAAGAGTGGTCCATGCTACCTGGCCCACGCGCCGCCCACGTTCTTCCGGTGGCCGAAAATTCTTCAAACCGCTAGCCCAAACTCCTATCCTAGGTAAAACACCTAATTTGGAACCACTTTTGTTCCTGGACTATGGCCAAAAAGTAGTCGGAAGTGGCTGAAACCGAGCTCTCAAAATTGACAAAATTTCACTTCGAAAATTAACCCCATCAAACCTCAAAATCTCTCAAAACCTACCCATCCATCAGCTAGAACGTGAAAAATAGTCGAAAATCCATACCTTACTCGCTTGATTTGGTGGCCGGAATTTTTTGACTGAAAACCAGACAGTTTTTCACGATTTCCCTGCAGAATCGCGGCAGTTGGACGGTGAGGAAGGCATCGGATGGCTGGGGGGCTGACGTCGGGGCTTGGCCGGTCTGGTTGGCCGGAGGTGGTGCATGGCTGGGTGGTAATGGAGACGCGGCTGGAGTTGTGTATTGGGGAGAGAGGAGTGAGACGCGGGGAGAGAGAGAAGGAGAAAATCAGTTTTAAAAATCTGATTTTCCAAAAGTACACTTTTTCCCTTTTTCATATTTTGATCGTATTTCCTTCAATACGACTCAGATTTGAGCCCACTACTTGTCTACGGACTCATTTCGTCAAGCTCTATGTAACGACACAAGCAGATTTCCCAAATTCTTTCCCGGTCAAAAAGTCAACTTAAAACCTAATAAATTATTAATTAAATATTAATTGAGGTTTAGGTTATTACAGTAGCACTAGCCCTGCACTCTACTTATATTAGAGAGAATCAATGCGTCTTGAGCCACTAGACCTGGTCTTGATTGCTAACATCTTCATTAACACATTTTGAGTTCATCACTTGAGTGTCCATGAACATGGGTAGGATTGTTTTTTGTGGATTCCGAAACCCTAGTGTTTGTTACATTTTATTTTCACACTTGACTTTCATCTCTGTCATTCTTTTTAAAATTAGAGTTCGATTACGTTCAAGCATTCGTGTGTGTGTGTGATTGAAACGTTGTGTGTTGTCTTCACTATATTCTGCTCACTTTCATAACTGTTTTTGACATTTGGTTTGCATTGAGTTCTTTGTTTTTCTGTGATGAATCCAACTATATAAAGAACGTGAATTTTGGACAAACGGTTGGAAAGTTATAGGTCAAAAACTGAACAAAGGTTGAAGCTGAAAAATAGAGAAATTATTCTGCCTAAATGGTGATAAACAGGTGATAAATAGGGGATACAGGGGTGATAAAAGGGTGATAGAAATTTCTGTTTGTGTTTATCTTTGGTTTATTGTTTTGTTTTTTTTCTTTTACATTTATTTACTCATTCTTAGCTTCCAATTTGTATTTTTCATTTGTGTTGTGTTAAATAAGTGTTCTTTACGTACGCAAATTAGAACTTGTGAGCCGACAATTCCTCGTGGGATCGACCCGGTACATACTAAATCTATACTTCAATAAATTCGTGCACTTGTGGGTATTTTTAATTGAATAATTAGCACATTAATTTATGTCAATTATTAATACAACAGATACCCATGTCAAACATGCTTGTGGATATCAGATTGTATCCTTCATGATGGCAATGCAAGTTAAAATCAAATCATGTCTGCAAAAGGCGACTGTCATAAAATTGCTTTTAGGTGTACCGATGTGAGAATGTGAAGGTAAAAAGTCTCACATTGGAAAGTTGAGAAACCTAGCAATGGCTTAGAAAGAGTTGGGCTACTCCCCACATAGCCAATTGGTTTTGGGATGAAACCTCAACTTCCTTATAAGCCTTTGCTAGATTTCTCAACTTTACAATATGGGACGTTATATTCTCACACTTATATCCGTACATGTCAAACTTAAAATTATGTAATGCGCTGTGATGTACGATCATTGCATAGCAACATGTGCAGGATGGAAGTAAGGGCGGAGCCACGTTATGATCAATGTAGTCTCAGGCCCCCAAGTTTTTATTATAAATAAAAATGGTAGTATGCTGTTATTGGATAACCCATATCAATTAACATATTTATTTACCATATGGGGCCCTACCAGTAAAACCTACATTTCCTCCAAGACTAGGCCTTCTTTTGCAAACCCATTCCCAAAAGTTTTAACAAAACTATTATTAAGGGCCAGTTTGGCATTGCTGTGCTGTGAAAATAATCACTGTCAGATTTGCTGTGAAAGAAATCAACTGTGAAAGAAAGCAGTTTAGCGTTGGTAAACTTTTTGTTAAAAGTACTGTTAGTACAATAATCAGTTTATGAGTGTTTGGTAAATTTTGTGTAGAAGTGCTGTGAGCTACATATAATGACTAAAAAGGGCATACGTTTAAAAAACTATGCAACGTCCACATGGTGTCTGGATGAACTTGCCACTATGGTTGAAAGTGTAGCAAACACCAAGTCCAGGCTGATGTTGCCTGTCTTCTACGACGTGACGCCACTATGGTAATATTATTATTATATTACCTTTTAACACAAATATTACATTTGTACACAAATTGCTAAAAAGCAAAGAGATTTTAATCCATTTTTCTATTTTCTTGGTGGGAGCAAACTTTCTCATTGTTTGTGAGTTTTTCTCTCAAACTCAATATTATAATATCAAGTTTTAAAATTAAGTTAATTCATAAATGAATGATTGCTTGGTTGCATATTTTGAGAAAAATATTTTTAATAGTATAGATGACATGGTTGTTATGTAACGATTTCAAAATATGAAAACTTGTCAAGGACAATTATGAATTGTAATGATTTTTTTTTGTTTGTCAAAATTATGATTGTAATGACTAGACAATTTTATTTTTGATGTTTTGGTAAGTCTTGAGTTCGAATTTTTTATTATTTATATTTTGTGAGATGTCTCCACACACAAATTATGATTGTAATGATTAGAAGGTTAGAATTTGGCTGTTCATGATAATTATGGTTATTAAAGGAAGCTTTGGGGTAGCTGATGTGTTTAAAATTTATTTATGCACACACAAAAAAAACTACTATTTTCCACACATCTACCTAACTGATCATGAAAATTGCATTGACTTGTAGTTAAACAGATAATTGAATTAAATCCATATCTGGCAACGATCATTAGTATGAATTATTATTATTATTATTTATTATGGATTCCTAAAACAAGTATAAATATCAAGCAAGCATCCCCTTGGTTTCAATTTCAAGAACTAAGTTTTGCAGGTCCTTTGCTTTTGATTATAATGACAAGAGCTTCTTCATTGGTGTCACAGATTATGCTCCAAATTATCCAAAGTCCTTCCCTCCCTCTCTGCATTGGTGTCACAGATTATGTAACGATTTCAAAATATGAAAACTTGTCAAGGACAATTATGAATTGTAATGATTTTTTTTTTTGTTGTCAAAATTATGATTGTAATGACTAGACAATTTTATTTTTGATGTTTTGGTATGTCTTCAGTACGAATTTTTTATTATTTATATTTTGTGAGATGCCTCCACACACACAAATTATGATTGTAATGATTGCTTGGAAGGTTTGATTTTGGTTGTTCATGATAATTATGGTTATTAAGAGTAGTTCCAGCAGCTTAGGTTGGGGGTGGGGGGAGGTTTGGGCTAAAATCTGTTTCCAGCAACAAAAAATGGCCCAGGCAGAGTGTGGGAACCAGCAATCTGGGTTAGCCCGAGGGCAAGGCTAGCCCGAGTTTCGGGATGACGTTAGCCCTGGCGTCCAAATTTTTTTATTGTTGGTGCATGCGTTGCACGTGCCAATGTTAAAAAAAAAATTGACGCGCCTGCTAGAGTACCCCAACGGCTTCACATGTCAGCGCTTGGGCTCTCCGATCAGATTTTTTCCTCTAATCCAACGGCAGCCAATTTTTGTGCAATAAAAAAATGAAAAAATATCGATAAAAAATATTTAAAAAATAGCCAAAAATTCTGAATTTTTTTTAAATAAATACCTTCCAAAACTCTTCACTTTCAACACCAAATCCTCATACATTTTCTTCTACTTCTACTATTATTCACTTTTTACTCAACATTTTATTCACTTCCAAATTGTATATTTATTTATTGAAATTTGAAACCGAAAATCTTATCCGAAAATCTTATCCAAAAATCTTATCCATGTTGTAAATGCATGAGTTGGTGGATGACCACCATACCTCTTAGCATTCACCCTTTCTAATTCTATGTAATCTATACACTAAATACCATAGTTATGGGCTTGTAACTTATGAGTTGTTAATGTCTTCTTACCATTGTAAACCTATAAATAAGAGCTCTTATCAAGATGAGAAATACAAGTTGAATGAACAATTTCTATTGTCTTCCTCTACTTTCCAATTCTCTCTACAATTTTCCCTTAGTTTTATAACAATCCGAAATTATTGTCCAAATTAATTGTTTAGGTAAACAAATTTGTGAAAAAAAAATAAAAAAATGAATAGTAGTTGCCCTTGCAATGGCAACTGCTAGAAACACACCTTGCTTTTTACAAAGGCAGCCACTATTCACATGAATAATAGCTGTCCTAGCCCCCCCCCCCCCCCGCCATGGCAAGGGGCTAACTGCTGGAAGTGCTCTAAAGGAAGCCTTGGGGTAGCTGATGTGTTTAACATTTATTTATGCACACACACAAAAAACTACTATTTTCCACACATCTACCTAACTGATCATGAAAATTGCATTGACTTGTAGTTAAACACATACTTGAATTAAATCCATATCTGGCAACTTATTATTGATTCCTAAACAACTATAAATATCAAGCAAGCATCCCCTTGGTTTCAATTTCAAGAACTAAGTTTTGCACGTCCTTTGCTTTTGATTATAATGACAAGAGCTTCTTCATTGGTGTCACAGATCATGCTCCAAATTATCCAAAGTCCTTCCCTTCCTCTCTTCACTTCTCTGGTGCTCCTTGTTGTCCTTGCTATATACTGGAAGAGATTTAGAAGCCATACTTGTCCAATTGATCTTAGGTTGCCTCCAGGGCCATGGAAGCTACCTCTGATTGGAAACTTGCACCAGTTGGCTGGCTCTTTACCACATCATTGCCTGACAGACTTGGCCAAGAAGTATGGGCCTATCATGCACCTCAAACTGGGACAAGTATCAACCATAGTCATTTCATCACCACAGTTAGCTGAAGAGGTGTTGAAGATAAACAAGGCCGCTTTCTCCGAACGGCCAGCGCTTATCGCTGCTGCAATCTTTTCCTACAATTGTGCAGGTCTCATCTTTGTTCCTGACAATGATCACTGGAGAGAAATGAGAAAGGTTTGCATGCTTGAGCTCCTGAGCGCGAAACGGGTGCGGTCTTTTGCATCAATAAGAAACGAAGAGGCATCGAGTCTAGTTCAGTCAATCTCCTTATCTGAGGGTCAGCCTGTCAATCTTAGCGACTTGATCTTCAACATGCAGAATTGCATTCCTGCCCGTGCAGCCTTGGGGAAAAAATGCAAACATCAACAAGAATTTATATCATTGGTGGAGGAAATGAGAACGTTCGTGGCGGGCTTTGATCTGCCTGATCTCTTCCCTTCGCTTAAGTTCCTCCGTTATGTCACTGGTTTGAAGCCTGCCTGGGAGAAATTACACCGAAAGATGGACAGGATTCTAGAGGAAGTCATCAATGACCATAGAGAGAAAAGAAAGGCCGCCTTTGCATCTTTAAGCAACAAAAATAACAAAGAATCATGCCATCAGGAAGAAGAAGAAGAAGATCTAGTAGATGTGCTTCTACAACTCCAGGAGTCTGGTGAACTCCAAATTGATCTCACAAGCACCATAATCAAAGCTGTCACGCTGGTACGTATGTACATAACGTTAGGGACCAATGTCTTGGGTTGGTCTAAATTGGATAACACTTATTTGCGCGTGTGTGAAGAGGCTAGTATATATTGATATATTATAATAATAATATCCGTGTATATACATATGTATAATATATGTATGATATATTATATATGGGGGCGGATCCGTGGCACTGTGTTTTTGACACAAGTTTTGACATAATTTTTGGGCTATTAGATTACTTCACTTTCAATGGATGAGATTATACCTGACATGGCTTTTTGACTTAATAAATAAATAAAAGTAATTTTCTCTCTCTTCTCCCTATTTTCTTGGAAAGATAAATTTCTCTCAATAAATAATTTTTTCTCTCTTTCCTCTTCCTCTTCGCAACACGTTCTCTAGTACCTCTCTCTCATCAAACCCAACAAAAAACCTTCTTGCTCTCCGCTGTTTCTTTCTTTCCGTTTATCTCTTCAATTTTTTTGCTACAGCTGCTCAAACCCTTGTGTCTTGATGTTCTAATGAAATCCTACATATTAGGTGAAAAGTCCCAATTTTTACTTTGTTTTTCGTCTTTTATATATTAAAAAAAATGCCAAGTTGGATTACCTTCAATAGGCTTGGATATCATGGTGAAGAAGAACGACACCCAAATAATATTTTGAATTCGCACAAACTTCCTTACTGCTACTATCTGTAAGACTTGAGAAATGGTGGTAAAATTGATTCACATAACTTCAATTTATAAGTTTCTTTTTACAAGACCAGGGCGATATTATGTGTTAAGGCTTTTAATGGCTTGGTTAATTCAAAGTTGAAAGCGAAGATTAAAATCCATAAATCCTAAACTCAAAGATTCAGAAACATTAACAACAATTTGAAACCCATTGATATGAATAACTTCATTTCTAGAGAAGAGAGGTACCTCTTCTTGCAGTTAAATAGAATGAAAGAAAGAGAGAAAGATCAACAAGGTTTTTTTTTGGTCTGATAAAAGAAAGAGTTAGCAGGGAACGTGATGGGGAAGAGAAAGAGGAGAGAAAAAAAAAACCTTTGGTGAGAGAAATTTACCAACCCGAGAAAATAGAGAGAAGAGAGAAAAAACATTTTAATTTATTTTTTATGTCAAAAATCCATGTCAGATTTAATGTCATCTATTGAAAGTAGAGTAATCTAATGGCCCAAAAATTGTGTCAAAACTTGTGTAAAAAACGTAGTGCCACAGATCCGCTCCCATTATATAATATATGTAATATATTTGTATATACGTGTCTATATGTATATATTGTAGTATATGTGTATATATGTATATTATAATATAATATATATCAGTCCCGATTATATGTATATGGGTATATTACAATAATAATAATAATAATATATGTGCATACAACATGTATATATGTATATTATAATATATAATAGATATGGGTATATTATAATAATACATGTGTATATACATATGTATAGTCCTGATCTCTACAGGGGTCCAAGAGATTTGTGGTCACTCACCGTTGGATATTAATTCAACGGTCCACTCACTCTTGCACTCCTTTTAAGAAACTTTTTTGAACCATTGGATTAAAATCCAATGATGGGTAACCATTGTATATTATATATGTGATATATTTTATAATATATATGTAATCTATATATATAAAGTAAAATGCAGAGAATAGTGAAACATTCAAAATACCAGAAAATGCCCTTGGTTAATTCAAACATTAAGAATTGAAATTATTAATTAAATGAGGATAATTTGGTAAATTCACATATTTTTTTATATTAAAAAATTAAAATTAAAAACAAAATCAGATAATAGGTCTTACTTTTATGGAACATAACTACCTATATTATATTTTCTTAATTCTAAAAATAAAATAGAAAAGAAAAAAGAAAACCAATTGGCACATGCGTGAAGGGCTAGTACGTATGTATAATATATGTGTATATACGTTTATATATATATATATATGTATATTATAGTATATGTGTATATATTATTATAATATACATATATATACACATATATAAACATATGCATAACATAATTATAATATAAAATATATGGGTATATTATAATAATAATATATGTTATTATGAAGATTCACTATTATACTCAATATAAGGGCCCAAATTATAAAAACACCATATATGAAATGGACTTTAGAAACACACCAAAAGCTCATTTACAACATAACAAAGAAGCTTTTAACTTCTTATAAATTACAAAATTGTCATTGATTTCTTAAAACAAGTCCAATCCCCAAACCACATAAAAAAAAAACCCAAAACACTTAATAGGACATCAAAGTAATTTAATAATCAAAATTAAATTCAATAGAGTCAGCTGTCATCTTTTAAGCTTATTTTTTGGATTTGTTTATAGAAATTAAATAATATAGGATTTATCTATATCATTAGTGCTAAGAATGGGTTATGACTAAATATCTTTATTTTTCTTTAATTTTTATAGGACTTGTATTTTGCTGGAAGTGAGACTGTAGCGGCTACCACAGAATGGGCAATGTCAGAACTTGTGAGACATCCTAGAGCAATGGAGAAAGCACAGGCGGAGGTACGCCACGTTGTTGCAGGACTGGGAAATGAGAAAAAACTTGAAGATGAAGACATGAAGAAGCTAGACTACTTGAAGCTGGTGATAAAAGAAACTCTACGATTACACCCTCCTCTTCCCTTAATCCCAAGGCAATTAGCTGAATCAGATGATGATGATCAAAGCGGCTTATTATTCCATAAAATTGGCGGGTACTACATACCAAGTAGATCGAGAGTGTTAATCAATGCTTGGGGGATAGGGAGAGACCCTCAATACTGGGAAAATCCTGATTGCTTTATGCCTGAGAGATTCCAAGGTAGTCGGGTTGATTTTAGAGGGAACGACTTCAAATTTATTCCATTTGGGGGAGGTAAGAGAATCTGTCCAGGCATATTATTTGGAACTACATCCGTCGAGCTTGCACTTGCTCAACTGCTCTACCACTTTAACTGGAAACTCCCTCCCCATTCCCCTCCTGCTGTGTTAAAAAATGCCATTAATGCCACTAAAGAAGAAGAACAAGAGCAACAGCAACAGCTTCAGCTTGACATGACGGAATCTATCACGTTGGCTGCTGTCAAGAAGAATGACTTGTATGTTATCGCCATTCCTTTCATTCCCTGATGATCACTACACTACATACAACGTTGTTGTCGCTGCTGCTGTTGGTGTTTATAAGTGGTTTTCTTTTTATTTTGTGCCATATCATGTGGTAGATGCGTGAGTTGTCATCTCATCTGTCACATAAGTTAGAGTCATAAATATGGTAAATAAGATCTACTGTTTATGATATGTCATCAACATGTCATCAACAAGTTATGAGTTGAAGTGGAGTGCTTCTCAGGGGTCCTTTTCAATATTGTTTTGTGTTTCCTCCTTTGTGTTCTCTTCTGGCTTCTGCTATTGGTATGACTTGCAATTTGTGTGGATGTCGAAGGACTACCAGTTTGCTCATCAACGGCTTCTTTTAACAGTTGGGATGTTCTGCGATCCTCTCATGCGGGTCTACTGTTGCGGTTCTCGTCAGAGGTCTTTCTATTAGTTTTTGTTTTTGATTTGTTCTTTATTGTATCTAAATCAGACTCTCTTGTTTGTTCATGACATGTGTGGTACTCTTTCCTCCCATAGGATTTGTGCCATGAGGATGTCATATGAAGGTTTTAACGAGGCCATTGTACTGTGTCGCTCTTTGTATGTCTTTGATTTTATAAATAAATTCTCTTTCTAAAACAAACAAACAAACATGGTAAATAAGATCTTTTGAGGGATTTAGTTTGCCATCTAGTTAACTGGGGATGCTAAGGGACGTGAACTCGTGGGGTGCTAAGAAGAATCGCCCACGCACTTGTAGATGAATGTTAACTGTTGATGCATGTGAATACGGCTGACAATAGTCTACATGCATCAACAGCTGACAGTCACCCAATGCTTATCATAATTCACACGTGAACATAAACAACAGTATAGATCACCAATTACAATTCATTCAACCTAACTTGAGACAGCAGTAAAAGAATGGTGCTCTCTTGTTTTTCGTTACATAAGTGTGGTTATCTCAATCATCCCCAAACAAGAAATGCTGATGGCAGATCAGTAATATCATCCCCTCATAAGAGTTTCCTCTTTGCCCTTCTGGTGAGCTTGTAAGATAAGCTCGACAATAATGTCTGGAAGAGAAGGAATATATGCAGAAACATATTGTTCAGAATTTACTCCCTAAGAAAGCTCCATGGTCCCGTCCCCATTCCTATCCTGCAAAAGGTTTCATGCTGTTGAAGCAACTTTGAATTTACAGATCACCAAATATTTTATGACAACAATCTTTGTTAAACAATTTAGTTGCTACATGGTCTTTTAAAGATTAATTGTGGTAGTCATTTTTCTATCATACGAAAGGATCAACAACTACAGAAAGCATACTTTTCCTTTATACTTCAATTAGTTGATATAAATATTAAAAAAAGTAGAGATTGTCAACTGGGTATTTACCTCCAAAATCCAACCAGTGCGCGCAAACTCATAAAGACAGATAAAGCAACCCAGATTCCAACAAAGCCATGGCTTGATAATAGAAATAGGCACAATATACTCACTAAAGCCACCAAAACCTGGAATTAACAGAGAATAATCACAAAGAGAGAGAGAGAGAGAGAGAGAGAGAGAGAGAGAGAGAGAGAGATTTTTCTGTAGAGACATCTATTCTACCACTGGTAAACAAGGAGCGAAATAAAAAATAATTGATTAAGAGCGCAACAAGCGTTGGACTTGCCATTGAGTATGCAGAATATGCAAAATCTGACGCTCCATAATTGACTCCATCAAAAACAAATGCTAAAGCATTAATAGGTTGAGTCACTGCAACAAACTAGCCAAAACAAATACAGAAAAAGAAGTCTCAGCTCTAAAATTACCCTGGAACTAATGGAACAAGAAAAAAAAAGTTATTTGTTTCTTTGCTTGGGCAAAAGGGGAGAGAGATACCGGGATGCCTAAACTTATAAGATGCAAAACATTGACGTCTTTTGTAAATATTCTGGATCCAAACTGTAATACAACTGTGAGGATTATCGAGAGCATTAGCCCTAGAACCAAAGCCAACTGCATAATAGAACCATAAGCAATTCAAAATATGACAAGGGAAAAGAGTAAATTGATATGTTCAAAAGTTAGGTTACCTGCAATACACGTGAAGCTGTGGCGACGGCCTTGCTGTGATCTTTCCTTGCAAAGGCACTTGCAAGGATTGCCTGAAAGTTAAGTAACACGGTGTTATAGATGATAAGAAACAACAGAATTACAGCAAATAGAACATGGCTAAGACTGCCTTAAAACAGAGCAAAATCTGATTCTTAACACAAGCAAAACATAATTTCTGAAACGATATGTACAGAAGATAGTCTAAATATGGCCAAACACCATGCTCATAGGTTGTAGATTTTTACTATGCTTGATACAATTTCTATACATTCTTAAGTGAAGTGCAATTCTTATTTGAACATGATAAGTCCACAAAATTGTGGGATGTCAGGAATGTAAATTACCATCCTATCAATCCATTCTCTTTTCAAAATCCATTACTTACTTGTCCAGCCACAGCCAACCCGTCGGCAAGCAAAGAGGCTGCCAACCAGATCTGCAAGCAAACTTGGAATGCAGCCATTGTCGTCGGTCCCTGCCTTGCAGCTAATGCTGCTGCCAGAGTAACACAGAATGTTGCAGCTATCACCCTCACCAATAACAAAAACCCTGATCCAAGACCAAAAAATAGAGTTATGGAACAATCAACAAGAAACTATTTTCTATGAGTTTCTAATAGAAAAAGCATAGACCAGAAGATGAGGAACTAGTGAAGGAATTTTTTTTGTTTGTTGAGAATTTAGATTATAATGAGAGAAAGGCCAACATGAGAAATTCTTGTAAAATAGCTTGAATGTCGAAAATAATGATCGTAATGCCTTTAAGATAATAACAAACCTTTCAACTTCATGAAAACCTGCTCGAGAAGATATGGGAACTCGACTATAGGCCAGTGAATTCTAATGTAAATAAGGATATCAGTGTTTTTGTACATATATATTAAGACATATTTGGGGCCTTGAGTTTCAATAATACCAAAGACATGGATTCATTATCTAAGGACTGGTGAAATTCTACTTGCAGATTATTTACTTACAAAGAAAAAAAGAAATAGAAGCCTCTACCATTTTTCAGAAACTGGCCGAATCGTAGATCTTTGACACCTGAAGTTAGGAGATCAACTTGCTTGTTTAATTTCCACAACAATATCAGGGATATTAAGTACCTACAATGATCACAAATAAAGTGAAACAGCAGCAAAGATGCCAAAGAGTGTCATTTATACTAACAAAAAAATTTAAAAAGAAAAAAAGAAAAAAAAAGAAGAAAAGAAGTCTTGGCAAATGGTCTGAACTTATCAATTACTATCAGCCAAAGATAAGCTTACTGAGAAATAACATGGGCAATGGCCGCACCTCTAACACCCATATGGAATACGAACATTAATATTGGGTCCAAAATGATGTTTGCTACATCTCCCACAACTACATTTAAAGAAACAAACCATGTAGAAGGATTTCAGTCAAATTAACCCAACAAAGATGACGAGTTCATATCCTTCAGAGCAGAATCTGCTCAATAGAACTAAATTTAGAATTACCCCCAACGGTAATGAAATTGTTAATGTAGACAAAATATGTGCATATACACATACTTAGTAACAATACATATTCTAGTGTTTACAAAGTTTTAGATCATTGATACTTTCTTCCTTGATTATTTAGCAGTATAAGCAATTGTTAAACAAAAAATATCTGGAAGACTAAATGTGCAAGTCAATGAACAGATATATATGGGATTCAAGCATTCTACAACTTGGATCAACTATCAAATGCAATCTTTTCATAAGACGGATGAATAAAATATAATACAAACAGTGAATTAAATTAAACAGATTCCTAACCCCCAACAATGGAAAACAAGACGAATCCAGGATAAATGGTTGGTATTTACATTTTTACATACGAAACTGATTTGATCATGAGTAAAAGAAACTTGAAAACTTACGCCAGTATCACTTCCCTGGAGGTGAAGACAAGACAAGAATGGAGGATTACTAGTTTTGAGATTTTATGCTTGAAACTGAGAATAGGATCAGAATAATATAAAGACAGAATGAAGAAAGAATAATGGAGGACACAAATGATGTCCCATGTCCCAGACCCAATCCAATTCAATTTGATAGTCATCCCACTGGATCTGATATATTGGCATAGAAATTATGAATGCCATCATGGCATGGATCTTCATAATGATCTTCCATTGCAGAATGAAATTATTCAGTTCAAATTCTGGGAGAAGATTATACTTGTTTCAAAAGCTAATGAAGTCACAGCATTTTTTTGGGTCATGCTCGTATTGCATTGACAACGTATTACTGTCCATTAAAATAGTCAAAAAGGAAAAAGAAATTAAAAAGAAAGAGAGAAGTCTTAGATTACTTGTAGCATATAAAGGAGTTTTTGTGTCTTTAAAACCACGAAAAACCCCTTGCACAGCCAAAGAGAGAAGAACAGCCGGAGCACCAAGTGACCTCAATGTCAAGTATTGTCTTGCTGGTTTTAGCATAGGAGAATTCTGCATTAAGAAAAGAAAAGAAACTGTCATTATTGAATTCGCTATACATGCCAAGATATATCTTAAACTTCAGTAATTTTATATAGATCCAAAAGGCAAATAGAGATGAACTCAAAGCGCATTCTCGAATAGAAAAACAAACTTATGTGAGAAATATAACATCAACATAGAATTGTAGAAAATTCAGGACTTATATATGTGAAGTACTGGAACAAAGTAAATTATGTACATCTGAACAAATTGCAAACATAAGGAATCTGAATGTGCTTTACTTCAAATTCTGAATACAGATAACTCAAGAATTTAGTACTCATTAAACACATAGAAAATGATTGACTTCAACACATCTAATATATCCTTTTAAGCATCTGAATCTAATAAAAAGAGCAGAAACAATGATTCAGTAGTACCACTGGAAGTTCCCACGAAACATACCCAGCAAAAAAATTGTAGGTCTCAGATATGAGATATCTTCCACACCTCAAAGGCACAGCTCTCTCTCTCTCTCTCTCTCTCTCTCTCTCTCTCTCTTGTGAAGATATGAGGCAGAGAGAACAATCTTAATTTCCATCATGCAACATTGCTCCGTAAGTTTGTTCCATCTGTACTAGTACTACCTAACTTAATCCCTGCCTGATTTTCATAAACACTATAGGTACGTAAGAACTCCCCCCCTCCTTTTCTTTTCTTTTTGTAGGCAGAAAAGACAATATACTTGGATAAGGAAACAAAAAGGGTTCAATAAGGAAAATCTCACAAATAAACTGAAGTTGCTAATGACAAGGATATGAGATCAACTTGACCAATGTTCAAGGTACTCCATCACACGAATTTTTAAAAAAACAAGGTTAAAACAAAATATCTAAAGATTCCAGCATTTCAAAAGAGTACTTACAGAATCAACACCCATGTAATTCAGGACAGGGTTTGCAGCAAAAATTAGGAATACAGCTTGAATAACCCCAAGTACGCTGCCAACCACCAATGCTGATGACGCAGATGGGATATGCCTTCGGACACGCTCAATTTTGACCATTTCCGTAGATGATGGCTTGCCTGTGGAGTGTAGTTCAAAATTGAAGCAAAAACATATAATAAGTGAGTATAATTCTAAATAGTTGAATTAAATTATAGAGGAGCTCCTATGAACATATGCAACTTTATCCATATATTCAGCGTAGTCCCACATTAAGAAGGGAGTAAAGGAGGAAACATACCAACTAGTGGTACGAGTTCTTCCATCTCCATTTCCTTGCTAATGGGAGTACCATTTTCAACGTTTTCATGAACTTGTTCATTTGCCCTCAATTCTTCAGTAGTATCTTCTTCAGCAACAAAAGAGGTTGTAATGCTGACAAGCGGAAAAATTGCTATCTTTGATACTTGATTGAAAACAGCAATAGAAATTCCAACAGCCGCGAGCTCCACTGAACCTATATGGATTATTTTGGGTAACAAGAGCTTAATTATTGATAACTAGTATTAATTCTATAATAAAGGAAAATGTTACAGCATTTAAATGGCACATCTACCTGGACATGGCAGCAGAAGTTAAGCATACGTACATAGATACATAAAATGGATGAACTAATCCATGTAGTTCATTGCAAAGCAAGTTTCAATGGCCAGCAATGAAATATTGCAATTCTATAATCAACCCAGTAGATAACTATTTCCACGATTTTGCAAGTAATTAACTTTGTTTCTATCATGACACTTCATAACATTAACTTTGTAACTGTCCTATAAACAACCTGGAAAAAAGGCTCTGTGCAGATTTTTCCGCTTTAGAAAGAAAAAAGCTGCAACATGAACAAAAAGCTTCCATTTTAAAATTTTGATTTTAGAGAAAAATTAACATTTTAATCTCCCAGAAAAGATTCCGCTAAAATGGTGAAGATGTAAAGAAAGATTGGAAATGCATTTCTGAACCCCAAACAAACAATTCAAGAAGTCACAGCTTCGTCGAGAGAAGATTATCTTTGTTATATGACAAACCTATATGGCCAACGAATGCTGTGTCAACTAGAGAAGCAACAGGGTCTGCCAATAACGCCAACAGTGTAGGAAGGGCTATATGCACTATTTCCAGGCCTAGCACATCTGCTTTGAAAACATTTCTGGCAATAACACGCAAAAAACTGCAATTAGAAATCATAAATTTGCCACTAAAATCCGAACAAACAGAACCAACAAAAAGAAAAAAGAAACCAGATTTAATTAGACGTTTGAACCTTTAATCAGATTAACTGTGTCCAAATAGTAGAATACAAAGCTATTGAATTTAATACAACAACGACAATGATGACAATAGAAATAAGCTAAAAGAGGCGCCCACTTAGGGAAACAAATAGTTACCTTATGTCCTTGAAGAAAACAAAGAGGGGCATATTGCCCATACTCTTTCACAAATTCAAGAGAGCAAGGCCTTTCTCATGGAGCAAATACGGCAAAGCAACAAACAATAAACAGTGCTATGAAAGAGAAAATCTCAATATTCAAAACTAATTTTGATAATCAGCATTCCAGAAGCAAGAATGCTTCAAATGGATAAAAAAATCAAGAAATAAGGAAACCCAACTTCAAGAAAGAGTCAAACAACAATTTGAAACGAAAACCATAAAAGAAAACAGGAACAACCCTTGAGAATTGACAACAGCTATCTAAAGAATGTATATTTTTTTGCTTTTGAATACTATAAGAATCGATAAAAAAAACTGTAACAATGAGGACCCAAATCATCAAACGAAAAGAGTATGCTTAGGGGCAAAAATAAAATAAATTTTGTCCTGCAGAAGAGGTGATTTGGAGTGCTAAACTAACCTGCTGACACCAGGTAAGCAGACACCGAATGAACCTCCCTCAGTTCATAAAATTCAGACAGAACCCAACCCATCAATATTATGATAATTTAATCTCGGACAATGATACAATCTACTACATAATATAACGTAAACAACTATAAAAAATAATAATAATAAATAAAGGGTCGTAGCATAATTGTAGGATTCAAAAGCGCATACGATTTGACTCACTTTGTAAAAGTCGATTTGTCCTATAGCAATGCCAATGTCCAATCCAAAGTTTTGAAAGCACAGTCTGTTGAGGCTTTCCTTTAGTTAAAACATTTTTTTAACTTACATGGCACTTATTTGATAATTTTAGCCACATGGAAAATATATATTTATATATACACAGATAATATGGGAGTTTAGCCTCCATTGTGGGGGAGGGGCTTGGTGGTGCCGATAATCGGCTATACCAGAAGCGTTGTTTGCTCATTCCATCTCCTCATAAGCCTTTTGTATTAGTATTGTACTCGAAACTTTGCCGTTGACATGCGGTTTGAGTTGCATGTTGTTCCATGGTGTTAAAGTTTCATTTAATAATTTGGCTGTGCTATTTGGCATGGTGACTTGGCTGTGGCTTATCTCTTCTTCATCCAACATGCATAACAATACAGATTATAAAAGAATCTAGACATATTTTGGTAACAACATAAAAAAGGGACTCGAAAGCTGCATGGCGTGAATCCGTAACATGTGATAGATGATCCGTAAATTGAATCTATGGATGTACAAATGCTCAGGACTGAAAAAGGAGAAAATAAACAATGGTACAGGAAAAAATGGCTCACTCTTGCTGTATCCAATGAAAGAGATAGGCTCTAGTCCCTAACAATCAACGGCAAGATCGACTGGAGGTCTGCTGATGCACGCTTTATGATCAACCAGCAGCCAGAGCTTGAAGGGGAGTTTTAAGAATTTTGTTGTTGGGGGAATTTTAGACTATTCAGAGTCTCAGACCATCTTTTGTTTAATGGTTTATGAATTTGTTACATCTTAATTACCAATAATCTCCACACGTACATTTTCCATCTTCAAACCTATGAAACCTATTGTTATCCCTCACTATGATAACTCTTCCTGAGCACTTGGACATAAACTTGATAGCGGTATGACAATCGCCACAAATACGCAAGTTCTTCATAATCCTAATTGGCCTATCAGGTGGAAAAGTAATAAGACCGAATGCTACGGCTAGTCTTTCACTGTGATACCTAATAGTCTGATCTTTCTCTTCTCGATTTACTTCTCTTAGCACAAAACTTGTGTCTGCAACATAACCAGCTTTCTCCATTTCCTCCCCTAACTCCTCCAACTTCAGATAAATCTCTTTAGTTCTCATGTGCCTCCTGTCCCCGGCCGCGAATGCGTGAATCTTATTTCCCTCCTCAACCCAGCTCAAACCAGTTTCCTTTTTCATGCCTCGGTCTCTTAGCATCTTCCTGGCTTTTGCTGCTTCCTCAAATCTTCCAGCAGCAGCATAAGCATTAGACATAAGCACATGCAGGCCAGAGCTCACAGGACCCAACTCAAAAACTCTGTCAGCCACAGAGGCTGCCAATTCAGTGTCACCATGGATTCGACAACCTGTTAATAAAGCTCCCCATATGGATTCTGTTGGTTCTATAGGCATTTCCTCAATAATTTTAACTGCCTCCGCCAATTTTCCAGCACGGCCAAGCAAATCTACCAGGGAAGCATAATGCTGTTCCCCTGGCTCAATCTCATAGTCTTTCATAAGAGCAAAATAATATTGCCCCCTTTCAACAAGCCCAGCATGGCTACAAGCATATAGCACACACAAAAACGTAATGAAATTCGGCTTCATCCCAGCACTTCCCATCTGTTTAAACAGATCAAGAGCCTTATCCGTGTGCACATGCTGTGCGCATGCGATAAGCATTGCATTCCACATTCCAAGATTCTTAACAGGTATCTCATCAAAAACTCGGTAAGCTCCTTCGATCACTCCACACTTAGAATACAAGGAAACCAAAGAACTACCAACAAAACTCGACAAATTAAAATTCGTTTTGAAGCACAAGCTATGTATTTGCTTCCCCAATTCAAGAAGCGTGGAGTTGCCACAAACCCGTATAACACTCGAAAATGTGAAATCATTGACGTCCAAATTTTGAACCAAGGCCTGTTTAAACAGTCTCAAAGCCTCCTCATCCTCGCCCACTTGAGCATACCCATATATCATCCCACTCCAAGAAACCACATTCTTGTGAGGAATATCATCAAACATCTTCCGAGCATCTCTTATCTCCCCACATTTAGCATACATATCAACCACTGAACTCCCCACAAACACATCACACTCAAACCCAGTCTTCACCGCAAAGCCATGTACAGACTGCCCAACATCCCGCCTATTCAAAATCGCGCAGGACTTGGTCACGCTCGGGTATATATGGTCATCAGGGCGTAATGGCGTGCCAAGCATTCGACGAAAGTACTCAATGGCGAGAACTGGAAGCTCATTTTGGGCAAAGGAGGAGATGACTGAGCTCCAAGTGGTGGATGACTTTTCTGGGGCCTCATCAAAAATTTGGCGGGAATGAAGGGGCAGCTGGTTCTTGGAGTAGAAGTTGATGAGGTGGTGAGATATGAGAGGGATGGTTTGGAAGCCTGATTTGAGGACATGGGCATGGAGTTGGAGACCCTTTGGGAGGGCTCTTGATTGGGTTAGGGAGAGGAGGAGGTTGCAGATGTGCCTGTAGTTTTGTTCAAAGCTGTGTTGGTTTAAAGGGTTTTGCGGGGGTTTTGGGAGTGTGAAGTTGAAGTTGGGGATCAGTTGATGGTGGGGTGCTTTGGGAAGTGGGTGAAGAAGCATTTAGAGGTTGGGGTTCTTCTTTGTTTAGCGATTGCTCAATACTGTTGAGCTAAATTTAAAAGTTTCAAGAAAAATGTTTTTGGGGGAATGCTAGTAACCTTCTCTCTAACCTTCTCTTTTGGACTTTCTCTCTTTTCCTAATGATATGTGTCACTTTACTTACATTTAAAACAATGTCATTAAGAGCATCTCCAACAAATATGTCAAAAGTACCACATAGACATTTAACAACTAGAAATAACATCTCACATCACTCCAACCGAATTGTCAAAGCTAATGTGGAATGAAGGTTGGAGGTTCAGCTGTTATTTTTGACATCCCAAAAGCAAGATGTCAAATGAATATTTTATTATTTTTAAAGACAGCTGGCTGTTACTTTCATTTATAATTTTCCTTTTTTATTTTTTTTTCTTCTTTATCTTTAATGATTTGACTGTTACAATAATTATTTTTTTGACATATTGGGTGGAGTGTAAAATTGTGTAAATATCAAATTGCCACATCAGCCATCAAATTTAAATTTGATGTTTAGTATTTTACATCTCCCTTGGAGATGCTCTAAGGCATGTTCATACATGTTTGTTTCCACGTGAATTTGAATTGTTCACCAAACGCGTGGTTCTTCATCAATATATGATATATCACTTTTAAATTAATTTTTTAACAAGGTAGTAAGAAAATTGTAAAAAAATTAAAGGATAAATTGGAGGAAACATGAAAGTTAATATATTTAATAAGGGTAAGTTTGGAAAACAAAAGCTAGCTTGTCTCAACTATTAATGACATTATTTTAAGTGTAAAGAAAATGACACATGTCATTAGGAAAAGGGAGAAGGTCCAAAAGAGAAGGTTGCTAGCATTTCCCATGTTTTTTTTTTGTTTTTTTTTTATAGCTTTTAGTATCTGAGTTGAGAAGAAAAAGAAAAATATTGGAATGGGTATTGGATTATTCTGATTTATGACTTCTATTTATGTGGATTTCAAATCACAATTCGTAATCTAATACCTAAAAAAACAAGAATTAGATAGATTAGGGAGGAGGAGTTGATCCCATACCCATTTCTCTCCTTAATGATGCTATATGGGGTGTGTGGATGGTGGCATGGATGGGTGGAGAAAGCAACCAACAAAGGTGAAGGGGGTGTGCCTTGTGGATAATTGTAGTTTGCTTTTACCTCTCAAATGAATAGTACTTTTTTTTTTTGGTGGTTAATTTCAATTTGGTATCATGCAATTGTACTCTTAAGGCATGTTTGTATCCGTGTTTTCAATTTTAACAATGAGGTACCTTATGTTTGTAAATCTTTTGCAATTTAGTTAGTTGTTGATGTGGCATATGTGGACTTACCTTTTTAAATTGCTTAAAATATTAATAAAATATTAAAAATAAGAAAAAGATTTATAAACATAAAATAAAAGAAAACCACATCATCCCTAAGCAGCCACCCCCTTCCCCTAAGGCTGTGGGGTGGGCTAGGGTTTGGGGGTCGGGGAAGTGGGTGACAAAAAAAACACTGTCCTTTCAAAACAAAAGAAAAAACACACAATTATGATTTTAGGGATGTTGAGCCAAGTGCAACGGAAACAAATGTAAATACAATAAGAAAAATAGAGAGCTTAAAGCACTTCCACCCATTTTCCATGGCAAAGGGCAAGAGCTGTTACTATTCATGTGAATAGTGGCAACCTTTGCAAAATGCTTACGGTGTTTTCACCCATTGCCATTGTTGAGGCCCAAAAAATCCATGGTTAGGCCCGGACAAATTCCTAGCCCAAAGCGATATATTATCAAGGAAAGACTCGATTTGGAGCATGCAAAAATCTGTCATGCACGAGTTATACTTCGCATGCCATGCCAAATAAAAATCCATCATGCTAGAAACTGTGATTAAAATTATAAAAATGCATTTAGCTCTGCGAATCCATGCTAATTATCTTATCAAACGTCATAATTAAAAGCATGCCATGCCAAGTGGGAAATCATTATTTCACACCCAATTGCACTACAAGCTTAAGTGGGCCCAAGCCACTCAAATGCCCGGGGATTACTTGAGTGGGTTGTGGTATGGATGGTAACAAGTTATCATGGGGCCCATCGATAGGTCGAGAAATGGAAGTCTCGGGTCGCTTGGGGGCCTCGGTGTAGGAAATTTCAAAACATTTTTCCAAAGTTCATTTGAATATTAAACATGCATTTAATCAAATTAATCGCAGCGGAAGTCTAAGGTGGTTGTTTAAATTCAAAAACAAAACTTCTTCCAAGTATCTTAAGCCATGAACATTGATATGTTTTTCATAAATGAAAATTCAAGAGAAAGGATAAGATCTAATTACCCTTGAAGCAATTATATGAACCAATTTGTGTTTGGTCTTCTCTTGATGATTTCCTCTTTGTTGATCTCCTCTTTGATCTTTGATCTTTGCTCCTTGATCTTTCTCCTCCATGTGAGCCACAAAAGTATATGGCCTCTAAGTCTCCACACCAATGGAACCTTGAGATGACAATAAGTATCTTGAGAATACTTGGATGCTAGTGCAAGATTCTCAAGATTGGTTTCAATCTAAACCACTTTGAAAGATGAAACTGTTTCACTCTTGAAAACTCTCATTTTTCTCTCTTTGATCTTCCAAACCCATTTAGTTGATGTTGGATTGTATTTGTGTGTTAATGAGCTTATTGGAAACAATTCCCATACATACTTACTTAAGCATTTTCGGCCAAACCCATTGGGCTTCCAAAATTGGGCCTTATGACACTTAAACCATAATATTTAGTTGTCTTAAATCCTTGGGCTTGATACCCAACCATTTGGGCTTCCCGTTAACTATTACCGAGGCCCAAATACGTTTTTACATGTAGTAAATCATCCACATCAAATCAATCAAATTGATTTCCTCATTCTCATTTGTATTACTCAAAGTTAACCATTTAAGGTGTGCGATCCATTAGATTCTAATTAGCAAGACAGTGGGAAAATATTAGAACTCTTTCTAACCAATTGGAATTAAAACCCCTTTTTAATTCTTCCTTTATTTGGATCGATCACAATCAATCCTAGGACTTCCACAAGCCAAGAGTGACATCTAGCAATATATCAAGGCTACCCAAGCTAACCAGAATAGATAAAGAACCTATTCAGTTGGAATTGCAATGCAATACGGTCCTTCTCTTATACAATGTTTCAAATCATATTATTAGGGTACGGATTGATTATGTCAAACCCCTAATATGATTTACAACCTCATGTGATTCAAAAGAACATGATTAAGAACAACTTTCTAAATCAAGCTCAAAATACTTTGCCCAAAGATTTACTGAATCACATCTTGAAACATTCTCCTTCTTTATCGAAAGTAGAGATTCCTTATTGTACATTCACATGCCCCTATGATGAATTAAGAGATCCCAACAACACTTAAGACAAATCTTTTACGGCTTGCCTTTAAGAGCTATCAAAGATCAATAACGCATCACAGGACAACCATGATGCCTCAGGTCTAAGGACTAATTTGCATTATTGCAACTATGAGTTCTCGTTTGACATATAGATAAATACTCCATACGAGAACTACGATTGATCGCGTTCAGTGTACTCATTCACTAATGAGCACCCACATACTTGTATTAGTGTCAACTACACAAATGGTTTGAGACTAACCATCCTCCCAATTGAGCATACATAATATGTGCTAATCTTGACGGTTTATCAAGGCCCATTTGATAACCTATGATTAGGAATATTTTGGGATACTACAGTTAGAGATTAAAGGTCTCATGAATCTAATCTTCTTTAGATTACTTTATCTCTTATTTAGCATACCCTGGACATTTGTTTCTTTACACGATGTAAAAGATAACAAATAAGTTTGCCCTTTATATATCATATACGAAATGTATTCTAAGGAGATTACATCAAATGTATTGGCTCTTAGGGCACATTTCTAACACTCGGGACTCAAGCCCATTTTCTTAGGCCTAAACATGGGTAAGCACAAGAGAGGAGATGGACCATAGCTTCAACCAAAACAGCCCATTGAGCCAATTAGAATAAACTAGCCAAAATAGCCCATTGATCCAATTAGAACAAACTAACCAAAAAGCCCAACGTTTGACAAAGCCATCTCATCCATTGGATAGATGTTGCATTCCTAAAAGGACACAAATTAATGTGCAAACAACCAATTAAAAATACCCGCAAGTGCACGAATCTATTGAAGTATAGATTATGTAAGTACGGGGTCGATCCCACGAAGAACTTGTCGGCTTCCTATGAGTTCTAATTTGAGTACGTAAAGAACACTAATTTTACACAACACACAAAAACAGTACAAATTGGAAACTAAAAATGAGTTTGCCCTGACACTCAGTTTGGAGACAAAACCACGAAGGAACACGTGAGTGGCTGCTGGGAGCAAGTTCCAAGCAAAAATCATTCAAGGGACCAAGGGATATTAGCACGCAAGGAAGGATGCCATCCCTTAGACCAGCAGGCACACCCACTTCCTTTCCTTCATCAGATTTGGCCATGAAAAGAGGAAGAAAGAGGAGAAAGAAGATGGGTGAAAAGGGGAAGCTCCCTTCTGAGGCAGCCGCTGGAAGAAGCTTGGAGCACCAAAAATCTCTGATTTTGTGGGATTGGGCAGAGCTGACTTTGCCACCATGAAGTAAGTCAAGAAAGAGGAGAAGAAAGAAATAGGAAAGCTTAGCTAGAAGAGGAAGAAACCATTAGGGTTTCTTGGAGAAGAACAAACCCCAGCAACTATAAATAGGGCCTCTTCTACCCAACACAACACAACCCACAACCTTCAGAGAGCAAGCTTTCTCTCTCACTTGCAAACCCAGCAATTTTCGTGCTATCTTTGCCAAGTCTCCTTTATTTCCTCTCTTTTGGCTGATCGACAAAAATTTTGGCAGAGTCTCCGCCAAGCTGCTGGAAACTACGAAAATCACCCAAAACTCTCCACCAATCCTCCTTAGAACCCCTCCTCTCTTCCATTAGAACCTCTGTCCTTCGTAGGAGCCCACAACTCTCTCTCTCTCTCTCTAAAGTGCTAAACCTATGATAATTTTCCTCCCATGCCAAGCCCGAAAGTTTATCTGTAAACATGAAGAAATTATCTGTAAGTTGCTGCTGTTTTGATTAGTGAAGGTAACCAAAATACTTCATAAGGTCTTGCTGCCCTTTCGAAGCATTTTGGGGCTTAATTTTCGGACTCAGACAAAGGGGACAATTTCAGAAGCCCACTTACTGCCAGGAAGAAAAAGACCCCTACAGCCATGGCAACCCAAGGGCAACCACTATTCACATGAGATATGAAGAGAGGAATTTATATAGAGTTTTGGTGTGGGTTGTGAAGAATATGACTAAGTATTTATTTAAAAAATTCTAAAATTTTTAGTATTTTTTTAGATTTTTTTTCCTTTACTGACGTCAACAAACCCAAGCAATAGCTCAGGCTGTTCTAGCCTTTGGGCTGGCCCGATTTGCTGGGACTCATGCGTTGCCCGGGCTGTAGAAGCCCACTGGAACATCAAACTAGGGCTTGGGGCCCTATTGCCCGAGCTGTGGGACACCGCTGGAAGTGCTCTTAGAGATACAAGATTTAACGTGGAAAACCCTTCAATGTGAAGGAAAAAACTACAGGACAAACACCACTCACATACTATGTCTTCATCTCGCTCTACATAAAATCCATAGGATAGCCTCTTAAGTAATACAGCAAGCAGACAACCACCTCTTAGGGAATACACCCACCAATTAATTATATGGCTTCTCAAAAAATACCCAAGATAGCTGTGTAATAATTCTTTGTCTAATGTTGTGCATCTCATACAAATGAGCATTAATGACAAATATTAATTTCATGATGAGAAGGGAATAATTCTAACAAGGGACAATCCATTGAACTGTGTTTAGTTTACCCTATGAGCCCATTTTAAAATTACATAATATATATTTGAAGACTGGTAGATAGGTGTGTAATTCGTTGGTCGATAGGAGACTAGTAGTTGAGTTGATAACCCATTTTGCTCCATGCCATTGCCAATTAATGAGGTGTGCTGCAATGTGCTGAACTGCTGATCTTAATGGTAGACGTGAATGTCCAGCCAACTAATTAACATCAAAATCAATTCAGTCTCTTTCCGTGTTTTCATCTTCTTCTCTCCCCGTCGTCTTTATGCCTAATTTCGACAGTGTGTGTCTACACAGGGACCCGCCGTCGATACATTTTCGTGGTGCATGAATAAATACTTTTAAACTCCAGAGTTATAATCTCCTAATGCGTATTAGTATTAATTTCAAAGTTATGAGTTTATGAACATTGATTGGTAAATAAAGAGTGTATCTATAATAAAGAAAATCGTGATGTGACCTGTCGAAGAATTTGGTGCCAAGTAGCCATCTTTCTTGAGATGTGTGACCGTGCAAGGTGTGCCAGCACGGTGACCTCAATAGCCGTGCGTGCGAGTGAGTGTAATATATGGTTTGCATAAATGTGCATGATTTTTACTTTCTAACTAAGCGATCGTGGTCAAGGAAAGAACACCTCTCGACCGTCAATTCTTTTACGTACTTTGACAACAAAGCTTTTTTATAGTGTTACACAAATAAGCTCGAAAAGTTAAGAATATTTATGCAGGTATGGAATGGATTAAATGGTGCTTAAGATAAACTCTGAATCGGAACGAAGACAATCTTATAATTGATACATTGAATGAATGTTTACAGTGGATGGTGCTCAAAATTTGATGTACAGATATCTTATTCATATGATATCATACTTTCTTGTCCTCCACCGTGTGTCACCTCATAATATTGTCCCGATCAAAAAGTTGCAAGGTGAAAGTGAAATTATTTATAAAAGGAAAGTTACCCAAAGTTAAAAGAATACCATATTTTTAAAAATCTTACCAGTTTGGCTAAAATCTGATACTTCCAACTCTCTAACAACCAAGACCGAAGGGTTTACCTCAGTGGTGAGGTCCCTCCCCCTTTCCCCCTTGGTCACCCGTTTGAATCCCACGGAAAGTGACCCCGTCCCCAATCGTTGTAATAAATTTAGACAAATTTAGACAAAAATATATAAATAAAAAATATGGCTATTATTCTATTAGAAAGGCTACCTACCATATTCTATGGGCATACTCGAAATTATCTTTTGCTTGCTTACGCATTTCTTTGTGCGGAGGAAATTATCTCTTGAGAAATTTCCAGTATCGTGTGCAAGGACTAGTCAAATATAAACTGCCCAACTATAATAGACAGTTTGACCAAAAGCAAACTAAAAAGAACACGTACATGGCCATGTGCTACTACCATCTCCTCAAAATGACTTCCCAAAAGAATTTCAATTGGAAGGAATATTCTTCATGCGAAAAACATTACTTGAAAGGCAGTGACATGCATTTTACCATTCTATCATTCTCTCTCTCTCTCTCTCTCTCTCTTTCTCTCTCACACACAATACATGCTTATCTTATTCTGCCATCAAAAGCATTCCAAGGTCACTTCCAAACCAAACCTATGGGCTATATATTTGTCTTGAGAATTCCAGAAGCTTTGATACCACTTGTCATCACATCATCATCCATGGAATTCTAATTTAATAAATTCTTCTTTTCTAAAGAAAGTCGTTGAACATTCTTTTCAATTAAATTTTCGGTGTGTGGTGTTAACAATTTAACAAGTCCTATATTATAATCCGTGAATATTTGTGAATACTATACCGTATAGTATAAATTTGTTGTTCATTTATATTATAATACATGAATTAGTAATAAAATCAAGACATTATTATGGTCACAAATTAATATTTCTCCTCTTTACCAACATTTTTCCTTCTTTTATTTTTAATTTTCAACGTTTCTTCTAATTCTAAGATGAATCTTCTAATTCCCTAGAAATGCAAAAACAACTCCCTTGCAGATTTCACATTAAACCAATTAAATATGTTCTAAGGTTAGAATCCAATCCAATCCAATTCTTCAATTTTATAATGAACAAAAACAAAAACAAAAATTAGTCAACGGGTCCATAGTTCAGTGGTAAGAGCATTTGCAAACAAATTAGTAGTCTCAAGTTCGAACTCCAATGGTAAAAAAGGAATTATCATTAAATCAAACTCAATCTCAAATTTTAATAGAATTAGATGTGAAATGAAATTTTTTTTCTTTTACAAAACAGGGAAGAAGTTTCGAATTTGAAACATCATTCAACATTGACAAGAAACATATAAAACTAACTAACTATTCTGAAGTTTGAATCTTCCTCTAAAAAACATAAATATGATTGAATTTTTGAATTCACCTTCCGATACAATCATGTGTAATTTTGAGTCTAAAAGGTCAATCCAACCCACCAAATTCATCAAAATCGATTAAATTAGATCAATTTGATTGCATCTTTAAAACAAAACCATTCGTGTGTCATAAATAATAGATCTTGCGAGTGAGGCCCACAATATAGATAAGAGGTTGCATTTTGTATTATCCATTAGATGAATTATTTATTTATTTTTGGCATAGAACATTTAACATAAGACAACACCTATAAATTCATGATATAATGGGTTTGGATTAATTGTTTTATTAATCCCTGAATTTAGACCCGATTTGCATTTGAGTCTCTCAATTTCCAAAATCGTTTCCGTAGTCCTTCATCTTCAGTTTCATTAGAACAAATGATCATGCCGTCAATTTTATTAACTTTTCTGTTAAATGCAGAAGCAAAATGATATCTTTATATTAAAACGAAAAATAATAATAAAAAATCATACAACATTTCATATACATGAGAGAGGCTAGAATTTACAACATCCTCCAATAAAAGCATGCCCTGTCCTAACCACCCCACCACCCAATCAAAATCTAAAACCTTATAATAACAAAGGAGCCCCAAAAATAAAAAAGAGCAAAGGGAGAGAGACAAAGAAGACAGCTTCATTTCTGTGTCTCTCTTTGAAAAGTCACTCGCTTTCTCTCTCTGCCCAACAAAAATCACTAGACCAAAAAACCCAAAAGCAAGATCCTATATATTATCAGAATCTAGAGCTGCAGAGTCTTGCAATCTTTGTATGTTATTGGGTTGGGGTTGGTTTTGGTTGGTTTGGTGTGAAATTGAATCCTTTGATTTTGATTTGTTTGGTTGGAGTTTGAAATGCTGCAGCTGCTATTCGCGGTGGCTTTCTCGGCGGTGCCTTTGACCCTCTACGTGCCGCCGATCCGAAGCATCAACCTGTTCGTGGAGACAATCGAAGACTTTCTCCGCCAAACCGCCGCTTACAGCATCAGACTTTACCCTCGCCTCCGCCTCGCCTTCTCTCGTTTCCTCAACTCCCTCCACTTCTCCAGGTAGACCCCACACTCACGCCCGATTTCCTCAATTCTTCTTCAACCCATTACATTGCTCAGCTCACCCGACCCGAACTACCCGAGTTTTTTTTTAAAATGTTTTTTTTTTTTGTTGTATAATTTTCTTTTAGTTTTTAGGAGGGATGGGTTTGTAAATTGTGAGTTGTTTGTGATGTTTTAATTTTGTTGAAAGGGGTTGTTGTTCATGAAATTATATGATTGGGTTCGGGTTGGGAGATTGAATTTTTAGTTTTTTTTTCTTTTTCTATTTTAGGGATTTAGTCTTCCAAATGGTTGGTTTGTGTATTATTTGCAAAATTAAACCATTATTAATAATTTAATTGGGGTTTCCATAACCTCAAATTATTGCAACTATATCTCTATCTTTCTCTATTGGTGTTGGTCTTCTGGGGTTTTTGTGGTTGTTGAATTATAATTTATTTTCAAGACTTGGAGTATATGGGTATCACGATCCACAAATTATCTCTAATTCATCATTTCCCTTTTATGAAGCCCAAAAAAAAAAAAAAAAAATCCCTGTAAAAAATTGATTAATGGTTTTTCTTTTATCAAAATTTAGTCAAGTTGCGCACAAACTGGCCCGAACACCTCATGTTATTTATATAAAATAAAGTGTTTGGGTACAAAATTTCAGGTTAAATACTTGGTTTGTCACTCTCTTCATACCTAAAATCATTTTAGACATTGTAATGTTTGCAACCATTGTAAAGTACAATGACCAAAATAGATTTTCGGCATAAACACAGTGATTAAAAATGTTTTTAACCCTTAAATTCCTTTAGAAAAAATAAAATAAAAGAAGAACATGCTTAGCCTATCTTTAAGCAGCTTAATTAGCTTCAGCTTCATTCACAAAGAGTTGCAAGATGTGGTTGCACAACCACAACTCTAGAATTAATAATTATTTTTAAGCACTGATGTTGAGATATAAAGCACATTTCTCGCACGTTTCAAGTGAAACCAGCAACCCAATTTCCAACTCATTACAAAGCCACTTTTAGCAAAGTTGAAGGAAACTTGGTTGAGGTGAGGAGAGTCAGAAGAAAACTGAGGTGCGCACCAAAACAGGATTGGCACATTTTACATGCGCAAAAGAAGAAGAATTCAAGACAAAAAGAGGTCATAGGCCAACCAAGGATTTCAGCACCCTTGGCGCTACCTCAGCCGTGGGATTTTTTATTTTTTATATTTATTTTTTGTGTGTGGCCAAATGGCAGTATAGCTTTGATTTGAAAGAATGAAGCCATGCTGCTGCATTGTGTAGCGGCATGGGTTCATCAAAGTAAGACTAGTAGTCCTCTTTTAATCTCTTTTTCTTTTTTAGGCTGAAAACATGTATAAGGACCTTGGGACTTAATTTTTGGGAGCTAATTCTCTATTAGGGTTCGTTTGTTCACTTATACTCCCTTTTGTTTTATAATCAGTTTTTTTCTTTGTTGTTCTTTCTCTTTCCTATTCTACCATTACCCTACATTAATTTCAATTTTTCCAACTTGCACTCCATTTTTAGTATTTTTTTGTTCCTTTCATCGAGTAAGAAATAATTAACATTGTATATTTGTCTGGGCAAAATTATATGGTCCACCTTGCAAAAACTCATGCCCTAGGAATAAACCTTGCAGCCATAGTTTTTTTTTTTTTTTTTTTTTTAAAAAAAATATTAATATTTTTTATGGAAACAAATTTAATGCAAAAGACAATAAAATACAAAGATGGCCATGGTGCCACAAAGAAACAAAAAACCTTAATGTTGGCTAAGGATAGAATATGAAAGAGAAAGAACAAGAAAGAACAAAATTGATTAAAAAGTATTAAAAAGCAAAAGTGAGTGTAAGTGGACAAAAAGGGAGTGGGAACATCAGCTCCTTATATATATTAAAAATTTCGTCTTGTGATCCACACTCGTGTCTTTTTATTCCATTTATAACAATCTCTCGACTCAGCGTCCAAGGGCGGAATTATGAATTTTTCAACGGGTAGGCTAGTTAAAGTTATTAGCTAAAAATCTATGATTTTTTTTATGTACTTATAGTTTCTATAGTTATTTTAGAAATAAAATAGTATACATTAAATCATATAAATCACACTAGTTCATAGTTCTATTGACTAATTCCCAATATATTTTTCAAGGGGGGAATCGAACCTAGGATAGTGGTAAATGGTCTTAACTATTTGAGCTACAAACCCCTTACAATTTCCAATAAGCTTTAGTATAAAACAAATACATATTAAATGTAACAAGAAACCACATATTATCAAAATGAAAATATATTCAACAATAGAATTGAAAAAGTATCTATTTTAATGTGTATTTCTATTGTTGTCATGCAACTAAATTCATAAAGAACTGGAATTTTTAAAACTTTGATAGGTTAATACATATTGGGTTGTATTTAAAACAAGGCAAATATATAAGTTTGATTTTTTTTTCTTCCCAAAAATCTCCCTGGGCTACAACCCACTGCAGCCTTTGTAGTGATTCCGCCAGTGTTGGCGTCAGTATGTTTTTCACTTTATATTGTTATACTTAGCCTTTTGGTATGCACGTGCCCATGCCTTTTTTTTTTTTTTTTTTTTTTTTTGTGTATTTTTATTTAAGGAAAATTAGGTATTAGACATAATTAACTTTAAGAATTAGGATTTGAGATATTGGGTATTTTGGTTTGAGTTTTAATACCTAGAAAATTATTGTTATTTTGGATTAGGCCAAAGAGGAGGCCCAAATTCGTTGGGTCTGTCTAAATAATAAAGGTAAAATACAATTGTACCCTTTTTGTTTAAAAGCCTTCCAAAATCAGATCTCACCCTTTCTTTCTCTCTCTTAACAGACGAGGCACAACGACTGCCTCAAATAAAAATCCTCCATTTTTGACCACTGTCCTAAACGAGTCTTAACTTTGTCTTCGACTACGTCTCCGTTTCCTACATATCTCTCTTTCTCTCACCCAATTTGCTCAGAGAAAATGGACGCCATCGATTCAGTAGTGGATCCGCTCAGAGAGTTCTCCAAGGACAGCATTCGGCTCGTCCAGCGGTGCCACAAGCCTGATTGCAAAGGTGACTTTATACGTATAAATATTCATATCTATATCTTTCCAGATCGGGTTTAATGGAAATTATAGTTTTCGATTTTGTTATCTGTAATTGATGGATTTGATGATCAATTGTGGTGTAGAGTTCACAAAGGTCGCGCTCCGTACAGCGATCGGGTTCGTAGTGATGGGATTCGTTGGGTTCTTCGTGAAGCTGATCTTCATCCCCATCAACAACATCATTGTTGGATCTGTTTAGGTATGAAATTACATCTGAATCTTCGTCTGATCGAATTCATTGATTGAAATTATTGAGATTAATTTGCATGCATTTGATGTCTATCATGTCTGTGTTTTTGTGAAATTGAGTTTTTGTAGTTTCATTAAGGAGAATGCAATAGTTTTGTTGTGCCTTGTGTTCAACATTCGGATATATATTTACATTTGTGATTATTGGCTGATTTACGTATTACTTTTGACATTTTAGCTGAGCATAATGTAAGGTATGATTTGGTTGCTTACATTTATATGCCTAGAAGGTAATCCCTTTGACTATGTTGTCTCATTTGATTATGAAATCTTCTATTTGTTAGTTGCTCAGTTCTTGTGATATTAGTTTCATATCAGACTTCACATCAATAAAAAGATCTATTGTTTAAATCTCCAGCTTGCATCCTTATTATTTTAGTCATTGATATATGTTGTCATGGTTTTTTTACTTTAAAAAAAAAAAACTGTTCTATTGCATCAATATCTGTTGTTGAAACTGTTCTATTGCAAAAGTTTAATTCTTTGGATTCTTTTAGCATTCAAGAATGCCGTTCGAATATAAAATAATTGGTGGATCACATCATAGGAAAACCTGCTGTAGCAAATGGTTTCTCATATCTTTTCTTTTTTCTGTGTGGAGAACATTAATTAGGTTGCATTGACATTGACAAGACCTGATGGTTTGGTGGTTTTCAATACTTGGCTTTGACATCTTTGTGCATGCATCACTATCAGTTTGGTACATGTATGTGGTTCTGCATACCCACACTCTGAACTTTTCTTCTGTTCTTCTTAGCTTTTGCATATATCTCTTTTTGCTCTTTGTTTCAAAATCACGAGCCAACTAATGCTTTCGTCTGCATATATCCCTTTTTGCTCTTTGTAGAAAATAGAAACTACATTGCAAAAAACGGAAACTGCATTACAGAAAACAGAAACTGCATTACAGAAAACGGAATGTGCAATGCAAAAAATAGAAACATGAATAACCTATTTTACATTCTAGGTGGTTTTCAGTCTGATTCCCTCTCTCCCAACATGTTTTGAATAAAAAAAAAACTATTGTTTTGTTTTGTTTAACTTTAGAGCTGAGCATTTTTGCCCAGGCTCAGCATTTCAGTTTCTGTTTCTGCATCGCAGTTTCCATTTCTGCATTGCAGTTTCCGTTTCTGCATCGCAGTTTCCATTTTAGTACTTTCATCTCGGTTCCTCCATTTTGCTTCTATTAAATTAATTATATATATATATATATATATATATATATATATATATATAATTGATATCTACATTGTATTTTTGTTGCAGTTTTTGTGTGAATATGTGGTGAAATGATTTTTTTTTAATTTTTAAAACCGTTGATCGTTTATATAAATATTGTTTAATTGAATAAATATTACAAAATCAAGTTTGGTGTAGTGGTTTGTGAGTGAGCCCTCTTCCTTTGAGGGTCACGGTTCGAGTCCCTTTAATGACACAAAATCTTCTTTTAAAAAAAAAAAGTGAATAAGGGGCAACGGAGTTGGTCCCATGCAGACGGTGGCAGGCCGGCGATGGGTGGTTGCTGGCTGGCGGCGCTGGAGTCCAGCGGTGGTAGGTGGCCGAAGGTGGCCGATGGCGACAGGTGGCCGGAGGTGGTCGACGGAGGCTGGTCGGAGGTGGCCGGCGGCAGGTGGCTGGCCGGCGGTGGTGGTTGGCTGGATGTGGACATGTGGCATAGTATGCTTGCCTTAGAAGGAGTGGCATTGTGTGTAATTTTGATATTTTTTAATGATATTTTTGTAAATTAGGTACCACATTTTGGTCTTTGGTCTTTGGCCTTATGCTAATTAGATGAAATTGTATTTCTACCTTCCAAATTAGTAAACTATATTGTGGTTTAAAATTAAAGCTCCTTTTTATTTATTTCTAGGAGTAGCAAAGATTGGGAGAAATGTGAATTTGTTGTTGTAATTTTAATTTTTAATTTCAGCCGATTTGTTTACCTTTTTACTATGGTTTAATGTTTTTTTCTTTCTGTTTTTAGCATTTTAGTTAAGTAATGGCATTTCTTTGGGTTTTAAAAATTTTAACCATAATGGGTTATATATCGATAAATAGACTCCATAAATACATAATGGTGTTTATTGTCGAATATTTTTCCTGCTTTTCCCTTCGTCTATTCTTGTTTTGAGAAGTCTTAAAGATACCCTTAGCACCACTCTTCTGAATCTCAAGCATACCTAATGTAAAAGGAATTTCTTTATGCTTAACTTGTCGATACTTGGCTCACTCCACAATCCTCTCAATGAGCCATAACAGATTTTACCAAAACACTCTCTAGGGCTCACACCTATTTCATAGATAAAGAGGGAAAATATAACTTTATCCATTCTCTTTATGGTGGTTCAAACAAGCCGAACAGAACCTTCAAACAAAAGACTCCTACAGTTGGCCTTGAATGTAGTATTTGTTGGTGAGTACTTACTTAGTTAGGATTTTGGTTCCTTACTATTTTAGGGTTTTGATTACTTACCCATTTGTTTAGTCATATTATAATGAAGATTTATTTTGTATTGTAATTTAGATTTATTTCCTATTGTATTTAGGGTTAATACATCTCTGTACTTCCTTATACATACCTCTATATTGGAGAATAATACATATCCTGAGCATATATGAAAATTTGCCCACGTTGTTCGACTTGGTATCAGAGCCTGGTTCACTTATGACCTGTGCTTGCGTTCTCCTTGCAATTTAAGTGCTCTCCTCCCCTCCTCTTTAAAAGAGGGGGAGGGGGGGAGTGAAAATGATATTATTGACGTATCCTCATTACCTTGATGTATTCCCATGAAGATATAGCATATTTCTTGACTTCAATGACCCTTTCTCTTCAGGGGGAGAAGGGGAATGAAGAGAAGGTTTTGCTGAATTAGGAGGAATTCTCCTTTGTCATTCCTTTGTCATTGCCGATGATGTTGATCTGTTTCGATCCATCTCTACAACATAAAAAGCCCTAACCCTAAACACTACCCATTTCCTATGGGCTATACACCTAGCCTATAATCCTAGCCCACCACCGCCATTTACCTTGCCATTCCTTTGTCATTCCTTTGTTAAGGTTTGCTCTTGTGTTTTTGTTGTGAACTTTGATTTGGTTTGTCAGTTGTTCCACTCATGTTTACGACAAGACCTTCTCTACAATTGTGACATTCTTTACAGTTGTTCGATTTGGTTAGTGTCGAGTATGGTGTTCTATGACTCTCTTGTCAATTTGGGCATGTAAAACATATTTGCGCCAACTTGAGGGGGAGTGTTGGCGATTTTGGTTCCTTACTATGTTAGGATTTTAGTTACTTACCCATTTGTCTAGTCATACTATAATTGAAATTTATTTTCTATTCTAATTTGTATTTATTTCCAATTGTATTTAAGGTTAATACATCTTAGTACTTCCTTATAAATACCTTCATATTGGAGAAGAATATATATCCGAGCATATCTGAAAATTTGCCCTACTTTGTTTGACTTCACTTACTAGGGTTGGTAGATGGTTAAGTTGGGGAGAATATCGATTTTGCAAGTAGTGGGCCGCTGGTCTCTCTGAAATTTAACATGGTATCAAAGCAAGGCTTCACGTGGTGGGCCCAATAAGCACACGTGCTCCCACATCACCAAATATATGTTGTCCACTTGTTAGGCCTAAAAGTTCACCATACGTGTGAGGGCGTGTTCAAAGAGTTTGTCGCACATTGAAAAGTTAAGGGATCTACCTTGGGTTTATAAGGAGTTGGGCTACTCCCCCCGTTTCCAATTGGTTTTGGGGTGGAACCTCAACTTTCTTCATGGTATCAGAGCATGAGGCTCAAGTGGTAGATCCAGCAATACGAAAACACCGCCCATATGGAAGAGAGCGGGTCGTTTAGGTGGTGGCTCTAGCAATACATGAGATCCAGGAATACGATGACCCATCAATACAGAGACACCACATATACCAATGTGGGCTTGGCTCCATGTGTGGCCCAATATGTGGTGGTCATATATGAGGGAGCATATTGACTAAATAAAATACAAATAAGTGGTTCTACTCCTAATATCATCGATGCCTTTCGTGATAAAACCCCACAGCTACTGGCCTTGGTAGATGGTCAAGTTAGGGACAATATTGGTTGTGGGTTGCTGGCCCGTCTTTTTGAAATTTAGCAAGGTGAATGGTAAAAGCCATATTAAAAAAGAAAACCTAATTAAAAAATATAAATAAGTGAAATTTTTTTTTTTCTCTCAAACGCTCTCCACTTTTCTCCCTCTTAAACCCTAGCCGCCGCTCCTATCCTAGGGAAGAGGGAGGGAAGGTCACTGCCTTTCCTCTCCTCTCCTTCCTTCTCCTCCCCTATCTTCTCTCCTCCCCAACTCCTTATAAACCTGTTGAGGCCCAAAAAATCAAGGGTTGGGCCCAAATAAATTTCCGGCCCAGTGCGACACTTTATTTAGAAGAAACCCAATTCGGAGCATGCGAAATTCTTCATGCACGCTTGCACGAGCCACGATCACGTGCCATGCCAAATAAATATGCAATTTATCACGCTAAGAATTAAAATGAGCCTATAAAAGGCATTGACTCTACAAGCTCATGCTAATTATTTTGTCAAGCATTATGTCTCTTTTCAAAGACGAAAAAATTCAAGCACACCAAGCGACATGCCATGCCAAGCAGGAAATCATTATTTCACACATAGCCACGCTACAAGCTTAAGTGGGCCCAAGCCACGCAAATGCTCGGGGCTTGCTTGAGTGGGTTGTGGTATGGATGGTAACGAGCTTTCATGGGGCCCATTGATGAGCCAAGAAATGGAAGTTTTGGGCTGCTTGGGAGCCCCAAAACTCAAGCCCATTTCTTGGGCCCAAACACATGGGTTAGCATGAGAGAGGAGAGAAAAGTGATCCAATGCCTTAGGAGAACATCCCATAGACTGCTGTAGCATTTAGGAAAATCCATGACAATCAGGATGCCCAAAAACGCATAAGCCACTTCCAGCAGCTGGACGAAAGCGTACAGGCCGCTGGAAAGGGGAGCACCAGTAACCCTAATATTATGCACAAAGCCCAGCCCAGCAACTTGTAGAAAAGCTGTCATCGTGCTTCACCCTTGTTAGGACTCCAAGATGGTCAAATAGGAAGCCATGGTAGGTGTTGCATTCCTAAGAGGACACAAATTAATGTGCAAACAACCAATTAAAAATACCCGTAAGTGCACGAATCTATTGAAGTATAGATTATGTAAGTACGGGGTCGATCCCACGGAGAACTTGTCGGTTTCCTATAAGTTCTAATTTGAGTACGTAAAGAACACTAATTTAACATACCACACATGCACAATACAAATTGGAAACTAAAAATGAGTAAAGAAGTGTAAAAGAAAAGAAACAAAACAAGAAAACTAGAGAAAAACACAAACAGCACTTTCTATCACTCTTTTATCACTACTGTATCACCTATTTATCACCTGTTTATCACCTGTGAACAGTGAAAATGAACAGTGAATAATGCGTGAACAGTACTGGAGACCGGTCGTGTGAACAGTGACGACCAGTCGTTTTTGCACAGAATCGTTTTTCTCTGTTTTTGACCTCTGTCCAGTTTTTGACCTATAACTTTCCAACCGTACATCCAAATTTCACGTTCTTTATACGGTTGGATTCAGCACAGAAAATGCAAGAACATCACGCGGACCAAAAGTCCAAATCAATTACGAAAACAAACAAAATGCAGTGACAAAGACACAAAACGTGTCAAACACGCAACTCACACACACATTGGGGGGGGGGGGGGGTTTGGTTTGGTTCAAGTGACCTATTTCTAGTGCATGAATGTAAATGGACTTCGAATTTAAATGAGAATGTCAGAGATGAATTATCAGAAAGTGAAAGTAAAATGTAACAAACACTAGGGTTTCGGAATCCACCCTAAACAATTCTACCCAAGTTCATGAATACTCAAGTGATGAACTCTAAATGTGTTGATGAAGATGTTCGCAATCAAGACCATGGGTCGTGGCTCAAGACGCATTGATTCTCTCTAATATATGTAAAGTGCATGGTTCGTGCTACAATACTTGTGCCCTCCTCATAACCGAACCTAGGTATGGTTCGTACTTCGATTCAATTACAAGGAAAACCCATTAAGTTCAAAGAGAATATGAACATCACAAGAATCCTAATAGCATGGTGTTTACATTAGGTATTCAAGAAACCAATTCACATGGATGGTTCTTACTCCATCCATCTATTGCTTAGGAAAACATGAATATACACATAATCCAACAATCTCAAGAAGCATGCTTTCAAAGATGGCCAACCAAGGAAAAACACACATCAAGGATAGATTAATTTGGTGAATTGGAATTCATCAACAATATCCAGAAATTCATACACTCAAGCATCAAAACAATAAGGTAATCATGTTTAGGGCTTCAACCTAAGCCCTAGCTATGGAGTTTAGTTGCTCATACTTATTCCAAATACAAACTCAAAACAAAATTAGAAAGAAGTTACAGATTTTGTGAACATGGGAGCTCAAGGTCTTTAATGGTGGAAATCTCTTCCACTCTTTGCTTTGTTGCCCTTGTCTTCCTCCTTGAGCTCCCTAGCTCCAAGCTTCATCTCCAGCTCCAAAATCTGCTTCAATGTGTAGAATAATAGAATGCCCTCATTACCCACGTTCAAAAGCCTCTCTAACTTCAGATTGCAATTCCCTTTGCTTCCCTCTCTCCTCCTTTCCAGCTTTTACTTTTAATATTGTATTGCCAAAGTCTTCACCCATTGTCTTCTTGTCCCCTTACAAATGATGAAGCCTTGTCCTCACAAAGATGCCAATTGCTTCAGAAAATATCTCTTTCACTAAGGTAAATTCTTGTTACCAAGTGTTATGGTAACAAGAAGAATCAAGTGACACATTTGAGGTAAAAGCTGGACAATTCCGGATTTCCAGAGCTGTGGTAACATGTTGGATTGGTTGGATAGGCAATACTTGTCCAATGGAGCTCAAATTTGGATATGTTGTAGTTAACATCCATTGGAACAAGTCTCATGTAGATCTTCACCTCATCCGAGCACCAGAGCATGTTGATCCCAGGCCAAAAAGTTGACCTACGAAAATGAACAAAAACAGAATTTATAACCAATAATGCACTTTTAGCTCATTTTCATCCTAACCAAGGTAAAATCCAAGAAAACACAAAAAGAAAGTAAAAAGCTATAAAATGTCAAGAACTAACTCAAAATAATGGGTGAATAACATGAAAAATCATGTGTAAAAATGAACCGAACAGTAGGAACCAACAGAACTCCATGCGTGAAAGACAAATACCCATCGGACAAAGAACTCCCTATATCTATCTTTTCCTCTGCAAGCTCCATCTTGAAAAACCCATAAGGAAAGCAGGTGGCGCCTCACCCTTATGGGGGAGGTCCAGCTGCGTCAAACCTTTGGAACCATAAAGGGTTCCTTACCCATGCACCTTGGATGGGAGAAATTCACCAAAGAAGTTATAGTGGGACGAAACAATGAAAGATGGGGAAAAGCTAAGACAAAATTAGGGTTCTTCGTGGCTATAAAAGAGGACCTTAGCTACCCAGAAAACCAACCCATTCTTCAGAGAGCAAGCTTCCTCTCTCACCTGCAAACCCAGTTTCAGAGCTTGACCAAGCTTTGTCAAGCAATCTGAAATTTACTCAAGCCACCCAATCCTCTTCCTCCATGGTCTTCTTCTTTTCCTGAGATAAAAAACCTTCATAATCTTCCTCTGCCCCAGTCTTAATTTCTGTCCTCTGTAAGAAACTCATGCTTTTCTCTCTCAAATTGCTAAACTTGTGAAAGCTTAGCTCCCATGCCACAAGCTCCTCATGCCAAGCCATTTCATTGCTAATTTGTCATGTTTATTTGGTTCATTGGTGAAGGGAACCAAGGTGTTTTCAAAGGGCTTTCACAAACCCTTTCAAAACTTTCTTGGAGCCTGGTCTTCGAACTCAGAAACAGGGGCAACCTCCTCAGCTCATCCGTTACAGCAGCCCAAGCCTATTCATCTGGCTGCTGGAAGAAAAAGACCCCTACAAAACCCATGCTAGGTCTCGTAACTTTTCAATGTGGAACAAACACTATCAATACACCCTCGAACGTGTGGTGAACTTTCAAGCCTAACACATGGACAACATATATTGGGTGACGTGGGAGCAAGTGTGGCCATTGGGCCCAACAAGTGAAACCTTGCTCTGATACCATAAAGGAAGTTGAGATTCCACCCAGGGGTGGAACCACAGCCAGCCAAGGCTGTGGTGGGCTGTAGCCTGGGGAAGTTTTGAAGAAAAAAAAACAATAATAAACTTTTATCTACTGCTTTTTATTTTTATTTTTATTTTTTTGCAAAGTTTGGTGTCTTTTTTTTTATGTAGCCTTTTTTTTTTGGGTGAAATTATCTGCTGCTTTTAACAAAACGTTTTTTAATAAGAAAAAAAAAAGCCTATATGGCTCACCATCAACTACAACACATTAGGGAAATATTATTTTCTCAATTTTATTTGTATTCTCTTTCAAGAACGGAACAATACGTTAACCCAATTCTATTATTCTTATGTTTACAACTAATATATAAATAAAACTTGATTGTTTATATTTTTGTACTTTGTATTTGTGAAGCTTATTCGGTTGATAGTAAGAAATTTTTAGGGATTCACACTGCTAAGATAAGATTTTTTTTAAGCTAAAAATTTTAACTAGCCCACCCACTGAAAAATTCATAATTTCGGCCTTGGTTCCACCCCAAAACGAATTGGCAATGGGGGCAGTAACCCAACACCTTATAAGCCCATGCAAGGTTTTCTAACCAATTGGCAATGGAGTACGGCGGTTAGCATGGCATGGGGGTGGGTGGGCGTGGCAGGGATAGGGGTTGGGAGGGGGAGTTGGCTTTTTGGTTTTGTTTAATTTTGGATTTTGTAAATTTTTAGGGCCTGTTTGGGAGTGCTTCTGGAAGGGCCAAAAGCGTTTTCTGATAACTAAAAGTGCTTCTGATAGCGTTTGGCAGAAAAGTTTAGAAGTGCTTCTGGATCATAGAAGCGCTTCCTGGAGAAGCACCTGTTATGTGCTTCTTCAGGAAGCACTCCCAAGTGCTTTTCAACGAAGCACTTTAATTTTGTATGAAAATTCAAGATTTTTATAATAAAAGCGCTTTTGTTAGAAGCGCTTATGAGCAAAAGTACTTCCTAGAGAAGCAGTCTCAAACGAGCCCTTAGTCTTTTTTTACAATTTTATATTGAAATAAAGTTTTTTATAAATGTTATTAGATTTTTCAAGGTTTGCTGATGTGTCATATTTAAATGGTTAGATTATTAGAATGGTTTACATGTTGCGAAATGCGGGCAAATGCACGAATGCTAAATATAGAGACTCGGGATTCGTTCAAGGACACCTTGTTTCAAAATAATTATCCAAACTTGACCAATTGTAACTTAACGTTCTAACAAATTTTTTTTCCATCTTCTTTCTTCTTTGCACATCTTCCCTCTAAAATCTGAGGGCTTATCCATCTTTTCTTTCCCCGATTTCCCCTATCAAAAGAAAAAAAAACATGTATCTTCCCATATATCCATTGCAGATGGCGAGGGTGGTTCCAAAAGTCAATTTACAAGGGATATCAAAAGGAAAAAGTTCAAGAACATACAACTCAACAATATTAATCAAAACAACGTCATAGTCACCACCAATTAGTTTTAGTGAGACATAGAGAATTTTTGAATTAAAAGGGGCATGAGTAAGATTTTTGCACAGAAAGGAAGGAAAGAAAAGAAGAAGATCATGTTGTTGGAACCAAAAAAAATTAAGAGCATGTGGCAGGATCCCCAAAAAGAAGAATAGCATGTTTACAGGGGTTTGGGAGAAGGAAAGTTTGCTGAGAGCTTGAAAAGTTAGAGTTAGTTTAGGGTTTTTTTTTTCATTTTTAATTAGGAGTAAATTCAGTTTTATTTTAAGGATGATGTGTGCAGTTTTAATTCTTCAGATTAAATTTTAATGAAGTGGCATGAGGACGAAAGTCAAATATATCATGACAGAGGAAATCATAGCAGAGGATCCAGATCCCTTGAGGAAACGACAACACTAACATCAAGTTTAGATTTTTTTATTATAAAAATAATTAAACTTTATGTTGTAATGACTTGTCATATTTTTATTCGTTGGATCATTGTAATGGCCGAGATGAAGTTAAATGCAAGTAAATGCAGAGACTTGGGATCCTCCAATTAAGGCATGTTTACTTACAAACAATGGGTATGGGAAGAAATGGAATATAATAAATAAGGAATGAGAATCATATCAACGTCCTTGGGGTATTTGATTAAGAATTTTTAGGTGGGACTCGCGTATTTAATGGTTTCATGAGAAGCGAGGAATGAAAATCATTTCCTTTATTCTCATTCCCATTACTTGTAAGTAAACGTGCCATGTTCCTTAATTCCTCGATTCCCAGGTTCATAAATTCATGACTTACCCCATTCCTAGTAAGTAAATTTAAAATTAATGGAGGTGTAAAATTAACATTTCATTAATCCTATGTAAGGGGTTTGTAGCTCAAGTGGTTAAAATAATTTATCTTTGCATCCTAGTTAATTGCAAGAAATTTGTAGCTCAAGTTCAATTTCCTCTATCTCGACATGCTCTGAGTGTGTGTGTCCAATTTCACCTCACTAATGTAATGGTGGAGTCTGATGCTCAGCGAGGAATCTCAATACTCAACGGACATACTACAGTGGATGCCGATCTTGATGGGGTTGTCTTTGATATCCAGCAGTTAATGGCTCATCTCACTCGAGTGTCCTTTGTGTTTGCACCCTGGCGTTGCAACCGGGCTGCCCACATTGTAGCTCATTTCGTTTCTAGACATGGGGGTAATTATGTTTGGGATCATATTGGAACTGACTGGCTTTTTAATATTCTTGCCGCATATGTAACTTTACTATTCACTATTAATAAAATTTTCCAGCGATTTGACAAAAAAAAAAAGAAAAAAGAAGGCTTGTATAGAAGAAAAAAAATCCCAATTTTTTTTAAAGAGCTACTAACAAATAACATGAATTAGAAGGTGTAAATGGAATAAATGAAACTTGTGGGGACTGACTTTAAGTAGTTGGGGTGGAATTGAAATTCGTCGAGTTTTTCTATTTAAATCCCACACTTTTCTTTATTTCCCCCAAATACTTAAATCATTAAGTTCTTAAGTTTTATTATTGTGTAAAAGAGACAAAAAAGGTCATCCAACTTAATACTTAACTCTAGTACATCTATACACACACCACATACACCTCACCACTCTTCATATTAAGTTTTAGAAAAAGAACATGAAGTATCCTAAATTTTCTTTTAGTATGCCTGTTTGTTTGATGATGGTAACTTGCATATCAATTTAACTGTCAACATTTCTATATCAAAATGTCTTAGTTCATTCTCAAATAATAATAATAATAATAATAAAATAATGCTGCTACATATTTGACAACAATGTTTTTATTTCTTTAAGTAATGTGAAGTTGAGGTGAACTTGGAGTGGTGAAGGACAAAATAGTGATATGGGGTGTGGGGTGTGATGTTGATGAGTTATATATACTAGCCTCTTTGCATGCGCTTCCGCGCTTGCGAGAGGCTTTTTTTAAAAAAATTTAAATTTATTTTAGAATTAAAAAAGATAATGGGTAGTTATGTTCCATAAAAATAGGATCCATTATCTTATTTTTCTTTTATTTTTATTTTTTTAATATAAAAAAGTGTGAATTTACCATATTATCCTCATTTAATTAATAATTTCAATTCTTAATGTTTGCATTAACCAAAGGCATTTTCTGGTATTTTGAATGTTTCACCATTCTCTGCCTTTTGCTTTATATATATAGATATATATTCACTTGGTGTGTATTTAGGGGTAGTTTGGGAAGATAATGAGATTTTCTTAGAAATTGTGAAAATTTGAATTAGAACATGGGGTGAACATTGAGAAGTGTGAGATTTAAATAAAAAAACTCAATTTTTCCTCACGTTGCAATATAAGTTCAGATTGAATCATAAAATCCGTTTCAAACAAATAAAAGAAAGGAAAAATATCTTCCTTTTCAAGTAAAGCTCTAGTCTTGGTATCTGAACCTTCTACTTCAGCATAGGGCTTCCCATGGACGGGATGAATGAACAGGAGAGAGCCATTGCTTGGCTTTGGGCCATTGAAGCCCTGGCAAGCTTTAGAGAAGTTGATGTATCGCTTTTACATGGTATCCATGAATAACATTCACTTCAAATGTTTATTTTTTTATTATCAATCTTTGTGACTGAAGAAGGTTAGGGTTATTCATGGTGTTTGTTACTTTTTGCTCGCCTTTTCAGACTTGATTGAGATGGCTCCAGCATTACCTGATGATATGGGAAAGAATGCAAAGGAAAGGGTCGCTTTAAGATGTTTGGAGGGTTTGCTTGGTCCTTGTGATGTGATGAGCGGTGATGTTCCTTCTGCCCAGCATTCAAAATGCAGCTTTGATTTATCCGAAACCTGTGAAAATGTTCTTAAACGCGTTGTAGATGAGGTAAAGTCCTGCTCTTTGGCTTTAATATGCAAGTAATTTGGATGAATATCTGAAAGGAGGTGACTTTTGAAGCCATCCATATTCTTATTGTATTTATAGCTCCATTATGTATACCCTTTAGGATTCTTGGAGGTGGGAAATATGTTCAATGTAAAAGGTAAAATTTTTCTTTTGTCAGACACCAGAATCTGATCTGAGAGTGGGTGGACCAGGGCTGTTGAAATGGGATATTCGCCCCTTCATTATTCACAAAAGAGCTTCTTTGCCTAAATGTGCATTGAAACAGGTATCTACCTCTTTGGATTTTCTTTGTATTTTTTCTTGGTTCAATCAATTGCTCTTTATTGCCTAGAATTGGTTTTGTGAATTTTCTTTTTGAGCAGCTGAAAGATTCGATTATTGATGGCACCCATCCACATGCTGATTTCTTGAGAGTAAAGAGTGGTTTAACGCGAAGTTATGGTGATAGAGTTCCTGTGGGTGGTAGTAATACTAGGCTCAATGAGAACTGCTCCAGTGCTCAAAACGTGGGACTCAAAGGGAACTCCGATCCTTTGATTCATCAGAATGAGAATAAACCATCGGAAGAAGATCCAGATAATGCAAATCTATTGCCTTCCAAAGGGGATAGGATTGCCTCAGATGCTGAAAACATGGAAGATGAAAACCGTAGTAGCATAAATGATTCTTATGATTGGCATATGAAATCCAAGAAGATGAAACAAGATGGCTCTTATGTTTTATGGTCTACAGAACAGAACCAACTTCCTTTACATGGAAAAGAACTGTTGGAAGATTTGTCTGAGAGGGAAAGGTGCAACTTGGCAGGAAATCATATGGGAATGGAGGAAGGCACGGTCTTAGAGGATGGTCATGATGATACCGCCTCAAAGAGAAGTGGACAGAGTAGTAGCGATGCAATCCATAAGAGTCAGTCAAAAAATCATCTTAATGCCACTTCAATGCCTGAAGAAACATTGTGGGATGAAGCCCATCAAGATTCATGTGTTGGTCAAGCCGAAGATGATGGTGGGGTTCATCCTGAACCAAGAACATCAGGTGTTGCTCCTCCAGATGGAACCGAACTTAATTTTTCTGCTAAAGTATTCAATTGTAACAGTGAGCATGATTTTCATATTAAAGCACCGCATCCTGCATCCGCAGATGGATCCCAAGAGAAGAGCATTGCTGAAGATGGCAAGGGCTTGGCTAGGGAAAACCTGGCAGATGAAAACCGTAATAGAGTAATTCATTCTGATGATTGCTATGTAATGGCCAAAAGGATGAAATGGGATGCCTCATATGTTTTACAGTCTATAGAGCAGAACCAAATTCCTTTACATGGAAGAGAACTGTTGGAAGATTCATCTGAAAGAGATGTTCCACTTTCTGGGAGGGAAAGTTGTGACTTGGCAGAAAATCAGATAGGAATGATGGACGGAGGCAAGGTCATAGATGATGATCATGATTATCATACTGCCTCAAAGAGGTGTGGACAGAGCACTGACAATGCAGTCCATAAGAGTCAGTCAGAAAATCCTTGTAATGAAACTTCAATGACTCAAGGCACGTTTCAGGATGGAGCCCCTCAATATACATATGTTGATGAAGCCAAAGATGACGGTGGACTTCATCCTGAACTAAGAGCATCCTGTGTTGCTGTTCCAGATGAAACCCGGCATAAGGTTTCTGCTAAAGTATTCAATTGTAACAGTGAGCAGGATTTTCATATTGAAGTACCACATCCCGCATCCGCAGATGAACCCCGACAGAAGAGCATTGCTTATGAAGACAAAGATGATAAGGAACAATGTCCTGAAACAAGAATATCAGGTACTGCTCCTCTAGGTGAAACCCAGCATAAGGATTCTGCTAAAGAATCTGATTCTAACAGTGAGCATGATTCTTGCATTGAAATAGCATGTCCTGCATCTGCAGATGGGTCCCAGCAGAAGAGCATTCCGGATGAAGCGAAAGAGCTCTTGGATTGGTTACGCCATTATGAGTCAGAGACATTAACTGATAATGATGGATTTCATGATGAGAAGATTGATGTTGCCATGAAGAAGCATGCTTTCTTGAGTTCTCAATGCACATCTAGTCATCGTTCCTCAGTGACAGCTGACTGGACAGAGAGAAATCTTGGTAAGAAGAGTAATGAAAGCGGTCAGTTGTTGATTTGTAAAACCAGTGATTGCCCTGTTGTGGTGCATGAAAATTGGCTGCGTTCTTCAGCCATTCATTATGAGAAGGGTAACTTTTACTGCCCCTTCTGTATATATTCTCTTGATCTTACTGAATACCTTGAAGCTAAGAAAGAAACTTCCCTTTTAAAGAAAGACCTAGATGCGTTTATTCATACTCTGGAACATCAGCCAAAGGAATGTCTTGGAAGACCACACAACAAAGAGAATTTCTGCATGAGGAATTTTGATGAAGATCTTAATGAAAAAAGTCACCAGAATGGGCATTTGGGAGAGAGAGAAGAAAATCTAGGAAAGCAATGTGAAGAACATGCAAATGAAGTCAATGACTTTCAATTTCAGAATATTAAAGGTAATGAGAAACATGTAGCACCTTTTGCATCATGTGTTCATGTCAATTCAGAGTGTGGAGACGAAAGTGCTACTGCAGTTTGTAGAAAACTTGATGTATCAACTGGTGAAAAGGAAGAGGAAGAAAAGGTGGGCCGGGAGTGCATACCTGTAGGTGTTCCTTTGTCCAGTAAAAACACAGAAAACCTTCTTATTGACCAAGGATATGAAGTTAATATTGATTCCGAGCAAGTTGATAATCAGAAGTCTAGCACTTCCAAATATTCTATAAGACCCCGAAGGAGCAAAAACCTCTAGTAAGTTATTGCCTTTCAAAGTGTTTGCAATTTCTATTGTTACAATATCTCACTTCATGCCTTGAAATGTAAAATACTGTCTATCTGCTCAAAGAATGTCTAAAACTGTCAGTGTTTATGTTGCCCAGAGCTTTAATTGCAGTCCGGTATTCTCCCCAATCAACCCATACACTTACCTATTGGTTATAAAGCAGTGAGTTGACGATTCGATTGTAATAGTTATTAATAGGGAATAAACATTTTGTGTCTTGTAGCTCATACCCGGCAACTCGTCAGTTAAGGCGGATTAAAGTTCCATGGACAGTTGAGGAGGAAGAAATGCTCAAGGTTTGTGGTTTCCTTTCTAATGTTCCTTTATTGACTCAAGATTATGTTCTAGTTCCAGTTTACACTATATATCTCTACCTGCATTTTACACTAAATACCTGATTGTCATTATAATTGCATATGTGTTGTTTCTATTTTTTTATTTATTAGACTTTTTAGATATGTTGTAACATCTTTTATATTGCTGCAGAAGGGAGTGGAAACAATTTCAAGAACTGATGAAGGAAATATTCCGTGGAAGCAAATACTGGAATTTGGTGGTTCTGTGTTTCTGCATAGTCGAACCCCAATTGACCTTAAGGATAAGTGGAGGAACATATGCAGGCGAAGGTCGAAGTCGAAATGAAGTGGTCAGTTTACACATAAGAATATGCTCTCTTAGTTTGGTCCACCTCTAAAATTCATTTGTCACGGTACCAATTTCATATGAATAGTAAACGCTAACCATAAATAATGAACTAAACGTTTGAACCACAAAATTACTTAGCTTGTAGCAGTTTAAAGTGCAAACTTGAATTTATTTATTTAAATATTTATTTCCCTAAAATAATTTCCAATGGTGTGATGCTAAATTTCCTCTTGATATTGATATCAGGGATGCATCAGTGAACTCATTTCTAACTCAATCTTAAAAGCTTTTAATTATGACTGAAACATTAAGTGATTTCAAACATCCGTTGATCCATGTTGCCTCTTCCAGGATCTTTCCTTTCCAACACATGAATGATCTAAAAATTCCCAATCAATGGTTGTACGCTTTTTGAAATTAACCCTGAAAACTATGCCATCCTATTTTGTCTCAGATATTATCCATTGGGATAATTTCAGACCACCTTGTTTTTGTTCTAACCCCTGTTTTGCTCTATATCCCTGACATAGTCATGGTCTCTACTGAAAATGTGATTACTTGATGGCATGTCTGCCATCTTTGCCCAGCCGTTGAAATCCCCCATCCCCTTGGCGATGTACTATAATATTTATCAGCACAACACATGTCCAGATTCTGAAAAATGATGATGAATGTGCCCATATTGTTTCTATATTTGTCCATTCAAACTCTTTTGCATTTCCTCAAAAATCTCAATTGATTGTTCACAATGGCACTATTTCCTTTTTTCATCCCATCTCTCTCTCTCTCTCTCTCTCTCTCTCTCTCTCTCTCTCTCTCAAATGCCATCTATTTTAAAGGTGATGAATTTGATAAGTGAAGAGAAAAATAGTAGTTGTGGTGGATGACATGATTGACACAGCTGGTTAGTTTGTAAATGCTCTAATCCGTTTCATTAAGTAGAACATAAATAGTACCTTTAACAAATGATATCAGAAAATGTAACATTATTGCCCTCCCCCCTCACAAAAAAGGAAAAAAGAAGAAGATGAGATATCAATGTTGACCGTGCTCGTGATGCTAACATGTATTGAACATTTGCACAAATAATATTGACTGCAACCATGTTTTAGAAAACTGAAATAATATTTTGTGTTCTTTTCATCTTCAAACATGAATTAGGCTTTTGAACGCGAAAAAAGAAAAACATTGAATTGCCTTCAATAGTTGTGTTAAACTTTTGCATATATGATGTGGCGTTGGATTGACTTCTTGAGTTCATGTTTAGTGAAGGAACAATTTTGACATTCATGGAACTTAGTGAAGGAACTCTTATCAAGATTATGATCTCAAACTTGGTCCATGGCCAGAAACCTAAATAGTGGGCAAATTCTGAAAACTGGCCGCTTTTTGCACCCAGTGAAGACTTTTAACCATTTTTTTAGAATTTAGATATCCCTCCTCCCCCATTGAGTAGTGCTCGAAATCCTTGAACCGTGGCTAGTTTTCAAAATTTGCCAAAACCAGTGCCTATTATGTTTTGCCACCTAGGTCATTCAAGTCTGGCTCAGTGAATCAGTATCCAGGATCTTAGTGAAGTTACTGGTTGCTAAAAGTCTAGCTTGGTTTGAATGAGCTGGAACATGGTCTTTGGACCATTTTGACCAGGGAACTTGAAGTCAGTCTGTAGCAAGATTATCTTGCGGCCTTACTTCACATTTTCACAAAATTGAGAATCCTCGTAAAGATTTTTCCATTGGTTTATTCACAGGAACATCTGATGGGTTATTTTCCTTCTTTTTGCAGATTTTAATTACTTTTTCTGATTTACTTGTGAGCTCAAATTGATAATTGTCTCCACAGTTTTGTGGCAGTGAAAGACGAAGGCGAGGCACATGTTTTGAGATCAGGCACTGTTTTTGGTACTTAATGTTTACTCCAAGTTGGGTGGGGAACTATGGAGATGGTTTTTGTTATACCAAGGGGAATATGGCCAGAGTAGTAAGTTTGAGTTGGTCATTTCTGCTGTGCTGATATGTTATTTTGGGCTTTTTGACACTTGCAGTCCTCATCGTGTCTCAGTGGTTTATTACCAATCTGTTAATAGAACTGCATGTAAATATTTATCAACAATTAACAAGTCACAAGAGTGTCTTGTTGCCATAATCATTATGTATATATATATATATATTTAAAAAAAGCTTAAGAGTCCATTTCGCAACATTTATATTCTGTTTTTTTTTCTTTCTTTTAAGTGTTAATTTCAGTTTAGTTCCTGTAACTTTTACCCTGTAAAGCATGTTAAGACCCATGTTTTCAATTTTTATATTTAAGTATCCGCACCTTTTGAAATTATCACAATGTAGTTATGCTATTAAGCTGTTCATCAGAAAATCCATTAAATGATGATATGACACATGCATAGCTCTTTCTTTTTCCTCAAGTACAATACAATATTGATAAAAAATTTCAAATTTAATTTAAAAGTAAGCTTTAAGTTATTAGCAGAACAAAACATATAAAAGCTAAAAGAAACGCCCCTCTTAGGGGTGTAAATTGGATTGGAAAATCCGATTCCAATTGATTTATTGATTTCCGGTTCGAATATTTCCAAAAAAATTTGATTTTGATAAATCCAATATTCGAAAATGTCGAATCTGATATTTCCAATAAATGTTGAAAATTCCGAAATTTCGAAGTTCTCCGAACCCATTCCGATTCGATTTTTCCAAATTTTTTTCTGAAAAATTCCAAGTTTGTAATTATATATTGCATTATTTTTAGTGTATAGGTCTTATATATATTTTATTTTTTATTTGTTATATTTTAGTATCCCACTTACAAATATTCATATATACTAACATAGGCTCGCCCCCAAAAAAAAAAAAAAAAACTAAGCATAGTAGTATATAACTTTTAAGACTATTTTTGGCAAATGTGCTTATTTGAATATAACAAAAATGCATATGTGTGCTTGTTATATGCAAACGTACTACATATGCGGTAAATATAGAGTATCATACTATTTCATTTTGTATTCTATGTCAGTATGTATTTTTTAAAATTTTAAACTATCTTCATTTAAAGTTTAAACTTTCAATTATAAAATTATTTTATACATGAAACACCACATATAAGATAAGTATATTAATTGGACCTTGCCAAAATAGTTTTCCAATTGTCTAGAGCAAAACTAACATATTGAATGCAAGTTTAACATATAACATGTAAGCACAAACTACTTTGATTAAGAATGAAAAAATAGTATAGATTGTTGTGTATATATTTGAAAGGAAATTAAGGATCCAACACACACACAATGAGTTTTGAACCCACTCCACTTCCATTCATCTCCAACACATTATTCATCATGCTACACACAACCTTGTGATTATAAGCTACACAATTTGATATTTATAATGTTTCTACAAGCTATTTATAAAAAACAATAGAATTTCACATGTCTTTTTCTCTTTCTAATTAAATTAAATTAAAAATTATACACTTAATTAAATTAAAAATTATTATATATAGTAATTAAATTAAATATTAAAAATTTATTTATATATTTTTTTTCTAATCACAAAGATGTGGTGCTTGAAACCGAAAACAGGGAACGGGAAACGAGGAGCAGGAAACAAGGAGCTGGAATTACAGAGCAGTCTTGCAGATTACTTTAAAAAATATATATTATTATTATTGAGCGGCCTCGCAAGTTACTTCTATAAAAGGATACAGCGGGAGAAAAAAATCAAACTCAAACTCAGAAAACCTATCTCCTCAAACTTAGAAAAATCTAAACCCATCTCCTCAAACTCAGATAAAAAAAGGCCTTTTCATTTCCATTTTCTCTCAATATAAACCTAGCTCTGCCAACATAGGCATGGGGGTAAAGGGCTGCACCAGTGTGGATGCCCTACTTTGCTTTCTCATGAGGACCAGTTACCATAAACGACTCTTTACTCCTTGAGAACGATGTTGCTGTTGGAGTTGCGAGGAGTTTGATGACTCCCAGGGATGTGCGTATGCTGGGAATGAAGGATGATAAGCGGATGGTGAGTGATGCCATGGCATTGAGCATGCAAAGTGTGACATCTGTCGCAAGTGTAGGACATTGCCTCATTGTGAAATCCCATGAGGTAGAGGTGCTAAAAGCCCAGTTGGTTGTAGAGCGGAATTTGGTTGAAGATTATCAGCGTGTGATAAGGAGTTTGAAGAAGGAAAAGGCAAATATAGCGGAGGCGAATCAACATCAGCTTGAAATATTGCAGGAAGAGAATCAAAATCTATCAAAGATGGTAGATTTTTACTCTCAAGACATGCAAAAGCAGCTGGAGGCCCTCGATTGACCGGGTAAACACAAGCATCGAGATCACAACACAAGTTATGCTCAAGCTAAGGGCATGATCTTTGGGTGCTCAAGTGATGAGCCTCAAAAAGCTGTGCGTGACCAAGAGAAGAGATCCAAAGAGCCAAACTAAAGGCTTCTATTGTGGAATCAAGAAGCGCGCCCTGATGTTATTTTTTTAATTTAATGTAATCTCATGTTTCATCTTTAAAAAATAAATAAATAAATAACTTGTTTATTAACCTGATGTAGTCTCATGTTTCTTGTTTTTAATGTTTCCCCTTTTTAAATTGGAAATTAGGAATTAGTAAATAGGTTATTAACCAGGTAACCTATTTAAGATGACCCGAACCCAACACAACACGTTTATTAAATGGGTCGGGTTTGGGTTGAGTATTCTTAACACGTTTATTATCCCGACACTACCCAACCCATTGCCACGCCTAATAATATGTAGCTATTTTATGATTATAGTACAATCACACAAAACATAGTGACATCCAACACCATAAAACAAAACAAAAAAAGAACAACGAAAAAAAGGGTAAAGAAAAGAGACAAGGATGGTAGCCACTTATGGAGCTTCTTGTTATCAACATCATCACATACAGTAACATCGTCAAAAACTTCACACCTGTCTGTGGCTTGAGAGAGAGAGAGAGAGAGAGAGAGAGAGAGAGAGAGACGATCAGCATGGGATAAAGGTGAGGAGAGTCCCGGGTATCAGGTTGTGAATGGCAGGAAAACATGTGAAATAGAGCTCGTGACAATCTAAAATGTTGTGAGGTGGGTATGGTATGCTTGGTCTTCTTGGAGCACCTCTCCCTCTGTATTTAAACCATTAGAACAAAGAATCCTAGGGAGAGTGTCAGTCTTCATTCAAAGAATTCACTTCCTTCCATCACTTTATAGGTCAAGGCATTTTAGCTTAGCCAGAATTCCAGTCACCACCACAGCATTAAAAGCACCCAACTTTCTCTTTTAGACAACATTAAAACTATCTTGTCATCCTTCTTTTTTCTCAAGGTAAACAGCTGCTAGGACAATAATCCACTTCCAATTTTTTTTTTTCTCAGCTGCTAGGGCAGCATGTGGAAGAGCATAGTATTTACATGGTTCTTGTTTATTATTATTTTTAGACGAAATTGAAATTTTGTGTAAAATCTAGTTACCAAAAGTGTATTTAATTCAGCCACTTAATGGAAACTAACTGCACATCTATAAATTGGAAGCTTTGGTTAATATAGTGATCAATTTGGCTAATTTTTTTTTTTTTTTCTCAGCACCTAAATTGAAATTTCATGTAAAATTCAGTTTAAAAAAAATACGAACGAAGTCTAAACTACAATTTCTCACACACACAACCAAGTTGCCATGAGGTTTCGAATCTGAAACCACTGTTCGCAAGTCAATGCCCTTTTCCACTGAGCTAGACCCCCATTGGCAAGATTTTAACCCCTTTAATTTTTATCGAAAACATTATATTCGTTTCTCCATTTGGTCATAGTTAGAAAACTACATAATTTCTACTAGGTTAATCCTTTTATTTATTTATTTTAATGATGGCCTAACAAATGCACGATTCGGATAATGGGACCACAAAAAATGTCTCTTGCTAAATGCTGGCATTACCAATGTTCTCTTGCTAGATACTTGTACATTTATACAAAGGAAAAGGTGGATAAAAAAAATCCAATGAGCCAATCAATATTAACATTTCAGCCATCTTCCTTTCATACATGCATACATATATACCCCCATCACACATGCCATGAGGCCATTTATATTTGGAATTGTCTTGCAAAGGTCAAAACAAAGAGGGTGAGAAAAAGAAAAAGAAAAAATAGATTCACACTCACCAATCGCTATAAGGTATATAGAGTACAGAGCAACAACGGTCACATGCATGAGCTTGAAAACTTTGCCAAACGTGACAACATTTAAACCAAACTGCACTCTCATTCACTACATATCCCGCGCCTTTCCACCAATCTAATACACACTCCCAAGTTTCAACTCCGCTCTCACTCTCTCACTCTCACTCTCAACTGAGCTTTTCTAACCCTCCAAGGAAAAAGGCCATGGAAAACTGCAGAAAATCTCCATTGAAGCCATGGAAGAAAGGCCCAACAAGAGGCAAAGGTGGCCCTCAGAACGCGTCATGTGAATACCGCGGCGTTCGGCAAAGAACTTGGGGCAAATGGGTTGCCGAAATCAGAGAACCAAAGAAGAGAACCAGGCTCTGGTTGGGCTCTTTTGCCACGGCAGAAGAAGCTGCCATGGCTTATGATGATGCTGCCAGGAGACTCTATGGTCCAGATGCTTTTCTCAATCTTCCTCACCTCCAAGCCAGCTTCAATCCTGCACTCAAATCTCAAAAGTTCAAATGGTTCCCTTCCCAAAATTTCATTTCCATGTTTCCTTCTTGTGGTTTGCTCAATATTAATGCCCAACCAAGTGTTCATGTCATTCATCAGAGGCTCCAAGAACTAAAGCAAAATGGGGTTCTTGGTCAAACTACTCCTTCCTCCAGTTCTTCTTCCAGTGATTCTAAACCTGAGGTTCACATCATAAGCAACAAAACGCAGATAGGAAGTGTTGCAGAGAAGGAGAAAGATGTAGAAATTTCATCAGAAAAAATGATTGAAGACAACTGGGAGAAGCCGCAGATTGATCTCAATGAGTTTCTTCAGCAACTGGGAGTACTGAAAAGAGAGAGACAATCAGAGGCAATTGGCACCGCAGGAAATTTTGGAGTTCCAGAATCTTCAGTTACAGAACTTGACGATGAATTTGGACCATTTGCTGATAAGAATTTCAATTGGGATGCATTGACTGAGATGCATGGGATTTCAGACCAAGGAGCAGATGCTAGTAGCTTTCAAGTTTATGATGTGAATGAAGAGCTGCCCTTCCCCACTTCTATTTGGGACTTCTAAGAGAAGCTTGTTTAACTAGACATGGAAGAGCAGGACTTGCTTTTACCAGAGAAGGAATTTGTTAGAAATCAGCACTTAGTAGTCGTTTAAAAATAGGCTATAGTGGGTAATAGCACGTTATGTTGTTATATTGTCAATCTGGCACCACCACATATTCAAACTAGAGTTCACCTCACGGTCCAGATTGACCGTATTAAGGCATAATGTACCAGACTATCTAGTAGGAATATGTCCCAAATGCTACTGTTGCTTCACATTTCTGATCACAAATGAGCTGGTTGAAATCAGTTTTACTCTACCATGTGAATGGGAGGTGTGATTCCCTTTAGTATGAAAGTATTGTTTTGCTTGTTCATGTTTGATTGGTTCTGACTTGAATTAAGGAATTTTGAGGGAAACATCTTACAGGTCCACATGGTCAGTTGTATTCTAGATGCGGGCCCTCAATATAAAACATAACAAAAGATAATTAGAGAAGAAGAAAAAAGTACAATAAACAAATTTCCAATAGGCAAATCTTCAACAACAATAAAATTGTTTTCAAATTTTCTATAGGTATAAATTGTCCTGTGTCACAAAAGCAGAGCCATGCTATTGTATCACCACAATGCAGCCAATTTGCATATGATTGCAGGGCAGAGCAACAAATTATGCCCAGGTATTTTTGCTCATTCATTGCCATACTCTGAGGCACTTAGATACTCACCATGCTCCTCAAAATACTCTATTAATCGCTTCAAGAATGCATTACTACTCACCGTCTCAGTGTCACAGACAAGACAGCATTGCCTTCTTGCCCGTGTTACAGCCACGTTCATTCGCCTGTTGTCACTCAGAAACCCCACCTGAATATTTCAAAGTTCTGAAATTAAATTCCTTATATTCTAGAATATGGTGCTCACTAAGATGCGTACTATCTAAATCTGAAAATATGCATTAGTAATAGTACCAGAGTACAAGTGTACCTCTTTTTTTGAGTTAGACCGAACCATTGAAATAATGATGGCTTCCTTTTCCCGGCCCTGGAAACCATCAACTGTTGAGATTTCCAAATCCTTTAGCTTGTCTTCATTGCTTCTCAACATTCTCAGTAAGACAACCTGCAATACAGATCAGATATAAGTAAAATAAAAAAATGACATCTATGCTACTAAAGTAGCTGCATGGAAGTGAACACTTGGATTTTCATTTATCTAGAAGCTATTGTAATCCTTCACTGTATATAGAGAAATGAAGCTCATAACAAGAAGCTAATGCTTACAGCAAGGAAAAGGGCAATGTTAATACCTGTGCAGCATAAGGGGTGATAATTCCAATATCAGAAGCCTGAACACCGCTTTGAACAAGTCTCTTAGCATGGGCAATAGCCACATCAGCTTCACCTTCATTCAAAGTGCTTTCTTCTTCATCCTTCTTTTCTTCCATGTCACACCTGACAGATCAGCATGAACAAGCGGCAACAGTTATACATGAAGGCATTTCTTTTATTACAAATTAGGAATCCCTTTTGAGAAGATGATGCGGCATATGATCCACTTGTTTTTGTTTCTCACAACATTCAAAATGACTCTTTTTCATGGGACCTCATATGGATGGAAATTTTGGAAACTACAAAATAAAATGTCACAACTAACAACACCATGAGGGATTGGCATGAAATTTAAATAATTGATTGTGTTTGTGCCCTATGGTGTTTGTGTCAAGCATTTTAACATGAAATTGACATGAAATAACCAAATAAATGATAAAATAATTCTCTCAATGTAAAGTAAACATATTACTCGTTGTGTGTGTCATAGGTTATAGGATATCTTGTCATGTCATGTTTGTTTGTGCAGTATCATTTTAATTTTTTTTTAACCCACCAAAGCAAAAATTGACATGCCTGGGTGTTACTTGACAGTTTTCTAAAATCAGCTGTTTGGTATTCCGCATCATTAAGATTTCACTGAAGTGGACAATGGTATCCAAATCCAAATCTCAGAGGATATTACGGTAATTTACTTTATATGGTTCCAAACCTCCTTCAAGAGCGATCCACAGTATTCTGAAAAGACAAAAACAGAACTTTGAGTATATGGCAACAACAATACACCGCATACCCAGCTGTATCTATTAGAAGAAGGGTTGGTTCTGTTGAAGAGGTCCTCTTTACATCCTCAAGATCCAAAAGCATATGTCCAGCAACACTTGAATGGGCTTTAATCTGTAATGATATTAAACCCTATAATCATATCACACAATCAAAGCGAATCATTTTTTTTTTCTTTAAAAAATGATATAAGTTCTAACACTCAGTTATTGGAAGTTCTAACACATGCTCTCAGCACCTTACTGTTGTACAGTTCCTTTGATGACCAATCCATGATGCGTTCATGCATGCGGTACTGGACGGTGAGCATAGACATGACTTCATTTCCATATATGTCTGCAAGACGTTCAAAGAGGGTCCTTCCTAAACCTTTCCTCTCAGCTTCAGCACTCTGGATGGTTGGAGGAAGCTGAAGATGGTCGCCTGCAAGTATACATCTTGAACCCTAAAACAATGAAATGTTATGTGTTTGATGACCACTCACACAAACCAACATGCATTACTATGTGTATGCATACGACATGAACAGGTACTTTATGGAAATGCATATGCAAGTTTTGGTGTTCATGCTCATGTATATGCCTTTGTATTGACCGTTACCTTTAGCAGAGCCATCCAGCATGCTATTTCAAGTGCCTGAGCAGCTTCATCAATAATCACCAAATCAAATGAAGTATTGTCCAGCTTGCGAGAAGACGCCCCAGTCAAAGTTGTCAACACCACATCTGCATTTTTTATTACATCTGTCACAGCTAGCTGCTGCCTTTTACGCTCTTCCTTTGATAGAGTCCTAAGCTCCTTCTGGATTTCCCTCCTTGTGTTCTTATCTTTGGTTCTTAACAGCTTCCCATTTAATGCCTGGAAAAATGCAATGTGCAAGCTCCTAAGGTTAAGCCATGCAATGGTCAGTGAGACTTCAGTCTTCAGCACATTAACCTCTATAATTAAGTCCTATTAAATAAATCCAAGTGTTGAGAGAGGGTGGGGAAATGATTAGGATTATGATAGGTCAAGGGTTCAATCCCTTCCAATGTAACCAAAAGAAAATTCCTACTAAATAAATAAATGCTAACATGTTAGTGTGGTAAAGCATCCTTGTCAACAAAAATTCAATTGTAACTTTTATTTGAAACTCATACATGCATAGATTTTACAAGTTCAGGCTTCAATTTTACTCTACATAACTACCTTCATTTCCTTCCGAATGTCATTTGCCAAAGCACTATTATCCCCTCGCAAGACCTGACAGCATAGAACAATGTATGGTAAGAAAAATAGTTAAACAAAAACAGGCAAGTTATAATATGATAGAGGGAGATTCGAAAGGGAATGTCCTCATTTTGAGAAAAGAAAGGACTACTTTGATGGCTTCCACCACTCAATGTGATCCAATAATCTGAACAGCTCAGTTTTGGAGTCCCCAAGGTGTATCCATGTAAAAAATCAACCAAATTGAAAATCACTTAGCTATTTGCTTATTATCATTACAAATGTTAAATCGTCGTCGAAACACTAAGTTTGTCTATTTATTTGATGACAATTAGATGACTAATGGTTTCTTATTTAGTTTATTTTTACAAGGATGGTCCTTTATTAGTACTTCAAAAAGAACAGTTTGGATAATTTGACCACATTTCTGGGTGATCACCCATGTGATCACTTTTTTATCAAAAAGAAGAATCCTATTTAGAAGTTTTTCCCAATATGACATACATCATAATATATAAAAGGCAATGCATCTACTTTGAAGCTAAAATTCCAGAGAATGACAAAAGTGCACATCCATGCTAACACCATCAGCAATAATAGAAGACACAAAAGAATGGGATCTGAAATAAGAATGACAGTTGAGGTGTATTTACTAATCCAATTAGACACACAAAGATAACTAAATCCCTGATAGCTTGTCAGGCATCAGTTCAAGCACACATATATATTCTTTAGAAGGATTATATACATATCTGTACGTGTGTCTACATATATGTCTGTTCATACACATGTATACATAATACATATTACATATTCATAGAGGACGCAAAGGCAGACTGTCAATCTTCATATACATAGGAGAAAGAAAACCAATGTTGCAGAATGCAGAGATATAGACCAAAAATCATGCTAATCCGATGAAATAATAATTTTTAAATAAGAAGTAAAATCTGCTATCAGAAAAACAAGAATTTAATTCTTTCTCTTCTTACAAAGTTGAAGAATTCGCATACCTGTGCATCCAGTGCACTGTCCAGTACTTGAGGTAGTAAACGTGCAGGATGCCCCAACCTCACTAACTTTACTCTAATAAACGAGACAGTAATAAGTAATGAGTGGTGTTCCTTAACAACAGCATGGCAACAGAAATAATGAAAAAAAGGAGTAAACAAATAAAAGAAGAAATGAGGGACCAGCGAAAGGATTACAAAAAACTTATATTTAGGATCTCAATATTCCTTTGCTAGAGTTAACATTAAAATTTCAATTAAAAGATGAAGTTCTCAAAAACAAAAGCAGTGCAACACCTGTGGCGTGCAAGTCGCTCAACAATGTTGTCAACAGCAATATTTGAAGCAGCACATGCAAGAATCTTTGATCCACGTTTAACTTCTTGCATGATAATTTCCACCACAGTCGTAGTTTTGCCTGTTCCAGGAGGCCCGTGCAGCAAAAATACATTTTTTGATGATAGGGCCTTTGAAATGGCATCTTTCTATAGAGCCAAAGAAAAAAAGGGAAAAGAGAAGGAACAAAAAATAAATAAAATAAGAAAACATATGCAGTAGGTACTTTAGTTACTAAGAAATGAAACATGGATTAAACTTGGAAATACTATATGCATAAAAAGTGAACTTGGACTCGGATTTTTCACCAAAATAATGGGCGCACAGAAACAGAAAACAAAAACAATAGGCATGGTACTATATCAATCAACTAATATTCAGAAGTAACCTCAAGGATGACACAACTTATCAGTTAAAATTTGCTTAGTCTCACCGACCATATCTAAGGTGCAATTATTTAAACAAATAACATCAGAGCTTTATCCTTAAGAATTTATGTATTTGAAAACATTAATTGATAATATTACAAGTGAATCTGATATAAAAAAGAGGAGGCTGTGGTCCTCAAGACCTCAGATGAAGCAGATTATATGGGATAATAATGAATTTTTTCTTGTTGATTAATTATCTACATTTCAATTTGTTTGGCTTTTTCTTTAGTTTCACTAATAAAATGATTAATTTCAGAGAATCTGCAGGTGATGATTGTTCTTATTCAAAGGTGGCATTATGTCCACACACATACTTAGAGATCGGCAAATACATGCATGTAAATATTGTGTTTGTGTCTGTTGAATGTGCGCTTGTGTGTTTTCATTCTTTCAAGCCACTGAATTAGAGAAATTTCATCAATATAATGTGTCTATGTTAACTCAAGATTACACATGGCGAGTGACACCATTCACAACTCAGAAGAGAATTAAAGGGGAAAACAGTTAGGCTTAAGGACCTGAGAGTGATCAAGGTTTTTGTTAAATGGGGTGAATGTGACAGCCTTCTTGGACACTGTTGGTGTCCTCTCTCCAAATAAGACAGGAATTAAATCAGATGCAGGACCCTTCTGCACACCTTTGCTCATTTGTATCAAGGCATCCTTCATCCTACGATACGTAACCTGAAAAAATGCAGTTAATATTTGCAGCAATTTTTCCAATGAATATTAATCTAGTAGGGCATAGGAAATAGATGATTGAGTAATCCCTGCATACATGATCAACTATTAACTACTTCTTAACCAGACTAACTGTAACCTTAAAAAATATGAAGAAAAAATGACATTCAAAGATTTGAGTTTGAATTTCATACCTCATTTGCCAGTTTCTCTAGGCGTAGAGGACTATTTAGACCATCTTCAGGAACATCATCAAAAGCAACAGTAATTGATGAGTCCTGTTCAAGAAACACCAGCAAACCACCAGCACAAGTAAGCTCAAGAATATGATCCTCAACAATTAAAATTATCATGACAAAAAATGCAAGCCTCCCAACATAGAATTACCTTTAACCGGTAAACTACACCTTGTCCAAGAGCAGGGGACCCCAAGTCAGCCTTATTTGGTTTTAGAACAACCACATCATGGGAGCTAAACTGAAAATTAAAAGAAGAGAAGAAAAAATATTAGGACAAACTTAAGATAGTATGGTATAGTTTGGAGCTGGGACCCCTTCAAATGCTTGTTAAAAGTTAAAACAACCATATTAACCTTGAAGTGATTCAAACTGTAGTCCACAGTAAGAAGAACAAACATTGCAAAAATTCAAAATGAGCAAGTAGCCAGCGGGAATTATGGATTCTTTACCTTATGAGGAGGAAGAACGTCTGCTTTGGTAGATTGAAACTCAAGAAGAGTCTTCCCCATAAGTCCTGTCTATTCTCAAAACCAAAGGCAGAATAAGTTATAAGTACATTACTATTATCCTATGCTCCACCCAAGAACAAATTGTTTGTTTTGACAAAATACATTCATTTGTGAAAACGTTATTCATTGGAACATTTCCATCATTTTATAATTATGTTTTAATGAATGCTTCAACTTACATAGTCACTACTGGAGAAGTTTTCATATCTTCTCTTAAAGAAAACATTTCTCTTAGAAAAGTAAAGCCCTGTTTGTTTCGACAGAAGAAAGTTGCAGAAACTTTCTGACAGTTAAAGAAAAATCTTTTCCAACCCTCATGTTGTGTTGAAGCCAAAAGCAAAAGACAATCAAGAAAAACATGCTCTAGAAATTATTTTCCTACAAACTTTTTCTATCGAAGCAAACTGAGGGTAAGCTTTTCTTCCTCTCTCTTTTCGGGTTGTGTCAAATTGTCCTAGAAGTGGAATGGGGATTGAAAGCAGTAACTGGGAAGCCATAGGAAAGTGGAAATCATATGAAATACGAGTACCTGAGCATCAACACACTTCAAATTGAGAATAGTAGAGCCCTTCTTTTGCGCAGTATCTAAGTTTCTGGACGACCCAGTAGTGATGGAGGCAGATATCTCAGCTTCCTGATTGCCAAAATACGATAGTTCTATAAAACTTCATTTCTCTCCGGCATTTTTACAGTCAAATTGAGTGCAAAGATACAAAGCAGGAAAAGAGCATTATAGGGAGAGAGAAAACCTTTTCCAAGTCAATAAGAGGGGCCGTGATAGAGATGAACTGTTGGAGGGTGATACTCTTCCCTCCCTCCATTGCTACTCTTGCTCTTGTTCTTGTTCACTGCTATTGCTGCTGTTTTTGCTGCTGGTCTGCTTCTGTGATTTGATAATTAGGAAGGCTGAGACAGGGATATTGACGTTGTTGGTGGTGGTGAGTGCCTCTGACGCTGCGTTTTGGTACAAGTTTTATTTTTTCCTTTTTCTGTTTTCCAAATTTGATCACTTTATCAAATTTTTTTTTTCCCTGTAATGCAATGGAGTTGTGGCTGTTAGCTGATTTTATTGACGAAATTCCTATTAAATAAATTTGTTGACAAAAATATAACTTCCTTCTTGTTCTCACAATATAAAAATATACACACCAAATGTGTGTTAAATGTTCGGTTTCTTATTTGTCTAACTTTTTGCAAAAGTACCTTTGAAGGAATAACTAAAAACTAAACGTTTTGGATCATTGAAATACAATGTAAGACGGGCTCTACAAAGGTGCTCCTTAAATAAGATATTTGAGTAATTCATCAATTAAAGCTCTCTGGTTGACAAAGAGTTTGTAAAATCACCATCTTTCATTTTTGTTACAACAAGTAAGAAATAATCTTAGTCTCTCACATTCTTTCAGTTATAGTAAAATACGGAATGAGAAAAATATGAATAAAATACGTACGTGTTTTATTCGGCAATATTTTGGCAAATTACAACTGATAAGTTTAGCCACTATATAATATTTTAATATGATTTTTTCCATTTTTTAAATATATATTATTTTTATTAAATAATATGAGAAATTATGTGTATAATACCTAAATTTTGTGTGTATAATTGAAAATTTTGTAAAAAAATAAGTGTATTAAACATGAAAAATATGTATACAATATGAGTATTAAACATGAAAATGCTAAATTCTTTATACAAGTAATAGCTCCGAAAAAGTAAAAACTCAAATGGGACAATAAAGACTTGGATAATGGCCTAATAGTAAATGGATGATGCTCAAAATTACCCTTATCGATAAACGAAAATTGGGGATATTTTTATTTTTATTTTTATAAAAAAAAGAGGACCTGCCTGGCTCCTAGCGCCCATTTCTCCACATGTCAAAAATAGTATACCTGCTCGGCTATACTATTTTTTATATAATAAAAAACAATAGTATAGCCGCGCGGCTATACGCATTAAAAACAAAACACCGAGTTTAGCCGTGCGGCTGTACAATTTTTTTTTTTTTAAAAAAAAACAAGAGGACCCGCCTAGCGCCCCCTTGGCGACGTGTAAAACCAGTATAGCCGCGCGGCTATACTATTTTTTATAATAAAAACTATAGAATAGCCACGCTGCTATTTGTATTATTAAAAAAAACCCGAATAGAGGAGCCCGGCAATACTATTTATTTATAAATATAAATGTAAATATATAAAAAAAAGACCCGTCTGGCACCTGTTTGGGCCCAAATTCGGCGCGCCAAAACCAAAAGCGAAAAGCCCACATCACTTCCAAAGCCGCTTGAGCGATTTCAGTCCACCAGCATGTCCAGTCCATTAAGCAAAACAAACAGGCCAATACCACGTGGCCCAAAGAGCGTTAAGAAACCTGGGCTGCAATGGAACAGTTTCAAGCCCAAAGAAGGAATGATTTTTACGGTTGCGATTAAAAAGAAACATGCCCACGTGACCCTGACTTAGGAAAGTCAATGAATTCGGCTCGAGATAGAATCTGAACAGGAGCAGGTATAAAAAAGAGAAATTTCTGAATTAGCTTCGCTGCCAGGGGATCAAAAACCGCTTAGTTTATCTAAAAATAATCTGATATTTTGGGGAAACACAATTTTCAAAGATAAACAGACTCTGCTAAATAAAGCGGGAAACAGGGAGCTGTTCAAAAGCTGAGAATTAACTATCTCAAAGCGATCAGACTCATGCAGATTGAAATGAAAGAACAAGCATGGCGCACCATCAAAATGCAGAAGCAGTCACCTCAAGAACTGATCGTTGAGTGCTTATTCACCAGGAAAAGGATGGAACCCCTGTTTTGTTTCAATTAAAAACTAGAAAAGATCTTTTTGATTACTTGCCGCCCACTCTCAGAAAAACATTTCCTATATATACAAGAGAGGGTGAACAGAGCAGGGGACAATCAATCAAACAACCAAAAACTCAGTCAAAAGACAAAAACACTCAAAGGATCACTTGATCATAAAAATCTCAAGCAAGTTACAACAGACTCAGAGTCTGAAGTACTTCAAATGCAAGAGCTTCTCAGACAAGCTTGCAGAATCATCCTATTTTCCCCCAGCAAAGGCAGTTAGACCCTTGCTCCTGAATTGAATCCCAGTTCATAACTCAACAATAACGAGATTTCTCTCGTTACAAATTTGGTTCAGCAAAAGCCAAGTTTAGCAGAGTTCGAGTTCTCTCAAATATGAAAACCTCAACAAATTTATGAAGAGCCCTGACTTAGCCGCACAGGTACTGTAGTACATCCCCAGCTCAAGTCCAGCCACTTCTGCCCCTTTCAGACTGGAGAAGTCCCAGTTCTGCCCATCCAGAAGCCATCAGGGCTTGAAGTAGATTAAAGCTCTGCCAAACTCAAGCTTTGGCATCGATTTGCAGCCGAAGCCTAACAGTGGAAGCTGTCCAGAGTCCAGCCCAGCACAGACGCACCCAATCCAGCCCAGAACAGAGGCAACTAACCAGGCAGAAATGGAAGCACAGCCCTCCTCTCGTTTTCATGTAGTCAGTTTTCCCTTTTTGAGTCTTGTAAAGGGGAGTTCTGCCTAAAATCAGTTCAATTTGTTATTAGTTGTTCTGGCCAGAACTGCCGGTTTTTATACTGAGATAAATTGTAAAAGTCCTTACCAGTCTAAGGCATAGAAAAGAACTTACTTGGGAGATATTCCTCACCCAAATTCACAATCGTTTGGTCAAAATCAGTAACTTGGGGCGCAAGTTATTTTTACCATAAGTCTGTTAGGGTTGAAAAATTGCTAGCAGTGGCACGCTCAACACATAAAGAAAGTTAATTTACTGACCAAAACATGGTCTTTGAATTAATGGGGAACTTTGCCCTGTCATCTCAGGAAGTAAACCAAAACGGGTGAACAGTCCCACTCCGCCATGTGTCGAAAATAATATAGTCGTGCATCGTTACTAGTTTTTATTTATAATAATAAACATAGTATTGTCGCGTGGTTAAACTCTTTAAGTATATTCAGTAGGAGTATAAATGCCCGGCTATACTATTTATTAAAAAAATGAAATAAAAGAAAATGACCCTTCTAGTTGCATTAGTTTATACTTTATAAATATTAATTTGCTAGTTTTGACATCTCCAAAGCAGATACTGAAGAGAGAGAAATTTCACAGTAAATCAATTTGAGAGTTCAATTTTTTCTTCTTCTTTTTGTGTGGGAATATTTGCCTTTGGTCTACTTCGTTCTCTTGAGTGCTACTAAATTATGTTACTGCACACATTATTTGTTGTAGAGAATTGCATGCTGAGTTGGAATATTCTTGGTAATTACTTCACATTTCAAACACTTTACATGAAGAATACTACCACCTCGCTTACTACTATACCTATAAATCTTTGTTTGAAATTGTTGTTCTGATTGGCAAAGAGTTTGCAAAATCAACATCTTTCATTTTTGTTACAACAAGTAAGAAATAATCTTAGCCTCTCACATTCTTTCAGTTAGTAAAGTACGGAATGGGAAAATATGAATAAAATAAGTACGTATTTTATTCAGCAATATTTTGGCAAATTACAACTGATAACTTCAGCCATTATATAATATTTTAATATAATTTTTTCAATTTTTTAAATATATATATTACTTTTTTAATAATATGCTAAATTCTTTATATGGTTAATAGCTATGGAAATGTAAAAACTCAAAAAGGGACAACAGAGACTCGGATAATGGCCTAATAGTAATGGATAATGCTCTAAACTACCGTTATCGATAAACAAAAAATTGGGGAAAATTAATTTATTATTATTATTATTATTTTTAAAAGACCCTCATGGTGCTTAGTGCCCATTTCGTCACGTGTCAAAAATAATATAGCCGGGCAGCTATACACTTTTTATAAAAACTTGGATTTTTTATAATAACAATAGTATAGTTGCACAGCTATACTACGTATTTTATTATAAAAAATCGTATAGCCACACTGCTATACTGTTTTTGACACGTGGTGAAGCGGCACTAGGCGGTAAGCGGGTGGTCCTTTTTTTAATTATAAATAGTATAGCCGCGCGGTTATACTCAGGGTTTTTTAAGAGTATAGCCGCATGGCTATACCACGCAACAGCACGATATATTCTGATTCGAAAATGTTTGCTCACGGACCGGCACCATATATTGTGATAAAATTAATCTTGAGTAATACTCCAAATTTACAATCTGACGAGGACATTGTTCATATATAAATGATTTGGATGCTTGAACAAGAATTTGTACAAATATTTCTACAACTTCACATCTCCTCACATCCAAGCGCCTTAAGTAAGATGATGTGGATTCTTCTATCGTTAAAATGACATAGAGCACCATTAAGTCTAAATAAGAACAACTTTTTCCTACCGAAAAACAAGTTTTAACAAAGTTTGTATTGGACCAAATAGCTTTTGATAGAGTAGTATTTCTTTTCCTTGTATTGGAAGGATATCCCACAATTCAAATTCCCTCCTCCCCTCCTCTTTCATTGGTTAAAAAGAAAAATCTAGTACTTCTCTTCTCATCCCTCTAGTTTCACGGTATTGTGCCCCCTTAGACCCTCAATTGAGGCAAGGGTCTTAAGGAGGCTTTCCGTTCCCATGAAGCTAATTCAATTCGGCAATGGCGAAAAGTATTCTTAACTCCTTTGTTATTCTCAAAGTATACAACAAGTAATATTTTTGCCCTGCCAATCAATTGTGCACAAGTTTAATTGGACCTTAAATTTTAACGCCAGAAACATGACCAACAGAATGATAGAGAGCTCTATCATCACATAATATGGACCCATGGACAATGTACATTACAATCTTGACATTTGATTTGTTTGTTTATGTGAGCAATCAACATGAATCTCCACATCGACAAAAACATAGGGCTGAGCCTAAATTTGAACCTTCGAAACTAAAACACGAATCCGTCACTCCAGAAAAAATACAGAATAAATAACTAGGCAAACTATAAGAGCCATTTGGCGACAACGGCATACCATCTTCTACAACAATCTATCTTCCTCCCTATGTATATAAATCTGTCTTCCCCAAAAGAATACATGAGGCCTATTCAGCTGGAGGTGAGATGTCCTTCAACCACAATCAGACCTCGTTTCACGCAAGCACATCCAGCAAACAAAACCTCAGATTCTTCCCACAAAACCAGCCACAACATTGATACAAAAGATATTTCACAAGTTTATACTACAAGACGGAAAACAAGGGGAAAAAGAAATCTCCATCCTTAATCCCTGCCAATGGATGAATGTCTCTGAGCACCAGGTGGTGCAGTTGGCCTTGGGAAGTGATAATCAAACTGTGCACCTGCAATTTGGGGGGCTTCCACATAGGGGCTCTGTGACACCTAATATTTTTTCAAAAAAGTTACTTTAAAGGAAACAAAAAATGCATTCAACAAAACAAATGTGTGAGGGTTTCTACTTCCAGCCCAGACTCCTCAACTCCCTCCGTTGCCAACAAGAATAAGGAAGACTGCAAAGAAATGTTTTGCTCTTTGTTATGGTCGTGGTTTCACCTGTTTACAGTGATTTTCCTTTGTATGGCCAGGTTGGAAAGCTACTTGGGAGGTTTGGTTTGGCTTCTTGCTGGCCGTGTTTTGGAATTGTCTTTGTTTTCAAAGTATCTGGATTGTTAATTTGTTGTGGTAGTAATAGAATTTTGTTTCTTGTAAAAATAAAAATAAAAAACAAAAAGTTGACAATTAATAAATCCATTAGCTTAACCAAGGTATTTAAAGGTCATTTCACTTTTGTTATCATAAAAAACAATAAAAAAATAAAAAAGAGCTGAATTTACTAGAATTTAGAGTAGCTTTTACTTTTTGGGAGCATTGACACTGGTTATAATCTTGATGTTAGTCAAATAGTTTGTTTTGTCCCTATTTGCCCATCTGTTCAATGGCATCAAATGAGTCAATACTCTTCTAAATGTTTTCTTTTTACCGGGCAAGTAACACCTTGTTAGGAATCTATTTATATTAAAAGAGTAAGTCATAATGCATTTTAATACAAACGAAGGCAAATGGGTAATCTCTATCTTTAAAACATGCTTATAGACCAGTCATGTCCCCAAAACGAGAAAACACCAAATGTTAAAAACTTATGCATTCTGCGCAATGGAATGCCGTTTTCTGAAATCCTAGTAAGGATCTATACATTCAGTCCACCAAAAAATAAGGGATCTACAAATAAAATGAGTTTATTAAAAGAAAAGATACCTGTGATGCAAATACAGTATAAGATGGCTCTTCAGGATTTGAGGCCTTTGGTGTTGTTATAGGAGAACACGCATCATAGCGCGATTCACTTCCATTCAGTATATGAACTCCACTATTTTGTGCACTTTCACCCTCATTCCCACCGGTTGACTTAGTTCTCTATATAAATGCCATAGCTTCCAAATGTATTAGGCAATCTATGGAGAATCTTTATTAATAAAGCTACATAAAATCAGAAAATAGTTAGGTTAAGAACACAATACCTGGAAGATTTTTCCAAGAGTTTTCAAGCCCTTTGCTCGTGCACGGAGTTCCTCTTTCTTGGCATTGTTGTCTTGAAGAACCTAAGATCAAATGAAAACTTACAATCTAAACAAGATTTCCATTCATGTTTCAGACAACTACCAAATAAAATGGTGGGGCAGAAAAACAACCATCTGACAAACACGAGAAAGAGTGGCCTCAATATCAGCCACATTAAGCTTCCACAGGGAATCAATCATCAACTTCTTGTTAGACGACATGTATTCTTCAAGCTCTTCCTCAGTGTAATTTCCTTCTGCACTTAGCTGCTTTTTCATGTCTTCCTGCAGCTGGATCAAAGCAATTGCACCTGAAATAAATAATAGTTCGTTAACCAATACGCACATTAGCTTAGTCAGCAAACTTGTGTGCATTTGTGAGAATTTATACCTCACATATGCCAAAAACAGACAGAAAAAAAAAAACACAAATATTCCTTATCCTGTCAATATCTGAACACATAAGGATGAACTGGATTGGACCCTATACTGTGGGTCGGATCAGCCCCCATACCCCTGGTTAGGCCCATAGGTCAATTAATCATTGGAGCCAACAATTACAGTCACCATGAGAACATAGACTTAGGACATGACTGGCGATATTGAATCCAGAAAGATCTACTAACCTGTTGCTGCTGTTACTTGGGATTTAATGAAATGCCCTTTATTTCTAAACCACTCTGCAATAAATGGGACTCCCAAATATAATGCTTTCTTCCCTAGCTCTTTTGCTGATTGTCTGGCATATATGTAGCCAATTGTATTCAACATATCAACACCGTAAGCTGTAGAAAACAGACCATATCACAGAAAATTATATACAAAAGCTTACGAAATAATCATAGAAACAGCTCCATCAGATATTAATCACATTAAGCATATCGTAAAATCAGTTCCTAAACCTTGAGCAATGAACTACTGCTCAGCAATTTTTTAAACTTCAAAAGGGAATGAACTGTTGGGCATAGTTTGGATGATAGTCCCCATTAAACGTGTCAGAGCATAATATTCTATTGAAATTGGATGCAGTAATAGTATTTATTTGACTTTACAGGAATGCCATCCATGATGAAATCATAAAATGAGTAGCTAAATTACAAGCAAACAAAATTTACAATTACAATTTTATTGACTTGTAAGTTACCTACTGGCTCAGTATAAGTCTGAACTAAATATTAAAATGTTCAGAGAAAGAGCAAATCAATGTAGGCCCTACATGCCAATTCATCATTACAAGTGTTTTCAGGATCTCATCTTGTATGGTCCCAAACAATATTACAAGTACCTAGCTTATTCTTCAGTTATTCTTTAATCCAAGAGAATAGATATCAGCCAAATCTAATCAACTTTTAAACAATGGCAGACCTAAAAGCAGTTGAAAAAGGTAACAATTTTTCTGTTCTCTCACCCAAAAGTACCACATGCAGGGATCAATTACCTGCATTGGAAAGCCTCGCAACTTCAGCTTCAGCATGACTAACAAAGTCCTCTTTGTTTCCTTGCACGTATTGGTTGAGTCGATTTTTCAGTGTTTCTGCAAGTTTTTCCTCTCTTTCCCTTTGAACAACCTGTAATAGATGGATATTTTCACACAGAAACCACTGTGATATATAACCATTCTTGAAAGACAAAGACTTGGCAGAACTACAAAAATGCAGGTCTTTTTTTGGTGAACATAGGACTGAAAAGCCCAAACAAATATGCATTTCAGAAAACAAACGATATGACGAACTTTATCGTACCAATATATTAAATGCATTGCTCCCAAATTTAATTCCTAACCAAGTTGGTTTCATTGCATCACAGAAAATTATAGGTAACTGGGTTAGTGAGGATAAATAAACAAAACAGTACCCGCATTTTCTCTTGCAGCTTTTTGGGATCGAAGTGCTCCCCTTCTGAGAAAATATCTAGTGAAGCCATTGATGCCATGGCTAGCTGGCCAATATATTCCTCAAAAAGCTCACTACCAAAAAGCATAGCGAAGATTGCTGCAGGATCAATAATTGAGTCGCTGAAAGAAAGGGAACCATTCAAAAAATGTCAGAAACACGCAACCATGTGTTAAGCTAACACACACATACACTGTGACAAATGAAGGCAACCTATGAGGTGTGTGTCAGACACCTTTCAATCTTAGAATTCAGAAATTCACAGATTAAGAGCAAGGAACTAACGTTGAGATCCCTGATTTTCCAAAAGCATCATATGCTTGGCGTTGGCCTGGGTCACTTAAGACTTGGTAAGCTTCTCCCAAAACCTGAATCCAATTAATCAACACAGTTGGTAAGCCTCTAGCAGAACAATAAAAGAAACTACGTTCGCGAAAAAGTTTTAGCGAACCCAGTTAATCAAGTAACATCAAGAACTTCTAGGTTCTAATGTGCAAGTTAATGGCAGCACATACCAAGTCTTGATGTTAGAAATACATTGTAGTTGACATAATTGATAGTTTGATGACCAGTAAATAGTTTTACCTGAAAATTCTGTGCTGCAAGAGGATCATTTGGGTTTTTATCCGGATGAACCTGCCTTGCCTGCAAGCCACGCAAAATTTTTAATTAAATTAAAATTTGCATATTTGTTAATGCAGTAAGTGTTCATATGCAAAATGATTCATAAAAGAGAACATGGATGGATCTACTATGATTATTGTAGAATCAATTGAGGAACAAGCAAATGAAATAAGCATCAAAATTCTAATCATCCCTAATCAAATTTAGGGCTAACAATTCTCTCTCAGCTTCTGTGAACAATCAAACTAGATAGACGAAGAGGCAAGTGAAGATTACCTTGATGTAATAAGCTTTTTTGATCTCGGCCTCGGTAGCCGTTGGGCTCACTCCAAGAACATCGTAATACTCTGTCTCCTTCACCATTTTTTTTCCTTCTTCCGATCGGTCAAATCTTTGCTTCGCAGTTCGCAGAGGCAACGGGGGGAGGGAGGGAGGAACCAAAATAATAAAAATAAAATACAAAAAATAAACAGGAAAAAGAAGATAAGAGAAAATATTCACAATAATAAAAAAGATTCCCCCTACGGACCACTCGGGCTCGGGTCGGGACGCGTAGTTTCTAATTCTCCCTTTTTTTTGTACTAAAAAATAAAAATAAAAATGAATTAAATTCATTTATACAAAGACCTTGGGCAGCGTTGACATTCACCTGCTTATTAGTTAAGTTTACCAAGTCAGGGTCATGATTTACTCGTTTTATTGGATTTGAAAGTCCAGTCCAGTGGAGACCTACTCGCTTTTGATGGTGGCTGGCGAAAATTCTCTGATGTTACTTTCGTATCAGTGTTATTAATTCACTCTTTTTTTTTCTCTAAGACATCAATTTCGACATTAAATAATATATGAATTAACGACACTAACGGTCGCATTTAACAATTTTTCATAACTAAGAGCCTGAGATTGAACATGATTAATCAATTAAAATGGACTCAGTGTCCTGTTTTATGCTTGATGAACTTAGAAATGCTAGAATCATAGTCTAAAATATCGATAATATTGAAGAAATATTGAGGATATTATCAAGAATATTTTGGAACGTATCCATACATATATCGTATAAATATTGATATATATCGGAAAATATCGATGTCGATAATTTCTCTCACACTTCAGCAATTTTTGGCTAAAATATCACTATAATATCGATAATATCGAGATGATGAAGACAATGAAAAATTTGTAAAGTTATTTACACTAACACCCCCTGAGGTTTCTCGTGTTTTCACAAAACACCCTCATATCTCAAAAATTACACAAACACCCTTTGAAGTTTCAGTTTTTCGTTGATAGTTTGTTTAAAAATTAATAAATAATCTTTATCAAATTGGACAACAGTTCAAATATTGTGATAAATAAGTCCCTTCTACAAGGATTAGACTTTATAAAATTGGACTAGGCTAAGTCTAGTCATTGTCCAATCCCAACAACCACACAAGTTTATTAATAATTCAGTTTCAATTTAAGTCTCATTAATCCCATTTGGTGAGCCCAATTCATCTCATTTCATAACCCATGACTCATGAATGAGTCATACCAGGAAGAGTCATATTACAATATATATATATATATATATATATATATAGGGAATAATGAGAAGTAGTGGTTAACAATAAAAGCCATCTGCTCCTCTCCTTTGCTATATGATCTATCCGTCTCAAGTCCCCCTTTTGGGAATGGTCAAATCAATATTTATATGCCCACTATTCTATAAGGGCCCTTTTCTTCTTCTTCTTCTTTTTTGAGCTACTCCGGTTGCTTCCTAAGGCTCGTTGTGTTTTCTCACATGTTGTCATTTATGTATTTTGTGTTTAGTTTTGATTTTAGACAATTCATGCGTGATATAATTATTATCAAGTAATTAAGGTTTGGTTTATATGGTCAATATTGGTATTAGACATGGAAGTATGTTGGAGATTGCACATAAAGATATATTAGGGAAAGATTGTCATCACATCACCATAAAAGACAGAAATCTTATGTGGCTAACGGGGTCTAGTACAGTGGAAAAGGACATTGACTTGTAAATCAATGGTCTTATGCTCGAACTCCCATTACATTTTGGCCGCATGTGTAAGAAAACCTCCTTCCCCCATCCTAACTTGGGGAGAAGAAAAAATATATACTGTTTTCTGTTAAGATTTTGTGTGTGTTATATGGGGCATGGGTTGCAAACCTTGGATCGCCTATTGTCAATTTGGGGTATTGTTCCTATCAAAATAAAGTTTCAAATTATTTGCCACATTAGTTAGTATCTTGATGCAATAGCAATGAAGAGCCCCTGATGTTTTTTTTGGTGGTCATCATCTCCTGTGCTATTCAAGACTTCACATGCAACCCCTAAAAGAGTGTGCAAATCCCATCTAGGAGATTGCCATGAAGATAAACGAAAACCTCCCAGAATACATGAGATTGATCTGCAATCCCATCTAGTCTTTCTGTTATGTATCTTATCTTAGACTCCACCTTATAACAAAAAGCAAGTTGCTTTGGAGATGAAAAAACAAGATAATTATTGAAAAAGCAACAACAACAAAAAAGTACACTTGAGATGAGAGGAGAAAAAGAAAAGGAAAGACAGAAGGCTAGTGGGGTTTTTCCCCATTGTCCATCTTAATTCACAGCCTTGCATTTAGGAGTTGCTGGTTCAGCAGAGGCTGGATGTATTCACCATAGCCATCAGCCACAACAGAGTCATTGAGAGGGTCCTTACATGCCTCTTCATAGAGCTTTGGATAAATATTCCCATCATAGCACCCAAGAACTGAGCCAAGGAAGTGGTCACTGTAATTAAATGCATCAACAAGGGCAATTACATTTGGACGCACCTTGGCATACAGAGATCTAAGCTGATCATTGGCAAGTGAAGCTTGCTTGGGGTTTAAGCTACCCGTGGAGAGAAAATCGCCTGAGTTTTTATGAATCAGATGGAAAGCATATATGTGGCAGAGGGTCTCCAGCTGTTGTTTCACTCCATTTCCTTCAATGTTCTGCTGCAATTTCTCAATGAACTTGGAAACAACAATTAGTTGGCAATGAGCAATTGCAGCCTCAACTAAATCAGTTGAGAGTTCCGAAAAGCCCTCTGATTGATCTGCAAATTTGGTGAGGTTTTGAGCACAAGAAAAACACATTCTAATAGCCCTTGCTTCGAATGCCTCAAGTATTGCATTGGGTTTTAACCAATCCTCAGCTTTTTGAACATTGCAACAATATTTGATCAAATAATGTTCCATATGACCCATGTAAGCTGTTGTTCCAGAAAGCTTGTAATTTCGACCAGAGGGCAGTTCGGAAATAGTCTTCATGATGAACCTTGCAACCTGTAAAAGCAGAACAATGTTGTCTCCTTCATATGTACATGCAGGGACAAAAACAGCATATAACTCGGGAAGGCCGCTGCTTAATAGGTAGCCATGCCCACCGCATAGTTTTCGGCATTCGTCGATGCCATCAGCAGCTGCAGAAGTGGTCAAGGACTTCAAGCCAGCAGTGCAGGCATGAGCCTCAGGCAATGTTGAGAAATCATTTGCTTCCAGTTTTTGTGTCAAATCAGTATATAGCCATTTCAACCACTCACCAATAACTCTGAAAGCATAGGCAGAAGCCAACAAAGGAAAAAGTCTACTTTGCTGAGTCTTGTAATCAATTACCTGTGTCTCAACACCAGTTCCACTGATCTCTTTAATCTTTGAACCAAATTGTCGACGAACAGAGCTATATCTAGCAGCTATACATACTGCTCTTGATAAGGCAATGGAAGCATCAACTACAATTACTTGTCTCACATAAACCATAGCTCCATAAACTAGCTGCCTGGGAACATTGGAGTGTACATATTTACCTTCTCTTGTAACCTGTGACACCCTCATCAGCATTTGACTCCTTGGTATGTGGACATGATCAAATCTTACAAAACCATTATCCATGGAATTGAAGGCTCCGCTTCCAAATTTCATCCCGATATCACCAACTGTTATGCCTGGAAGAGGCAAGTGATCATCCAAGCTCCGTAGTTGGACAATGAAACCATGCACACCATGGTCTTGCCCATCAGTAATAAGCCTGGCATAGACAACAGCATGTGTTGCAATCTTTCCCAGTCCACCAGGCCACCATTTGCTTGAGGTCAGCGTAGGACTGTGGATGATGAACTCATCAGTCTTAGGATCAAAATTTGCGGTGGTCTCAAGCCCTCGAACATTAGAGCCATGCCCAAGTTCAGTCTGCGCATATGTACCAATAATTTGCATATTAGTTGCCAAAGGCAACCACTTGTTTTGCTGCTCCTCAGTACCTGAGCCTTTAATAGCAGGCACAAACATTCCCCAGTGAACGTAAGCATAAGATAGTTCATCAACATAAAACCTTAACCATGAGGCCTCTTCTTCAGAAAGTCCAAGCTCAGTGATCCTTTTCCAGGCATGAGCTGCTTTTCTCAGAGTGTTCTTAAACAACTCCTTCCTACTTAGAACAGCTCTATTCTCCTTTCTAAAGGCCGGATCACCAGCCACAAGGCGAGCAATTCGATTGGAGACTTGAAAGGAGTAGAGAGAACCCGCCCAGAAGATCTTCATCTTCTCCACATCAAACTGTGCCTTGCTCCTCTCATGCGCCAAATGATCCGAACCATCCATTTTCACACAAAACCTTGCAATTTGCAAATGAAGAGAGCAAACACTATGGGAAACTCTACTCTCTCTCTCTCTTATCAAATGGATTCAAATTGGAACAGAATGCAGTGCACTCATTCACATGAACTTGGAGAGGAGGAAGTAGCCAGGGTAATCAGTGTTGGAGAACAAACACTAATGGGAAACTTATTGCTCTGCAATGGTATCGAGTGGGGGCTTTTGATACGTTAATGAGCTTGGACTTTCTTTTCTAGAAAGGACACACAAAAGACAAAAAACAAAAACAAAAAACTTTGGGGGACCGGGTCCCCAACAATTCTCCCTTTCTTCTCAATAATTTTGATAATGCTGCTCAAATTTTCTGATATAAGGTTCAAAAATTTGAAGTACAAGCATGCTACACATGTTAATTCAAGAACATGCAGCTTGTGGTGCCTAAGAGTATCCGCAATGGGCTTCCTAAACCACCTCCTTAGATAAATTTTAGGGAGGAATTGTAAAAATGCAACTCCAACCATGCTCTCTATTCACCTCATAAAATAGGGAGTCCTCTAGGAGCTCCTAAATCTGAGGAGAGAGAAAGTACTCCTAGTGACTCCCTATAATTTAATGCTGCCTTATTTAATAAGTATTTCAAACCTTTATTTAATGTTAACTATTTTTTATTTTATTTTTTAATAGAGATGGACCAATCAAAAAAGAGTTATAGCATTTATGACTCTCCAAATTAAGAAGTATGGTTGGAGTTGAAATTTTTTAGAGAGCTCCTAAAATAGCTTTCTTATATTTTAAGCTAAATTTTAGCTAAGAAATAGAGAGCATCATTGCGAATGCTCTAAGGCCCTATAAGTCTTTTCAAAAAAATGAGGGCCCCAATTGGGTTTCTGATTTTAATTTTAAATTTTTTTTTATTTTACAAATAGTTTGGAGTTTAATACCAAATAAGTTTTTAGATCACTATTTGAAAACTAATATTTCTAAAAAGAATCATAATTTTTGAGTTGGATATCAAACTAGGCCTGATTTTTCAAAAAGCTGATATTGACTACCATATGGTAGTACACACCTATGATATTATGACACCTGGACAACAACTACTAAGGGAAGGGTGGAACTAAGGTTGGTTAATATTGGCGTTAGCATAATGCGTCAAACAGCTCTTAGCGCTTTTACAGTCAAGATTGCACCAAACACTGCAGCTCTGTTCCTACTCACCGCCCAACATTCTGCGAGTTTTTTTTTCTCCGGCTCTCAGAGAAGCCATGGCCATGGGGTTTTTCGTTCAATCCACTGGATATTTTATTAACTCCCATAATTTCTCGATCTTGAGAGAAATCATAATATATATATATATATATAGTCTCCATAATTTCTGATTCTCCAAGCAATTGATTGCAAAAGACGATGGACTACCACATCAGAACAAATTCTAAAGCGCATTAGCAAAAAGAGTGGCAACAATCATCATTATTTGATGACATTTGTGGCCGTGACAAAAGGCATTAGTCACCTTTTTAAACTTTCTTTGTGACTAAAAAGGCTTTTAGTCACATATTTTGCTTTGTTTTTTGGTTTTGTGTGACTAGAGCCTTTAGTCACCCCCACAACAGTTACCAAATGTCACCAAATAATGGTGATTGTTGCCACCTCTTTTTTATAGCGAGTAAAGATCCTCAAATTAAACATGTGGGTAATGGATAAAGATCTTTAGACGGTGAGGTTAACGTCCACTCCTTTCTTTAGTATCTTTATCAAGGTATCATAACATCATAGGTGCGTGCTACCCACCCGACATTTGCTCAAGGTAAATGATATCCTAGTACTAGGATAAGGAAATATCATAGTTGCGTTTGGTAATACCACCACAACTTTTTATCTCCGAACTTAAATTGTCAAAACGATATGTCCACCTCATTGATTGTCTACCTTTCTCTTTCATGTCAGTGTGAGTATTCCACAAGGTTGGAAAAGACCTAGAACTTTAAACTCAAATCAAGGTATCTCTGAATGGTCATTTTAACGATTGTACAAGATGTTCAAATAGACATGTAAACCAATAGTAATTATTTAAAATGTAATTCATTGAAAACCAAACGTAACTCACAAAGAGTTTGTTTGTTTGTTTTTATTATTATTATTTTTTTTAATACGAGCGATAATTTAAACTATAAATAAATTTTTCTGGTAATTTAAACTATCACTTGTACTAAATAGAAAATAAAAAAATCAATTAGAGTTGGTTGATATCTGTAAACATTTCCAAGCCTTGAAGTTAATATGTACTACTCCAAGGAAAAGAGGCAGCACATGAAAGAGAGATAAAGCTAGAAGTGAATGGATTGGTACACCGTCCATATTACAAAATATCAACGGACCCGTCCAAAAAATCAACATAGTTTAGCATAAATGATTGATACACACAAGGTAATAGGTTAAAAGGAATTTTTGTACAAATTTGTTGGCAACCAATCATGAGGTGCTACGTGTGTGGGAGCAAATATCTCCTAGGTCAGTAATCGGCTCATTTATTTGGGAATTATTTAGGCCAAAATTGGGATAATTATTATCAATTAGGGATTTGATCCTAATTGAAATCCATAATTGACTCAATCTCTCTATTTAAGGGAAATAATATTTTCCTTCCAGATAGAAAAATATTCTTTGCAAAACCTTAGCACATAAGGAGCCTAAAAATACATGACTACACCAAGAATTCAAGTTAATTCTAAAACCCTAGACAAAGCTCTTTTTCTCTCATGCCACTCTTGGCTCTCTCTCCTTCACAGCTCCAGTCATCCTCACACACGGCTTTCCTTGTGAGAGAAGACCTCCATCCACTTTAGCTATTGTTATATCTTTATCAAAATTCAATCGAACTAACTTTGCCATCGGAGGGCATTTGGCCAACATCCCCCGAGTGTGGTCTATTTACTCATGTTTATTTCACAAGAATCGAGGAAGAGAGAGAAGGAAGTTTGAAGGGCGAAGAATCTACACGCGAATATTCCTCGTGCAGAAATTTGCACAAACAACGTGGACAATATGAATTTGGGGTGGGCATCAAAACTGGAAAATCAGAACACCAAGCTGCACCGGATGGAAAAAATCGTATTGACTAAAAAGTTAACAAATCGGCACCGAACCGGACCGAATTGGTTCAAACTAGTTCCAGTGCAGTTTCACACCTTCCAAAATCAGATCGGATCGGACCAGCTGCGTATTTTTATTATTTTTTTAAAAAAATATTGAAGTCCAATGCTAAATTTCTAATCTTATAACTAATATTTTCCCAAACCCAACTTCAAAACACCTTTCTTTTTTAGGCCCAATCATCTCTCTTTGCATGAAATTGGATCATTTGTGAATTTTTAAGCCCAAAAAATAAAATTTTAGTCAGAATTTGTAAAAAAATTAAAAAAATTAAAAAATAATAATAATATCTGATTTGAAATTGAAAAAAACCAGAAACTGCACTAGAACCGATTTAAACCGGACCGATTGGTTTCATATGGTGTGAGGTGAAAACCAGACCAGACCAGATCACGCCCACCCCTAATAGGAATATTCCTTAGGTCAACAATTGTGCTCCATTTAATTGGCCAATTATTTAGACTTAAAATAGGAATAATACCATTAATTAGGGATTCGGTTTTCATTAAATCTTTAATTGATCTAATCTCTCTATTTAAGGGAGAGAATACTTCCCATACGGAAGGAGAGAGAGCCAAGAGTGGCGTGAGGGAGAGAGAACTCACACGGCTCCAGCCACTCAGTTCTCTCGTACCATAGAGAAAACTCCGACCTTCTCTGTTATTTTTGTATCTTTCTCAAGAACATCTAACTGACTTAGGCATCGAGTGTGGTCTATTTACTCAATCTATTTCACAGGGATCAAGGAAGAAGAGAGAGAAGAAAGCTAGAAGGGTGAAGGATCTCTTGTGAATATTCTACCGTGAGAATTTTGCTCAAACAAATGTCACTTGAACTTATACTTCAGTTTCAATTTGTCACTTTAAAGAAAAATTTAAGAGAAATGTCATTTTAATTTTTTTAAATCCATGATTTGTCATCTGATTTTAACACTATCCAATTTTCCATCCATTTTTTTTAGAAAAAGGAGAAAATAGAAACCTCTCTCCTTTTCTCCCCCACCCCAACCCCACCCACCCCCAAGACACATCGCACAGGACCCCCCTCCCCCTATTCTCTCTCTCTCTCTCTCTCTCTCTCTCTCTCTCTCTCTCTCTCTGTGAGCATGTATAAATTTTTTAATGGTGTTCATTGAGCATGGAAATGGAAAAATACCAAAAAGAAAAAAGAAGAAGAAAAATGTGGACTTGGTTTGGGTGAGCTGAGTGAATTTGTGTATGGGTAGGTGTTTCATGGTAGATAGAGGAGTAATAGGTTATGAAGATTGAAGGGGGAATGGATTTCAAGGTGGATGGGCTTGGTTGGAGACGCCGGTGGTGCATAAGGAGATGGGGGAAGGTGAGATTTTTTTTTCAATTTTAATTGTTTAAAAGATATAAAAAAAAATTATAATGATTTTTCCATTTTTAAAATACCCTTGAAAATGGAAAGACTAAAATACCCTTTAAAATGGATGTGTTAAAGTTAAATGACAAATCATGGATTTTGAAACATTAAGGTGACATTTCTCTTAATTTTTTCTTTAAGGTGACAAATTGAAACTAGGGTACAAGTTCAGGTGACATTTCTACAAAAACCTATTGTAAATTGGTACCCAAAATCAAACACTTTTTCCTCATGTTTGTGCTGGCTAGTTCGAGTGATTTCTCACTTTAACACGATCTCTCCGTAGTAGAATGTTAGGACTCAAGATCCCACATTGGAAAAAATAGCATATCATATAGTGGTTTAAGAGCTCATTGGCACCTTTCCTTTACAAGCTGGTTTTTAGGGAACAAGTTCTACCCATGGGTTCTTAACATAGAAGTGGTTGCATTTAACATAATCTCTTGGCCTATGTAATATGTATTGTAAATTGGTACCTAGTATCAGACATTATTTTCTCATGTTTGTGCTGGTTCTAGTTATTTCACACTTTAACAACGTACAAATATATATATTTGTTTTCTTTAGTGAAAACTATAGATTGTATGAGCAAAAACCGATTGCTTTCTTTGTTTTCTTAATGCAGGTACGGCCAATTTTGAAGTACATGTGAATGGTGCTTTGATAGCAAATTTGAAATCTCAAAGAAAAGGGGAAAAGGGAAAAAGGGAGGGAAATATGAGACAAAACGACGAGAGGCTTCTTTGATACCTTTCATCACATCACAAAGTCATAACTATAATCATTCACATAATTCCACTACCGTCGGTATCCGATGGTTGTTAATGGAGCTTTATTATAATTTATAAGCAAATTGAACAAAAGTTACAAGAAGTTTGAACCAAATCCTCCACTATGGCCTTAAACTAAAGGCAAATATGAATCTCACATGTAAATCTTATCATGTAAGACAACTAAGAAAACAGAAAGAATATCTATCTTCGTCTCCGCGTAATTGGACCAGACGTTTATGACAGTCCTTCGTGCTTGCACAGATGACTTCCAACCGAGATGAATGTGGGCCCCACAGTAGGGCCCACATGCATCACAGACTAGCATCTGCCTAATACTTCAGTTACAAGTTACCATTCACAGTAAACAAAATATAAAAAAGATAAATTAAGGTCATTCCATTTGGACAAAAGACGTATACCCAAATTTCACAGATTTGGGTCCAAAATTGGCTAGAAGAGGAGTAGAAGTGAAAAGACCTGGCTGGCTGGCTTTCAAGTCCTATCTAACTGGATGCTGCCATGTGGTGAGGTTCTCGTTTGAATGCCAACTTGCCATGCTTGCTTCCTGTAACCTAGTGAGCCCTTAAGGTGTTCAAATTAGTTTAGCAGTAAGCACATTTCCTCAGTTGCCTTTAAACAAACATTCTCGAGGTAACCCGAACTCCTTTTTAACGTGAACGTGTTGCCTCCAAGGGTCGTTATGCAACTTGTAATGCAAAACCTGATTAAGGTGAGTGGACGTGGTCAGCGAGTTCATATTTTAAGGAGACACACATAACCATATGTACAGGAACAGATTTAGACTGGTGCCTGACTCCAATCTTGAAAAGTTTAAGTATTGATTTCATAACTTAAGTAGTTGTGTAAATTTTAATAAATGACTAAAGAAAAATCAGATATCCTCTACTGCATGTGTGTGTATGGCGTACGTACCTAAAGCTTCAATTTTCCTTGAAAAGATTTTTGCCAAAATATTTTATTTCTTGTTTAGTCATTCCCTAGGTTTACACAGGCAATCAAAACCTAATCCCATTAACCTCCTACATGCCCTAAGATTAATTACAACTTCTTCTTTTTTTCTCTCATAATGTAAATGTATTTTTCAACCAAACAAACAATTACCACTTCATGGTTGACCTAAACATTTAACTTTTGAGATTAGCTGGTATTATAGTTACAGTTTAGAGCAAATCAACTATAGTTACACTTCATGGTCAAATCAACTAACATCTTTCAACATAGAGTAGGAAGATACTCACCTGTACAAATGTTGCAACAACATCATCTTCAATCAATTGTGAGAACTGAGCTGCCCAATCTTCCATATGGCCAAAATCAGTTTTTTGCCTCTCAGCTTCGAGCATAATAGAATCACGATACAAAAACCTCTGCCAAATTTTCTGCACATTTGCTAGCCTGAACTTTATTTCTGTCTCATTAAATGCCTACAGGATTTAAAAATCCAATAATCAGTCAGCTTAATGCTGCCAAACTTGCAATCAGAAGCTTCATTGTATCAATCAAAACTTAAAACATAAAAAGTTAAAAAGATTTACCCGAAGAATATTTATCAAATCTGGAATTTCGTCTTCACGTATCCGAACAGCAAAACTATCATAGTTGAGCACATTTTCATATGGCAGGAAAATTCCATCCTAAATATGAGGGAACAAAATAGAAGAAAGATGAATATAGGTTATCATGGTTTGGAAGCATGCAATCTCATAGTATGACACGATGCAAACAGTCACTAACTTACAAGCATCTTGAAGTAAGTGATAAGCTAACCAAATTTTCCAAGGCTCTAATAAAACAGCAAACAGCAATAAACAAATGTAGACAACTAACTACCTGAATGACAACAGGAATGCACCCTTGTAAAATACTGTCTTCCATACGACCACTCCAACCATCTCCAGGAAATACCCCGCAGAAGATAGAACTGGCTAAATCCCCATGATAGTTTTCAGACCGTAGCGGGGTAACAATCACATCTTCTGCATGTTGTTTTCCAAGTTTCCCTTCCTTGTTAGGGCTTGAACCAAATTCTTCTGCCAGCTTCTGTCTGATGCCCATGCTATAGCTACATAAATACCCCAATTTTTTTTATCAGATCATCTGTAAGTTGTGCAATATACCATCAGTAGTGACTCAGGAAATTGAACATTTCCAAACTCCATAGACAACTACTTTCCAGACAACCCAAACCTCATAAATCTTCTCCAATTGTAGCACATAGAAATGGGAAGGAATGGAAATAACTTGTTGGTAAGGTTCAGTCTTTAGGGGTTGTCCACAAAAGAATTTGAATCGACCCACCCTAAGACAATATTTCTAAAAAGATCTTGTTTAACTTACGAAGCTTCTGGTCTTCCTTTTGGGTAAGCTGGTCCCAGATTTCCATTGAAGTAGAAGAGTGTTTTCCGTGTGTCATGGGATCTGAAAATAAAGTATTGAATCTTTCCATGGATTAATGGTCATGGTTGACTAGAGCAACAAAAGCATAGAAAAGGAGACGAAAAAGAAGAAGAAAGAAACCAAGGAAACGAGAGTATGATTTCCATCAGATGTGTACCTAGCCCAAAGTTTTGAGCTTAAGGAGTTGACATCAGGACTTTTCCAGGAAGGAAGTACAAGATCTTTATCAGGGTCGAAGCAGGGATGGTTACCCCTTTTATCAGAAGGAATGGTATCCCAGTTGTCAGCCCAATAGGCTGTTGTTGAATGCTTATGTTTTGAGTTTGTGTTTCCCCAGTGAACCAACATCATGCTATTCCATATCTCCTTGGGAGCATAGCAAGCACCTTCATCCCATGAAAAAAACTGCCTTCAGATACAGAGGTGACAACATTAGCATGCACACTTAATAAAATGCTCTAACTAGGAAAAACTTTCACTCCACACTGGCCTTATGTAATTTTCGCATTTACATCATACCCAAATATGGTCTCTTCCAGATGAGCGGTTCCAGAAGGGATACTGTTCAACAATGTGATCATAAGCCTTCCTATAATATTCCAGAGTGAGATAGCTCCTCAAGCCCTTGTGCTCCTAAAAGTTTAATAATAAGCACATCAGTAAGCAAAAGCCAAACCAGAGAACATTGACTTGGCAAACCCAGATGTGAAATTGCAATTTCATACACATTTTAACAATTACATAAAGCATACCTGCATACTCAAATGAGGAGCATCATCAGCACGAGTTATAATGCAAGAATCAAGAACAGGAACGAAGAAGAAATCTGCTTCTTCACCATTTAATGTACGATACGGACTAGCCAAGATACTTTCATAAAGTGCAACCTGCAAACAAGCAACAAGACAAATGAATATTCCTAAGAATCTTCGATTTTACTCCAGTTTCGGTTCAAGTAAAATACCTGGGCACCATACAGTTGATCTGTCCACAGTGTTGAATTTTTGCCATCATAGATTCGGTTTACACACTCTAACCTATAGTGACGCCCCTACAACAAGAAATTGAGAAGAAAAAAAATAAGAAACTTGCTTTTGGCATAAATTAAGTAATCGTAAGTCAAGCTAATCCTGACCTCAAGAAGTAGGCTGTTGAAATCTGGAGGCAAATCATAAACATATATAAGGGGCCTTTTCTTTTTCACAACAGCATTGAGGTTGACAACTTTCCCTGGGAGATGTGAACTATCAGGAACATCAACCTGAGCAGGCCGAAGCCATTGAGGCCACTCTCTAACTGATGATGCAACAGAGGGAATGCTGCAATCTATTCCATACCAGCCATTGTCACACTGGAAAGTGCACTCAGTTAAGGCAGGAGATATTGACAAAAGAGGAAACAGAAAAAAAAAAACCATGGGGTATTCTTATGACATTGTATGATAGTATATATCTATTGATGAACTATAAGGAACTCGCAAGGAAACAGAGCAAGATTGGGAAATTATTGTCACCAAAATACTTCCAACTGGTTTCTAGTTTTAGTGCCTGAGTAACTTACATCACACAACTTAGACCAACATTTATCACCGAACATGGTTAATTGTGGATTTGCATGCAAAAGTTAAATTTTGAGTATTTCTCCTCTTATGGAGCATTGACACCTAGGATTATCTTTTAGTTCTGTCCTAATTGATCAGGAAAAAAATGCATGTTAAGGGTGCATGTTAATGCTTACTTGTATTTATTTATGCATATTACTACTTTTAATGATTCACCAAAAACAAAGGAACAAAATATCCACTGAGTTGCCAAAGAAAAGTTGATAAGCAAACTATAGAGACTAGGGTAGATGTTCACACAACTTTCAAAATGTTGTGAGCAAAAAATTCCTGCTCGAAGAAAAAATAACTCTCCAAGGATACTCGGAGGAGGATGTTCGACAAATAAAACAGTATTTTTCTACCAAGTCAATCTTTGATAGTAGGACAGGCTTACTGAAATATAGTATCCTCTTATTTGAGGCAAGTGACTAGAAAACTAACATAAGACCATAAAAGCATATGACTTATGAAGTTGATAATGACTGATACTTATGATCTAGCTTAAAGAGTTCTACACTAAAGAATGAATGAATGTGTTAAAGGGAATAGCTCTGTGCACAATTTTTAACCTTGAGATTGTGTGAAATTATTAGCCAAACCCTTTTCTTCTTAATCCCCAATTAAATTTGATATACCCGAAGCGGAAATTTTAGTCTATGTTGTTCCTAGTACACTTTTATATACTCATTCACATCAGTCCTAAGTGTCTCCAAAAATTAATTAACTTTTAATATGTTCAACATCGTTCCAGGAAAAAACTTGCTGAGTTCGATTTATTAGCATGATTAACTTCTCATTTGTTCAAACAAACAACATTGAGCATCCAGGCAAAAGCAACCAATTGTTACCTGACAAAATCCACCACGGCAATGCCCATGCCCCGAGCATTGATTAATACAAGTGCATAGCACAGGCACTTCACAGAACCGCCCCCAGAGACAATCATATTTGCAATCACATTCCTCTTTGAATTGCACCTTGTGAGCATACACTTCAGCAGGATCCACATTACACCATCCTGGTTTGCTACCATTTGTTGTGAAAACATTATCCAGGTCAGCTTTTGCCCAATCAGTCAGTTTAGGTGCACCAGGTTCAGAGGGTAACCTGAAACAAATGTGCAGGGATTTGTGGCATGTAAAATATTTCCTGACTTATTTATACTGATGGAAGCCTAGTTAGGATCTGATAAACTTACTGCACTTGAAAGCCACATGCCTCTGCCACAGGTCGATTTGGGTATTTTGTGCCTTCCCCACAGAAGCACATTGCTCTTGTTGTGTCACAATGCGCAGAGCAAATGGAGACAACCCATCTCCCATATGGTTGGTCTGGTGATCCTGGGTAGTTGCATTCCAGCTGCAGTCTCTCAGAGCATCCTTCCCCTGCACAATTAGAACATATTATATTTATAGAATATGACTCATATACAATAGCAAACGTTCTGGTTTTTCTGCAATATCGGAACATAGTGTTCATTTAGAAACAATGGGGGAGATTAGGGAGCTACAAGAATGTAAGAACTCTATGGAAGTGATGAAATGACAAAGTTTCCATTAGTAGTGATGCAGTAAGGGACAACAATTAGAGCCAAACAAAAGAAACAGTGACCACACAACCATTGACCAACAATGATAATGGATTAAATCATGACTGAAATACGCCCAAATTTGGCTCTAGAGGAGATCTGTGTGAGTATTCTTCGTAGGATTTCTTTAAAAGAATGACCTCTGCATGCCACACATGCCTCATTTTAAAAGTTTTTTTTTTATTTTCCTACCTAGTTCAATGAGTGTTTTCATATCAAAGAACAATGAATGTCAAAAATTAAAACTACGCCATTTCACTAAGCAATATTTAACCAAATATTTGTCTTTAAGATCTAGTATTTCTTTAATCTAGATCTGTGCTTCATAAACTCTCAGTCTCAGCATAAAGATTTAAGTAAAGAGATAATGCCATATGATTACATCTTAGTCTGGTTGTGTGGTTCTTATATTTGAATAATAAGAAGATTGAAACATTGACAAGTAGCGAAAAATTAGTCTGCTATTCACTAAAGTTCATAACAGAATTCTAGAGCAATAATCTTCTCATATATTCTTCAATCAGTATAAACATGTATAAACATCATATCATGGAATAAAAAGCTTACTGTCAACGGAATCATAATTCTTATTCAAGAGATGATGAAATTGAACATCAAGCCGACTTCTCTTTTCAACTACTTATTCACAATTTTCTATTAGATTAAATTAAATGAGAGAAAATAGAAATTATACTGACCACTGTATCCATGAAAGCACCGACATTGTCCCAATTCACGATTACAGATGCCTTGACCACTGCAGTCATTTTTGCAGCCACTGCCACCTATTACCTGCCAATAACAATCAGTTATATACAGATAAATACTCTTCCAATAAAGTTGATACTAACCTCAAGGCACAAGCCTTTAATTTCTGAGGGGACTGTAATTAACAAAGGAAAATCCATTTGCATGTTGATCAATTAACACATACAGTTTCCTTCAATGACTTGTGCAACACACCCCAACCCCCGTCTTTCCCCTCTCCATTTACAAACATGTATATTATGCTGGTGTTGATCCCTATGTTTCTACTTATTTTTAGTTCTTGTGAACATGATTCAACTCCCTTGGCATTTCTCACTGAAATCTTCACTCATGTAGAATGAAAAGGAAATGTTATGTATGTATAGCATTGTTCTTATTACCTCAATGATGTTGACTTCATCAGAAATTGGATCACAACCAGAAAGCCACCGGCCAATCTCAGCCTTCCATGGTGCACCACGGAAAACAACTGCCTTGTGCAAGTCAGATGGAAACTGTCGATCTAGGTCAACAGGTGGTTTAAAATTTCCCTTAACATTATCAATAACTGCTTCAGCTGATCCATTAATTGGGACACAAGAGTTCTGAGCTTGACTGAAGTAATTGAAAGAAGGAACCAACGGAAACCAGAACAGATGAACTATCGAACCCAATATTATCGAGGCCAATGCCACAATAGAAGCAATCGTTGCTATCTGAGACCATGAACATTTCCACTTCTGAATAGGAAGCATTATCTTAGAAGACTCTACTGAGACAAAACCACAACTATGTCTCCATCTTCTTGACCCCCAACCCCTTCACAAGCACCTTAAATGAACTAACTGAAACTCATCCCTATGACAAACACAAATACATAAAAGAAACGGTATCAAACACCATTCTTTCAAATTCTATCATCACTATTTGGACAAAAAAATCTTGACAACTGAACCTTTTAAATCAATGGCGTCAACCCAAATCTTAACAAGAAATTCTAGGCAGGTGGCATTGAACAAGGAACTTCAAAGAAAGCAGCAATAAACCATTCCAAACTCCTCCACAGACATAACAAACCTACCAAAAGTTTGTAAACAAATAATTCAGAGAAAATTTTGAGGTTCAAATGGGCTGTTGTAAATCTCAATATCAGCCCCAAAAAATGCAAGCACCAAAATCATATTAGCTCAAAATTAAATTAACCAACCTTTTTCTGTTTCCACAAAATAATATACCTCGGTTAATACAAGAAACTATAAAAGTGGGTGCAAGTGAATACGAGTGAGTTGTAGCAATCATAGAGCATTGACTGACCTCTTCTCAGATCCAGAATGGCAAATGTTACAGAAACAGAACCTGAACCATGGAGCACGAAACAGAGGATTAAAAGGCAAAACAAAAAGATAGAACTCAGAAGAATAATTCAATGGAAGGTTGAGATTTAAAAGAGAGAAAGAGAACAGACCCAATTGACCAACAACTTGTTCTTCTCTTCTGAGATTCCAGCGAAACCCAGAATATAAAAATTGAAGAAATAATTTTTGTGATTCGGACATAATTATATATATAATGTAGAGAGAGAGAGAGAGAGAGAGAGAGAGAGAGAGAGACAGGGGGGCCTGTCTAATTTGGACAAAACAAAAGCCGCCAAGGTTCTGCCTGCAAAGGTTGAACCCAACACAACAGAACGATTTGGCACAATTCAGTTAAATTGACTGTAATTGCCCTTTTCATTTTCATGTCGTAAGTGAAACCGTTGGGTTAAAAAATGGACATTTCTGTCAATGTACTCGTTTCTGTCTGTCTTTTATCTTTTGTTTAGTAACAACTTACAAGCTTCAGAAAAGGGCACCGACCAAAATAAAAAGCTTTACAAAAGGGAAAAGGCCAAAACGTTCAAGGGTGAGGGCTGGAATTTTTTTTTTTTTTTTTTTTTTTTGAGATGAAAAGGGAATTCATTAATCAATCATTAAGAATGAGATGAAAAGGGAATTCATTAATCAATCATCAAGAATAATAGGTTCGGCATGAAGAAGAGTGTCCTCATTAAAATCTCCCTAAAGAAAAACTCAATGGGATAAAATTTTAGGGGAGAAAAAAGAGTACCACACACGCCAAATTACAACTGAAACTTAAACAAGAACTTTGGACTCAGACCAATCGTCATAAACAACATCCATGAGCCACAAAGGGGCCACAAAGGAGGAGGGTTTCTCACACTTGCATAATCAAATGTTATGCGAGTTTGAATTTGAGACCTTTAATATATAGGTCAAGGCCCTTTCCACTTGACTAAACCCTATTGGCAATGAGTATATTCTTTGGTGGCAGTGTCACCAAGAAATTTGGCCCAAAATTTAATGTGATCGTATTATGAATTTATTAGTCTAAATTAGGTCGACTTAACAAATCTTATTTAAAACCCTCTCTTTAAACTTTTCAAGTTTGGCAATGGCTATTTGCTCTAGTGACACCCTTTTAAAATCTTCATTGCATGGATAGGGAATAGGGATTGACATTTCATGGAAAGAGCATTTATATCCTCTCATAAGCATACAACGAAAACTCATATCAAGGTAATTGATTGTTGATGAGACTTCAATGTATATCAATAATTTCCAAACCAACAAAGTTTGAAGCCGTAACCTAGACGAGTCCTTGGAGTTTGATGACCACCATGTTAACTTCAAAGTAATAGGAACAAGAGGAAAGAGAAAAAAATAAACCAAGAATAGGAATCAGATCAATTAAGAATAAACCCTTCCTAATTGTTCTAATTCCTGATTTTTTCGAATATTTAATTGAGGATTTTAAGATGGGATTAGTGCATTGAATGATTCTTTATGAATAAGTAAACACACCAAAGTCAAGAATGGAAATTATTATCTTTTTCTTATTCCCATTACTTAGAAGTAAAGATTACCTCTTTCTTTTCATGAAATAAACTGTTGAAATTTACACACACATACAAAACAATTAGAGCATCCGCAATGGGCTCCTTAAACCACCTCCTTAGACAAATTTTAGGGAGGAATTATAAAAATGCAACTCCAACCATGCTCCCTATCCACCTTCTAAAATAGGGAGTCCTCTAGGAGCTCCTAAATATGAGGAGAGAGAAAGTACTCCTAGTGGCTCCCTATAATTTAATGCTGCCTTATTTAATAAGTATTTCAAACCTTTATTTAATGCTAACTATTTTTTATTTTATTTTTTAATATAAATGGACCAATCAAAAAAGAGTTATAACATTTATGACTCTCCAAATTAGGGAGTATGGTTGGAGTTGAAATTTTTTAGAGAGCTCCTAAAATAGCTTTCTTATATTTTTAGCTAAATTTTAGCTAAGAAATAGAGAGCATCATTGCGGATGCTCTTAGGACATCAAAATCAGTGGTTGTTTGGATTTAATATTAGGAGATTCACTATTATACCCAATATAGGAGCCCAAATTATAATTAAAAAAACCCTATATAAAATGGACTTTAGAAACACACCAAAAGCTCATTTACAATATAACAAAAGGCTTTTAACTTCTTTTAAATTACAAAATTGCCATTGATTTCTTAAAATAAACCCAACCCCAAAATCTCATAAAAAAAAACCCAAAACACTAAATAGGGCATCAAAGTAATTTAATAATCAAAATTAAATTCAATAGGGCCATCTATCATTTTTTGGGTTTGTTTATAGAAATTAAATAGTGTGTGATTTTTTTTTATAGTTTTAATACTAAAAATGGATATATAACTAAATATCTCTTTGATATTCTAGTTCACATGTCACTTCAAACTCTTTAGGTGTAGGTCATTGCCTCCAAACTGGGAATATAACAAATAATAAATTTTCATGGTTTTGTCTCTATTGACTATTGAGCCAATGAGATCTGAAGCAGAAGAACATATTTTATTTTTTGGGTGAGAAAGTCCATGTTCATCTGCAACAACATGCAAACCAGCCATCATGTTGACCCAAAAACAAAAAAAAAAACCAACCATCAATGCAATTTCGCAATTTCTGATCTATTTTATTTATTAATTCGGCTAAAAAAGATATATACATTTCTGTAGGTAGGCTTGGGATCGACTTGTAGTGTTGACATCGATCGCATCTTTTGACATTTTCCTCTACATTCTTTATTGCAAATCAATGACTACCTCCAAAGTTTCTGTTCATTTTTATTCTTGAGAGTACGAGCCTTGTGGCAGAGCTAGTGTCTATATATTGGGACCAATAGCTGAAAACGATATATTTTCAAGTTTTATATAAAAACTTCAAATGAATTTATGAGAATGGGGGCCACAACATCTTATCACAATGGACTCCGCCACTGTGGATCCATGATATTTGACTTGGTTCGGATCCTTTATCACGAGAATTTTTTAATACAAGTAATAGTCTAAGGGTGTTGTTAAATAAATCTTAAAATTAACTAAGTACACCCTAAAATTTCAATACACTATAATATTTAATTCAAAATGTAAAATTAACTAAGTATATCTTATTTAATTACCAAAAATTATTGAACAAATTCTAAAATTAATTGAGTACACCCTAAAATCTCAGTACACCATAATATTTAATTTAATTCAAAATGTAAAATTAACTAAGTATACCCTATTTAACTACCAAAAATACCCCCAGTACATCCTAATACACTATCACACAACACCAAACTCATTCAAGACCTTTCCCATCAGCTTCTTCACTCAGAGGACACACACAGCTTTTGAAGATCCAAACCATCCATCAACCCAATACCACAGACCCCTGCTCAGCTCTCTCTCTCTCTCTTCAAAATTAGGGGTTTTTTTTACAATATATAATTTTGTTTTTGCACTAAATTACATTACAACCATTTGATAGTCGAATTCTCCCACCTAGTTTTTGAAACCCGAAGCTTTGGATTAGGTTTGGTGGGAAAGTCTCTGACTTGGGTTAGATCACAAATCATGCTGTGGAAAATTCCCCGGTTTTTGCTGGTTTTTTTTTATAAAGGTTTTATGGGTTTTCTTTGTGCCCCTTTGATTTGTTGACGTTCAGACTGAGAATTTAGTCAGAAGGCGCTGAGACTGTAACATATCAAATTTTATGTAGATATGATGAGAGGATTCCAACACAAAGACTTCAAGGGTGATGTGTATTTATTAAAATTATATTTATTTCACAATTCAATATATTATTTTTGGTTATTTTATATAAGGGTAAATTGGTAATTCAATAAATATTTTGGTAATAGGGTGTACTCGGTTAATTTTTGGGTTCGTTTAATAGCATCATAGTCTAAACTACAAGGGGAAGGGGTTCTCACACACTCACACCACAGTGCTATTGGAGTTCAAACTTGAGACCACTAGTTTGCAAGTACCCGTTTTTACTAGATTAGACCCCGTTGACTGTACAAACAATATTGAGGGAGGGAGATAAGATAAACAAGCACCTCATAAACTCATTTTTTTTTCTTGGCTGGAAAAAATAATTCTGTAACCTTCATATCCTGTTATCATAGCGATAATAAAAATTAAAAAAATCATATGTCTGCACTCCAAATGCAATTTCAATTTACATCTTGAATTAGATGATAACTATAGTGTAATGATTGGTTAGACTTGGCCTTCTCTAGCTTCCTCTGTTTCCCCTGTTCCATTGCCAAGGCTTCCCTTCTGTTTTACTCTGTTCCATTTCTTAGACCTTCCCTTCTCTAACAATCAGAGGGATCCTCTCTCTAACCCTCTCCTTCAAACCAACTCTCTCTGATGATCCACCTTTTCTCGAACCCCGTCTTGCCAATTTCTTCAATTCCGCACAAAATTCCGTGATTTGATTCAACATTGCCCGCCCGCCGAGTAAATTACTGGCGGAGAAAGTACTCTTTAGCTGCGGTTTTCTACCAAAATTTGATGAACCATGAGATGATTCATCCACTGCTTTCTTCTTCACATTGCTTGGATTCATTGGAGCCTTCGTTGGTTTGGTTTTCGAAAGTGGAACCGGAGGTGGGAAGTTGGGATTCTTGTTCTCACTCTCTTCATACACATTGCATAAAGAATTCGAATTTTTGGTCTTCGTCTTGGGAAACTCTGCTGCAGCTAAAGGTGGTTTGATTTCTAGCCCTTTTACCTTCACATCTCTGATAAGAAAGATACAGATATTTACAAGAATTTGCTCATCAAGCTCATTTATTTTCCAAAACTTTCTTTGAAACCAAACAGCCATATAAAGGATTTCGTAATTCTACCTTCGATTCTTTTCCCTAAAAGGAAGGATTTCAGAAATGGATAAAGATCTTAGAAGCTTCACCTGGAACAAGAAAAAATAGGATCATTCAGCTAACTTTGCAGAAGTTGATTATTATAATAAAAACAATTAAAAAACTTTATCTGTTGTGATATCAGAAAAACAATTACCACCTTCAGATTATGTGCTGATTTGAGGAAATCCTCAGCCGCCTTCGGATGGTTGCAATCTGCAAGTCACAAAGTGAATATAAACAAAGCAGAGTTTTGACCCCAAAAAAATGAATATTCTATAAACGGATAAAATGGAGTTATGAAAAAGTGGGTCCTACCAGGACTGCAGAACCAGGCTTCATCGCCAATGAGCTCATCTGGGCTGGAGAGGTCGACCCATTTAGGTGCTTCGAAGTTCTCGTACGTCTCATCTTCGACGAACACAGATTCTATGCTGCCCCAATCAATGTTTTCTGGGTCCATAAGGAACCTGCGAAAATTTTATGAACAAATAAACAGAGTCAGAAATTGGATTATGCAAAGCAAGAATTGAATTGGGTTTGTGAGGAGAATGAAAAATCAGAGAAAACTGAGGCAGATTTGCTCGGATTCTGAGAAATTCCGAGGAGATTGTGAATGGAATATTGAAAATTTGACAGAATGAGACAGAGGTTGGTTTTGCAGCGGTGGGGTTTAAGAAGGAGCTACAGGGAATTGTAACGCCTGAAAACAGTCGGTAGGAATTTTAAAATTTCGACCGTTGGGAGCTACGACTTCTGGCCTTTCTTTTTCTCATCTTTTTTTTCCTTTAATTATTAATTTATTATTTCCTCACGGACCTTTGCTTCAATTGATCCACAATCAGCCTTCTCAATTGAGGGATGGGTTGGCCTGGCCCATTGAAATCAGTCGTGACTCGTGAGGCAGTTGAAACGACGTAGTTTTTAGACATAGGTAATAGATACACAAAAAGATCAGCACATGATCTGAATCCTAAGTAGGAACATAAAATCCACAACATTGGACACCGATGAAATATTAGGTAACACACCAAAATCTCCACTAAAATCCTCAGAGACAAATATAATTTTAAAATACGAGCGCCTATATTCTAATCTTCTTGTTGGTAAAAAAAAAAAAAACCGTTTAAATAGTCTAAATTAAGTTATTCAGACATAATTGTTCGATTTTTACTCTAAAATAGTCTAATTTTGAACCGAACAACCACAATTTACAATTTGATTATCAGTTTGGTCTATTTAATTACTGTCTCAACCGACCCACACTGTTTATAATTATGTTTTCATTCATGACATTTTCTTGTTAGTTATGTAAACTACATTGCAAAAAACTTTGTCTCAGGAATCTAAATTATACAAAACCAACAAAACGCATAATATAGATCGCTGAATTTCCAAAAAACAAAAACCAAAAACAAAACCCATAAATGAAACAAAAGAAAAAAGGGTTCCAATTTATGTGAATTAATAATATTAATGGGCCTCCTCATGTTCATGTTCATCTTCATGTTGGTGCTGGGGAGCATCTCCCTCCTCATTATGTTCTTCTTCATGTTTGTGCTGCGGAGCACCCTCCTCCTCCTTGTCATGTTCTTCTTCGTTGTGGTGCTCAGCGCAGTTTTGAAGAGGCTGATCGGGTTGAAAGGAAATCGGGGCGGCAAAGCGCTTGTTCCCGAAGGCGACGACCCGTTTATCATTCGGGCTAGGCTTGGTGAATTTTAGCTTCAGCTCTTGGCTAGCGTCGTCGTGGACAATGTTTCTGCAGTCATCAAGGTTGCTCTCAAAAGCAATGATTTCGCAGTAGCTGTTCACATTTACTTTCTTGCTCACTTCGAATTCGTACATTCCTTCAGAATTAGTCTTCTTCCATGCCCTGTATGTTGGTGCTCCGCCTTTCTTGTCGCTGCATTCCAGTTGTACCTCTGCGCCTGAAATGCATATGTGTGTGTACGTACGTACGTGCATGAGATTTATCGTCCCAAGGCCCGTTTGATTTGCGGAATGAGTATGCAAGTCTCATGCTCGTTTCAAAAGGATTACAATGAAGAGATAAAAAAACATAGTCCACTGCACCCCAGCAACTCCTTAAATGAAGAAAAATATATACATTGCCTAGCCTGCCCCTTTAAAAATTTATGGATCTGCCCTTGCTTATGGACAAACACTCTATACATGTCTCCTATTTGGATATAATGCCTATGTAACGCTCTTAGGAATGTACGCTTATGAAACATGAGAATGCAATCTGATCCGCATTCTCTTCGGGGTTCTAATAAGTGATTTACTGACAAAATGTTAATAAACTATCATAAATTAACATGCACGCATATGCATGCATTATCCTTACCTTCGATCACCTTACTAGACGTGGTAGGAAAACCGACATGGCAGTTGTCACAGTAAACCAGGCCAAGCACATAGATTGAATCTGGGTTTTCACAGCAAGCAAAACCGAGGAGGGCCGAGAAGCAAAGGGCAGAGGCAAGGGCAATGGTACTAGAATACTTTTCCATTGTTGATTATTTTCCTGGTTATTGAGTTCTTTCTTTGTTGGAGATCAATTCAGAGGAGAGAGGGCACTCTTTTATAAGGGAATATTAGAGGACCTACATTATGGGGTTCTTGTGGTTATTACAATTATTTTGACCCGCTCTTCTGGTCCTCCATATAGTGTCTTGTATTTGCAAAATAAAAGTGTTTTATTAAAAAAATATATAATTAATTAATTAATAAAACTATTGGTATTTGGTGAATGCTAGGTTGATTTTCACCAATAGATAGCTCCGGCCATCCAAATTATGCCTTTTGCAACGCAAATGCTTTGGTTGCGTTTGTTTTTGCCGAGAAATCATGGAAAACCTTTTGTGTATTCATTTTGTTTTTCTATCTTCAAATATTCAACATGGTTTCTAATTAGATTAGATTTTGCCCATAATAATGTCTGCCATTTACGACTGCCCAAATGACATGTTAGTTAGGATTCACGGAGGAGCTGATGAATGCTTCTGGTTTGAGGAAGAACTGAGACATCTTAAGAGCAACTCCACCCACAAGGGCTAAGTCTAAGGCAAGGGCAAGCAAGGGCTGCCACTATTCACGTGAATAGTGTCAGCCTTTGCATTTGTGGTTCCACCCACAAGGGCTAAGTCTAAGGCAAATACTATTCATTGTACTTTATTTCCTATTTTTTTATACTTTAAACCATTAATTTTGATAATCTTTTGTAATTAAATTTTTGGAATAGATTTTTGGTTGTCACGTGTCCATTATTTTTCAAACAAGATTTTCGGACGAGAATCTCGGTTGCCACGTGTCTTATTCCAGATAAAATTTTCGGATATTCATTAAAAAATATTATAATCTCAGATTTCAGATAAGATTTTCATCCTCTAAAATTGTGCCACGTGTCCCATGTCAGATAAGATTTTCAGATATGTTTAAAAAATAATAATCTCATATTTCATATAAGATTTTCACCCTCTAAATTTGTGCCACGTGTCATCTCTATCTTCTGAATCCCTCTATAAAACTACACCATCAACTCATACCTCTCACACCATCTCTTATCTATTCCTTCATTTCTCAAATTTTACAAAACACTTTCTACTCTCAATGTCAAACTTGAGGAGGGTGTTGGAGAGGCAACAGAAAGAAAGGGAAGAAATCCGACGTAGACGTGCTGATGAAGATCGAGACGCCGATGAAGAAGAGGAACAAATGCTTGCAGCAGCAGTGTGTATGCTTAATCAATCAAGGCAACACCGTCGTCGTGCCCCGAATATGGACAGACGTAGGGAGTCTCGGGGTAAGAATCTCTTGGAGGATTACTTTATCCTAAATTTCTTATATCCTGCTTCTAAGTTTCGAGAGAGATATAGGATGCAGCCACATTTATTCCAAAAAATCATGCATGATATTTGTAATTACGACACATACTTCACTCAAAAGCATGATGCTGTTGGAGTTTTGGGTCTTATCCCGGAGCAAAAACTTACAGCTGCTTTGCGGATGCTTGCGTATGGGGCATCTGCAGAGCAGGTGGATGAGATTGCAAGGATGGGAAAATCTACTATCCTAGAGTGCTTGGTGCGATTTTGTGATGCAGTGGAAAATTTGTACACGAGGGAGTACCTTCGCAAACCCACGCCGAGGGACTTGCAAAGGCTTCTAAAAAAAGGCGAGGATCGAGGTTTCCCAGGAATGATTGGAAGCATCGATTGCATGCACTGGTAGTGGAAGAATTGTCCTACTGCTTGGCAAGGAGAGTACGGGAATCGGAAGGGGCAAAAAAGTATAATTTTGGAGGCCGTAGCTTCATTCGACACTTGGGTTTGGCATGCCTTCTTCGGGGTTGCCGGATCTCAGAATGATCTGAATGTCCTCGGTCAATCCCCGGTGTTCGACGAGGTATTGCGAGGTCATTCCCCCCAGGTCACGTACCAAATCAACAATACCGTATACTCTGGTGCATATTACCTTGCCGACGGAATTTATCCAAGGTGGACGACATTCGTGAAAACAATTTCGAATCCCCAATCCGAGAAGGAAAGAAACTTTGCTTCCTTTCAAGAAGGTTACAGGAAAGATGTGGAGAGGTGTTTCGGTATCTTGCAAGCTCGTTGGGCAATTATCAGGGGTGCTGCTCGGATGCTAGATGAGGAGGTGCTGTGGAGTATTATGATGACTTGCATCATCCTCCACAACATGATTGTTGAGGATGAGTATGACTACGATGCTCCAGAGGTGTTTGAACCCGATCCCATGAACACGGCGTTGACAAGAATGTATGAAAGGCTGATGGGACCAAATGGACTACCAATGGAGCCCGAACCGTTACTTCAGGATGGTCAATTCAACAACCCCATGATTGATCGTTATCAAGAAATGCAATCTTCATATGTTCACGAGAGACGTCAAGTTGACTTGATCGAGTACTTGTGGGAGAGGAAATGCAATCACAATGGATGAAGTCAAGATTAGTGCTTTGTTTGGAATTATGCTTTGTTTTTAATTATGCTTTTATTTTGTGTGTGGTGTTTTTTGGAATTATGCTTGTTTTTTTAATTATGCTCTTATGTATGGTTTCTTTTGTGTGTTGTTTGCAATAAATGAAGGTGTGTTTTTAATTAATCTTTGTGTTGATGCTCAAAGGTTTTTAATAAATAGTCATATTATTTAATGCTTTGTTTATTGAATAAAAAGGAAACAATACAACAAATTAAAGGATAATACAACAATACAACAATACAACAAATTAAAGGATAATTCAACAATACAACATATGGCAAAGGTGTTTCAATACAACCTAATGGTTTTCATCATTTAACCAATCCGTATTGCTAGGTCCGTCGTCTTGGAAAAGTTTTCTTCTCATCACATCCCTTCGTCTTAGCTTCCAATAGGCCTTTGTTTCAGGAGACATATGGCTCGTATCCATGGCCATGATTTTCATCTCTTTATCATCCATGTCTTTTTCTTGTGCTTGCTGTTGTTGAATTGCAAATGCTTCCTCTCGTGCCATGTCCAATGCATCTCTTTTCAAGTCTCTCTCAATTCTTAGTGAGGTGTTCTTAGCTATTTGCTCCAATAATTGTACACATTCATTGTTTGAAGTGCCACCTCTCTTGGCCTTTGCCGCCTTTCTCCCAATAGGTCTCGGCGGACGTGGGAGTGGTGACTCTGTTTCCATTGGGGAGTCCAATGGCGAATCGGTTGATGGCGAATCGTGGAGCGGCATCTCATTCAACACAACCGGAGGACCGGTGGGAATAATTTTGAATCTCGAACAATCCTTCACAACTTCCCAACATTGGAAATGCACGAAACTTTTTTTGCCTTGCCCCATGGCACCGAACCACATTTGTGCTTGTATGATCTATTAAAAATAAATAATTGGAAGTGCAAGAAAAAAAAATTATTATGCAAGAAAATATAAACTATTTTGAAATGCAAGAATAAAATTGATTATGCAAGAAAATATAGATAAATTGGAAATGCAAAAAGAAAAAAAAAAAGATTATGCAAGAAAAAGAAATATAATATGCAATAAAAAAAAGTTACATTAAATTGATTAAAATGGCAATTATAAAGATTTTACCTCATCGGATAGATTTTGACCGCTTCGAATGTTCTCTCTTGCTTTTGTCAACGCATTTCTCCATTTCCCTAACTCTTTATTTAGAAGTTTCCATCTACTAGACAATGCCATTTCGGTCCGAATGGAACCCGATCTTTGACAAAATTCTCCATGAATTTTGCTCCACATATGATGGAACTTCATCTCATTGCCCGTGATAGGGTCATGACTAACGTTCACCCAAGATTGACACAACGCAATATCTTCCTGAGTTGCCCACGAGCCTCCGGTTTCGACAGAGGATGCCATTTGTATTTTTTTTTTTTTCTACAAATGGAAAGTAGTAGAAAAATGTGAGTGGATAGTAAAAAATATTGGAATGAGAAGAGTTTGTATGGAGAATTGGTGTGGAAAGTGAATAATGTGAGTGGAGAGTAAAAAATATTGGAGGGAGAAGAGTTTGTATGGAGAATTGGTGTGGAAAGTGAATAATGTGAGTGGAGAGTAAAAAATATTGGATGGAGAAGAAATTGTATGAAGATTGGATGTGGAAAGTGAAAAAAATGGATAGGTATTTATAGGGAAAAAATACAGACTTTTTTGGTATTTTTTTAAAAAAATTTCAGATTTTTTTCGATTTTTTTTTGCAATTTTTTAAGCCCAAAAAACGAGGATTGTTGGATTTCTCAAAAAAAAACCCATCGGAGAGCCCCAGGTTGCGACACGTGGCAGATGCGCTGAAGTCAAATTTTTTTTACCGTTGGCGCGTGTAACTCACGCGCCAACGGTAAAAAAAATTTGAATTGCCGCGAGCTGACGTCAGCGTGACGTCAGCCCTGATGTCACAGCCCTCGGGCTGAAGCTCAGGCGAAACTTGCCCTTGGGCTTGCCCGGGCTGGTGGGACCCACGCCAAATTGGGCTGCAGGCTGCTGCGCTGGAGGGCTCTCGGGCTGTTGAGGGGGGCCTTTTGCCCGGGTTTGGACCTGCGGTGGAGTTGCCCTAAGTACCCGTTTGAGGAACCAATAGCTTTTCACCAAAACATAAAAGAAAAAAAAAATTCCCATTGTTTTTATTTTCCCACTTGGTAACATGATGACGTATTGAAAAAATCTCCATGAAGAAACTATGTCTACAAATGTTGTCAATGGCAACTTTGGTTGTAGAGGGATTATTAAAGTTAGAGATGGAAAGGGCCACAAATACTTCAAATTTTGATTGAGGAAGGAATATTATTATTTTTTAAATGGTTGAGAAAAATCAAAGTGAAAAATAAATTAATGGGGATTTTTGTTTTCTCTTTTTGGTAAAAAGCTAGGGGTTCAGTAAAAGTGAACAAGGAATTTTTTTTTACAATAAAAAACAAAAGACGACACATGTCACTTTGTGGTTGACCCATAGTACAAGGTAAGGAGGGAAGTATTATCCTAATTTTTTTTTTCAGGGTCTCTTAACAAAAATATTTAATAAAAAATTTGCACACTTGAAAGTGACAATGTTTTGGCCAAAAAAAAAAGTGAGACTTTTATATATATATATATATATATATATATATATATATATATATATATATATATATATAATACCAAACACTTATATAAAAATTATTTCAACATCATATCACTTTTAATATAAAGTTTACCAAAAGCCAAACTGCTTTCATTGACATCTGATTTCTCTTACAATAAATCTAAAAGTAATTATTTTCATAGCACAACAATCCCAAACTCTCCCTAAGTTTCTTTACAATAGCCGACTAAGAGAGAGAAAGCTAGCTTCACGAATCCTCGATGTTCTATGATTTTTGACGCATCTATGCCGATATGGTCATCCTTTGGCAGATCTATTGGTTCTACCACGAATTTGGGTTGGCTTTGGATGTGCCACATTTTGCGGGGCTGCTCTTTGAGGTGTTCTACTTGGTCATGGTAGATCTACTATTGATTGGCGTGTTGGGGCCATAGAGTGACTAGGTGGCGCTCTCAATGTCATGTCATGCATGAAGATTAGCAACGACTGTTCTTCCTTTTGTTGGCCTTGTTTTATTTTTTTTAGTCAATAAGTTCCAGAAACTCTTTGAGTTTTCTGTTTTTTCTCTCATAATTTCATAAACTTAGTTGAGTTTGCTAGGTGTTTTCACCTAGCTTAAGTCAAGTCATAAGCTTTTAAGGATATAAGACATCAAAATAATTGTTTGTAAGTAGGGTATTAAAATAATTGATTGTACGATGAAGTCTAAGAGCATCAACAATGGGCTTCCTAAACCACCTTATTAGACAAATTCTAGGGAGGATTTGAAACAATAGAACTCCAACCATACTCCCTATCTATCTCATAAAATAGGGAGACCTCTCGGAGCTCCCAAATCTGAGGAGAAAGAATAATGGGTCCCTATAATTTAATGTTGCTTTGTTTTATGAGTATTTTAAATCTTTAATTAATGCTAACTATATTTTATATTATTTTGTTTTATAGAGATTGACCAATTAAAAAAGAGTTATAGCATTTATAAGTCCCTAAACTAGACAGTATGATTAGAGTTAAAATTTTATAGGGAGCTCCTAAAATAACTTTTGTATGTTTTTAGCTAAATTTTAACTAAAAAATAGAGAGCATGATTATAGATGCTCTAAATCAAGTCCCTTGAAGCTTAGAAGGGCACCCTAGAACCCTTCCCACTATGGGTAGGTAGCAAATCATTAAAAAATTAAAATTAAAATTATTGTCAAAAACCCCCATTTGCATACATGATATTTAATGATTCTCTCATAAGCTTTCAAGGAGAGAGTCTGCGGGCATCTTGATAAAAACATTTTAATTTCAACCAATATAGAATGCTAATACTTGGAATGACGAGTTTCATTTTAAAGAAGGGACCAGTTCAAGAATTGAATTAACCCGTTTATAACTCATTAAAGACCAAAAATAAGTACTTAACCATTTCACCGAAGAAAAGAACGGTACTTGACTAAAGGAGACTTGGAGAAATGAATTAACCAGCGCTCCTTATTTACCAAGTTGATTATCACACACCAACGTTATAACTCGTTAATCTGGAGTTACATCATAATCATTTGCAAATATTATTCAGAATAAAATCTTATCATCCATGGCAATTATTCCGAATCCTTGTGTTCATCAAACGTTAGAGGCACCAAATCCTTGATCAATCAAATAACATACCCAACCCACTCCAACACGAATGCATATGGCATGCATGCAGGACAACATAAATTTGACAAATTGTAAACTGTGAATTAATCAGTATATCCCAAACGAAAAAAATACTCCATAAAATATAGATGTTTGGATAAATTATATTTTTTTTTATGAAGAGACAAGGGTAATAATGTACAGTATGAAATTGAGAAATCCAGAGTCAATCATACGGGTTAAAGCATAGGTCGGTCACGGAGGTATATCCGGGAAGGAGTAAGCTTTCCTTGGCACACAAAAGATTCAAGAACAATGTAGGGATCTTTTCGGAGAGGAGGGCTCTGCTCCTCGAAAAATTGTTCCCAGAAGACTCCAAGGAGTTATTCTTTAGGTGCAGCAGCCGGATCAACCAAAGCGCATTCGTCCAACTGTCAGTTAATAGTCTCGTCCTTTGTATGGCATCTCCTGTAAAGACAAATCGAATACAGAATACATGAACAACTATAAAACCATTCTACATGAGTTTTGGCCCAGAAAAGTAACAGTAATCTTATCACAGAATATGCCTCCAATGGACATAAAGATGAGTTATAGGAATAGCCTTCAAGCACATAACTAAATAATTTTTTTAATATAAACATTACAAAAGAAAAATTCCAGATGAATTAAACTACATTACATCAGAACATAAAAATTGCTTACAGGTTGATAGCTTGGCATGTATAGGACTTGCCTAGGGTGGCCAAGAAGCATCTGTTGCCCATACTGCAATTAAATGAAGAAATGTAATTAATGTCAGGCATTCAAATTGTGCTATTAAGATAATGTACAAAAAAATTCACAACCTCAAAAGCAAAGTAAAAAATGAATCGCACCTGAGGCCCATTTGGATGAAAATACGCTTGGGGTGCTTGCATTTGCTGTTGACTAAACATAACAGGCTGGTGTGTAAAAGAGGGTCCAACCTGCAAAGAAAATGGAAGGCAATTCAAAGTATCACAATCAATAACGTATACCAAAACTTAAGATTTTAAGAATGCATGCTAAAAAATTGTTTTTGGGTGGGTGGGGCGGGGAGGGGTAGTGATGCAGAAGGAAAAGATTTCTGTCTTCAAAATTAAAAAATGAACAGTGGAATTGACAGTTGCCTCTTATGGAACTATATCTAGGTGAGAGGCCTAGAAGTGAATTTTGGATTGTTTAGCATAAAACTCCATACAGAACAGCATCTAATACATAAAAGAGACTGACAAACAAAAGGAGGGGGAGGAAAGGATAAATGAATATGATTAGGTACTTACTCCAACGCCAACAGGCATGCCCGGCATATGTGGTACAGCGGGCGTGTTTGATGGATAATAGAAGGAACCATCAGACACTGGGGATGGAGGCCTAACAGGCGCTTGAGATGGAACAAAACTCTTTGCATTTGGATTGAGTTTGAATTCCTGATAATAATATTTAAATTAAAAAGGAAAAAAAAATTTGTTGCATCAGCTAGTTGCTAGCATATGAATACAGAGATAAAATAGAACTGGGTACATAGCAAGAGAGCATGTGTATAATACAGATAATAATAGTGATAATGATAGCTGTTGGCACTTCAGGCATATGATTAGAAAAGAGTACATTTATGTCTGACTTTGTGGTCGTGAAAAACATAAAGGTCCAATCATACCTTAGCATGGGGATTCAATGTTGACTTTTCAGAAGACAATGAACCCAATGATGAGCTTGGTGACAAACCTGGGCCACCAGAAGTGGGTGCAGCAGCTGCACGTTCTGAATTGGAAGATGCAGAACTACCAGGCCGTCCATGAGAATTTACAGTGTGTGTTTGAACATGTGCTTTTCCAGTCACTGGACCCTCTAACATCTCACTAGAACTCATCTTCTCATGACCTTTTGATGAAGCCGGAGCCGGAGCATAAGAGGTGGCATTTGGGGATAATACCCCTTTATCAAACACATCTTTCTTCTCATTCAGCAGTGGCTGAGAATCTACATCCCATAAACAACAAATTAACTTCATGACCAGAGTAATAAAAAAATATTAGAAGACAATGCTAAAAATGGCACTGAAGCAAGCTTCCCATGCATTGGGTGAAGAGAGGAAAAAACCACAAGATAGAACAAAGTCGAGCTTCAGAAAACTGCATCTGAACTTAACCACCTACTTAAGTGTCTGCGGAAGAAAGAGATTCAAACTCCAGGAGAAAAATAGCAGGAAGAAAAAAGAAATGGCACTCACCATCAGGTTTTGACTTCTGATTGTCCTCAGCTAGCTGCATTGACAAGAACATAAAACAGAAAAACTAATTTCAGAGGCCAGTGAACCACAGACAAAATCATACAAGGCACCACAAAGTTTTTACAAATCATAGATACAGAACCATCACTCACCATCCGCTTTTCTACAGACTCAAGAGCACCATCTCTCTCTCCATGTTCACTGAATAATATAGCACACTGTTTAATCAGCAAAAAAATGTTTGTGTAATGACATGAAAACTTATCTTACTTGCAAGGATACAAGAAATTATTTAAGAGTTGGAAAAGAAAAAAAAAATCAGAAACCTGCTTTCACCAGCTGTACTGGGGAAACTTTTGAACGGTGGTTCTGATGCCAGCTGTCTAGCATGGTCATAAGTTCCAGAGCGACATAAATCTGGGGCAACATTCGACTCAGTACACTGTGTGTAATCCTGCAAAGCAATATAAGAGAGATATACATATACCATTAGTATTTAATCAGGACTTGTCAAAGGACGTCATAAAATTCACATAGAATCACAAAACAGAGAATTGGTTGACAAACCCCCGTATATTAGACTTTGGACCATACCAATGACTTCAACACCATCAAAGCAATGATGATGGCATTATAACCAGGAAGAGCTTTCCCACGTTTGTCGTATTAGATTCTCAGTACTTAAATTACTCGCAAATGGAACAATCACAGAGAAGTGTTTCAACAAATGACTTTATTCAACCAGAATATAGGATAACCAAAGAACTCAATAACCTCTCTGGAAAAATATCCATTTATGAGCAGTAAAGGGTGACATATACCTACACACTCATCACATAAGTCATGAAACACTAGGACGAGTAGATCCCCCACTTCAGTAACAAACCACTTTATTAATAGCATATACCTACAATTCCTACTAGACAAAACAAACCAACTCAAAAAAATAATCACTAAATAGTTTAAAAACTGGTCCCACCATACTCGGCTAACTAGACCAACTAAAGTATACATAAGGGATATTAACAAAGGAAATACCACAGATGAAGAGCTTGATGGCACTTGAGCTCCATTGTTGATTTTTCCACCAGTCCATTCAAGGGAACCCTTCCTTGAAGAACCAGAAGAATCTCCAAAGGTATCAGTATTACGTGCATCCAACAAAATATCCTCATCCTCATCATATCCACTATCATCAACCTCACCCCGGTAAACAGAGGAGAATCTTGTCTCCTCATCAATATCAAAATTTTCATGGAGGTGAATGCCTCTTTCCTGTAAAAACAAATCAACATGCAAAATATAAGGGACATGGAAAACAAAGTACAAAAAACATAAAATATATCAACCAAGCCTCACCTCTGCTGAATGTAGATCATGTGTCTCCTCACCCTCAATTTCTCTTGCTATTCTTAAAGCCTCCCTTTCCAACTCTCTCATTTGCGGACCTTTCTCAAGTTTCGTTGTATAAAGATCCTCATCAAATGTGCTCTTTACCCCAAATAAGGTTTCATTTGTTTCAAATTGATCCCAGTTCCTGAAAAGAAAATAATATATGGAAAATATTGAGAAATCGGAATATTTATATACCAAAAAATATATGTAGAAATTTCCTAAAAGTTAAGCAGATGTCAATTAAATTCAAGATACAATATGCAACCATTGGAAATTGGCTTTAAAATCCTAGTGCCATCTTACTCTTAACGCCATTAAATTCCCTACATTCATGTCTAACTTGCATCAGCTGAGGCAATATTTCGATACCTTTAATCCGTCTACTAAAACCATATCACTTAATCTAACTAGTGAATTGATTAGAATATCTACTTTGTTCACCTTTCTGTGCCTACATCATCCACTTTTCTCAGTAAACTGAATCATACGACGAATTCTGGTTACATACAAAACACAGGGCATTCCCCATTTAAGGACCCACACTACCAAGAAATTGCAGCACCATGCGGGCAGACAAAAACATAATTATCTTCAGATACGTATAATGAAACGCCTAAACTGCTAATAATGCTAGCCATCACAAATTGAGAATGGTTCCACCACAGCACTTTTAATCACTCAACAATTGCGCCTCCCTTCAGATTAAGTTAATAACATTTTAGGGTTCACTCAGTAGTAGTAACTCCAAAAAAATGACAATTCATAGACCATGCTATGACTCAAACTAAACAAGAATAAGCCAGATAGGAAGATTTAATAACAGCTTTAAAAAGTTAAAGCCAAATAAACCAGCTTAATGGGAAATATGTAATAATCATGCTTAAAGAGATAAAAGTCAGGTTACCAGTAGAAATAATAGTGTCCTGAAGGCACCTATTCATGTAGAGCAGTTATTTGAACAGTAGAACAATTACCAAGAGATCTGGGGAAAGAAAGTTACTATAACAACCTATTCCAATGCCCATCAAATGTATTTTCCAGTTCAGGACATCGTGGATCATCTTCATCAGGGACCCATGGTTCCAGCTCTCTCTCCATTTCACCACGGCGGGATTGTGATATGAAGGAATCTATCATAATTTCCTGATGTTTTTCAGGCTGAACCTCATTTAACAATCCATCCCTACTTATTGAGACATCCTGTCATCATTCAATTAAAAATGCAATTAGATCACAAGTGACAAGAGAAACAAAGTATAGAAATTGCTGCTTAGTCTACAACATCAAACTCTTTATAACTGCCTCATCCACATTTTTGTAGTTGTTATTAATTTTAATAGGCTACTTAGCGGAGGGAGGGTGTCAAAACAACAAGAAAAAGAGAACCACCCCTCCCCACCCCCCCCCCACCCCTTCCCCCTAAAAAAAAAAGGACAATCGCTTGATTTCACTCAGCAGAACGGAATGGCGCTAATGTGAATACTACTAATAATAATTTTACTTGGGTCAGAAAATTGAATTGCATAGGAAATGGAGCATACCTTTGCGATAACTTGCACAAGGTCTTTGGCAGGTATTATAAAAGTCTTTGAAGGTGGCTTGCTAACTGACTCTACCACAGACTTCTGTCCACGTAAGGAACCATCCTTTATCATGCGTGCCATTTTCAAGATAATTCCTGAAAGTGACAACCAAGAGAATGTTGATAAGCACATAAAAAAAACTGCATGGAGCAATAATGTGAGGAAAAAAACAAAGCAATTTGCAAAAAGTGCTCTTATAAAAAAATATAAATACAACACTAATGAATGAATCCATGACCTCTCACCAAACCAAAATATGTGCTAGTGTTAAACGTATTCTCTTTAAGCGCACCAAATCGACACAAACAAAAAAGCCATTTTAAAGATAATTCCTGAAAGTTACAACAAGTGCATGTTCATGAATGCACTTAATTGCATATAAAAAATAGCAATTTACAACACTAGTGACAAATTCCTGATCTCTAAAAAATTCGAAACATATGCTAATGTAACACCATAATTAAAAAACACACAAGAGAACCAAACAAAAAAATACAAAAAGCACAAATCAACAGAACATACCAAAGTCTTTTTCAGCGTTTGTTGCATGAAAAATTCCAGAATATATTGATCCATTTTTCACCTGGACTTCCACATGATGCCCAATAAGACACGTGGTTAAATATACTAATCGATCACGTGAAGGACTCTCATAGTTGCCAGATTTGGTGCCTGTTTGAACAGGTATATAGTTAGAGGTCAGGTTAATGTTATATCCAGAAAAATTTATATCTATGAAGTTCACCAGTATTTGTTGATCTGCCGTGGTTTGCTTTTCCAGACTGTGACTTATTCTCCACCCTAGCTCCCCCTTCTCTTTCACCTCTTCGACGGCCAAAACCGTTAGCAGAAGATTTAGGATTGACAGTTGGTTGCGTAATCATCCTCAGTAGCAACCTCTGACCTATTAAAAATCACCCGAAAGCTGTTTAATTGATACTATAATAGTAAAGCAAATCAGATGAGTGGTATATCTCAACATGTAAAGATGGTGATACAAGAAGGAAAATAAATATTGAAACATAGGAAGTTTGAGCCAGGAATCAGGATTCTATAAGTTCTAAAGCCACAAAAATAAAGATCTACATTGCTTCAAATAACATGATGGTGAAGACAACACAAACTTCAGGGAAATTCTATCAAAATGCAGCATTAGGAAAAGAAAAAAAAACATGTGCATTGATTTTCCTGGCAAAAGAAAAACAAAATCCATGTAATTACTCAAGGCACATGAAGACAAAAATACAATTACAGAGATACATGCATGTGCACTGTACAAAGAATCACGAGCATGATATAAAATCAACTCAATCATCAACAACCAAATAAACCAATGTACACAGAAATTTTCTTTAAACTGAAGCAAGCCAAGGGTGCAGTATTAAACTAAACAAAGTAGCATTATCTACTAGCTCAGGACATTATCAACTTCAGCATGCTATTCTAATAAAAATCTCTATCCCCAAACTACTTAAACAATCTCTTAATTCACAGGCAAAACCATCTTCAACCAACCCCAACATTAGAGTAACACTAAACAAGATAAACTTATCAAGCAAACAAGAAAAAAGTTACCGAAAATATTGACAAAATGAAGCCTTTTTTACAATTGAGTTTTACTTGAAGGCATGAAAGTATAAAAGAGATGCAAATTAGATTTATTAAGTATTGTTTGGAGAGGGTAATAAGGGAAAGAGGGGCAATGACATTGGAAAGAACGCAAATAGAACTAGCAGTCTTTTATGGTTTTCAAGTTTTGGCACAACAAAAGAGAGTGATTTTGACGCTTCATATCAATAATCTTGATTCATTAGCTTCTATATGTCTGAGCATTGAGAATAATATGGTAGGCAATATCATTGAAAAGAAAAAACCCACAATTTGCTTTAACTAACCAGTTAGGGTTTGGGTTCCTTTCATGTTTCAAAACGCCAAAGATGATATGAGAGCCCAAATCAGGAAAGAGAGAGAGAGAGAGAGAGAGAGAGAGAGAGAGAGAGAGAGAGAGAGAGAGAGAGAGAGAGAGAGAGAGAGAGAGAGAGAGAGAGAGAGAGAGAGAATGCGGTGGTCTCGGTGTATGATGAAATAGAAAAACTGAGACTGCTGTAAAATGCTTAGGTGTGAAAGTTAGGACATGAGAACACTATAGCATATTGTACCCATAGCATCAGACTCAAATTAGGGATCTACGCATATATCAGCTTCTCACCAAATTGGAATCCTCAAAACTTAACAGAAACAGAGTTTCCAAGCATGCAGGTTACACAATTCCAGAAAGCATGCACAGTTCCCTATTAATTACGAGCACCGAGATTGTATGCAGATTACAAAAATCCAGAAATCCAACAAACCCCTTCAATCAAGAAACCCCGAAACCCCAAAGAACCCAGATAACCTATGCAGATCTATGATCTATGAAACAAAAATGGCAGGAAACAGAAAACAATTAAAAATAAGGAAAATAAATAAATAAAACGAAAACAGAAGCACATATACACTCACCACCGGACGTCGCCGGACTCTGACCCACGCACGACGGCTAACAGAATCGTGATCACACGACGACGATCCAACTCGCAACCACCACCGATAAGCGTCGCCTACAGATCTCTGAAATCGCCCAAGCAAAAGTCAGATAGAGACCCAAACAAACCGAAGGCCAAAAACGGGTCCACGAGTTTACCGGAGAACGCGGTCGGCGGCAGCGGCGTGCGAAGATTCACCGGTAGGCTTGTAGATTGGCCGCGTGGGTTCGACTGAGAAGAGAAAAAAGAGAGCCAGAGATGAAAGAGTGAGGCGGCGCGCGACAATGGTAATTACATCGAGTGGGTTCGTGTGGTTACATGAGGTGGGAACACGGCAGCTCAGAACGACCCCAACTACTAAGCTGCCACGTGTTATTTATTTATTTATTTTTGTTACATTGGGAGGAACCCTCAAGCATCCACATCAGTATCCCAAACCAATCCAATTATGACGAAATATTTCATGCCTATTTCCTTCCTCCTCTCGACGGCATCCCTCTCTCTTTTGGGTTGATGAGTGGTTAGACTTCCCAAATTGGGTCAACCGTGCCTGTGGGGCCCACAACCTCCATTGCATAATTCGAAAGTTCCTATAGATTTAACACACTTTTTAAATTTTACCCTGCAAGTTTGGTCCAAATCGAACGGTTGAATCGCTCACGATTGTACGATCGAACGGTTATCGTAAACACAAACTTTAACTTATTGAATCGAAACATCCGTGGCTTCAATTCACGATCCATGAAATCCTACACGATCCTAGGAATGCCTATATCAACATATATCAAAATGAGATCAATCCTACGGTCCGAACATATCGAACTCGGATAACGCCTAAATGCGATATCTGATCGATGATCAAACGATAACCAAATTTATATCTCGAGCATACCGTCGTGCTCGGGACGACATGAGGATTATTTTAGGACTTAAGAATTGGGCAAAAAGTGGCCCACGCGTCGGAAGCGCATGGATGTCCAAAGCGATTCCGACGATCGGAAAATCTCCAAATCGCCGGTCAAGACTTATACCTACATGATCAGTACATAGAGTGAAGCAACTTTTGTTCTTCGACCTACCCAAAAAGGTCAACGGAAGTGGCCGGAATCGGAGGCTAAAAATCGGCAGATTTTCAATCTCTTATTTACCCTCCAAAACTCAAAAATTTCTCCGATCCAACACAACCAGCAGTTAGAGCATCTCGAGAGGTTGAGAAAGCATACGTGTATCGACAGAAATGGTGGCCGGAAGTGATAGAATGAGCTCCCAAAAAATTTCAGAAAAACTATCGGAATCAGCCTGTTTCGTGGCTGTTTCCAGTGATATCGGCCGCGGATCGAGGTGGCAAATGGTTGGGGCTGGAAGAGGGAAGTGAGGTGGTTCGTTTGGGACCGGTCTTGCCTAAAACGGTGGTCGGAGTTGGGAGAAATCGCTCTCTGAAGTTGGCTGGTCATGCTGCCAAAAAAGAAGAAAATTTGGGTTTTTAAAAAAAACTAAACTTCGAAATATTTACGGTTATGGCACTGGGCTTCCATAGATATGCAATGGTACAATTGAAATCCCCAGATTCCTTCCCAAACTTAAAATGACCTTTTTGGCCCTTTTAATATTAAATAATATTTTAATTTTCAAAAACCTTAATTAATTCAAATCATTTTATTTTATTGTTTATTTCAATTTATTTTCTCATTTAAATTTATTTCCTCTTATTTTAATTATTTTATTACTTTTTCGGATCGGAATGTTGCAGTTTTGCCAAAATCTTGCCCGAACAAAAAGTCAACTCTTAAATCCTTAAAATATTCCCGGGGTAAAATTATTTTTTTCTTGAACAATTTAATATTTATATATATATATATATATATACTTTTTTGTTATATATATATATATATATACACACACACACATTAAATATAGTATTTGAAAACTCTTCCCCTCAAGGGAAAAAATCTAAGGCCTTTGGGGTAGAGTAAAAGATGCGGGAATAATAACAATGGCTAATGTACTCACTTCTGCTTCGGTTGGAGCTAGAATTGCTGATTTGTTCAACATGCGGAGAACTCTGAGCAGCAGAACATGCTGAATAAGTATGTGGCTGCTTTATAAAAGGAAATGAAGGGATAAAAATATATCACGACCACGCATAAGAGAGAAAAGAAAAAAGAAAAGAGAGAAGAAAGAAGATATAAAAAGAAAGAAAAAGAAAGCAGAAAGAAAATATCGTTTTCCTTCCCATTTTCTTTAGATCTCAACCTAGCTTTGCCAACACAAACATGAGGGCAAGGAGCTGCACCTGTGTGGATGCCCTGCTTTGTTTCCTCACAATGACTAGTTACCGTAAACGACTCTTTACTCTTGGCCAACAATGTTGTCATTAGAGTTGTGAGGAGTTTGGTGACTCTGAGGAATGTGCGTGTGCTGGGAACGAGGGATGATAATCGGATGGTGAGTGATGCCATGGCACTAAGCATGCAAAGTGTGGCATTTGCCGCAAGTGTGGGGCATCACCTCATTGTGAAACTCTATGAGATGCAGGTGTAGGTGCTAAGAGTTCAGTTGGTGGCATAGTGGAGTTTGGTTGAAGTCAATGTGTTATAAGGAGTTTAAAGAGGGAGAGGGCAAAGACGGCAGATGAGACAAGACACCAACTAGAAATATTGCTGCAAGAGAATGAAAAGCTATCAAAGATGGTAGATTTTTTGTCTAACAACATGCAAAAACAATTAGAGGTCCTAGAGTGACCAGGTAAACGCAAGCTCGAAGATCACGACACAAGTTTTGCTCAAGCTAAGAGAGTGATCGTTAGGAGCTCAAGTGATGAGCCCCAAGAAGCGATGTGCGAAAACCCGAGAGAGGATATCCAGATGGCCAAACTAAATGCTCATATTTTCTTTTTATTTTATTTTTAAATGTGAAATAATTAATTTTTAATTTAATTTTAACGACACAAAGAAAGATACTAACTGACCACCAAAAAAAAAGACTAACTTAAAAGAAAATAACTAAACAGAAAAGAAAACAAAGAAGTCCCAATTTGCAATTTTATATTTTTTACAAGCAAAAATAAAATACCCAAACTTAAATTTTTATTTAAGTTAAACTCTATTTTTTTTATAAAAAAAAAAAATTTAACTTATTTTAAGAACACACAAATATACAAGTAACTCAAGGATGACCATAAGGGCCTCTAAAAACATAGCTAGGGGTTCCGACAAGGTTAGAGGCGTCATTGTAATACCCCGAAAAATTTAAGGTGGATTTTCATATTTTAGTGAAAAATAATATAATGGTGGAGAAGATTATGGGTATTTTATCAAGAGATTTTGGATTGAGATTATTAAATTAAGTATGTTTAATTTGAAGTTGGACAAAAATGACCAAAAAATACCCCTATGTGTGAAAGATTACCAAAATACCCTTGTAGATAATAACCACACAAAAAAAAAGAGAAGAAAAAAAAAAGGAAAGAAGAAGCAACGTGGAAGCCAAACATTCATCCTTTCCTTCATTCTTCCCCCATTCCCTCTTTCTTTCTCTTCAAAATCTGATTTTGATCTCAATTTGGATGAGTTGTAGACCTAGAATGGATGACTCACCTAATCTAGGCTAAGAAAATTAATTGCATAAACTAAGATAAGTTTTGGGAGGAAAGAAATGGAATTTGGGTGAGGAAGAAAGGAGAAAATAGGAGGAAGAAAAGAAGAGAGTTTCTAAGGTGAGTCAATTTCGAGAATTTTGGTTTTAACCTTGTGGTTGTATGATTTTAATCTCTTAAAGAATGATTTGAGTCATATGAGTGTTGGGAAGTGTCACGACCCAACCCACGGGTTTACGTAATTTTGGGTTAAGACGTGATTCACACCTTAATTATAGAATTTTATAAAAACTATAACTAAAATGTGAAGAAACATTTAAATAAATAAAGTAAATATTTCACATAGAATATTCGAAACAACAACATCCGAAAGCTTGAAATAGTTATATTATTTTACAAGCCAAAACTACTAAATAGTTTACTAAAAGAGTAACTCATTATTTATCCACAAGCTATATACATAGTACACTCTTATAAATATGCCAAAATCATCACAAGCTTTAGATTTCAAGTTCGGTACCTGCAAAATCTATTAGGGGGTGAGCGAAACCACAGCTCAGTAGGGACATAAACCTTTTTACATGAAATTGATATAATTAAATTAAGTGACAAACAATCACACAGCCAAATATCACATTGTTAATAATAATGCATGAATGCTCTTCATCTAATCCCGTTAATTCATATAACTGGACAAGCAGACCTGCACGTCCCATACCATGCTTATACCACTTGGTCCCGGATGTCCATTTATATGAACTAATACCCGTTTCAACCGTCCCATAATTCCCCCTTTTGTTAGTCATCTTGCCTAACTCCCTTTCGCCAGTCCCGAATCACCCAATAAAAACCATGTGCACTGTGGGATCCCTGAGACCTGGTACCTGCCAAGAGTTAGACTCAACTACACAAAAGACTATATCCATTACCCTCTTTTCCATCATTATTATTTCCAACCAACATCTCCAATTAATTTTCATGACATGATATAATTATGCATTCCACATATCTATATATCCCACACCAATGCAGTTATTCAAAATATCACCAATGTACCAATATTGTTCAACCAATCAAGAACACATTCAATTGTAACAAGAATGAATAATCATATCACACATAACATATTGTTTACAAAATTTAATTAAAACAATCTCTGCAAAAGGCCCCCAAGAAACCCCTACCTTGTATCCAAAGCTAGCTCCAAGTTTAGGAAAACACAAGCTAAGCCCTTATGTCTCTTCCAAGAATTCCTCACTATTTTCTCTCTCTCTCTCTCTCTCTCTCTCTCTCTCTCACTCTCTCTCTCTCTCTCTACGTTTTTCTCTCTTTGCTGGAATTTTTTTGCAAGCTTCAGTTCTCTCAAAATGATGTCCTATTTATAGAACAATCAAGGAGGAATCAAACACGTTTTCATTGGTGGGAAGGTGATGACTATGTATGAACTTGGGCTCCAAGACTAGAATAGCGGCTATCACTTAATTTGCCAACACCTCATGCTAAACAAGGCTTACTCACCTAGGTAGAATGACACTTGGAATCTTTAAAATGTGTTTAGAATGACACTTGGAGTCTTCAAGTGTGTTTGTAAAAAAAAAAATCTAAGCTGTTGAACTTGGTCAGCACGAATTGTAGAGATAGTTGTCAAAAGCTATATGCTTATTTAATATTACTACTAATTCTAATAACTAATATGAAAATCTAAAAAAATAATATTTAAAAAAATTAACTCGTATAAATATATATGTACTTATATAAATTTAAATATCTATGTTAACAACTATATATTTACCAATATATGTAAAAACAAATATGTGGTTTCACAGGAAGATTGAATTGGAAGATTTTGAATCTCTATTTTCGGGTTGGGTGGATAGAGTAATATTTTAAGTGAGGGTGTTGTTGATTTTGGTTTCATTTTGAGTGTTTGATGAGTTCTAAGGATAGGTATGAATTTTAGAAGAGTTTTAGAAGCCTTATGAACCACTTGGTGTGTTAGAATGGTTGAAAACAACTTTGAACAAAATCTGGAAAATGTCATTTTCTGGAAATTTGCAGTTCGCGAGGCTCACTTTGGCTCTATGTTTCTCCTAACCCTTTGAGTTTTTGAGGAATCCATTCGTTGGGTTTTAAACTAAACTTATCAAGGAACAAAACACAATTGGTTTCGTCGAATTTGACTGAGTTTTGATAGGTTGAACACTTGTACAAAGTTTGGAAAAAATTTTGTTTTCTGCAGAAAAACCAGCCACGCGCCCAACTTTGGAGCTGGTTTTCTCCTTCGTCTTAGATCCGTTTTCAGAGTGGTTTGTTGGGTTAGAAACTAGAGGTATTAAGTGTAACAACCCGGTCCTAAATTAATAGTTAAATATTAAATTATTTAGGGAAAGGACAATTTTACCCCAGGAATGATTAAATGATTAAAATAAGAGGAAATAAGTTTAAGTGAGAAAATAAATTTGAAATAAATAATACAATAAAATGGTTTGAATTAATTAAGGTATTTGAAAAGAAAAATATTATTTAATATTAAGAAGGGGGTAAAAAGGTCATTTTAAGTTCGGGAAGGAATTTGGAAATTTTGATTGGACCGTTGTGTAGAGCACGTCGAAACGAGTCCGTAGACACATAGCAGACTCGAATCGGAGTTGTAACGAAGAAATGACGATCAAAAGAAGTTCAGTGGCATAACCGTAAATATTTCGAAGTTTAGCTTTTTATAAACCTAGAATTTCTGAGTTTGAGGGGGGAGCTCGACCAGCTGACTTCCAAAGGGGATATCTCTCAGCCCGACCACCAAATCGAGCAAGACCAATGCCAAACGAACCACCTCGCTCCCCTCTTTCAGTCTCAACCCATCCCAGCCTCGATCCGCCGTCGTGGTCGCCGGAAACCGCCACGAAACAGGGCGGTTTGGACAGTTTTTTGATGGAATTTCACGGAGTTCGTTCGAACACCTCCGACAACCAAATCGGACGAGTGAGGTATGGTTTTCTAGCTATTTTCCATGCTCTAGCTGCTGGTTGGGTAGGATTTCAGAAATTCCAAGTGTAAATACTTCGATTATTAAGTTAGGTTTCAGCCGGTTTTGAGGGTGCGATTCCGGCCACTTCTGTCCAGTTTTTGGGGTAAGTCCAAGAATAAAAGTGGCTCTAAATAGGGTGTTACACCTAGGGTAGGAACCTTGAGCCGTGATTCGGAGTTTTTCCGACGAAGCGTTATCGCTTTAGGCACCACTCGCTGCCGGCCAGTGTGGCGGCGCGTGGGTAGCAGGGTGGGGACCACAGTCAGTCCTACATTAATCTTCTAGTCCCCATGAGCGCGTAGGATTTCGCGGATCTTAATTCGGATAACGTTTGAACCCCGAACGGATCTCGCCTAGTGTGTGATTTCCGGGTTCAGCAGGTTTGAACCGTTGGATCGTAGTCATGTTCTGGTATGTTAATCTAGATAATTCCAGGATCGTATAGTATTTGATGGATCGTAAAAGGAAGTCCTGGTTACTCCAGGAATGTCAGCCCTAGAGCGAGTTTTACAGTAAACAAACCAGTTGCAGATCAGGAACAGAGGAAAGAACTACGTGTGGCTTGATCCCTCAGTAAGGGTACGTAGGCAGCCTACAGTTATCAGGTGCAGCCACGAGTTAGGGCCTTAGGGTTTGTGCTATTGTTTTTCAGGACATTTTGGTCATTTACGACCCATGGCCACCAGGTGTCAGTTTAAATAGGATTCGACCCGGTTTCCAAAGTGAAATTTGGGTCAGGTAGTTTCATTAAGCTTCAAAACCACTATAAGTTTACCAATTTTTGTTGACGTTTGGTTGGTCAAAATGCCTCACAAAATCTGGGATTAAATCTGGAAATCAGGGGAAGTTGCAGGATTTCTTTTTGAAGATGATAAACAGTAACCGGAGCAAGCCCACTCGCGGCTCCGGCAAGTGGCGGCGCGTGGCGGCTTTTCCGGCAGCCTCAATGCCATATTTTTAGTCCATTCGACTCAATTTTTCGATCCGAGTCCGATGGTATATGTTTTGAGTCAATCCGAGGTGGTGCAAAGTATGAGTTGTTGTGGGGCCCACGGGACCCAAATTGTAACTTTTGGATAACAGGTGTCGTTGGCCTTGTTTTGGTGTTGACAGGGCATAGGACAGAGTTTTAGATTATTTTGGACGGGATTTGGCCGCTTTGGACCCCGGGTTGGTCCTAGGGGCATTTTCGTCATTTTCGCCCAAAATCTTTGAAATGCGCAAGGTTGAGGTTGGTCTTAGGTGAAATAGCGGGAAGAGTGCTCAATAATAATTTCGATTTGAATTTGTTTAGGAATTGGATCAAAAGTGTAGATTCGACAACTCCGAGAACTTCCGAAGGGTAAATTTGGTACTTTAGCTAGCTAGACTTGAGGTAGGGTTTCCTGATTTCCCGATGATTGGGCTATATCACTTTTAATCTTGGTGCTTATATTTAGTATTATAAATATGAATATTATTTGATGTTATGTGAACATTATTATTGATGTTTTTCCGTGAATATTATTTGATGTTATGTGAACGTTATTATTGATGTTTTTCCGTGAATATTATTTGATGTTATGTTAATATTATTATTGATGTTTTTCCGTGAATATTATTTGATGTTATGTAAATATTATTATTGATGTTTTTCCATGGATATTATTTTATGTTTTGTGAATATTATTATTCATGTGATTAAGCCTGATATATTATTGTTATTATCTGTGGCATTATTCAGCAGAAATAAATGATATTTGTGCTGCAATACATATGCATCAAAAATACAGTGGTGTTTGGAGTGTGTGTGTGTGTGTGTCGTTTGAGATATATCTAAGGGGTCGGAGAAGGCTTTAGATATATCTGAATAAAATGTGGAATATATTGAGGTGACGGGAGCAGAATTTGAATATATTGAGGTGATGGGAGCAGAGCCTCTAATGATAAGTGAAAGTTGAGAAATTCGTAAACAAAAGAAAAATGGGTTAAGGGACGGACGGGCGCTAGTTCATATTTTAGGGTATTCGGAGCCACAGTGGTAAAACGCATGGTATGGGACATGCATGTTTGTTGCCCTAGGATATGAATTAGTGGGATTAGAAGGGAGTGAGTTCATGGCATCACCGCATATGCAAATTTATTTATCTGGTATGATTGCATAATTTGTATATCTTGTGTTGTTTGATGCATGACACTTTGATTAACTGTGATAGCTGACTTTGAGGGGTTTGACGGTACTCTACTAGACATTAGAATGCTCATACCCTAATAGATTGTGCAGGATTAAAGAAGAAGTTTGAGGAAGCGGGTTCAACTGAGCTGTTGGGCTTTATTGTTGATTTGTGTAATTAATATTTGTAAGTAGTCAACCGTTTGTTAAAGATCTTAGTGTGTAGTTAATTACGAGCTACTGCGACTCTGATTTTGTAATGTTAAGTAAATTTGTAGTAATTGTGGCTCTTTTTCTCATCATATTATTGTTGTAGGATTTTACTCTTATGACTATGGTATGACTCACACCATAATTCGGGAATATTCTTTATTTTCAAATCGGGTCGTGACAATCATAATAGTCCCACTTAAAACCCAAACCTTCTTAGACACTGACACACCACAGCCCTCTAAGCAAGTCCCACTTAAGCTTGTCAGGTGGTTTGGCACTCAAGGGAGTTGTTTGGTGTTGCATGTTATTTGTGTGTTTATGCTCGGGCTACATTGTACTACAGTGGATTAGGGTTGTGTTAGATAATGCTTGACAAAGCAGTGGGCCAGGTGAGCTTGGGCATGTGAAATTGTTAAACCTTATAGGTTTGCATGTGAGATTGGTAAACATGTACGATGACATCCCCACATGCCAAATTGTAGTCTCACTCGGCATGGTGTGAACATCAAAACTTGGGTAGGCACTTAGTTTACATTGGCTAGGCTTTTTTTATAGTACGATAATGCATTGGGCCTAAAATATTCATGAACCTTCGTTGAGATTTTTTTAGTCTCAACATTAGCCCTCTTAACTATTGACGCTATGAAGTGATAGTGAAATGGGCCAAATAATCAATTAAGCCCAAAAATTCAACATTATGCCTTAAATATGTCATAAATTTGAAGTTGGATTGGAACTAGAGGTGTCAAACGGGTCATGCCGGGCTGGCCTGTCCCATTTAAACTCGTGCTTTTAATATTTTCGTGCCGTGCCGGGCCAGCCCATTTAATTTATTGGGCCGTGCCGTGCCGGCCCATTTAATAAAATCATTGATCCCGCCCTGGCCCAAAGCCCATGTCCATATTCAAACGGGCCGGGCCGGGCTCGTGCTCGTGCCTTACTAGGGCCGAAGAACCAACCCATTTAATTTGAATTTTTTTCACTTAATTTTTTTTTTCCACTAGATAATTCAAATTATAAACATTAAAAATATAATTAGAGGCAAGAAATTATGAACTATTTGAAAACATTAATCAATCAAACATCCAAACAATATGAAGGGGTGGAGGGCAAAAAGTGTCCAACTCCACAAAGTCCACTTGAACTTTTCATTTTTAAACAACTTATTATTTTATATGTGAAGAAATGTTTTGCTTTGATTATAGGAGAAGCGTATATGTCATATGTATTGATTAGATATCAAGTCCAATATTGTTTAATTAATTTGTAGTTGATATGTTTAATTAGATGTAATTTGTTGTTGATATGTATTGATATTTTTTTATAAAAAAAACATATAAACAATGACATTAGATGTCAAATTATTGCATTTTGACTTTTTGAGAAGAAAAAAAAATGCTAAATGGGCCGTGCTTGGGCTCGTGCCGTGCTTGAAGCGGGCTCGGGCCAAGCCCAGCCCATGTCGGGCCATGGGCCGGCCCGGTCCATTGAACCTATTTCTTGATCCCAGCTCAGCCCAAGTTTTCGTGTCGTGCCGAGCACGGCCAATTAATATTCGTGCTCGTGCTGTGCCGTGCCTCATTTAAATGGGCTGGGCTCGTGCCGTGCTGGGCCGGCCCGTCCCATTTGACATCTCTAATTTGAACCATCCGTGTACCATATTAGGAAAAAAAAAAACGTTTGCCAACTCACATTAAAACAAGAATTTATGGAATCGATGAATCAGATAGGAGATAACAACTTTAAATGCCACACTATTTAGTAACAAGACATATACATTTGATAAGAAATCAAATATTTGACTATTTGGGATAAAATTCATAAGATGTGGGCCATGGACCCACCAACCCCCCATCAACCCCATCAACCCCATCAACAATGAGATTCAAGCCAACCATATTTTCGACCATTATTATGCCGACTCTTGTTGGTTATCAGCCCAAGGAAGGAGAAGGTCAGGAAATAAATACGTAAGAGTTTTATTGCAAAACCAGAAAAGAAAAGAAAGCCCATTTCTCACACATTGCCGTGCTTCTCATTCCCTTGTTATATTATATGAGAAACGGCATTTAAAGCGCGTAACATTTCTCTGACGCATTTTCACAAACACGTTTCACTCACAGTGCCTGAGTTCCGGATACTTGTCCTCATAGGGCTCGCTCGTTAAATCTCTAATTTAAATTCAACTCCAAATAAGAATTTTCATTCCTTTTTGAGCACTTGGGAATTTGAAATTTTGAAATCTGTGTGTGTTTGTGAAATTCGTTCTATCCTCTTTGTGGGTTTTGGGCCATGCCGATTGTTGCTGCAGCTGTCGTCGTCCCACTGGGCCTGCTCTTCTTCATCTCAGGCCTCGTTGTCAATCTCATTCAGGTAAACACCTCCTTCTCGCTTTTCTCTTCATGGTTCTGGATTTTATTTTCGTAATTGCGTAGATTTGGTTTTTGGTTCACTCATTTTTCAGTTTCTTTTTGCTATTGATTTCGTAATTTTTGGTCTGTAGTTTACGAGGGTTTTGTTCTTTCCTTTCCGGGGGTTCAGTATTAGTTGCTTATAGTGATTGATTTTAGCCTTATGGTTTTGTTCTTTCTCAAGTGGGTTCTTTGGGCAGCGTACGTCTCTCAGCGTGCATGTGAATCTCGGCTTTGTTTCTACTTTCTAATCTGGCCTGTATAATTCCAATGATTTCGGAGAACAATTGGGGATGAAACGAAACTCCAGAACATCGTTTTTGAATCTCACATGCTGTTGAGCCCATTGAGCTTAATTATATTATTAAAAACTGAGTTAAAATTTGAGATTTAGGAGTTCACTTTTTTGCTTTTTTTTTCTGTTCAATTATCATATCGATTGAATCATTTTCTTTTCTTTTGAGGTTTTAATCTGTTTAGCATACTTGGTCCATTGTTTCAGGCGATTTGCTTCATTCTTATTCGGCCTGTGTCTAAGAATTTATACAGAAGGATAAACAGAGTGGTGGCAGAATTATTGTGGCTGGAGCTGGTGTGGCTCATTGATTGGTGGGCAGGTGTTAAGGTATTAGCTAGCCCCCCATATCGTGTGATTTTAGCGGTTTTGATTGATTTAACTTCCTTAAAGTGCAAATAAGTTAATATATGTCGAGCATTTTTAAAGTGCTTTCCCACTTATTCTGTTACCTTGTAACTAAGTATTTTTCAAAAAAATCTTTGCCCATACAACTTGTACGAACCAATTATTAAGGTAATTGCTGGCTTTTGAAAGATTCAAAGCAGCAATTGCTACCATAAGAAAGACTAGAAGATGTAATGCTGAAGGAGGAAATCAAAGCATGTGGATCAAATTTTCTTCTCATAAGCTTTTATAAATCCCTAAAATGCTATCAATTCCTAAACTAGGTTTTCGTTGCATATTTTTCTTTTGGGGGGTGGAGAGAGGCGATTGGTTACAAATTTACTTGTGTTTTATCAGACCAAGGGCAACAGTGCACTGTCTTTTTTATCCGTTTCAAGGTGGTGAGAGAGAGAGTAACTTATCAAGAAAAAAAGAATAGTGAGAGATTAAGATATCCTAATGTGTCTAGTGGGGTATCACACTAATATGGAGAGTGCATTACTGGGTCGTTATATTTCCAGTACAGTTGAAAACCTTTAGTATAGGAACATGGAAAGGTGAATAGCATACACATCCTATTTATTTACCTATTTATATAGAACCTCTAGAAAAGTTATTTATATGAAGGCCCACTTAACCCGAAGTTGAACCATAATTTATTTTTTTCCATGTCCACTTAACTGAATCTTGATTTAGTTAACCCCCTTTGTTTTTTTTTCCTGCAGATTCAAGTATACACAGACCATGAAACCTTTAATTCAATGGGTAAGGCTTAAACTTTTTCTCTCGTTTGATGTTTTTGTGCCTAGGACTAAGTATATATTATCCTTTTCAAAATAATGCAGGAGAGTTCATTTATCTGCTCGTGTTTCTTATTTTCTAGGTAAAGAACATGCACTTGTCATATGCAATCATAGAAGTGATATTGATTGGCTTGTTGGATGGGTTCTGGCTCAGGTACACTGTTTATGTATCATAGTTCAGTCACATGCATGATGCACAAATATCAGAAACGTGTTTATATTCATACATATAATAAATTATCAAAAAGTACTTTTTTATCTGTTAGTTTGTTTTCATGATATGCTTACATTATATTTGTAGAGGCACACAAAAGTTGTATTTGAGATTTATTCACATGTGCTTGTAAAAGTTGTTCACAATATAGACCAGTGCTGTGCTATATTTTTTTATGCTGCTGATTTAGAAATAAATGTACTCATGCAGCGGTCAGGTTGCCTTGGAAGCTCCTTAGCTGTAATGAAGAAATCATCAAAATTCCTTCCGGTATGTTCCACCCTAAGATGTCCTGTCAGCATGTGGAGATGAAGCTTTTAAGTCAGAAACTGTTAAGTTCACACACACGCACGCACACATATGCATTGTTTGTGTCTACATGGAGAAGGGATATTTTCTATATCATGCTGATTCTTGCTTGAACGTGTGGTCTAGATTCATAGTGTGATAAGATAAGCATCTTAGGTTGCCACATTGTCTTGACAAGAAGACATTGCATACATAGATGCTTTTTCCATTGAGGAATGCAAACAAATGGGATCCCTTGTGGGGCCTACTGTTAATTGTAGTTCAATATCTGAGCCATCTATTTTCTTAAGACTCCATTTAGGAGTAATCCTTGTGAAAAAACAGCGTAATAAAAAATCATTAAAACGTCGAATTGTGATCAAATAAATAGACCAAAACAGTGTTTCTGGTAAACCCTAAATGATCGTAATGATAATCAGATGGTTAGGTGGTTTTCGATTGGGCCAATTTTTACAAGGATGATTCTTGAATGGAGAGAAAACAGATGGTTCAGATCATTAAACAACAATGCAGAGTTGGCCCCACAAGGGGTCCTTTTGTCTTTTTTTTGTTGTTGTAATCTTTTCTTAAATGAGAGTAGTTTATAACCTTAACAACTTAGATAAGATTTTAAAATTTGAATGTTGTGAGTCTGGTATGATCCTGAGGTATTAATAGTTAGAAGTTTAGATGTCATTGAATACTTAATTTCAGACCATATTGCAATTTTATTATAGACTTTATTAAAAATTTAATTTGATACATTTTCATGAAATAGTTGCGGGTTTGGGGTTTTGCTGCAAATGTTGTATTGTGGCCCCACTTTTGTCATCCAGTCTACATTTCATTTAACATAAGCATTCTCATTTGCCTTATTTCTTGTGAGTAAATGGCATGCCTTCTACATGCAGGTCATAGGGTGGTCAATGTGGTTTTCTGAGTATCTTTTCTTGGAAAGAAGCTGGGCCAAAGATGAAGGCACATTAAAGGTATTGGTGTATGGTTGTCTATCTACATATTTTATATACATATGATATACACAGGCACATGTAAGTTGTTCTTTACACTAGAGAGTTTTGCTTTCTCATGAAACTCTTAAGGAATCTCTCCTTTATATTCTTGTTCAATTTGATAAGCAATCTGGACATAGATATCGTAAATATCTTCATTGCATTGAAGTCAGGTTTTGTAACCAAGCTAAAGAATCAGACGGTATATCTTCAAAATAGACTTCCTAGCACCAATTCTGAGAATTGTATGTGAACTCGTTGCTTGTAATTAGTTGATAAGAAGTAGTGTGTTGTAGATGAACTTCATAGTCATTTTGATATCTCCTAAATTACTGCATAATTAGTTCGATAGTTCTTTTTTCCTCCAAACTCTCTACAGAAAAGAGGTTTCACTCATCTGCCAAGAGAGGCCACCTAAAAAGCTAAGCCATGTGGCTAATTGAGAAATGCTTCCGGGTTTTTGTCTCCATATAATTCACTAACTTCCAATTTCTCACACTTCTCTTCCACAAAGAGTCTAGGTTCTTCTTGCTTAGGGGCTGTATGTAACAAATTGATGTTTCCATTGTTAGGATTTTGGCTCGTCAAATATGTTCTAGTTGGTTTAGGATTGCTTTAGGAAAATTAGAGGTATTCTTGTCCTAGAGGGATTAGGAAAGAATTTCAGTTTTCCTTATTCAATTTAGGTTTGGATTTCTAGAAGCCTATTTGGTTTTGGATAAGTGTAATTTCCTAATCCACTTAGGAATAGGAATTCAATCAGCCTTAGGACATGTAAGCCAACTCTATATCTATAAATAGGGTGTGGCAAGGCTTATTTTGAGAGAGGGAAAACCAGCCAGAGACAGCCAAGAGTTTTGAGATTAGTTCTAGGGTTTGCAAAAGTTTTGTAATCTCTATTATTAATCAAAGGAGCGGTGATTTCTCTACCTAGAGAAATCACAACTGGACGTAGGCAAAGGTTCTGCCGAACCAGTATAATTCTTGTGTGTCTAAGTTTTCTAATATTTGCTAGTTTAGTCTATTGCCGTTGGTTACATTAAAGAACAAGATCCAGCAGTAGGTTATTTAACATCCATTTTTCCTACCACTACAACTATTTTTCAATGAACTGATTTCTTTTTTCAATCAACTCACTGAGTGCCAGACAAATCCTTAAATCTAGATGAAAGTTCTGCATTTATAACCGTTTTACTTGAAGAAATGGGAAATTTTGAAGAACATAGAGAATGTTTTGGCTCGGCTACCATGTTGATGTAGGACAAAAGAAGGTGAGTTGTTGCCTATGATTATTGTGGTCATAGGTGGTAGAAAACTGGTAATTAGAAGAGGTTTAGATAAAAGAAAGATTCATAGTTTCTGTAAACCTAAAGTTCGATGGGAAATAATAGGAAGGATAAATGAGTATGGTTGTTAGAAAGTAAATGACTAATGAAAAAGGAAAAAAAAAGAAGAAAGAATAGAAAGTAAAAGAGATACCAAATCACCAGGTCTTTCAACAATACTTAATTTTGGTTCTTCCCAAATGTGATTGCTTTATAAGAGACACCCTTTTCATAAGAGGAGGAAGAAACTTATACGACGTTGAGTCTTTCCAAGACCCAAATATATTGACTGAGACAATACTTAACATTTATCCATAAGTTGACACTTTGACTTAATTTTTTATTATTGTTTTTTATTTACTGAATTTTCATTACTATCACATTTCCTTGAAACCAAACGGGAGCCATTGTTAGACTTGAGTAAAAGTGGATTAGGATTAGCCTTGCACTTTGAATGGGGACATTTCTTTTCTAACCTAGCTGTGCATATGCGATACGTTAAAATGTCTACTTTTGGAGTAACCTTGCTGATCTCATTTGCTTATTGTGGTAATAAATCTGCAGTCAGGTGTTCAACGGCTGAAGGACTTCCCTCAGCCCTTTTGGTTGGCTCTGTTTGTAGAAGGCACTCGTTTTACACAGGCAAAGCTTTTAGCAGCTCAAGAATATGCAGCCGCAACAGGGCTTCCTGTCCCTAGAAATGTTTTGATTCCTCGTACTAAGGTAAAATTCCTGTTGCATTTTCTCATACTACTTTAAGAAAACAATAATAATAATTTTCTTGGAATGCCTTCTCCATCTCCTGGCTGGTTACAGAATTCCCATCTGCATAAGAAAGTATAATGTTCTGGAATCCACCATTACAACAGGCCATTATTCCCTATTACACGTGGTTTTGGCTTATCTAGTACAACTCTTGTTTCTTTTAGGGTTTTGTCACCGCTGTGAGTCAGATGCGCTCATTTGCTCCAGCCATTTATGATGTAACAGTGGCTATTCCTAAAAGTTCACCTGCACCAACAATGCTAAGACTCTTTGAGGGGCGACCTTCTGTGGTAAGCCTGCCTTACTTGAGATTTTAAAAAAGGCTGTGTAAGTTGTTTAGTTGTGCAATGCGAGTAGTGAAACTGTGATCATTTTTGCATTTTCAATTCTCTTATACCTCGTGGTTTTGAATCACTAGTTGGCATATTTCTTCATTGAGCATGTTCTTCAAATGTTCTGGGAGGAAAAAGGGCAAAGGGCAATGATTTTGTTTTATGTTTTTCTTTTTTTAACATTGTGGGTCCTTTGGTATCTGTGAGGAGTTTTCAATGGCTCGTGCTCCTCGCTTGGGTAGTAACAAGTGCTTTGTGTCATCTCTGAATGTCAACTACATAATTTGAAGCTTTTCTACTTACTGTGATAATGCTAGATTTGCATTGTACATTCATTTGACTTTCAGAGGGTCTTGAAATTGTGCTGAATGCTTTTTATGATTACAAAATTTGAAATTGTTTATGTTAGTGATTACTGATTGAATCATATGGATTGGCAGCAGCCCTGTGCACTGAGCTGCCCTTTTTATATCTGGGTTTTTGGCTTATACAAACTTGCCTGCCCTGGTTGTTACTCTCTTGCAGGTGCATGTGCACATCAAGCGGCATGTAATGAGGGATTTGCCTGAAACTGATGAGGCTGTTGCACAATGGTGTAAAGATATATTTGTTGCCAAGGTGACTACTATATAATGTGTTGCATGGTTGTGTTCTTGGCATTTCCGGTATCATATATGAAATACATGCACTTGGAAAATGAAGGGAAAAGATTAAGATGTATTTTGCACATATATTCTTGAATCAAATTGAACTGACTAATTGGGTTTTGCTTCCAATAATTCATGTATTAATGTCCTAATTTTGATGGTCTTCTTGTTTGTTTTTCATATACTAGGATGCATTGTTGGACAAACACACAGTAGAGCAAACTTTTGGCGATCAACAATTGAAAGTTACTGGTCGGCCGCCAAAGTCTCTTTTGGTGGGATACGTGCTCTTAAAAATTACCCATCTTGCCACTCCATTTTTTATTTATTACTGTGTTACCTTTTCTCTATATTCAGGTAACTGGGGGTGTCTTGTAAGTACTGCTAATTAACTCATGCTTAGTGCAGGTTGTTACAGCTTGGGCCTGTTTGCTTATTTTGGGGGCTCTAAAGTTCCTCTACTGGTCTTCGCTTCTATCCTCATGGAAGGGTATTGCATTTTCAGCATTGGGTTTGGGCGTTGTTACTGTCCTTATGCAGATTTTGATTCGGTTTTCGCAGTCAGAGCGTTCAACACCTGCCCCAGTGGCTCCTGCAAATAACAATAACAAAGGGGAGTCCTCAGGCAAACTAGAAAAACAGCAATAGAGTACACCTTCATTCCCAAGCCTTGTAGCTGGGCAACTTGTGATTCATGTTGCTTGTGTGTTCATCACCCCTTCCCCTACTGTAGTGTGGTCAAGCTTTAAAGTTCTTTCTCTGTGGTGCCCCCTTGATTCAGTAAAACGCATATTTTGTGTGCATATCAATTCATTAACTGCTGGTTGATTAGGGTAATTTCTGTATAGACTCTTAAGAATGGCTGTAGCAGCACTGCTAGGTCCAGGATGCCCCGCAGAAATTACACTTCCTTTGACCTTGTTTGTTAGTGAACATGGTGAGGCTTTGGACATGACCCTTTCGCTTTTATCATTTCTGTTCAGTGTAATGTATGTGTACGGGAGCAATTTGGTTAAGCATGACATTTTCTAGAACATAATTGTCTCTAAAATGTCCACCCTCAGTAGACTTGGAAAAATTGTTGTTTTAAATTTTTTTAAAAATAAAATTATTACAAGGCTTCTTAGCCTTAAACATGCTATAGTTTGTATACAACTAAAATATGAAACAGGACACTGCAGGCTCAACTTAATTAAGGGAAATTTAAACTAAACGCATTCATTTCAAGACTGCATCACCTCCATCTAAGGTGTCAAACGGACCGGGCTGGCATGACACGACACGAGCATGGCCCGTTTAAATAAGGTCTGACACGGCACGGTCAGTCTCTTTGGGATGTGCCGGAACAAGGTAATTAGGTCCATAGTACAAAGGAATTCATAAATGATGAAATTTAAAATGACGGAAATCAATGTTCTAGAATTTGTAAAGTTTTTTGTTTGGGTAACGAATTTTTTTGGGTCTATAAGAACTTTCATTAAAGGAGAGCAATCCAAAAAGATTACAACTCAAATAAGGAGAAGCAGAGCCATGCGACAAAATAGAAGTGATGCAAAGCAAATAAACTCAATACATCCTTACAAACTGCTACAAGAAAGATCCCCACAGTATGGGAGTGGTACAACAATCCAACTTCAGAGAGTCTTGGCCATCTTGAACAGCGCATGCTATATGGAGGCTGGAGGATGGCAGGAAAGACCGTCACGATTTAAGACATGCACAAGAGAGGTGGGGGGCTTGGATACCCAGACTTCCGGACTCGACCTCGATAGTGCCAGCAACGCAAGATGATCTGCCGCTTCATTGTTTTTCCTATTGGTCCATGCCCAGTTACAGTTTGAGAAATTGGAATTGCATTCACGAATCCTAGATAGAAGTGGGTAGAGATTCCATCTTCCACGCTTTATGTTTCCTTTCATGCTCTTGATCAGTTCTTTGGAGTCTGATTCAAAGCAAACCTCCAATAAGCCAAGCTCATATTCCCATTTGCAACCTTCAAAATCAACAATTGCCTCAGCCATGATTGTGGATTTTGTGTGGAAAGATTGGCATTTCGCTCCCACGAACTCACCATTTACATTTCGTGCTATAAGACCTTCTCCCACTTTGCCAGAAGATGTCGACCAAGTAGCATCAAAGTTAACTTTAATAACATGGGCTTCCGGTGTGGTCCAAGAGGCAGGATTTGGAGAAGGTCCTTCGCAAAACCTCCTCACATTTAAATACATCATTTTACATTTATTTGTAAAGTTATATATTTTTTTAAACACAATCGCTTTTGGAATTTTTGAAATGATGACTTTTAAATGGAATTTATAGTTAGGATTTATGACCTCCAAATTCCATATATTTTACCACGCGGAATTTTGAAATTTCTATATTTTTTTAAAATCTAAACACGGGAATTGGATCATGTCAATTTAGAAATTCTGACTTTTGTCTAAATCCCAAGTTTATTTCCCTCATCCAAACTCATTGTAAAACTTTTTGTTACTTGTTTAAAGTCTTGATTGAATACCACTAGATTTGGTCACTTTCTTTTAAAAATCCTAATAATCTTTATAGAGCATTTTTGCTCACCACTTTAACTATGGTGTACTCTCACCACCCTTATCAAAAGTTAACATATGTCCATGAATTTAACTATAGTTAATTCTTAATTTTTGATTTATTTGATGACATTGTTATGAGAGAGAAACAATGCCTTAATAAGATTTTTCCTAATTTATCCTTATTCTATTAATTAACTCAACAAACTCTTCACTTTTCTTGATTAATTTAATTTAAAAAATAAATCAAAACAATAGAAACTTAAAAGGCAGCGCTGTCGCTGGGAACCTTTTGCCAGCAACCTTCTCTGCTTGGTTTGCACCCTTTGGCAGCCTTGGTTGATAGCTGCTATGAACTGGTGAGGAAAATTGGTCATTGCACCCTCACGCATGTGTATAGAGAGAAGAATGGAGTTGCTGACTTTCTTGCCAACTGGAGCTATAATTCATTCTTGACACGGCTCCTAGTTGGGTCAGTTCGTATTTAGGTGATGATGTTTGAGGTATTCCTAAAGCTAGATTGGTCTGTTTAGACAGGGTGAACAGTGTCTTTGTTTTACCCCCAAAAAAAAAACCAAGTTCCTTGGGACCGTCCTTGGTTATGAAGAAGAGGAGTGGCGTTCAAGAGTTTAGTTTTTTTGAGTAATGATCGTCATGATGTTGTTAATTATTTGGGTTGTTGTTCGCTTCATTGGTAATTAATAGAAAAATAGAAAGTTTGTTGGGTTAATTAATAAAATAATTAATGATAAATCAGGAAAAATCTTATTACAACATTGTTTCTCTCTCATAATAATGTCTTTAAATAAACTAGCCTTTTTGCACGTGTTTCCACACTTGCGAGAAGCTTTTTTTTAAAAAACATTTCAATTTATTTTAGAATTAAAAAAGATAATGGGTAGTTGTGTTCCATAAAAATAATATTCATTATCTGATTTTTCTTTTAATTTTAATTTTTTTAATATGAAAAAGTATGAATTTATCATATTATCCTCATTTAATTAAGGGTATACTAGTGAAATACCCCCTAAATTTGTACCTAATTTTCAATTAGCCCCCTATTCTGGTTTTTCAGAAAATTAAGGATATGAACTTTATTTTTTCTCCAATTTCCCCCCTGCCGTCTAAATTCCCAACATTTCATCCAATTTTCAATTAAATCATTTTTAAAAATTATTTTTTAGAAAAAAATTGAAGAAAAAGAAGAAAATTGACCCCAAAAAAAAAAACATTGAAGCAGCAACCCAGGCTGCCTATGTCGAGAGAGGCTAGGTTTTTGGGTATCATTCAGCCAACCAAAACAGAAGAAGAAGAGGAAGGAAGAAGGAAGAAGGAAGAAGGAAGAAGGAAGAAGTAAGAGAAGAACTCACCTGCCATACCCACACCCAGCTTCATCGCACCATCGCCGTTGTCGCCGCTCAGATTCATTTGGTTGGTTTCAATTTGGGGATTTCTCTTGTTTTTCTTCTTTTTTTTGGTTGCTGGGTTTTAGGGGGCTTTGGCTGTGTTGATGGGGTTGATGTGCTGGAGGAGATAGAGCTAGAGGAGGGGTTGATGTGTTGATGGGGTTTTAGGGTGCTTTGGCTGCCAGCCACCCTTTCTTCTTCCACGACGTCGTCTCGTCCCACCCCGTCCAAGGCCTCTCTGTCTCCATAGATGGAAACAGCCACAGAGAAGAAGACAAAGACAGAGGGAAGAAAGAAAAAGAAAAAGAAGAAGAAGAAGAAGAGGAAGAGGAAGAAGAAGAAGAAGAGGAAGAAGAAGAAGGAGAAGGAGAGAGAGAGAGAGTTTTCAGTTTTTATTTTATTTTTCACGTACAAAATGACTATTTTACCCTCACATTTAACGGCAAATTGGATGAAATGTTGTAGATTTAGACAGAGGGGGGAAATTGGCAAAAAAAGAGAGTTCATATCCTTACTTTTCTAAAAAAAAAGAATAGGGGGCTAATTGAAAATTAGGTACAAGTTTAGGGGGTATTTCACGAGTAAACCCTTTAATTAATAATTTTAATTCTTAATGTTTGGATTAACTCAGGGCATTTTCTGGTATTTTGAATGTTTCACCATTCTCTGCATTTGCTTTATATATATAGATAATAAATAAAGAGTTAATTATATTTAAAGCTTGGGTTAAAGTGATGAGCAAAAATACTCTTACTGTGCTTTTGGATGAGGGAAATAAACTTGGGATTTTGACAAAACTTAGAATTTCTAAATTGAAATGAACCAATTCCCGTATTTGGATGAGTAATGCTATTTGGACACACAACATTGACACACTTAGTTGACACCCGCTGATGTCTCTATGTATCATTCGCTGAACAGAAAACGAGGAGAAAAAAAGAGCAAATGATACATTGACACGTCAGCGGGTGTCACTAAGTGTGTCAATATTGTGTGTCTAAATAGCATTACTCTTTAGATAAATACAACAAAACTGGTTTAAATAATCTCAAAATAGTCTTTTAAAATTTCAATTGAATACACCTCTTAAATTAATTATTTTCAAACAATTAATGTTCTTAATTTACCGAAAAGTAATTTATAGGGTAAATTGACAAATATCGTAGGCAAAAAGGCAGCAAAAAAAAAAAAAGACTTTATAAGATACTACTACGCAACACGCGCGCGAGTAGTATAACTGCGGCGAGTTGAAAACCGCAAAACCCTCGCTTAAACCCTCATACCTTTTTCTCTCTCTGAAATCAAACTTCATCTTCTTCCTCTGCCGCCGAGATTCCTTCCAATATTTCTCTTTCTCTATCGTCGCCATGGCTGCCTCAGAGGTCTCTCTTTCTCTCTATCTATTTGTATATTATATGTATATACGGATTGTATTTGTGTTTTACTTTCAGTGGGTCGTGGCCATATTATTGTGTTGAGTCGAATGGGGAAGCTCAATGAATTTGTGAATGATTACAAATTCGGAGCTTTTATCGCAGGTTCCGACGACGTCCGTGGATGCGATTAGGTTTGGATTCTTCACCGACGAAGAGGTTCGGAAGCACAGCTTTGTGAAGGTTACCAGCCCAATTTTGTTCGATGACTCAACACGTACGCCCGTGAATGGTGGCCTTTACGACAAGGCGATGGGCCCACTCGGGGATGAACGCGGCCAAATGTAATGCCACTTTTCATGCCCATTCTTTGCATTCTAAGCTCTCTGCACATTCGTTTCAATGGTTTCATGTATTTAATTTATACTGTTAAAACATATTGTTTGTTTTGTTTTATTATTTATTATTTTAGGGTTTAGTGATTTACAGAGGTATGCTTATGTTTGACTAAATAGGGGCAAAACCGAACCACTTTATTTTGGAATGAGTATTCTACTCTCAGAGATGTGTGGAAACTGTAATTTGGGACCAAGCTGATAATGATGATTTATTTGCTTAGTATTTTCCACTGTTTTCTTCTTGCATTGCCATGAATGGTTTCGGAGAATCAATAATATGACATAGAATGAAGTTCTACAAAATCTTGTATACCAGAACGTTAAACAAAAACTTGATACATTGTTAACTTATGACCTGTTAGAGAATACTAAGTTTTTTCACGAGAATGAAGTGTCTTTTTGAAATCTGTATTATTATCATAGTTCTTATTCTTATTTTCTTAAATTCCATTGTTTTTTATAATACTTTATAATTGGTTGATTTTGGTCAGTGCAGCTATCTAGTTCGAATCCTGATGTTTTGACTTATTGTTGGTTGACTTAGTTGTTTATTTTTTTATGCAGTTGCCAAACGTGTGGTCAGACAGCATATACATGCTCGGGTCATTGTGGTCATATTGACCTTGTTTTGCCAGCTTATAATCCCTTGCTGTTCAACATTCTTCACAAACTTCTACAAAGAACCTGTTTCTTCTGCTACCATTTCCGTACAAGCCGACAACATGTAATTGAACTTTGGTGAAATGAAATTAGCGTCTTCCATAGCCCTTTGTGGTGTTCCCTTAATTTTATTGCTTTCAGAAGTTTTTGTCTTGATCACCTTATTTCCTCTCTAACTTCTTTCCCCTTCTCTGTTGTGCTTCTTTCTTGTTTGATTAAGGTTGAGAAACATGTTTCCCGATTGAAACTCATAATGAAAGGTGATGTTCTTGGGGCTAAAAGGTTAGAGTCTGACTCACCTAGTGAATACTCAGACTGCAACGGGAGTGGTAATCACATAGACAATGATTCGAAGCAGCAAGGATGGACTTCTCTTCAGTTTACAGAGATAATGTCTGTTTTGGATAAGGCTTTGCCGACACATGGGAAAGAGTGCAAGAATTGCAAGGCTAAAAATCCCAAAATCAGTAAACCTACTTTTGGATGGTTCCAAATGGTATGGTCTTCCATATTCAGTACATGGAACTATTAGAGAAATTATTAGTATCTGCTTTCATAGTTATTAAAAAGATATGCTTCCTCATTTTCTATTGACTTTTAAACTTATGGTTAAGAAGTGGTATATAAAATATTACTTCTGTAATTATTAGTATGTCTTGGCATTCATTTTCTTTTATGGTAAAAGTGAAGAGGAGTGGAACTCCAATATTTTGATGAATGTGTCAGCATAAGATTGTGCCAACTTACTTACATATGTCAATGTTTATATGAGAGACTGACCTAATTTTTCCGTAAGGTTTTTGTTATTCTAGGTTCATATGCTTTTCTTTATTAGGCATTTTTCTGCCCTTGGACATTGGTAGACACTTATATCTCTTGTGCCTGTGGCTTCCTTTGTTTTTGTTGTTCGTTAATAAAATTTTCTTCCTTCATGTTTGAAAGAAAAGTTGAGGAAGACTTCTCTAATAACTTTGTTGCATAGATAGAACATTGTTTCTGCTACTTGTCCAATAACTATTTCAAGGGACAATAACAGGAAGATTGGATGCCTTTTAATTGTCTATTGCATGTTTTTTAGGGTTCATTTTTTGTTTTATAGAGTTAATTTTATTTCATAAATACCATAAGGGTTTACTTCCCTCAGATTACATGTGCTTGATCATTCTTTTAGATAGAGTTGGAGAATAACAATTGATTGGAAGAAAGATCAGAGAGGGAAGTCACAACTGTATAACCAAATATCGGGAATGAATCAGAGAGTAATTTCTGTGTTGGTGCTAATAAGGAGAGTAATTTTATAAAGATCAACAGTTTTAGTAGTTCTTAAGGTTGCTTGCATGAAGAGAAATAATAGGCTTTGAAGATAAGGTGGACTGGGGAGGAAGTGGATTTTCTAAGGAAAATAGTAGATTTTTTGTGGTACCTTTATGGGTTCAATGCCAGAGTCATCTTGGGGGGAGTTATGAACTAATTATGAACTTATTGTAATATGTTTCTTATAATTTTGTAGCTTTTGTGATTAACTAGAGATGGACCGTCATTTCTGTATCTTATTTTTCTTTTTCAATAGAAATTTGTGTTTCCTATAAAAAAGGTCACTAGTTTATTCTTCTGATTTAAAAAAAGGGAAAAAGCAAAAAAGTTTGTGCTTTCGCACAGATATTGAGTACTTGTTAGTTTTACTTTTCTATATATAGATGTAAGAAGATATCTTCCCATCTATATTTCTTTTTTGTCTTTAAAAACATGGACAAGTCTATAACCTTTATTATAATATTAAGGGTCCTCGGCCTTGTAAGTATTAGATTTGTAACTAATATTTCACCTTTATGGGTTGGTGGTTGTAGAGTGGCAGTGACCATGCGAGAGAAAATGTCCTCAGAGGGTGCAACCTGGAGGGACCCTTGACTGGTCAAGATGAAGAGGCATCTATGCTTGAGGATGAGAATTTTAACAATGTTGCTACAAGAATGCAAAAAGGACAAGGGAGCAAAGTGCTCAGTGAGTTCTTTAAGCAGAAAAATTCCTTGTCGGGAGATCTACTTCCAACAGAGGTATGTTCCTTGCCAGTGTTAGCATGAAACTATGATAAATGGATGAGATTAATGCTTGTAATTGTTGTCATTGACTTGGGTCTATGCTATGCGGACCTTCAAAATGAAACTTATCCTTATTTTGAAGTGCTTTATAATTTTATCATTTCTTGCAGGTTAAAGAAATTATTAGGCTTCTGTGGGAAAATGAATCTCAACTCTGCTCTTTTATTAGTGATATCCAGTGCCAAGAAACTGGAACAAATGGAGGTCACTCTATGTTTTTCTTGGAGACTGTTCTTGTACCACCAATCAAATTCCGTCCTCCATCCAAGGGTGGCGATTCTGTATGTATATCTTACTTCAGAGACCCACTTTTGTGCTCTCTATCCCTCTCTCTCTCTCTCTCTCTCTCTCTCTCTCTCTCTCTCTCTCTATATATATATATATATATATATATATATATATATATATATATATACACACACACACATAGACACTTATCTATATGTTTATTTATCCATCACATTAACATACTCCCTCATAGATGGATTCCGGTTACTGGGGGAGAGATCATTGGATTGTTTGGATTCCCTATATTGCAGTGTAGGCCCTTGTGATTGTAAGGCCCTTTGGTAACTGGATAGTTCAGTTTATGGATAGAATAATAATTCCTTTCTCTGTCAATTTATCTATCTATAAAAGAGATGGTTTTGTGGTTCTCTATTGATAGACTTAGCACTCTTAAGCTCAAAACTTGTTTGTTCTTTTGACCAACCATGCTAAAATATTGACCTTATATATATATTTTCGATGGTTTGTTGTTTTCTGCACCACATGTTGTATTATTGTTGTGCCATTTTTCTTCATCTAGAAAGGCTTCTTCTTTTCCGTTTTGAAGTATATAAGAATTATGAATTATGAATTATGAATTCTTTTTTAGTAAAAACTTGCTACAAGAGAACCACCCAAAAAAGCCTTTACTAGATTTTTAGAAAAGGTTCTTTTATGGGATTGCATCTTGTTTGAGTTGTTCTAGATTTTTTGTTAATTTTTGTTTTACTTGAAGAGGTTATGGGGTAATGTGCTATGTCCCACCACCACCTTCTCTGAATTCTATTTGTTTGGTCATGCTTTTACATTTTCTATGTTCTTGATGTACACGATGTTACCCTTTCTTGTTTGATGCTTCTTTTAGGTGATGGAGCATCCTCAAACCGTCTTATTAAGTAAGGTGCTGGAGGCAAATGTTTCTCTGAGCCAAACTCTTACCAACTTAGAGCACTCAAGGACAATTCGACGGTGGAGGGATCTTCAAGAGAGTATAAGTGTGATGTTCAATAGCAAAACTGCTGCCGGTGAGTGAATGTGTATTTTGGATTCCCTCTGTTAATACATAAATTTTGTATTGTGTTCAAATGTTTGGTTCTATAGTTCCTTTTTTTCCCTTTACATCTTTGCTTTCTGCTTGTTCCTTTTTCCTTTTTCCTTTTTATGTACAAAAAATCATTAAGAAAAGCACCCTTAATATTTTATTATTATTATTATTTTGAAATTCTTTGTATTCCTCTAATTATTCTTTGTAATACAATCAGTAAATTTCGTGTGCAGCATGCAGTAGAAGTGTTGAAAGAGAATCATAGATAGAAATTGGAGAACAATATTGATGCGTATAAAAAAAAGAGATTGATTAGCCTGAAAAGTTCAAACAATCAATTTGAAGCATATAAATGAAACTCAGATAGATTTGGACAACAGCTTCCCAAAACCTTACTATTTCCCATACCCACTTGAAAGCGACACCACACAACAAAAGAAATAACCCTTTAGAAAAATCCATGGGCATCGACTTGAGTCTCTGGCCGCAATCTTGGGATCCCTGCCTTTTTCATGCAGTATGAAATCTCCACTGCCACTTTCCAAGCGAACTTTTGTTCCTCTTCACTAATACTCACCCTTGCACCTCCTTTTTCCTTAGGTGTAAGGGTGAGTATTAGTGAAGGCATCTTATTAAGTAATCCCACCAAAAAAGTTTCTCATTAACCCCTCCAATCACTGCGTCACACCTCAAGGAATTTGAAAAAGTGATAGATATCAGATTGGGAAACTTCTCAACATTTATTAATTTCAGCTTCTCACACCCCCCCGCCGGTTGACTAATAAGCTTTACTCCAGCCCTCTAATCCTTTTTCCACTTTTTCCTCCACAAGGTTCCAAAAAGTGACTGCCCTCATGTTTACTAACTTGGAATCAGAGTGATTGTTGATGAACCATGATTACCAGCAATGACATTACCACACCCTCAGCATGGATTCCCACTCCTGAAAAATCAGGAGTGTGATTGCTGATTTTATGTGGGCCCCACTCTTGTTTTGTTTCCCAAAGTGTTATTAAACACTTTAATGACCTTGACTGGGAGTCCTATTTTTTTTATGTTCTGAATGGCTTACTCTTAATAAATGCAAGGTCATACTGTGTTGGATTTTATTTATTTCCACGACCACTTTCTTTGATGTTAGTATTCCATGGGTCTTAGATGCATTGTGTCCCTGTCCACAGTAATTGGTGCATTTATGTAGTGATCGCTATTTATTTGCAGGTTCTTACATATAATTATATCTTCGGTGTGCTGGATTAGTTACTGCGTGATCTTTGTCAATTATTCACCTGTCTGTAGAAGTTAAGCAATGACCCTTCTGTACTTAATTCTAGGTCAAGGTCAAAGAGATGCGGCTCCCGGAATATGTCAGTTGCTTGAGAAGAAGGAAGGCCTGTTCCGGCAGAAAATGATGGGCAAAAGGGTAAATTTTGCGTGCCGGTCTGTCATATCTCCGGATCCCTACTTAGCTGTTAATGAGATTGGGATTCCTCCATACTTTGCAACGAGATTAACATATCCTGAGGTAAGGGTTACTATTGGGCTCTGTGGCTTCAATGGAGCGTCAATGTTGTTTTTTATTTTTAATGTTTATCTTCCTACAGAGAGTTACTCCGTGGAATGTTGACAAGTTGAGGAATGCTATTGTCAACGGTTCTGAAATCCATCCTGGAGCTACACAATATGTTGATAAATCTGGTCCCAAGATTTTGAGGCAAAACAGGAGAGAACGCATTTCAATATCAAGAAAATTGCCTTCTTCAAAAGGGGCTGTCATGCAACATGGGAAGGGCTCTGATAATGACATTGAAAGTAAAATAGTACATCGTCACTTGCGAGATGGGGACATTGTGCTTGTCAATCGACAGGTATTGATTAATTGACTTTATATGTATAATTCTCTACCCATATTTTGTGTTGAGGAGGTTTTAAGTTGTTTTGCTATCCAGGCTGATTGTCAACATTATGGTATGAAGCAGTTAGTTCTGCGTTTTCCATACTAGTGGTAAATGGCTTATGCTGCTTGTCTTCTGTTTACTTGTAAAGAAAAGAAGTTTGGTATTTGTTATTTGTTATTTGTTGATTTGTCTACGTAAGGTGTAGAAGTTGCCTGAGTGTTGACCCAAAATAATGATTACATAATAGTTGAATGTTAGATCGTATATATTAAGTGGTTGCATATGGGACCTTATATGTAAATATTTAGATGACTGATCCAGTGCTCAAATGAATGCACAGCCTGTGCAACTCCACTTCCTGTTGCTTATGTTTTAACCTCGAAATGCTTCACTAAAGCTAAATGCACAGGCTGACAAACTTGAGATATGTGTTGGCATTAGAATAAAAATTAGGTTATGTATTAATAAATTAAAATTGTTTTATTGATTCAAATTTTTGTTATGTATTAATGTACTAATCTCAATAATATGATGTGGTAAAGTGGCTTCATTTGTACTTCAAATAATTTGTTTGGTTAACTTTTATTTTCTTATAATTTGATTAACGATTAGTTTTTTGGTTGAGTGCTTAGCTCGTGTTTTTTTTTCATTTTGCAGCCTACACTTCACAAACCCAGTATAATGGCGCATGTAGTTCGTGTATTGAAGGGGGAGAAAACAATTCGCATGCACTATGCTAATTGCAGGTTGATATATCACACACGTATGCATATATATAAATCTTAATATTTGTTTACATATTCGCTACATGAACTATGAGTCTTGAAATTTGTCTTTGGCTTGCACATGGTAATTTGTGATTTAATGTTGTGATTTCAGTACTTACAATGCTGATTTTGATGGTGATGAGATGAATGTTCATTTTCCGCAAGATGAAATTTCCCGTTCGGAAGCTTACAATATCGTAAATGCAAATAATCAATACGTAAAGCCAACCAGTGGAGATCCCATTAGAGCCTTGATTCAGGTATCTAATAATTATAATCGTAATATGCCACTTAAAGATAATATTTAAGTTTTTTACTTGAAATATTTTGATCAACAATACGAATGCTTCTCTAAATAATTATTGTTTCTTTTTTGAAAATTTCAGGACCATGTTATAAGTGCTGTCCTCCTTACAAAAAAGGATACATTTTTACGTTGGGATCAATTTAATCAGCTTCTTTACAGTTCTTGTGTTTCAGCCCGTGTGTCAGATGCTTTCTCTGGCAAACCAGATAAAAAAGTTTCCATGTTTAACTCTGAAGGCACAATGCAGCCCCTTCTTCCTGCAATTTGGAAACCAGAGCGCCTTTGGACAGGAAAGCAGGTTATTGTAAATTAACTCTGCTATTTTATATTTGTAGTACAAACTAGGGGTCAAAATGTGTTTTCTGTTGAAAATCTGGATGACTTTCTCCTTGTTTGAAAGCATAACTATTATGATGTTCTTGGACGCTTACTATGCTCCATTTATCTCTCTTTGCTTTGTTCTTTTTATTGATTGCTAATTTAACAGCACTATTGTGATTTTCCTGGACTTTTAAATTTAAAAATGAAATTGTCTCCTTTGTGTAGGTCATCACTGCCTTGCTAAATCATATTACTAGAGGTTCTCCACCAGTTACTGTTGAAAGAGATGCAAAAATCCCACGCGGTTTTTTTAATTGTAAAAATGTTGAAGGAGAAGATAATTCTGGTAAAGATGGACAACAAAAAAAGAGGAAACCAAGCAAAGAACAAGCAACTGATAAAGATAACTCAAAGGAAAAAGAGGAGCCTGATGAGAACCATTTATTAATATATAGAAACAACTTAGTGCGCGGCGTGATTGACAAGGCTCAGTTTGGTGATTATGGTTTGGTCCATACAGTTCAGGAGTTCTATGGCTCAGATACTGCAGGAAAATTGCTTTCTGTATTGAGTCATTTATTTACAGTGTATTTGCAGGTTAGTTGGGTTCAGTATTTATTTTCACTGTTAATTATTTAATTCTATTTCTTGTTTACCTTAATTTTTTTAACAACTTTGTAAACTTGCATTAAATTGTGCTATGGTTCAGACGCATGGGTTCACGTGTGGGATTGATGATCTCTTGCTATTGGAAAGCAAAGACGCAAAAATGAAGGATCAACTAGAAAGTTGTGAAGATGTGGGTGAAAATGTTTACCGTGATTTTATCGAGGTCAAAGATGTTAAGAGGAAAGGTATGCCATTTTCCAGAAAAGCTACTTAGTGAACATTTGTATGTCAACACACATGTTGAATGAGGTGGAAGCAATGTTTAGAGTGTGAACCTACAGCCCAGAAACGTCAGTTGACGTTTCAGTGTTTTCTATATCCTGTTAGGGGGTGGAAGATACATGTACTTGTTATCGGTGGAAACTTGTGGTGAAAAGTCTAATAATTTCCACAAGATGGGGATGAGTTGATTTACGAGTGTTTTTTTTTTTTGGAATAGAAACATTTGTATTGATAATCAAGAGGAAAAATTATCCTTGATCATACAACAGAAGGAAAACGGACTCATTAAGCACCAAAAAACCTAATAAAAAACAACTAGTCTACTGTGTCTGAAAATAAATCTGTGATTAGAAAACAACTTATGTAAAATCATCTTAAGACTGCCGCCATATCTCTCATGATGATAGAATGGTGATAATCCTTGAACTGCCCCGAAACCAATGCCCAAAGAGATGCCCAAAATTTAACTCTAACCCATAATTCCTCAACCCTTACTCCTATATGTCCCTGAAAAATTCTTCGCCTGCACTCCGTCCAAATATTCCAGAAAATAGCATGAACAAGACAATCTCGTAGAATTCGAGCTTTCTTCCCCCTCCCCGAAACCACCAACTTGATACTAAGGAACTCAAAACACCCTTTAGGAATCACCCACTTCGCTCTGAGTGCGCACAACATCTTCCACCATAATTTTAGTGAATACGAACAGTGAATGAACAAGTGATCAATGTTTTCTGCATTCTCTTTGCAAAGAACACACCAAGAAGGGGATAAACACATCTTTGGTTGCCTCCTTTGAATAACATCACAAGTATTAATCTTGATATACGAGTGTTAGCAACGATGGAAAGACATGATGTTTGTCGGCTTGGTGGCTGGCTTTGAAATTTTTTTGGATTGTATATAGGCACTTGCGGGGCAGTGTTTTTATAGGACAATTCTGTAACCGTTTGGACCAAGGTCCAATGGTTATTAGCATAGAAGATTGCAACATGTAAGTAGGACATTTTCTATTAACTATTGTATTTTCATTCTGATGCTAAAACGTGACATGGGGGCTGTAAGGTGCACCCTTTCTCTCTCTCTCTCTCTCTCTCTCTCTCTCTCTCTCTCTCTCTACATACATAAAGATCAAGTAAAATCTCAATAAAACATGGGATATTGGAGTATTAACTTCAAAAAGAAAATTAGCATGCCATTGGATGTCTCAGATAGAGTCTCCTAGGGTGAGAATTTCAATCTTACAAAAAAATTGGTTAAAATGGAGATGTATAATTTCTCACCTGTCTTTCTTTCCAAAGTTTTTACACTCATTTTGTTCCCTTCGGTTCTTGATTCATTTGTATTAATGCATGTTTGATGTCTTGATCAAATTTGCAGATCCAGTGGAACTGCAATTAAACATCGAAAATTTTATACGGAGTAATGGAGAATCTGCCTTGGCATCCTTGGATAGGAGAATGATTAGTCAGCTTAATAACAAGACCTCCAACTCTGATGTGTTCAAACAATTATTGTTGAGGGGGTTATCAAAACCGTCTGTTAAAAATTGTATCTATCTTATGACAACATCTGGGGCTAAAGGTAGTGTGGTAAGTTTCTGGAGTTTGCTTCTTACTTATTCATGCTCGGAGTTATGTGCAACATGATAGTGCACTATCAGATTACTAAGAGTAGTTATGCTTTTGACATTACTTCAACCAGATTTGTTTCTTATCACTGGTACATATGTATTTTAGCACAAATTTTGTAATACGTTCATTGGGTAAACATACCTTATTATTTTATCAAGTTATAAAGTGTAGTGTGAAATTGAATGTGAAGTGTTCCACGTCAAAGGTAATAAAATAAGTATATATTTTACTTACAAGTCGCAATAATAAATAAAGATTTCCTTTGTGAAATAAAGGCAATTCCTTATAGCTTCTACTTGTACGGATTACCTCCATGTGTTATTTTCATCTTCCCTTTTTATGCTAGATCATGATCATGCTTATTAAGATATGGTTGTTCTTATTATTGTTGTTGTTATTTATATTATCAGTATTACAGTTTATTTTATATTCGATACTCAACATCGTGTGCAAGGCACATGTTAATACATGAGTTATTGTATGACAGCTCTGCTAAAAATTTCTATCTGATAGACTTTTGTAAAGTTTGACCCTTTGATACATATGGATTCTTGAAGAATATGCAATGGAAGCCAAAGGTGTTATTTGTATTGGGTTTTTTAGAAAAAAAAGGGGGTTTCAGCTCTGGTTGAATTTAAAATTTTTTATAAATTAAAAACTTTATTTTTGTTTAAAGAGATTTGGACAGAGAAACAAAACATGAATAAGAGAAGAAGGAAAAGCAAAAACATACGTATATTATTAGATTGTTTTGTATCCTTACCATACCAGTACCCTAGTTTTTGGGGATTTGTTTAATTTCTCTTTGTATTGTATCATGTAAACCATTCCAGTGCAACAGTATGATTGTTCTGATTTAATTTAAATGTCTACATGTTACCATCTGTAAGCTACGAATTATTTGTTGTCAAATTTTGTTATAAAGTATTACTCAAGAAACTTCATAAGTAGATATTTATATATATTTAATGTTGTTTAATGTTTTGATTAGGCTAATCTCCAACAAATTACTTCATATTTGGGTCAGCAAGAGCTAGAAGGCAAACGGGTCCCTCAAATGATTTCTGGAAAGACCTTACCGTGCTTTCCCCCATGGGATTGGTCATCTCGAGCAGGAGGCTTTATCATTGATCGTTTTCTTACTGGTCTTCATCCTCAGGAGTACTATTTCCATTGCATGGCTGGCCGTGAAGGGTAATCTAAACTTCTTTCTCTACCCTGTCTAAGTTGTCTTTGGTGGAAATCATCAGCCTTTATGTTTTTCCATAAGCAATATTTTGTCGTGCAAGAATATAAGATATGCTTTTTTTCTTTTCTAGTTTCTTTTTTGTTTGTTTTTCTTTATGGAAGTTGCAAGCTTTATGTCACAGCACCGTACCCATCGGGCTCTTGTGCAGTTGTATTGCTTGAAATATCGTAGTGCTGGTGGATAAGAAGGTTTAAACTGTGGTTTTTTGTCATAGTCTTGGTTGCATGTTTTTAGTTTCTAGATCTCAAGCAAGCAATGGAGCCTCCTAGTTTAAGTTGAGTTATGACTCAGTAACTGAGACTTGCTTTTCCCTTGGGGAAGTGAAACGAAAGATCAAGGTTGGAAAAAAAAAAACTCATCACATAATATTAAAAAGAGAATTATTTGATTTCATGTTTATTGGACCATGTTTTTCATATGTAACGAGATTCTGCAAACCCCTTCCACCAACTTAATTAACAAGTCACAATAAACATTTAGGGGGTGTAGAGAGCATTTTGGGAGGTGTCAATAGAATTCACCATGCAAGTAATATGTAACCAAGGGATCACTCTTGTTCTTTGCATACTGGGATGGCACTCCATTTGCTTTAAAATACAGATAAAGGATTTACATAGATATAAAATATAAAATAAAATAAAAACCTCTCGTCCCACTTCCTCAGTTCCCCACCCTAACAGACTTTTGGGGAGGAAAGAAATCCCTATAGTCCATAAGTTCTAACCATCAATCAACTGCTGTGTTTACACTAATTTTATAATGTAGTGTTGGTTTGGGTCAATGCTATGGTTTTACAGTAATTTCTGAGAGGTACATTGGATTGCAGTATTGCTGGATTGATTGTATTAGTTTGCCACAATTCCTTTAAGAATTATTTCTTGTTCTTCATCTTTTCAATCTTCATGGTAGAAAGGGACAATTAATAGCTGCGCATGACTAAATCTTCCTCCATTCTACAATATAATTTTTTTGAGATAGATTTAGAGTTTGGATGTAACATTTCAACCAAGTATTGCTTGCTGTTAGTTTTCATTTTATAATTTGGTGTTTTAATTATATATTGTTCTTGTGTGGCGATGTGCATGCCTGATTATGTTGTAGTTCCGTAATAGATGGAGCCCTGGAAAGAGTTAAACCCTTTGAATAAATAAGCTTGTTGCTTATGAGTAGGCCCAAGTCTGTACAAGTTCGTCTTGCATTTGGGTTACCTAGATCAATATTTGAAAAATTTTCCTTAAATTTGTCAAGTGTAAGTGTCTTCAGAAAGGCTGTAGTGGTTTTTTTATAGCACACTGATCGTCTTATCTATTCTTTAACCCAAAGATCAATAAATAAATAAAAATTCCCCCCTCCCCAAGAAAATTATATAGCTCAGAATTTGGGACCCTGTATTTATTAATGTGTCAAAAAGTGTCCCTTTTTCCGTTTTGGCACAGGGCTTGTTCTGAAAGACAGCCCTAGTGAAGGGCGTGCTATAGCATAGGTAGCATGTGCTGCTTGTGTGTCGGTTTGTATGCGTTTTGATTCTTCATTTTTAAACTTTTCTTTCAGCCACTTACTCCACCTGTGATTTTGATTTTTTCTTTTCATTTAAAATTATTTAGAGAATCTCAGTAGTTTATCCTTTTTAGGAATAGCCTTTCAGATTAAAATTTTCGAACGTATTTGTCACAACAGAAAATCACTTTGCGCACTTGTGTGCCATCATGTTGTTATTGTAGGATGATAAAAAATATTTTATTTTCTTTACCTGGTCAAACAAATAGAGCCAATGGTATATTGTATCCTTAGTAACCATTTCACTGATTTTTTCTTTGTTTACCTACAATCTTCATACTGCTAGGTTGGTTGATACAGCTGTCAAAACATCTCGTAGTGGATACTTGCAAAGATGCATAATAAAAAATCTTGAGTGCCTAAAAGTTTCTTATGACAATACCGTCCGTGATGCTGATGGTTCCATTATTCAATTTCGTTATGGAGAAGATGGCATTGATGTCCATATGACGAGCTTTATTCAAAAGTTTGAATCCCTGATAGCTGTAAGAACTTCTTTCTGGTTTTCTGAATATGAATTCCTTGCAAAACCATTTTCCAATAATTTATTTACTTCCTAATGTTTATTTTTCTCAGAATAAAGAAATGTTTCACAAGAAAGGTCGTCGTCAAATGGATAAATTAAATCCTTATATTAAAGACTTGCCTTTGGCTCTCAAAGAAAAAGCAGAGAAGTTTGTGCATAATTTGGCGTTGAAAGAGAAAGATCAAAACTTCCAAGAGGATTTCTTGAAGTTAATGGAGCACAAATACCTATGTAGTCTTGCTCAACCTGGAGAACCAGTTGGTGTTCTTGCCGGTCAGTCTGTAGGAGAACCGTCAACACAGATGACGTGAGTTTTCATTCTACTTTTCTCATATTGTTTTAAATGTTCATTTTCTTGCTATTTATGTCTGCTGTTGGTTACATCTCAAGATGCAAAGGTTAGGCTGGGAACGATGTAGGTTTTCAGGTTGAAATTTTGAAAAAAAACGGGGGAAACAGGGACATAATTAAGTTTTCAGAGGATGCATGTTTGGGAGAGTTGTCTGGAAAATGTGTGTTCTAGACTCTATAACTTCTCTAGGTTTCACAACATGGCTAAGAGGCTTGTTGACTCTACTGTCTTACTGTTGAACTATGACTTTGGGCTTAGAAGTTACTTGTGTGAAGTTGAGATGATGGCTATTGTCTTCACTACTTTTTTTCTTTCAGAAATTGCTTAGTTCCACTCTTCCAGGGCTAAAGTCAGGAAAACAACAAGTAGAATCCTCAGGAAGTTTCTCCAGTAAATCTTAATGTTGTTTTTTAAGCAACACTGTTGCAGTGTAGGCTTTTTCAACCATAAGGATTGATTTGGATTGTGAGAGTTCCCTCCAAGGTGAACATCTTTACTTGGCAAGTGTCTCATGGCATGGTCCATACTTGTGATATGGTTCACGGAAATAGATCAAACAGTTGCCTTTTCTGCCGGCGGTGCATGTTGTAAAATAAGGATTTAAAATCTGTGGATCATGTTTTCACATTTTGTGATTTTGTGTCCGTGGTTGAAGTTGTTTAGTTAGCCAGAAGTAGCTTGGTAATTTCTTGGACTTTTGTTCTCTTCTTTATGAGGAGGGATGAAGGTCAAAGTTATGTGGAGTTGCATGGTTTTAGCTGTGCTCTAGGTGGTTTGGCGGGGAGAAATTAGATGGACTTTTGAAGACTGGCAATGAGACTTAGGAGTTTTGCTCCGTACTTTGGGCATCTGTTTCTGCATAATGTAGGAGTTTATCTTTCACAGACATGATGACCAAAAAAAATCTTTCAGACATTTGGTTAAAATGGAAAGCCGCTGTGTTTTAGGTGTTGTGTTGTGGTTGAATCTGTTTTAGCATGGCCAATTAGTAGAAATCCCCAAAACTTGTAAGTTTTAGTTAAGAACTTGGAAAAACGTTTACTTATTTTTAGCCAATGCATAAAACAAAATTTCATTTTTCCTGCTGCTTTTATGGAACATTTATTATTATTTTTAAATTTGTTATTTGTTTTCTGAATAAATGGTTTGGTAGGGTTGGATTGTTGATCAGGTAGGATTTAAATTTTTAGGGTGAGTTTGATTACTTTAGAATGTAGAATCGTCATTTTGGAGCTTAGGGTTTATTGCTTAGCTGCCAAAACTGAAACTGAAAGCAAATTCAGTGAGTGACATAAATGTAATACCTACATAGTTACTTTTGGATTTTATTCTAGCATGTCCCAGTATCGTGGACTATGGATTTAGGATTTAAGGCTTTAGCTAAATCCTAGAATCTAAGCCCTCCCCAAACCCTGAACAGAATCTCAAATTAATTTAATTAAGGCTGCGGATTGTGATTAGTAGTGAAGTGTATTACTTTTTATTTCAGCGATTTACAGTTTAAAGTGTAACTCTTACCAAGTTATGATGAGTTTATCAGGATTTAGAATGGGTCCTAAAAGACATGGACAAATTGATTTAGTCTCCTAAAAGACATGGACAAATAAAATAATTGGAAGATTAAAGTTAAAAGCATTTTAAAAATAAATGAAAAAAAAGAGTCTAATTTTTTTTGCTAAAGGGAGCTGCTCTTTGGAGTCTATTGCTAAAAACCCTTTTAGCATTAGCTAGCTTTTGTCTTTCTCCTTCGCAGGTCTCTTTGAACCGGCCATCAGTTCCACATTCTTTGTAATCATATATTTTTCTGCTTTATAAGATTTCTCTCTTTTTCAAACAGAAAAAAAAAAGTAAAAATTTATCTCTCCTCTCTTTTTTTTGGTACAACCAAATGCATTTGGTATGTGTTTTGTTTTTGTATTTAGGCGAGCATTATTTTTGGTTATATTAATATGTATCCTGCCATATGGTCATTGCTATCTTTTTCAGACTGAATACTTTCCATCTTGCGGGACGAGGTGAAATGAATGTGACCCTTGGAATCCCACGCCTCCAAGAGATCTTGATGACTGCTGCAAATGATATTAAGACGCCGGTTATGACATGCCCATTGCAAAAGGGGAGATTGAAGTGAGTCTTTAATTTGTTGTTGTGATATACTTTTGCTCTTTTTTTTTTGGGTGGGTATGTTAGTAGACAACTGAACATACTGTACATTTAATATTTTGTTATAAGTCTTTAAGTAATCCTTGCAACAGTATGGATTTTTTGTTTCGAAATTTCAAAGAGAATGCTCTGAGCTACTGAATAATCTTATTTTCACAAAAGGCTCTGGTTCATAGTTAAAGTGAGGGTAGGGTTGATGTAAGGGTTTATTCTGTCTCAATTGAATGCAACTTTGAGTGCAAAGCTATCCTTGCTGATAACCGATACCTAGTGTTTATTGATGTCCAATTGCATTTTTGTAAATTCGCTCTCAATGACAGAGCTTATGTATTTCTTAGTTTTAAATATTGCTAAACCCTGCTGATCATGTGTTATCCGATGTTTGTCCTCTAGTTTGGACACATTTATGGAATGTAAGGGCACCGTGTTTTATGTTTATAGACTTAGAAATACTCTATTTGTTATATGCAGGGAGGAAGCTCAGCAGCTAGCTGATAAGTTGAAGAAAATCACTGTGGCAGACATAATTGAGAGTATGAAAGTAACCTTTGTGCCATTTTCCATTCAGGATGGTCAAACTTGCCGTATTTATAAGCTTGAGATGACACTCCACATACCTGAACATCTTCAAACCATTGTTGAATATTCATCAGAAGATTGGGAGGAAATCCTAGAGATTGTGTTTGTTAGGGAGTTGGAAGACGCCATACAAAATCATATTCTTTTGCTTTCTAAAATTAGTGGTATTAAAAATTTCATGCCTGATTCACAACCGAAGGCATCAAATGGGACAGATGAAAATCGTTCTGAAAAAAGATCTCAACATGAGGAAGAAGATGATGACAATGGTGGTGCAGATGATGGTGAACATGGTGAAGGGGTCGAGGATTTTGGTCTGGATGCACATAAGCGAAAGCTACAAGCTACAGATGAGATGGATTATGAAGATGGCTGTGATGATGAAGTGAGAGAAGCAGACTTGTCAGATGGAGATGAAAGTGAAATTGATGAGGAGGAAAGTGAAGTTGAAATGGGTAAGGATGATGAAATTGGGGTTATCGATGCTAGTGATGAAATGCCTGGAAGTCCTTTAGAAGAAGCTGGGGACCTAGCTAAGCCCAAGTCAAAGGAGAAAAAGACCAAATCGGGAACCCAAATTAGAAAGAAAAGGAAGGTCCGAGCAGAGATGGTAAAAAAGGAGACTGACCGGGCAATTTTTGTATCAGCAAAAGGGTTTCACTTCGAGGTCCATTTTAGATTTACCGACAATGAACCTCATATTTTGCTGTCTCAGGTACTTCTAGTTTTACTCGTTATCACACTTCTGCTCTTATTTATTTCCTTGGCAAGTTAGCCCACACATTACTCAGCATTTCTCCCTCTGACAAGCTATTATGGGTCAGAAGCTTCATTAAAATAAATAAAAACTATAGGAAAAAAGAAAACAGCAAAATAAAAAGGACGCCCAAAACCGTTGTTGACTTACGAGTATAATTAGATTCATGTGGCGTTTTATATTTTTGTTACTATGCAGGTGTTCATTATATATTTTATTACTGCACATTCTCTTTCACCCCTGTGTTGAAAATTGTTTAAATTATGTTATGTAGATTGCTCAGAAGACAGCCCAGAAGGTTTATATACAGAGATCTGGAAAGGTTGCAGACTGTAAACAAATTACTTGTGATGAAAATCAAGTCCTCTGCTTTGGGAAGGATCCTGAAAATAAACAAAGTTTTTCATCCAAGGAAAAAAAGGAGATGGCAGCTCTGCAAACTACTGGAATTGATTTCGGTACATTTTGGAAACTGCAAGACGTTCTTGATGTCAGGTATATTTATTCCAATAACATACATGCTATGCTGAACACTTACGGAGTAGAAGCCGCCAGGGAAACTATCATCCGAGAAATAAATAATGTTTTCAAGTCTTACGGAATATCTGTCAACATTAGGCATCTTACACTAATAGCTGACTTTATGACTCATGCTGGTGGTTATCGTCCATTGAATCGATTTGGAGGCATCGTAGAGTCGATATCTCCGTTTAATAAAATGACTTTTGAGACAGCTTCCAAGTTCATTGTTGAAGCAGCATATCATGGGCAGGTGGATCGCTTAGAAACCCCATCCGCTAGGATCTGTCTTGGATTGCCAGTCAATGTGGGTACTGGATGTTTTGATTTGATGCACAAGATGGAGGTTGAATGCACACAGAGATAGATTATATATATATATATATATATATATATATATATATATATATATATATATATATATATATATGAGACTTTTACATATTTTGGGCCAATTGCAGCCCTTTATTTGTATTTCACTTACATAAGTTCTTCTTTTTTCTTTTTTCTTTTTTCGTTAATCTGCTATTTATAAAGCCCAGCTCAAAATTTCGGAAGCATGTAATGTCCAAGGTCTGTTTTAATTACGCAGGTCTGATCATATTTATTTGTTTTTTTTCTTTTGGGCTGATTGATGATATTTACTGAGTTGATTTATTAACACCCAATTACACTTTTAGAAAAATGGCCATTAAAACCTGTGTGAAAGGACTCAAATACCCAATACTACAAACAACGATATTTCTTAGACCTTTCAATAACTAACTAAAAATGTAAAGTTGAAATTCTATAGAAAAATGGTAGGAAAAAGAAGCTTTTAAGTACCATCCTAACTTCCTAATCTTTTTGGGTGGGTTATGCATGTCGTTCAAGTAATGACCTTTGATTTCACGTGTTTTAGCCTAGGGATTGCAATGGGCTATTAGGGGCTAGGTATGGCAATACCATCTCCATCCCCACCCCCATTCTCAATATGAAATTTTGGGAATTCCTACCCCTGTACCCATCAGGGGATTATATCCCAAAACCCGGCACCCCCATTCTCAATATGAAATTTTGGGAATTCCTACCCCTGTACCCATCAGGGGATTATATCCCAAAACCCGGCCTGAATCTCCGATTATATATTTAAAAATATATAAAAACTATCCATATTACACTTCAAGTTCACCTTAAACTATCATTTAACTCAATTAAAATTTCACTCAACTACTCAAATTCAACTCAATTCAATTTGACAAAAATAATAAAATCATATAATTTTCTTTGAGAATATGGGATAAAAATTAATGGAACTAATACAACATATTGTTTTCATCGACAATTCATCATCAAGATGAATGTCCTCACTCAATGGAAAACGAAAAAAAACTTGCGCAAGAAAAGGATATGTGGCTATATTAATTAAAAATAAATATATATAATATAACATCAAGATAAATATAAATAAATGTGGCCATATATATATTAATTAAAAATAAATACACCATTTATTGGCTTGAGTTTGGAAATGAGGATAACAATACCATCACAGCCCGTCTCCGATCGGGTATTTTTTAAATCGGAGATCCCCGTACCCACACCCATTTCCCCCTTGAAATCTCCCCCCGTCAGGACTGAGGACCTGATGTGGATTTTTGCCATCCTTATTTCAGCCGTTGCTTCCACACAATAATAAATGGTCTTTTGCATAAATGATTGGGAATTAACATTCTCATCATCTTTGGTAAAATCAAGTCCACCGCAGAGACATTCATAAACTACTTTACTGTAATTTTTAGTGTGTAGCCCCAATTTAGGGTTAATAGTATATCCCAATAGGGCGGCCATACCTGTTCAATTTATCTCTCTCAACTTGGATCCTATGAGGCTGATCTTGGAAAGTTTTAACATAAGCATGAGGGATTCGCAAATTTTCCGGACAAGGAGTTGGCAGGGCCATGAACCCTAACCAAGTAGGGTAGAACTGTGATTATATATAGGAAATTATCAACGCAAGATTATATGAGTTAGCTAAATAATTGTCTTCATGTACGAAGGGTGCCGTGGTTCTTGTGGTTTTAGACCGGTATCAGAAATGCTACATGGTGTCTCCGCTCACACACAAATATACATTCTTGGTCGAAATTACATTCTTATTCACTTAAAGCCAAAAGCCTCCATAAACTCACCTTATTTTAAAGTGAAAAACCTTTTTTTCACCTGAAAGAAAAGGGTGGTAAATGATGAAGCACCAAATACAGAGATAAAATGGGAATTGGGAAGAAAACGAAAAAAGTCTACTGTATCATTTTTCCCCCACCACTTAGTACAAGGACAATGAAAGCCAAGAAAGCCAAGTTTTGGATTATACAGCTGTACTGTTATTACAAACTATTCAATGAGATTGCACAAAAAAATAAAATAAAAATAAAAGCTAACACTTACAATAAGAAACATTGCTTGCAATAAACAGTGCAGGCATAGCTGATCTCACTTGTTCAGTATGGCTTCTACTAGAGGACACGATATAATTTGTGGATTTAACAAAGTGTCGAGGAATTATGAAGAAAGTATACTTTTTTATTTTGGTTACAAAAGTAATACACATAATGCACATTAGGTGGAAAATATCTGTATGGGGAACCTGAAATAAGATATGTAGCACCCCTATATTTTTATACAATTCCATTATAAACAATAATGTAATTGCGAGTGCGCGCACACACACATACACACACGAGGCAGACATGCATGTAGATGAGTCAAGGACGATTCTGGTTCAGGATGAAGAAGGTTCGGCTCCATCATGAAGTGCACAACAAATGGTTGCTTTGTGATGCCCCTGATACACCCTGATATCTTCACCAGTGGACATGGACCAAAGTCTTGCTGTTGTATCTGAGGAAGCTGCATGGATAAATGATAAATTGTTCAATCTGTTATCAGTATCACTATTTTTCAAAGAAAAATTAGAGAGAAACGAAAACTAAGAATCTGAATGTTAATTTATCGCACAAGTTTGACTACTGCATTAGTCTACAAACTTGACAGAAAAAGGATAGGATGCTGCCATATCCCAATTTACAAAATGACATTTTATAGATTAAGGTTTAGAACTCTTAGTGAAAATCCTCAATTGTGAAGTGTCCATCGTTATCTACAAGCCGCTTCAGAAGACATGGGTTCATTTAAAATCGTCAGTTATTGAGAACTATTACCTGTTATAAGATAAGCACCATCTACTGAGAAAACACAGTCCCATACCCACCGCTGATGTCCTACGAGGTAAAGAAACAGTAAAGATTAATTTATCATATAGCTTGGTTTTAAGAAACAATCAGGCGTATTGAATAATTTGTAAACTAAAATGAGCACCTTTAATGGTATAGCAGATAATTACCTACTAGAGTTTTCTCTAATGTGAAACCATCAACATTCCATATCTTGACAGTGTGGTCAGAAGAGGCGGTTGCCAGATATCTAGAAGTACAAAGACAGGTTACGCCAACAAGTGACAACATCAATATACTGGCTGCTAGCAACAGAAGACAAAAATAAAATAGTAGATATTGTTTGAACCAAAAAAGAAAGTTATAGCAAAAGGCAAAAGTTTATTGACCTGGAGAGAATACTAGGTAGGAAGAGAAGGCGAAATAAAACAATAGATTTGACCCTAAATGAAAGGTAGAAAGAAAGAAAGGTTATCGGCTTTGATGGATCAAACCTGTGGGGTTCACAGAATTCGGGTGAAAGAAGACATTTGAGGATGTATCCCTTGTGTGCTTGCAGCTTATGAAGTGGCTCAAAATTTGTCATAGTCTGGAAGAAAAAGTACTTGGCGTCAAAATGAATTAAGTATGATAAGAAGGTGAAATCAGATAATCGAACGCATAAAGGTACTACCTGGGTTCCCCGTAACAAGCGCCAAACATAGCATGTACCATGATTATTTGCTGCAACAACCAGGCTCCCATCCCACATCACTGTTAATGACCTTACAGCAGTATCCACCTCTGGAACCTAGATTCATCCCATAGATTGATATTAAATGTACCATTCTGTAAATTACCATCCAAAAGAACCGTCAAATTTAAACATCACTGTTAACGACTTCACATTCTTATCCTCGGTAATTACCATCCAAAAATCCCCTTCCCATCTACCATCTATTCCTGCATATTGAACACCACAGTGTTTTTGTTTTTCAAAATTATTTTCTATTTAAGATAGGTTTTTATTGTTAAACACAGCACAACACATGTGCACTAGTCTAGTAAAGACTTTGCCCACTTAGATCTTCATTTCACCTAAAAAAATACCAAGGCTTTTAAAAAAGATTGCTGTTTAGACAACACGGTTCCTAATGAAACCTTTGAAATTAGTGTAAGATGAAAACGGGGAGGAACCCTCCCCCCCTCAATCACCACCTTAGATTTGCAATTTTGATCATAGCAGTAATAAAAGGTGTATATGAAGTACGTAAGTGCAAGACAGCGAAGCATACCAGTTCACAGCTGCATGAATTTGCTGTCAAATCCCAAACACGAATATTGCCATTTTGGTCCCCAGATATCAGTTCAGTCTGTAAAACCACATACAGATTTAAAGATTAGAAAAACAATTGAAACCATTATGGCATGCAAGCTCTTCCTTCTTTTTTCATTTTTCTCAAGGGCATAAAATTGACAATTAGAGAGCAAGAATGAACATGAAACAATAACTCTGACTTAAAAATAACATCGGACTTGAACAAAACCGAGGGAAACATCATTGCAACAGAATACAGACGGCCACTGGCTCACTACATCAACTTAAGACCTTTTAGCAAACACTATCTCTATATAAGCAATTTGATGAGCCAAAACTCTGTACATGGTCAATGTACGGTGATTATGGGAAAGTTCACTCTCATAAGATAGTTACCCAGATATGACAATGGGCTGTATGGAAAACTGCATACATGTTCCAACTTCCATCCAGTTCAACACCATACTTTAACAGTCTAATGTAAGTAGGAGCTCACATATGCCAGCATGATGCTTTCCTTCTTGTTTTTTTTCCTCCCTACTCTCTTTTGGGAAAGCCATTTGGCACTCTCTAAGCTTACCAGACACAAATGAAAATCATCTACGAAGATTATCATATGTTTTCAAGAAAAAAAAAACACATACAATTACATTATCATGAAAGTCAATGTTATCTCTATCCTTCTTAATAACTTGAGCAGTTATTAAGACACTACAACCTAATAACATTTTTAGTTAACGTATATATTCCATAGCAGAAAGGGACGAGACAAAAGTTTACCTGATTTGGGTGCAGCACAACAGTGTTAACAGCTGCACGGCTTTCATATTCCCGTTGACAACCTGGAGCTCTGTGATTAACTCAACATATAAGAAAAACAAACTATATACAAAATACGAACAAGACTTAATAAAAGAAAAATTGATAGCACAACATAACGAGGACATCTTTGTCAAACCCATTAGGGTTTACAAACGAAAGAGATGGAAGAGGGAATTATTAATTAGTTTCCTAATTTATTTGTTAGTTCCTAGGTTCTCTAAGTTTTCCAGATTTGATTAGGATTTTTAGTTTTTCCAGATTTCAGTAGGATTTCTAAGTTTCCTATTTTATTTGGCTTAGGATTTCTTTCCTAGAATAAGTTTAATTTTCCTTTTCACTCTAGGGTTAGATTATTATAAATACCCGTTCTATGTAATTCATTATGTAGTTGAGTTGTTGAGATATAAAGAAAAGTTTATTTTCCAGAGATTGGAGACTACTTGGTATGAAGCCAAACCCCTGGAGTGATTCCAGACCTATCCTTGTTCGTTCTATTTTCTGTTTTCCATTGTTTTCGCTTCTGCTAAACTACCTAAATTCTCAATTCACCCATATCCTACATCACAGCATACGTGTGTTGGCAACAATTACCTCAAATCCCAAATTTTTACTGTACCATCCTCAGAACCTGAATACATCCAGTTTCCATCACATTGAAATCCCACTGCCATTACATTATTAGTATGTGAATCATAGCTCATCACCTGCCAAACAATTATACCAAAAGGATGCTCATGAGTAGATGGAAGAAGACCAAATGATCATGAAAGTCCCCATCTAAATTCAACAAAAACTAAAGCAAACCTAAGAGTGAGAAAGACAAACCGGTTGAGGGCTGTTTGAATTAACATCAAATAATCGAATGTGAGGATTGCCGGCTGCAGCCAGGAAGCGTTTATCTGGAGTAATCTCGAGCCTATTAACTTGCTGTGCTCATGAAAAATGGAAAAATCAGATCCAGCACAAATGAATTAAATAAACAATAAGTAAACCCACCAGGAAGTTTTCCAATCTTTTCAGAAAACATAATCAAGCAACCATGAACTAAAGGAAACTCAATGACCTAACAACAAATGAAACCATTCCACTCCACCAATCTCAAATCCTCTCAATGCCAACTATTTGGCTTACCTCAGTCGGATTCTATCATTTGAAAACAAAACCAACATCTCAATAAACTCCAAAATCCAAAATTTACGACACACACACAAAGATAATTTCTTCTTTAAAAATTGAAAAGTGGGAAGTGAGAGACATACTGAATCAGGGTATTGGATGGTACGATAGCAGCGGCCACTTTTGGCCTCCCAAAACCGAATAGTGTGGTCATAGCTAGCCGTTGCTAGGATCACCGATGGTTGCTGGCTCATCTTAATCTCCTCCTAATCAATATTAACACAACTACTTAAAACAGACATAACATAATCAACCACAGCCTAATTGGAATTCTTATACAACTCTGAGATTAAAAAAAAAAGACAAAAAAAAGAAGAAAAAAGAAAGAATTGGGTTGAGCTTGAGGTTGATTTACCTATTCATAAAATTAAACAGAAAAGGACGTTAAATTTAGGTTGGTGATGGTGGGAAATTGATGGGCAATAGTGTAATTGGGAATTAGGGTTTTGAAGGGGGTTTTGGAGGGGAGAGAGCTCCATGGAAAGCAGAAAGCACAGACCTGAGTGGGCATCTTCTGGGCCTCAGTCAAAGAAATGAAATTATCATGGGCTTTCCCTGTGTTGGGTTTCTTTTGGGACTTAGAGCAAAATCCAACGTGGCACTTCTAGGTTGATTAAAAATAACTGAGACTTACTCCAATTGAAATGTTAAATCCAACCTGGAATAATATTTCTCTGTTTTGCTGTTATTTTTGGCTGTTTGACTGTGTCAATATTTTATTATTATTATTTAATTAATGTGCCTAGATTATGGTAGACTAATAAATAATAAATAATAAAATAATATTTTAATTTAACATATCAGGTAGAATGTAAAACTCTATTATATGTCAAATTGCCACATAAATTATAAAATTCAAATTTTATATTTAATGGGAGATGCTTACAAATCAAACGGGAACAAGTGTAATGCAAATAACTGGAGAACCCAATAGGTATATAACATGCCAATTGTGGGTGTTTATTGGACTCTTGTGACATGTTTACTTACACGGAATGCGTATTATACTTAGTTTGATTTTTCTAATTCCGAACACATAGGAATTAGAACAAACTTCTGACGTTTAATGAATGAAAAATTATGTTGGTTACACATTTGTAATCCACAGTTATTGATCTCATATCCAATCCTTGTCTCTCTTATTTTTCCGTTTTCCAATTCATGACTTCTCTTGTCTCTCTTATTTTTCCGTTTTCCAATTCATGACTTCTCTCATTTCAAGTAAGCATGTCATTAACTTGTTTTGTTTTGAGCTTGGTTTACCAACTTGTGGAAAGTATTTTCAGTCACCGGCAACGGCGATGGCATGAAGGAAAGAAAGGGAGAAGAAATATATGTAATTCATAAGACTCAAATGACTGAAAACCAATAGATATTTTGCGAGGGTTGGAACTTGTGCAAATGAAACAAACAGATGGTTGCCAACTTGCCAACCATGAACTACTAGGATTCCAATAAGATCAAAGTTCAAATTTCCGTAAAAAAGCAAAAAAGAGAAATTGAAAATTTGAAAAAAGAAAAAGAAAAGGGGAGGTTCCATTAAAATCATCACAATTAATTAAGACTAACCCCACAGTGAGGACATTTGGTAAAATCTCCATCTTTGTTCAATGACTATTTTTTTTTTCTTGATATTGCTGCAAGATATGCCATGTTATATTGAAGCTTAACCTGTCAATGTGAATCAATGAGGTGCTTGGCAGGGCTCTGGAAGGAAACAAAGCAAAATCAATTGGAGTCCATATGGAGGGGTCTCAAGTCCCCAGAATAATGAGATGGAGGGGGGGTCAAATTTTACCCCAATGCTCCAAGTGCCTCTCTCCTTGATCATAATTTGTACAATTTCTTGTGCAGGCCATAATGAGTAGACCTTCAAGTTGTTAGCAAAAAAATGAAATGGGGGCCCATTAATTATAATGATAGCTCAGCCAGTACGTATTTATAGGCCAGAAAATTGATCAGCTCCTGTGAATGATGAATCTGTGATGGCTACATAAGCCTGCAGAAGTTGGGAGTACCACTAATGAGTTTAGGCTTGAGAAAGAGATGGAGAGAGGGCTGGAATATTGAAGGAAGGTATTTGGTGATGTATGATGTCATATCTTTATGTAAATAGTAGGGTTCAATCATTAACTTCATAAATGCTGTCTTTTATGTGAATAATATAATAAATGTTGATGATGGATCACAAGATAGCATCCAGTTTTTCCCAATGGAGGAATTAGAGGAGTTACTTTGAACACTTTGGTTGAAAATACTGGATCAACTTTGCTTCTTTCATGTGCAGCTTTCACATGACTGAGCAGGGACTGGAGGTTTACTGATTGCAATGGATTTCGTGAGAGTCCTGGTGAGGGACAAAATGCGTATGCGCTCGTAGGTTCCACTGTTGGTGGGATTGGGTCGTGTTGAGGTATTAAGAGATTCAGAGATCTCCAATTCCAACATGACTTGTTATCAAACAATTACATGATATATCCGTGTAACATGTACAAGTAGTAAACATGCTTAACCTATTTAATCTGTTAAATATTCATATTTATCAATTCCTCCACTCATATATAATAAGAAAATCATGATAATATTGAGAATATTCTACAAAAAGCAAATTTATGTATATAATTTTAGCCCTACAAAAATTTAAATTAATATAACTAAATGAGTTACATGAATTGACTCGACATTGAAACTTCAAGCTAGTTAGTTTCGATCGTGCTCATTTTGTATTGGCAAGTTGATTCGAAACCCGTTTGTTTATTAATCTTGTCTTGGTGAGTTGACTTAAATATACTTCGAAGCTTTTGATCATATAGGTTAACCAACATAATTTTGTGTGAGTTTCAAAGTCTATAATAGTGTTTATGTCAAACCCTAACAAATTAGGGGGGCCAGTGAGCATGGTTTGACATAGGAGTGAAGCGAAGAAAATATGTTTCGGATTCTCTAGGATTATGAATACTTTAGTTAGTTGAAATTTTGACCCCACTTAACTATTCACAACCTTAATCTCTCCATAAAGAGCCATGACCACCTCATGCCTGCATGGCTGCCCCACTATTTAGGCCAATAGCTAGCTTGGTAATTAAGTCAAGATAGATGGCGCTGCCATGGTTGATAGGCAATAGTGGAGGAGGCTTATAGTTTTAAACAGAACAAATGAACACAAATGAGTTGTTTGGGCTGCAGCAGAATTTGACTGGGCCGGTCTCCGTTGTGAATTTGACTGGCCTGCAGCAGAATTCAACTGAGTTTTATCCGATGGTCACATGCATGTCGCAAACCTTGTCATAATCTTTTTTGAAACTATTATTTTTCTTAAACTTGTAACCCTCAAAACGAATTGATGAGAATTGAATTGAATTAAATTAACATTAACATCTGCAAATAGTCCATCGATCTTTATGTTTATAGGGATTTGAGATTGCAGGACAGAAATGTTTGGAAGTCACAAAACAAGACATGGACATGGAAACTCAAAGTAGACTTATATATGTCCTACAATTACAATGCAACACACACACACACACTCGTGCTGTCTTGGAAACATAAAAGATTTAAAGGAGAGCATGGGATCTGGTCAAACACACTGCAGACAGGCTCTTTTCGCTAAACGTTAGATTTTGTTCTGTTCATTTTTAAATACTATATTTTTTTTTAAATTTTGGTTTTCTCAAAACCCTATCCATATTTCATTTTACTCAGCTGCACGGGTTTGAAATTCTCCTGTATAGTATTTTACCATGGAAATATATTATTGCAATCCCGCATGCACATGGTGTTTCCCCCACTCCCCCACTTCATGTTCTCTATGCATGTGCTGAAATTGTGCTCAAATGTTGGTTTTCCTCCTGCTTTCTTTCTGACTTCCAAAGAATTTTAAATTGTCATCAAGGTACCAATAATCTAGGGGTTTGAAACTTTTCAGTTTGGTAAGGTGGAGAAAGATAATTAATACAAGCTGAGAGAGAGAGAGAGAGAGAGAGAGAGAGAGAGAGAGAGGAGTATAATTTGTTGCAAGATAATAAAAACTTGTTTTTTGTTTGTTTTCTTTCTCATACATGGTCCACAAAGTACACTGAAAGTCTGAAATAATTTAATGGTGCTGTAGAAAATTAACTTTATGAACACTAATGGGTAATAGCTAGGTATATTATTTAAGATGGTTTTATTTTATATTTTTGTAGTTTTCGTTAAACAAGATTGGGGAGAAACCAAATTTAGCCTATATAAAAAAGAGACTAGTTTATAATTCTACCCCACAAATATATATATGTTTCTTCTGGTGAAATATACTTAAAACTGATGTGACAAATTTACAAGCTGTTGTGCATGCATGTGTTGTGAATCAATCATTTGTGCAAGTATTGTCATCCTTTTATGCAAATGGAAGTGACTTTGCTTTAAGCAAAAGGAGAACGTCCCAACCAAATAAAGGAAAAGGGGAGAGCGATTTTCTTTGTTTTTATGTTTGGATATGATTGAATTCAATAGGTAGGTTCAAACCCATACCCATTGAGTTAATAATAGGATTTTGGTGAAGTTACGGTTCTTTAGTTTACCACGTTACGTGCACCATATTGACATATTATGTAAGGTATCTGATACACCTAATAATTTTTTTATTATTAATTAGACAGCTAGAATTTAATTGTTAAGGGTCGGATTCTACATCATTGGTTGTAAGAGGTGAGCATTGTCCACTAATAGTTCAGGGCCTTTTTTTAAAAAAAACTTTGGACTTTATAGCTTGCTATTGATTTATAGATCTCTTTTTGTCAAATTTGAAAGTGAGATTTGGGTTATTGCTAAAGAACTTTTAGGTTTAATTTTTCCGAACTGTGACCACATAGGCAAGCTAGTCATGAGATCAATTATCTACTTAAGATCATCAAATTTGTGAACTACATTTAGGACGCTTAATTAATTTATTTGTGGTCTCCAATTAAACCTCAACCCCTTTTATTATGTCTATTCCTTTTTGCCTATATACATTATGGCAAAGGTAAATTCCACACATCTCTCAACCTAATATCCAGTAAGTGATAAAAAAAGACCCCACAACATAAAAGCATAAGCATTGACTCTCTCTCTCTCTCACCCTCTCCGCATTAAGAGGTGAAGTGGGTGGCAATGCTGGGGTTAGCTTTGCAGCAAGCCAACAAGATGTAGTCAGTATTTATGTGTTGGAAGTACTTTGTTTGTGAGAACTGATCACTGCACGGCAATCAGACATTTCCTCTTTCCTTCTCACCCATTTCTAATACAAAGCACTGTTTTTTTTGGGGGGGTCTGATACAAGTACTGTATATACACAGTGGACTACAGTCAGGGGGGGCCTCTATAGATAAGGCTGTCGCAAGTCTTTGGTTCTGGTCTGGCCACTCTCTTTAGAATTCACCCTTGATAATGAAATTAAGTTGAATGTAACATTGGGATTAGTAGTTAACATGCTGATTACTTGATCAAGAGGATTTATATGTTAAAGATTCCTACACATTTCATATCAACAAAATTGGGAAATTTGATCATTTGAGCCTCAATTGACAAATGCTGTTCATATATCAAGCTAGTTTACAGATGTAGACAGTATTAGAGCAGCCTCACCTTGTTGGTTAGCTTGATAATCGCCGTGGTTGAGAACGTCATGAAATTAGAGTTTTGATATCATGTCAGACAATCACTACATTATATATTTTTTAATTTTATTAAAGAAATATAGTAGCAGAAGTTGTAACTTGGATTAGATAACTTGAACTATCTTCCAACATTAGGAATACAAATATGACCGAACTAATAGTTAGTTGGTACATACGCATACCATTGTTTACTTGTGCAAGATTAGGATGATCCAATTTGTCCTATGCTATAAAAATTACAAATACTCATCCAATCCAAAAAAACTCTCAAGTATATATAGGATTCTTACAAGAGTTTTATATATGTATTGTCTGCTATTTAAGAAGGAAATCATTGATAAGCAAAGATGATTTGACTAATCCTAGTTAGATTTTCAGTGCGATCAAAGCCTCCCGAGTGAGACACAAACATATGATATATATGGGTATCTTATGGGTTGACATGCCACAGAGTATAGTAGAAGATGCCTGCTGTCCTAGCAACATGAATTTTTCTTACCATTTTTTTCATCTCAATTTTTGAGACCTCATTAAGTTTATAAGTTGGGGCTGGTCTATCTTTTGGGCGTGTAAAACAAAAGCACAGCTGTTGTGTGGACCAAAAGTAAAATCTAGGCACATTGTTGTACTTCTGAGAGACTCTGACAATATTAGTTGAATTCAATTAGCTAGAGAGAATTATTGTTAATTATTTGAGAGAGAGAGAGAGAGAGAGAGAGAGAGAGAGAGAGAGAGAGAGAGAGAGAGAGAGAGAGAGAGAGAGAGAGAGAGTGAGAGAGAGAGAGAGCAGTGATGACCTTCATTTTTAATGAAATGGGGTATATGTGTACAATTATGCATCCTGCACGGTGTGAAGATTGGGACAAATCCCTTGAGCTCTCAGTTGGCTGAGCCGACCACTGCTCAAAAACCAATGGAAATGTTGGGGGCTTTCACCCAAACTACTTGCTTCTTGTCCATGCTAGGGCGTTAGTCGTTGTTTTTCATGATGTATATATGCATGAAATAAAAAATGAGACAACGAGGGACATACATTCTGCCCAACTTAGAATTTAAACGTCTCACAACTTTGCAAATTGCATTCATATCCGTTCTTATAACCGAAAGGGTGGGCATCAATCCAGCCGAATCGATGAAATTGGCCGAATTAATTCGTAATTATTGGTTTGGTTTGGTTTTAACTAAGAAAAAGTCAAACAGTTTAAAAACTGAACTGGACTATATATGGTTTGATTTGATTTTGAGTTTTTATAAACCGACCTAAACCAAACCAGACCGTTTATGTGTATATTTATTTATTTATATTATATTTTACATGTGTAATACTTTAATTAGGTAATAACTATATATTAAAATTTGATTTGAGCTATATTAGTTATTGAAATTTGAAGTTTAATGACATGTTGAGTTTTAGGATGGTTTCGTACTCTAGAAAATGATTTTAAGTATGGAGCAAGTTGTGAATTTGTTGGTTGTAATCAGAGTCTAAAATATCAATAATATTGACGAAATATCGAGGATATTATCGTTTTTTTGAGTCATGGATATTTCGGAACATATCCATACACATATCGTCTAAATATCGATAATATCGGAAAATATCGAAATCGATAATTTGGCTCACACTTCAGCAATATTTTGTCAAAATATCGCTATAATATCGAAAATATCAATGTAATGGAAAAAAGGAAAAAAAAAAACACACAAAGGGGATTCAAACCCCTGCCATTTCACTCCTCCGATGCCTTAACCACCATGTTACTTATGTTTTTGTGATAATATGCTAAATATGTATATCTATATTGTTTTGTTTCCTTCCAAGAATCAAATTTCCACATGAGAATGTGAGTCTTTGATCTTTCCTTTTGGGATGGAATCGAGCGGCTCATGGAAAAAAATCTGAGACCCATTTCAAATGATTTTGCTTATGGACAACGTCAACCAATCTCAGATCCATATGGGCGGCATGTTAACAATTACGTGCAAAACTATTTTGAGGATTTATCATTTGATGACTACTCTTCACAATACACTTACTTTACACATAGAGATGATGAAAATAGTGAAAAATTTGAACCTCAAAGGAACTCTATGTGGTACTAAGTTACTCATGTATCTTACCATGCAATGTATAAAGTGTAAAATATTGTAGTACATCATTATATATAAATGATTATGCTGTGTTTAATCTTCTTTCATTAATTAATACATATTTTCTACACTCAGAGTGTTTGTCAACTAGCTATATAATCAACTTAAATAAGTTAAACCAATCATTAAATGCATTTTATTCCAATTTTTTGTGATACACTAAAAGATAATTGACTAAATAAACATCCTCCAAAGTAATAAAAATTTCCAAATTTTTCTTACAATTTCCATGGTTTTTATTCAATTTTTATCGATATTGATAATATCCTGATATTTCCATCGAAATTTCCGTGTTTTTGGACTACCGATATTTCCGATACCATCGATATTTTAGACCTTGGTTGTAATTAGGCTAACAATGTTTAAATTGGTTTGTTTGGTTTAGTCTCCTTCACAACTTTTGTCAAAATCGAACTGAATCAAACCATTATATTGTAATTGGTTCGGTTGTGATTTTGAGGTGAAATCGATCCAATCCGGACTGTGCCCACCCCTACTGAAAACAAGATTTTTGAAGCCTCTCACTATTTTTTTTAATCAATGGGGGTTGGGGGTTTCGAACTTAGGGCCTCTTCAATATTGGGAAGAGAAGTACCACTAGACCGAGAATTAGTTGGTCTTCTCACTATTTTACTACTATTTTTGAGTAAAGTATTATGTCTATCCTATATAAAGCAAAAGTTATTTGTCTTTATGATTAAATTTTCAATTACCATCATTTAGCAAAGGCTTATAGCTCAAGTGGTTGATAGCATTTACCCATGTACCCGAGGTTCTAAGTTTCATTCTCCGTTCCCCAATATTGCTTTGTATAAAAAAAAAACATCCTTTAAGAAAAAAAAAATCAAAACACAATTACTTCATTTTAAGCAGGAAAATACACAAAACAATAATATATAAAAATGAACAAAACTATATATTCCCATGATGTTGCAAGTCGAGAGGAACTGATCAATCAACATGTCCCTAGCGATCGATCGGACACACAACGTGTTTCAAATTCTAAACACCTTTTCTGCCTTGCCATTGGCTCTATTTACTTTTAATGATGTAGCTTATGATGTAGCTTCTAATTCTACTATTGATGAGGTTGATTTGCATGATTTGTATGTCTAACATTAGTGATAACCAAAATTACCAATTTCCTCCACGAACAAACTATGGAAAACCTAAAGCTCAGTTTTCTCCATATCTCAAAGCCAAATCAAGATACACTATTGATAACTACGTGTACACCCATACGCAGTCAAAACCTCGTGAATAATTTATTCTTTAATTATCTTATGTGTCTGTTTCAAGTACATTACAATATGCTTTTACAAAACTATCAAGGACATCACTATAAATATAGAGGCTTTGTAGAAAAATTCTACTTGGGAGTTGGTTCCATTTTTTAGGGGAAAAAGAGAGTTGGTTGGAGGTGAATATTCACCATTAAGCATAAACACTAAGGTATTATTGGATATAAAGCCCAACTAGTGGCTAAGGGGTATACAAACTTTTTGTTGTAGATTATCAAGAAACCTTTGCTCAAATTGCAAAGATCAATACAATTCGTGTTCTCTTGTCATTAGTTGCTAACCTTAATCGACCTATTTTGCAATTTGATGTCAAGAATGAGTTCATGCATGGCGATATTAAAGAATTATACTTGGATCGTCCTGCAAGTGTCACTAAAGAAGGAATGATATATATATATATATATATGCAAGTTGAATAGGTCATTATATGAAGCTAAAACAGTCACCAAAGACCGAATTTGGAGGATTCACATTAATTGTTTGTGCACTTCGGGTAAATACAAGTAATTTTCATAACACCTTATCTTTTAAAAGAAAAGGATAAAAATATATGCATTTTGTGGTATATGCTAATGATATGGATGTTACTCGAAATGATGAGCATGAAATTAGAAAGTTGCAAAAGTAGTACATGGGAATTGAATTTGAGAAGAGCAAGTTGGGAAATTTGAGCTATTTTCTTGAGATAAAAATGGCTAAGTGTTTAGGGGTGGTGAAAATTCACCCAACCCCGGCACCTTTCGAAAACACAAACAACCAGGCTCGAGAAGAGCAGCCGGGCTTGAAGTTTGGCAGCTAGGCTTTAGGAGTTATGGCTGGAATTGAGATGAACGGCTCGGGGTGTTGGATCTTGGCGGCTGGGAATCCGAGGTGTATGGAGCTGGAGCGGCTGGAATCAAAACCTGGTGGCTAGGCTGGAAGCCTGAGATGTGTAGCGGCCAGGTAACAACCGAGCGTGAAGAATAGTGATCGGGTGTTGGAGTTTTGGAGAAATAGCGGCCGAGCTTGAGTAGCTGTCGGGCTTGAGTAGAGGATGGGCTTGAGGAGTAGCGGCCGGGCTAGAGTTGCGACCAGGGCTTGAGTAGCGGCCGGGCTTAAGGAGTTGCCCTCGGGCTTGAGGAGCGGCCGGGCTTGAGGAGTAGCAGTCGGACTAGAGAAGTATCGGGGTTGGGCAGGAGAAGGTCAACCCCATATAATTCCAAGGAGCCCAGAGGGCGAAGCCCAAGCCATGGATTCGGGCCCAGGATTTCCGGAGGAGTGTGTGCATGTGAGGATAGTCTCACAAGGAAAGAAATCAAGGAGATTGATTATCGTTTAGAATATTCCAAAACAAGAGAGAATCAAGCAATCATAATATTTCCACCAATGTAATCCCACAGATTCAAGGGGCCTAAAAAAGAAAGAGTTTTAAAAGAGTTGAAATTTGGTCATTTAATGGCCAGCCCATGGGCCAACAGACGCCCCGTATAAACTTCACCGAACGAAGGCAGAAGACACACATAATCAGACACACAAACCTATTTTTCGTCTCGCACTTTTCTTTTTCTAGACTTAGGATTTTACCTTTCAAGCACCTAATGTAGCAAGTTCTTTCTTTTCCTAGTGTAAGTTTAAATTCTTGCAATTTACATGATCTTGTCGTTTAAATTCAAGTCTATTTCAATTGCTTTACTTTTCATTGTTATCGCATTTTAATTCAGTTTAATTTAGTTTATCGTTCTTATCACTTTTATTTCGTTCTTGCTTTATTTATTGCTTTGATATATTTTATCGCCCTTTAATTCTTGTCTTTACGTTTAAACGTACATTTAATTTAATCACATGTTTTTCACTTAAAAACCTAAAAATCACATGTTTTTCACTTATCGCCCTAAGCCAAGATGAGGTTCCTTGTTTGGCCGATCAATCATTTGATCAGAAGTCAGAAGCACAACATATCCATCTACTCACATTCCATTCAAGCCCAAATTTGTGGCTTGGTGGTGGCACTCCCCGCACTCAAAAGAAGAAGGACCAAAAGTTCCTTCCTTCGGCCACCTCGGCCGAAAAGAAGGAAACACTAAGACCAAAACATGGCATCTTCCGTCCAGATGAACCACTCAAACACACTGTTATATGTGTGATTGTGGTTTTACTGCTTAATCCATTTATCCAAATATATACATCAATAGTTTGGCACCGTGACACAAAAATCCATGTTGTTCTCCACATCTCTCTCCACTAGGAAACACTAAGAAGACACAGCCATAGGCGGACGCACGTTGGGACAAGAGGGCCCCTTAGCCTGAAATTTGGCTGTGAACTCCATGGACGACCCCTTGGACAGCTGCAAAGCGACCCCTTATGTGCTCACCAGGTGCTCGAAGAAAATCTCAGCCTGTCTGTGTCTTGTTTTGGTCTGCTATGGAATCAATAGACCACTTGTTTTTCAATTGTGCACTGATGCAAAAGCCAAACTAACGTCAAGGAACAATTAATTATTTGTTTCTTTTTAATTTCATGTTGCTCTTGTTTGTTTGTTCTTATGAAACAATGGAAGAAAGAAAGCCTCTTCGTTTAGTTAGTAGCAGGGGAGTGGCGGGGGAGGGTGGGAAGAAAGAAACAAAGAGAGAAAGAAAGAATAAAATTTATAAAAAAAAAAAGGGAGGCTGGAAGAAGAAGGAAAATAATAAAGAAAGAGAGAAAGAAAGAATAAAAAAAGAGAGGGAGAAATATTAAATAAAAGGAAAGAAAGAGAGAATAGAAAAAATAATAAATAAAAATAAAGAAGATGGATCTATCTTCTCTACTCACTCTCTTTCTTTTTTTTCTTTTTTTTTTCTTTTTAATTAAGTGGGTTGAGGATGGAAAGCCAGAAAACACGGTTGTGTAACTCGAGGTATAAAGCCAGAAATTATGGGTGTGTAGCTCGTGGTGGAAAGCCAGAAATTACGGGTGTGTAGCTTGAGAAACGGGTGCCATAATGGACGTCTATAAAAGGAAACCTAGTTCAGAAAAAAAAAATCACAACTTAGAAAAAAAAAACCTAGCTCCGCCAATTTACTTACCAGGACTTCCTTTAATATGAAAACAAAATGGAATTCCCTTCTATTCCTGAAAGCTCTTCATATTTGAATTTATCTCTTGCTCCTCCTTCAACCTAGGAAACATCACATGAAAATGTTGTGTTTCTACATTCCAATTTCCTTACCGATTCTACTTCTGTGCAAGTTGTAAACATGCATAATGAAATGCTATCAAGTATGCACTTGCATGAAATGGAAACGAGGTCTGATAAAACTGCAGTGGAAGAGAGCCAATCTCTCAATGCTCGTAGTGCTGCTTCAGTGGCAAATTTAGGATTGCGTCTGCTAGCAAGGAACCAAGAATGTGCTTCATTGACTGAACAAGTTGCATCCTTGAAGGCTGAAGTTGCAGAATTGCATAAGCTCATCAAACAATCAAACCGAAAAAATCAAGACTTTGCTAAACTGGTGCAAGTTTTACAAACACATGTAAAGACTCGTAGGTTATAGTTTTATTGATGAATTTAATGCTTTTAAAGACTCGTAGAGTACCACTTTTGTAGTTTTATTTATTTTATTGTTGGCATGCTTGATTAAAATATATTATAATTATAAGTTATCTTTTATTATGTCATATCACAATTGGAACCCCAAGAAAACGGAGAATGTAAAAGAGAAAAAAAATATAAGAAAAAGGGAAAACTCTCTATTTTTTTTTTTTTGAACATTTAAACTATGACCCCTTGGGTTACGGATCCTGGATCAACCATTGCATACAACTCTAACCAATAAATATGGCCCCTACCTCTATGAGATATGAAGAATGCAAATAACCATTCCTTTCCTTCAAAACAAAACAAAGACAAAAAATACACAAGAAGTTAACTAGACCACTTCCGCAGGCAACTCAATTGCATTGAGCGTATGCAACAAGCCTTTAAACCTTTAGGCATCCCTAGTAGGAGGATTTGTGTCTCCTAAGGATTTAACAGATACGATACCCACAAACGCTTTACTGACTCTACAAAACAAAGTGGTTAGAAAAACCTTTGAAATCAACTAATGAAAATGAACGAAACCTTTAGTCATACCATAGAGTTACCAAGATAGGTGATCAATCAGTGTGTAAAATGGAAGCTACAGCTCAAAGGCACATGGCTTCAAAGCAAGCACACTCAAACTTTGAAGAAAGAACATGATTCGACTCTAATTCTTGCAGATAGCACTCAATCATTCAGAACCTGTGGTTTTATTCTCTCAAGCAAGAATAAGTGAGTATATGAAATATAAGCACAATTTTTGGTTAGATCTCATGAAGGGAATCAAAATACTAAGAATAGAGATACACACATACTTACTAGTACCCATGAATACATCCTCAAAGATCAGTTAGGTCTTTCACAAGGTTGCAATGAAAGGCTAAGGTTAGGGGAAATGGAAGAATTGGAAGGAAAAACAAGTAACTTCAGAACATACCAAGGTTGCATTCTTCATTGATCTGCAAGGTATCATTGATTTAGAATGGCATGGCTACAAACTTCATGGTATCACCAGGGATAGACCTTATCTTTCACACTTAGACCATATCGAGACACTTTCTCATTTATCTTTCTTATTTGCTAATTTGATCTGCTTCTTCTTTAACTTCATTGCATAGATTCACACCAATTTTTCATTTAGGTACTTTTTCTTGGCACATCTTAGTATATTTCTAAGCTATAGGGTATAGCTATAATAGGTTAAATATCTCAAATTGAGATACAAAGGTAGGGAAATGATGAGGGTGATAGAAGAAAAGGGCTTGAAGTGTTTGGCTTCAAAAGGGCTGCAAACTTTCTCATGGCATGGCTGCAAACTTCATGGTATCACCTGGGATAGACCTTATCTTTCACACTTAGATCATATCGAGACACTTTCTCATTTATCTTTCTTATTTGCTAATTTGATCTGCTTCTTCTTTAACTTCATTGCATAGATTCACACCAATTTTTCATTTAGGTACTTTTTCTTGGCACACCTTAGTATATTTCTAAGCTATAGGGTATGGCTACAATAGGTTAAATATCTCAAATTGAGATACAAAGGTAGGGAAATGATGAGGGTGATAGAAGAAAAGGGCTTGAAGTGTTTGGCTTCAAAAGGGCTGATGGAACACATATATGGGTAGGGTAAAAAGAAAACACATAGAATGGTTATGCACACATAGCCTAGCATCACTTCAATGAGTTCATTCATGAGTAAGAGCAAGCACATGATATCTGCAAAAGAGAATCATCCTTAGTATTCAATCAAAATGGAACAATGAGATCATTTAGAGTGAATTGAAATAAGTACCAATGAGAATTAGAAACACTTTAAACCCTCTCAAGAATGCAATTAGCCACCAGAATTTGAGTGCAAAAGCTTTGTGAAGTGCAAAAATACTGATATGAAAACCTCAATGGTAGCTTCATAGCATTGATTGTATGACATTCTAAAATAAAATTAGTGACAAATGAACAAAAATTGAAAACCTTCCCCCCAGACTTGAATTAAACATTGTTCTCAATGTTAAAGCATAGCAAAGATGATTGAGAACATGTAAATAATAAAGGGAAAAGTGAAGAAAAGGTTTAGAAAAACTCTCCCTTGATGCGATTAGGTCGACCGCTACCAAGCACCTTCTTCTTGAACACATGGGTTGCCTCCAAAGAAGCACCTTAGTTAATGTCTTGGCAAGACATTATGCAACTTATGATGAGTTGGGTGTTTTGGATCAATACCCTTTATGCATAACAATATACTTCACCCAACTTTTTATTCTTTTTCTTCGCTTCATTTGTTTTTTTCTTTTCTTCTTCTTCATCTGTGTAGGGAGTGCAACATTGAATATTGGGCTGACAATGGATGGTTTCAATTTCGTGGGGAATGGTCCAAAAGGCTCGATTGCTGGCCTAAAAGATGGTGCGTATGGCTAGAACACTTCTAGGGCAACTACCACTTCTTGGAACTCTGGTTCAACATGATATTCCTGTTCTTGTGGAAGGACAACTTCTATAGCATCATTGGACTGTTTCTACAAAATCTTGGAAGAAACTTCATCATTCACAACATCAATTGAAAAACAAGTATCAAGAGAGATAGAAGGTTGAGATGAAGGATCAAACACTTTAAATTCGGCGGTTTCACACAACATATTCATGGAGAGGGTGCCATTTTTCATATTGATAATTGTGTTTGTTGTGGCCATTTTTCAACACGATCTCCTTTTGGGTCGTCCTCCATGTCTATCATTACAAAATCAACAGGAAGAATTAGTGTATTAACTTAAACTAGAATATCTTCTACAATACATTTTGGATATTTGATAGAATGATAAGCTGGTTCAAGACGAATTGAAGTCTTCTTCATCCCTTCTAAGCCAAGCTTTTGATAAACTGAATATGGCATTAGATTGATGCTTGCTCCCAAGTCCAACATGGCTTTTCCAACCTTTTTGTCTCCAATGTTAATGGCAATGTCAAAGCTGCCAAGATCTTCTAGGTTTAGTGGAAGCTTCCTTTGCAACACAACACTTACATTCTTGTTAAGCTTTACTTCTTCATTTAGAGCAAAATTGAGCTTGTGAGTTTTCAAGTTCCTGATGAACTTTCCATATGCAGGAATATATTCAATAACATCAAGCAAAGGCAAATTGATATTAACTTTACTTAAAATATCATAAATCTCTTTAAAAGGCTTATCTTGCTTTGCTTTCTTAAGGCGGCCTGGAAATGGAATGGGTGGAACATATGGGGCGGGTGGCACGTATCTATCTTCTTGAAGATGTGGTGGCACGAATTTGTCATCCCTTTTATGCAATTGGAATGGATTGGGTTCCTGAGAATATGATTTGGCCTTATGAGCAGATTGGGATGTTTAGGGTTGTTGCTCTTTTGTAGTTGTGATCTCCTCATCTTCTTCTTCATCTTCTACAACCACAACATCATTTGAAAGATTAGTATGAACTTTGTTATCAATGATCTTACCTGATCTGAGCACGTGAATGGCCTTGACTTCGTGGTTCTCTTAGTTTTTCTTTTAAGTTCTCAATTGTTATAATAAAACCCTTTTGCTAAATTTTCCTTTATGTTTTTCTTAGTTGTAATTTATTTTTCATTGTCATGTAATTTCTTATTTTAAGTTTTCAAGTTTGATTAGTTTCCAAGTTTCAATTACGGGTTTTGTTCTTATTCATTATGCTTGTAATTGTAAGTTAATATGCTTGTTTGAATGATTGATCACCATTAAAACTTGTATGTTTGCTATCTTAGTTGGAATTAAGAGTTTACACCATATGCCTTAATTTGAATTGAACTATGAATAGGAAGAGTATGTATGGACATTCAACAATAGGGATTAGATACATGCTTGGTTGTTTAAAATATTCTTCTATGCTTATTGGATTTCTAATGCTTAACTTAGGTTCGACAACAAAGATTTAATTAGGGAATTAGGAATACAAGGTTAGGACCAGACACCATGGCTTAATCATACTTTAGCTAGAATCAATCCGCGAATCTGAATTGAACTTGTTAACTGATTTGCTTGAGTTAGTTCTTTTATTTCTTTCTTGGTTTCTGTTCTTTTGTTTTGTTTTCTGTTTTGTGCAGGGAATCAATTAAATCAATCTATCATCAATCCTCGAGGGATCGATCTCGCACTTACATATGCTATACTACTGTACGGCTCATGCACTTATGAGTATCACAAGTTAAGGATGTAGCTGAATTAATTTTGGCACAGTTGAATCAGACAACAAGAAGTTTTTGACTGTGTTTGTAAGCTTGGAGAACCTCACTATTTATAGGCCTATGGGAAGTAAAAATATGATTTGAGTATTGTCTCTACCTACAACACCCACTTCACTAACTTTACCTAACTTCCCCACTAAAAATAATTAGCTCATGCATAGGTCATGCACGACAATGCATTGCAGTCTGCTTGTAGGCTCATTTTGGACTTGTTCCAACATTCATAAAATTCTGGAAAAATATGGCTCTTGTAGCTCTGTCTTATCTTTCCAACCATATGTAGCCTAGCTCAAGGAAAAATCGGAAACGCCTTCAAATGTCATTTTTGGCACAGTAACGCAGATGCTGCCAAATTTCACCTTAAGCTACCAAAATTTTCATAACTTCTTCTAGAAGACTCGGAATCATGAACCGTAAAATGCTCCAAAAACTAAACTCCCACATATTTCCAATGGTGTATGGCTCATTAGCTGGTTCTTCTTGAGAACGTACAATTCAATCCGTGAATTTGACTGATCTGCAGACACAATTTTAAGCTAACTTGACTCCAAAATGCATTAAATGAGTCCTAAAACTTAATACACTGAAGCAAACACAAAAGTGATTAAAAGCACAAGTTTAACTTCAAAACATAATGAAATCATAAGCTAGAAGGGTATAAAATGATATGTAATTATACACCGATCAATACCCTCTCATTGTAGCAGCTCCCATCTACTATAACCGATATCACAGTTCTAATGAATTTATTAGCACGGTATAGACCAGCTCCAACATGTAGACATTGGAATTGTACAAATCATATCTTGCGCTATCTTTGTAGATGCAGTTACTTGTGGAAATACATTGATCTCATGACGATCTACCGAACAAACTATGATTGCTACATCCTTTAATCATTAAAAAATTCTCGTGCTCAATGAAACCAACGAAGAATGTGTTTTGTTAAGATCTCAAATTCATCAAATTCAAAGCACATGTGTTCTTCCTATAAAACAAATGCTCTAATGATTATGTATGAAGACAATGATGCATGTATAACTTAAATCAAAGAATGATTTATCAAGGGTGACACAACCAAACACATATCACCAAAATCATTATACACATGAACTTTAAAAAATTCTAGAGATCGAAGTCAAACAAATTTATTCCCAAGATATTTCAGTCTTTTTCACCAAAGCTCTACCAAAATCTATATTCTAGAAGTTGATGTATGGTATCGGAGGGCATCGAATTTACAAGCAATCAGATTCAAACTTGTTGAGATCATATGAAGATATCAATTTAGGGAAGCATCCAAAAGTATACTACATCAAACATATGCGCACTGTACTATTTTTCTCTTGGACTAGGCTTTTATATCCTATTGGGTTTTTCATTGTAAGGTTTTAATGAGACATATTTCAGTGTGTCCAACGCGATGTCAATAATCTGGACAAAAGTTGTACTAGTCTTTTCCCTTCACTAAGGTTTTATCTCACCGAGATTTCTTAGCAAAGTTGTTAATAAGGCAACTTATCATTCATGCGCAGACATCCAATGGGGTTTTGTAGTATTAATGATTATGCAGCTATCCACTTGGAGTCAATATGTATTGGTTCATTTTACTATTAATTAAATTGTTAATATTAATATTTAGAGAGAAGTTATGATGGAGTCTCAATACATTTCACCTTATTATAACTTAAGTAACATTTACATATCATTTCTCTCAAACGCTCTCCACTTCTCTCCCTCTCAAACCCTAGTCACCACTCCTATCCTAGGGGAGGGGGAGGGAAGGTCACTATCTTTCCTCCCTTCTCCTTCCCTATTCTCTCATCCTCTTCCTCGCTCTTTTCTCTTGCCTTCCTTTTGGTTTTTTAGTTGAACTTGTGGTCATTTCTGACCCTTTGAGGGTTTGGTTGTGCTCTCTGCTCTACTTTTTTGTTGCCCTAGATCTCCTTAAATACCCCTCACCTTGTGATGCCCCTTTATTTTGCGACTTTATCTTGGTGTTGTTTGGGTTCTTTTTGCAGATATGTGGGTTTTGTGTTTTTTTTTTTGTAGATTCCTGTGTGGCTGCAGTTCTGCCCTCACTAGGCTTCGACCGTAGTGTTCCTGTTTTCGAGTGACGGCAGCAACTCTACTTTATGTCATCTCGGTTGGTTTTGTAGTTTTTTTTTTTTGGTCTGTAATATTTACATAAACTCTTTTGTGACTTGGGTGTTTTGTTTGTAGTTGAGTCTGTACTTGTAATTTTACTTGTGAGAGTTTAAAAGTTGTAGTTGTATTGGTAGTTTTGGGCGATGAGTCCATATCTGATTTGTTTAGGCATGCAGCTTTCATGCTGAAATGTGTTTGGATTTATGCCACTACTAGTGGAGATATATGCATTGTGGTGTATTTCTCTGTATTTGGAATAATCCTACGTGATTACTATGCTTCCACATTTGTGTCAACCCTTTTTGAGTAGTTTATACCCTTGTGGATGATGGTCTTGGTGCCTAAGTGATGATGGTCTTGTCCTGTATCTGGAGGGGAAAACGTAAGAGATATACTGCTGCACCGGTTCGTGGACTTTGCCAAATCGTAGTGGGCTTGTATCTCCTTAGGCCATCTCCAACCCACCATGGCGAAACCCAAAATTTGGGGTTTTTAGCCTGCAAACCTCTCCAACCCTTGTATAGGAGCAGGCTAAAATTTCCACAGACTGGTTTTTGGGGCCAAATAGCTGTTCGCGTTTCAGTCGGACTGGTAATTTAGTGGAGCCCAGGCCAATGTATGATGTAGCCCATGTGAAGCACCTGCAGCAAGGGGCCTGCGTCATCAAGACACATGGCGCGTTGGGATGAAAGGTTGTAGGAATCCAACGAGTTCCTTCAAACTACTGTTTCTTTTTCTTTTCCAATTTAATTTCAAAGGTTATATAATATCTAACGGCTAAGATTTAATATGAGCAAATCCAATTGTGAAAAAACAATCTAGCAGGAAAACAAATGATCCAACGAATGAAATTAAAACTCAACAGCTAAAATAAATAAATAATATATTCTAAGTAAGATCTAATCTCAAAACACATCCCAAACTCTATAAATCCTCATTAAAGTCTATGAAATAAAATGTTGTTGTACTTGTTTTTTTTTTAAAAGTGAAATTATATTATGTTTTGGATTTTGGATTTTTTAAGATTAAAATCATCAATAAATTAATTCACGAAGGTTGCAACAAGAATAATGTCAAGAAAAATTAACGAGAAATAAAAATTAGGGATTAACCTTTTTTAAACAATTTAATAAAGTTGCGGACTTAAATTATGAGTCTGCATGGTTGGAGGAAAAATCTTTTTGAGTCGAGACAATACATGAATAGTTGTATTTTGAAGGGGAAAAATTTGAGTTGAACTCCATTTGGGTTGGAGATGGCCTTACAAAGAGCGAAATATCCGTGCTTCAGCCTAATTGTCTATGTGCTTCTTGGAGCTTAAAATAATTCTTGTATTTTCTTAATTGTTTCCAGCAATATGTAATGTCTTATTAGTTAATTAAGTTCTTTAATGATGTAAACTACGTTAACTTTGAGCATAGCATGCAACTCTAACCCTAAATGAGTCTAATGGAAGGGAAAAGATACAGTAAACATTGTTATTTCTTTCTTAATTATTTGATTTCCAACAATTTTATTTTTTGTAAGATAATTTACAACTTTAGGTAGTTGCCAAAAGGATTTATCCTAAATAAAGAAAATATAGTATAATTTTATAGGCTGAAAATTAGAGTATATATATTAAAACCTTAAAACCTTAAAACCTTGAAGCCGAAAAAAAAAACATAAAACGGCCACTAATGCTATTATCCTAGATTCTACATATACTTTGCAAACACAATAAAATAGAACTAGATTCTTTTTTAATCAAAATTAATTAGGTAGATAGACTTTAATTATTGTTATTTTGGGTTGTATGTGTTCTTCACTAGGTGACTCTATTTTCCCCCTTTCCCTTGCTTTTACTACTTCTCTCACTGTGTTGTACTACTTTAATAACTCGGCTCTCCACCGTCCACTCCCTTCAGTCATCTTGTACTCACACTCTCTCTCTCTCTCTCTCTCTCTCTATAAAAGCAAGGTCACCCAGCTAAACTATTCCCTTCATCTCACACAGTATAGTAGTACCCTTTTTAATTAACCATGGCTGACTACCCCTACTCATCAAATTTCTTCCCAGGTCTCTTCAAATTCAACCCTCTTTATCAACATCACCATGAACAGCCTCCAAACCTCCCTCCTCCTCCTCCTCCTCATCCTTATGCCCACAACTTTTTCCTCAACCAGTCCCACTCTTTTTACTGCACCACCCAACAAACTGTTACCTCTAGGCCCCCTTCCCCTCCTCTCAGAGAAGCCCTCCCTCTCCTTAGCCGCTTAAGCCCAACAAACCAACAACAACAACATCATCTCCTTAATGAAAATCAACAAGATCATCATCAGTATAAAGATCAAGATGAGGAAGAAGAAGATGATGATGATGAGAGTGTGACTGTTGCACTTCACATAGGGTTGCCTAGCCCTAGTGCTGCTGAGATGGCCTCTGTGCTGTCTGCTGCTGCAGTTGCTTCTTCCTCCTCAGAGATTAGTACTCATCATCATGAAAAATTAGATCATGGGGGAGATAATGATTCTGCAGGGTACCCCATGAGCTGCAGGCTCAACAAGGGTCAGTATTGGATCCCCACCCCTTCCCAGATTCTCATTGGTCCTACTCAGTTCTCTTGCCCTGTTTGCTACAAGACCTTCAACAGATACAACAACATGCAGGTAATTGATTTCACCATTTAAAGTTGAACAAAATTAATAAAACCATTGAGGTAAATTTCTTGATTCACCATGAAACCATGGCCTCAGAAGCCATTTTCCCTTTTCTCCTCTCTCTCTCTCTTTCTCTCTCCCAATCTTTTTCTTTTTATCAGCCTTTTCTTCTCTCTTTGTTTTCCTCTAATAATTTAAGGACAACAATCAGTCTCATGATGAGCTTAGCTTTTTGTTTCTTCAATTTGTCTTTAATTTTCTTGCCTTAACTATCATCCTATGCTTGGGTTTATAAATGGAAAATCAGATTGGGGTATCCTTTTTCTTTTTTATTTACTTTTTCCAAATTTTACTTTTTAAAAACATATTCATCATCTTCTACTTTTATTTGCATGGTTTCTGGGAATTGGGGTTGAGTAAATCTTTCTGATTCAGCCAAGGCTATGGGCAGTACCTTCCCTTTATGTGATTGAACAACACAGGCAATGTTCCTTATGCCTTTAGTACTTTGAAGTCTGTGCTCAAACATATAATGGCAGAAGCTGAAAAATCTTGCAGTGTTTTTTACCAGAGGGGCAGGTCATAACATTATTCAAGTAACAAATGAGTTTCTGTATGTGGACCTTCAGTCTGCAACAAATCAGTTTTTGGTCATCCAAGCCCCATACATAGTAATATAATATATATATATATATATATATCTCTTCTCAATCAACAAATCTTGAAAACTCAATAACTAATTCATTTTTTTCTTTCTATGATTACATCTCAATGAGCTCTATCAACTCAGTAAGTAAATTGGTAGATCTCTCTTTTGCAGACAAAGACTTGTAAACTAAGCACTTTCATATATGCCTTTTAAAGCGTCCCTAAAACATTCAAACAATTCATTGCGAAAAAAATAAGAATTTACTCTAATTGAAAATGTATTTTCAATGGAGGTCCATATATATATATCTGAATCTTATAAAAATCGTGCAGTTTTAATCCCCAAATATTTGAACCTTTAATCCAGTAATTAGTTAGAAAGTTTCTTTCATGTGTACAACAGAAAAGTAAATTAATCTCGGAATTCATCAACAAAAGATGACTAGCGTATTAGAAGCCAAATAATAGGCTTAAATACTGCATGTGCCAGCCAGCATTTCTTTTTTCTTTTTTTTTTTTCTTTCTCTTTGAATTAACTGATAGTTTGGATGTTTTGGTATTCATTGATCACTGATTTTTGTTCTATTATTTTCTTTCTTCCGACTATATATGTTATATATTGTAGATGCATATGTGGGGGCATGGATCTCAGTATAGAAAAGGGCCTGAATCTCTGAGGGGCACTCAACCAACAGGCATGCTTAGGCTTCCTTGCTATTGTTGCACACCAGGTTGCAGGAACAACATCGATCACCCGAGAGCCAAGCCGCTAAAAGACTTCAGAACCCTTCAAACACATTACAAGAGGAAGCATGGAATCAAGCCTTTCATGTGTAGAAAATGTGGCAAGGCATTTGCAGTGAGGGGGGATTGGAGAACCCATGAGAAGAATTGTGGGAAGCTTTGGTATTGCATTTGTGGCTCTGATTTTAAGCACAAGAGGTCTCTTAAAGATCATATCAAGGCCTTTGGGAATGGGCATGCAGCTTATGGCATTGATGGCTTTGAAGAAGAAGATGATCCTGCTTCTGAAGTAGAGCAAGATAATGAGTCCATGCAGTAATTAATTACTTGGAAGAGAATTAAGAAACATTAAGTATTGTTCATTAATAGCATTAGCATAAGAACTTAATTAGAGGGGTAATATTTATTGACATAGCCATGGCTTTCTGAGTAAGAAGTATGTAAGCATCATTTTGCTTAGAGGCCACCTTTTTTCTTCTTCTTTTTTCATTTTGCTCTTATTTTTAGCTCTTCTCTCAGTTCTGTAAGAGGTTCCAAAACACATCCATGCTGACTAAGTAATTTATGTCAACCCATTGTTCATCCAAACTAATGTTAATGGCTTTTAGTTTTTATAATTTTCTGTCCTTTTTGTTTTTTTTCTTGAGAGAAAATGGTATTTCATTCAACCCAAACGGAACATTACATGGTAGAAAAATCTTTAACTGATTGATAACTTACTGATCACTGTGATCCTCAAGATGGGAAACAATATGCCGAGAAGGCCACATTGAACCTTAATGATTATACATTTTCTTTAGGAAGTATATATTCTCATATTTGGATTGCCCTTGCCACTTATAATAAGGAGAGAGAGAGAGAGAGAGAGAGAGAGAGAGAGAGAGAGAGAGAGAGAGAGAGAGAGAGAGAGAGAGAGAGAGAGAGAGAGAGAGAGAGAGAGAATTTAAGAAGATGGTCAATGAGAAGAGAAGAATCTTTGAAATAAGACGATCTAACTTTTAGAGATAATAATAATATACGCACGGATAATTGAACTTTAGGGGTTTGGGGCTTTTGGCTTTAATAATTCAATTTCCTTTTAGGATCCTCCCGAAGAGTATTCATCAATTCACAAATCTCATAATTCCTAGTGCTCGATTACAAATCAGTTTATTTGTCCGTTATATATGTGTGTCTTGAGTCTCACATCAATTTTGTATTCTGTTAATAAATTTTATTGTATAAGTGAATCACGAACATATTTGTTAAAATTTTGATAAGGATGTCATAATTTGAGTGAGTCCTAATAAGAACGTCATGAATTTAAGTGGAGATTGAAATATATGTTCCGTGCTAGTTTTGTTTATGTTAATTAATTAGGAGTATGCTATCTCTTGGTTATAATGATTAAAGTAAACTTTATTAGTGACTAATTATAATCTCTTTAGGAATATTGCATCAAGAAGGCGAGTTGGTATCTGAAATGGTGGCAATATTGTAAAGGCAAAGTTAAGAGGAAAGCAAGACAAGGGTTGGGTATATTTTGTTCCAAATGTAGTTGAGATAGGCTTTTCATCTCCTGCAAATAACATGCATCAACTTTTTGTTGGGGCTGCATACGATGCCCCTTTTGCTTTGTTAGTGGAGAGAGAGAGAGAGAGAGAGAGAGGTATGTTTGATGGATGGAACATGTACCATTTGATTCACTATTGCTTGGGAAATTCAAAGCAAATGATTAGCTTAGAGAGAGAGAGAGAGAGAGAGAGAGAGAGAGAGAGAGAGAGAGAGGGGATAAATAATATAAACCTAAAAATGTAGAGATATGCATATATACACACATAAATAACACAAGAGGATGAAAGTTAAAGAAAAAAAGAGAGAAAAATGATGTAGGTGTCAATCAATAATAATATTGGATTGGAATGGATCTCGTTGGCAGCTTTGTTGAGAGAGAGAGAGAGAAGAGGATGGGAAAAAGCTAAGGTCAGCTACAGAGGGTGAAAACGCAACAGGGTGGAGCCCAAGTCGTATTGGTTGGTTGGTTGTGCTAGTTTGCAACATATACTGATACCCTGCTACAGTCATACAAAACCCTTTCTTCTGATGGATAAACTGTAGATTGAAACGACCTCTCAATAACACTTTGACCACCTCTCTCTCTCTCTCTCTCTCTCTCTCTCTCTCTCTCAAGGGCAGGCAGGGCAAGTTTGAAATATTGTTTCAGCAAGACTGCAAAACTTGCTAGCTAGCTAGCTGCTAAATACAACATGAAGTCAAGTATGATGAAGAAGAGAATAATGGTGATAGTAATGTAACATACACGTGTTTTACACTTTCACTAACCAAATAAACTTTTTGGTACATTATTATTCTAATTAACCAAAACCTACGTATATTTAAACGTACGTATATATCTTTATCTTGTAGGTGGGCGAAGTGGGGTTTGCTAGCTATATATTATATATTTTGGCAACAAAAAAAGAGAGTATATTTCCTGTGTAATAATAATTAGTATTATTACTCCTACTAATAAACATATATATATATATATATATATATATATATATATATATATATATATATATATATATATTTGAACTACAAGTAGAAAGCATTTATTCACAATCAATATCCTACCCCTTTGTAGGGGAGACCAAAACCCTACCACTATTTGATCCTTTTGGTCCACCCCCTCTCTCTTTTCCGTTTACTCTCTCTCTCTCTCTCTCTCTCTCTCTCTCTCTCTCTCTCTCTCTCTCTCTCTCTCTCTCTCTCTCTCTCTCTCTCTCTCTCTCTCTCTCTCTCTCTCTCTCTCTCACGTGTAAAAACACACGCTTGCTTGCTTATCATTCTCATCTATCTTTTTGGAAATAGAGTGCATGAGTTATACGCTACAACATGGGGAGGTCAGGTCAGAATGAATGAGTGATTAATTTCTTGAAAGTTCAAAGCATATATACAGAGCCATTTTAGTTGAGATCTCTCATATAAGTTTATTTAAATGATGTCCTTTTAGATTTCATCCGTATTGTATTTTAATAATCCGAACCGTCTATGTATTCATCCAAATATCATCTCCGCAAAAATCATTTAAATTCTGAATCCATTTAACCAAACCCACAATATATATACCACATAACCCACCGCTATATATAGGTGGAGTAAAATTGATAATTCGATTTTTATGCTTTATATGCCATGCATTGTCACTATGCAAAGATCTTTGCCGTTTCTTTAGACGAATGAATAGAAAGCAGAGGGTGTGTACTGTCTTTATATCTATATCTATATCTAGGCAAAAGTATATACACTCACGTTCTGATCAACTGATGAAGCAATTGTTTTTCGACCCATCCTCGAACACTCAATGGCTCAACCATGCACAGCCTTGTCTGCTTAAAATCCCAAGACTGAAGAAACTCCTTTTTCTCTTTCTTCTCTAGTCCCAAAATTCATGTATATTTTTTGTGTTTATATTTAATTCCAAGATACTGTTACCAAGACCTCAAGGAGACCAAGCTTCCCTACACGACAATATGTATAAATGTTTTGTTTTTCTCTCTATTTTTCTTTTTATTTCCACCTTTGTATTCACATTCCAATACAGAGGGGGACAGCTTTGTCTCCCTTGGCTCGAATATCACCAGCTTTTCAGGGCATATTATAATTTAAGCCACTCATCTTTGCCTTGCCAATTCAATGAATTTTTAATTATAAATAAGTCCTAACTATTGTTTCATTAATTTCAACATATTGTCGGCAGAAGAATATATGTAAACACAATTTCCTCATCTAAATTAAATTAACAAGAGAATGTGTATAAGATATTTCTTATTTAATAAAGTTGTGGGGTACAATCGCTGTGTGTTTGTTCTTTAAAATATTATTACTCTGGTTCGATTTTTAAGATTGATTTGTTGATTCAAAGGTGTCAAGCACTCATCTTAAATTGAACAGTTGAATTTCAATTGGCATGTGTCAGTAGTGATTAAGGATTCCACAAGCAGTGATGTAAAACCTTGGAAGTTTTTTAGTCTAAGTTTTGTTTGCCTTGGTCAAAGAGTTTGTTTACTATGCCAAACGTTCCTTCTTTTAAATAAGATCATATCAGTCTATGGAGTTCTTGTTTTTGAATCCCTAAATTTTAAATATGTTAACTTGTGAGATTAAGCCTTAATTTGTGAATTTAAAACTTTGATTTGATTCGCCAACATGATTTAGCCCAATGAAAAAGGATCTTGACTTGCAGACTAGTGGTCTCAAGATTGAATCCCCATCCACTAGAAGCCCCCTTCTCTTTATAGTTTAGACTATCGGTTGTACTAAAGAAAAAATAAGCACTTTGATTTGATTCAGAATGTCTTAGTTTTGATTTAGCTTTATTTGACTTAAGATTAAATCAAGAACATTGCTTGGCTCCTTACATATTAAGAAGTCATTCCTACTTACATGTGTGGGAGCAAATAATCACACACCAATAATTAAACGCCGCATGTACCCGAATCTACTGTTTGGACCAATGACCCCTAGTGAAAGGGGCAGGATAACCAGAAGCACATCCCATCGTTCACTAATGAGTGGATGAGTGGCGTAATTGCCTCGAATTGCCATAAGTCAATTCCTCTTCCATAATTGATAAGAGCGTGGGTCCACTAGAAAACCCACGCGCTCGTTAGGCCCAATAGGGCCTTCCAACATCTCGGGGCCTTGCTAGGTCGCAGAACCCCGGCTTGGGCCCAAGAACTGGTATGCTTAAGATAAGCCTTACCTAGACTTCACATAACACGCCTAAGTAGGGCCAATTTTTGGGCAGCACGCCTACAAAACATATCAACATTGATCTCTAAGATCTTCCTAATTATTGCGACAACAATAATCTAAGAGATTATGCCCACAAATTTTGGGCGAATATCTCACACATTTTAAGCCAAATGACTAATTGATTGGACATGTGAAATAACGGGTCATAACCCAATTAACGGCAATATAAAGCCTCTTACGACAACAAGTTAGCCACTAGCGGGCCATATAAAACCCAATCTCCACCGTGGGAGGAAGTAACATTCATTAGCCTAAGAAACCCTCTTTCTTCTAACCTTAGAACTGACTTTGGCATCAGGGATGGACCCAAGATCTCGAAATGAAGAGGGCTAGATTTACCTTATGGGTGGATTGTTAGTTTTGAACTGAACTAAACCTTAAAACTTATATACTAACTATAAGAAGAAAAAATATTTTTTTTAAATTGACCTAGGATGAAAAAAATATATATTGTCATGGGCCATAAGTTAGGTCCATCTATGTTTCGCATCGGAGGCTCTTTGACTCCCACCACACCGGTGTGTACAAAGACCACAATACTTCATTCTTCCTTAAATTTCAGGGGTAGTGAAGTCTTTTCCAAAAGTAGACGTAACCACATTCTCCACAACCTGCAAATCACAGTATGAAAAATATTCAAATTTACTTTATTAAAAATACAAAAAGACCTAATTTTTGCAAACATGTTAAACTATGATATATATCCTCTTACATGCAAGAAGCAAGTAATATTTTCCTCTTCAATCAAATCCCGTGACAGCCAATTGGGGATATTCTATCATACTTATGGCATTCACTCAATTCCCTAATCACGTATCATGTGTTTTATGTGTCTTGATAAAATAAAAAAATTTGCATTGACCAAAAAAATTTTGATGTCTACAAAATGTACATGGGAAAATACACAGGGCAATTATTTATTAGCATCAAATATAGCTGTATATCTGGCTGAAAATTCAAAAAGGAAATGAAAGAATCAAAGTACTTTGATCCCTTAACAATCCATGCATGCTATAAATCGCAGTGGCAATTAAAGGTGATGTGTGTGTGCCAGATAGCTTTATGATAAAAGAAGTATGTTTGATGGGAATATTTTTCTCACCATTTTAGTTAAAGGTGTGTCATCATTATCTTTCTTAATACTTGACATGTGTTCATAAGCATAACTATGGTTTCATAATTACAAAACAAAGAGTTATGATTATGCCCATAGACACGTGTCAAGTGTTAAGGATGACCTTGAGTTAAAGTCGTTAGGAAAACTATTTCCCTGTTTGATGACTATAACCCTGATGTACCTGCAAGATATGTGTCCATTAAACAAATGCCAACCAACCAATTGAAGGCAGATCTTAGCTTGCTTTTGATCCTCAAAGTATACGTACAAGACAACTTTGTTTGAGAGGCCCCAATGACTAAAGGGAAAAGAACAAAAGGCAAAAATAATCTTGACCCCATAATGACTTTTAAAAAGAAACAAAAATACTATCAAAATTAAATAAAACACGATGAAACAAAAATCTTCTTTTGGACTATACCTAAGGCTATAGCTTCTCTTTTTCTCATGATCATTATCCATGACATATGCCTGCTTTTTTATTTTTTATCCATTTTATGGTGCTAAAGTTTTCTTGCTTTAATGTTATAGATTCTCCATGTTGTAGGTATGTGATATCATTGTATTGGGAATATAGATAAAAACTTCATGGAGAAGAAAGAGAGCATACTTCAACATAACACACAAATATTTTGGGAGAGAGGGAAGTCTAGGCTTTTTTACTCTGTACTTAAAGGACACAAGGAAAAGTTATATTTGATGTTCATGCCTATCAAATCACATAGACGGGTATTATCTCATGTTCTGAGAAAGGATATATAAAAACTCATATATTCGAATTCTCAAGCTAGTCCTGACCCTCATATCAGTTGAAAAAATAAATGGAGAGTGTCTGATCGAATTGATCGGGTCATGTAGGAACAAGGTTCAACTCTACCGGTCAATATATAGTAAATTTGGCTCTCTTAGCACAAAAGAAAAAAAAAAAAAACCCTATCCATTTGGATATTAATTGCACAAAATCTGATTATATTGGTTTAAGTGAGAGAGAAGTGACACTTGTCATGAGTAAAAGGGAGAAGGCCCAAAAAAGAAGATTAGAGAGAAGGTTGTTAGCATTCCCCTACTTATTTATTAGAAGGCAAAACCCACACAAACACCCTTCCAAGGAGATACCATATGCTAGCTATATAAACTTGGAAGAAATATACCATTTGCATCAAACAAATTTGAAAGGAAATAAATAAATAAATAAACAAGACTTAACATTTTTGTTGGATTAATAATGCAAAAATTAATAGGTCAAATAATAGTATTTATAACTGATTAAAAATATGTATAGCCAATGGGGTCCAACCCAATGTAAAATGGCCTTGACTTGCAGACCAGTGATCTCAAGTTCAAACTCATAGCACCTTGACTATCGCTTGTATTTAATATATATATATATTATATAAAAGAGCAAGGAATTTATATATGTATTGTAGTTCTTATGTGTGAAGGGTTAAGGAAAAGTGTGAGAAATTACTTCTAGATTGCATGTATCCTTTCTCTATCCAAATGCATAAAAAACATTAATATACATTTATACATATATCATATATCATGTACCTTCATATATATCATCATTATATGTCAAGCGACAACTTCTTCTGCAGGCTGTCTCTTTATGACCTCCAACAAATTTTCAGCACCATGCCCATACTTCTCAATTATAGATAGTTCTGAATCCACACTTCCTATAATTCCTTCCTGTGTCAGTCTTCTGTTTGGACTTTTTTTTTTTTTAGACACATGCAGCTTTTATATGATCTGCAAAGATTCATTCACTCAAATCTTTAATATGGTTAAGAGGTATTTAACAACCACTTCCACTTCCATACAAATACTTCCCTCAATTTTATTTCACACAAAGATTTTTTAAATCTCATTTGCTACATGTTTAAGCCTTAATTAAGCCACCCTCAAGAGACCATCAAAGAGAAAGAAGAAAAAAAAAATCTCTCTTTTGGGTTTACAGGTTTAGGGCAACCTTATATAAAACATAAAAGGGGGGAAGTAAAAGGTTGGTTAAAAAGGGTTGTTGGAATAAAAGTCCTCCAATTTTGAGGTCATACCCTCATTTGAAAGATCTCTCTCTCTCTCTCTCTCTCTCTCTCTCTCTCTCTCTCTCTCTCTCTCTCTCTCTCTCTCTCTCTCTCTCTCTCTCTCTCTCTATATATATATATATATAATATCCTCTTTGTTACTCTTGTATATATAATGCAATGGCTTAACAAAGATGAGCCTTTTACAAAAGGGTGCAGTTAAGATGATTATAAGAGCACCTACATGTTTTGGTTTCCTTTTCGTCCTTCAGTGGGTTGAACACCTTTCTCTCTTTTGCTTTTGGTAAATGTCCTTTTATCTCCTTCTTTCCCATACCCTTTCCCTGATGTAACTTTGGGAAATCCAATCAAAACCTCACCTTTCCCTACATTAGTAGGAAAGAGGATTAAACAAACAGCTTTACCTTCAATTAGTTTCTCTCTCATTTTTGTATCCCTTGCATGACATGTTTGGATTCAATATATCTCTAATCCAGTTGAATGACAGTACAGGTAGAAGGAGAAATTCAAGCCATCATCCATATGAGTTTGGCTCTGGATTTATATTTTTTGACGACATTATACGCATCGTCTTGTTACAGATTTCTATTTAATTATCGTTCTAAAAAACTACGTACTAAACCTTATACGTTTGTCCTTCAATTCATATCAAAATATTTTTTAACATAAACATAATAAGGTCCCTTGCTACGCAAAATCTCGTTTTGCAAGAGATGTGAACAACATGTCGCGCATAAAATAGGACCATCTAAGTAATTTATCATAAACATAATATTCAAAATTTATGTGTAAAAAGAGCCTTATACCACTCAATTTAGATGGGTTGTGAACTTATGAGATTCTCTATAAAGGGTTCAGAAATTGGTTCATTCCATTGCCTTATTTGGGCCGTCAGTTTGGGCACTGGGAGCATTTCTACTATGCAAAATCATGTTACTGGTCAAAATCATTCTCTTCTAAAATTCAGTTATACTGATTGTCATATAGAACACAGGGACATGGGTTGTGGGGAAAACACATTAATGAGAGAGAGAGAGAGGATGACAAAAATGGGACTATGGCCTGCCCCTTTACGTGGTATATTTAACCTTATAATTGAATTGGCTGGAACGAAAGTGAACCACAAACAAGAGCTAGCATTAGGACCTTACATGTTAAATCCTTCAATGAAGCCAGATTTATAATCCTGTGGAAAGTTCAACTCTATGTTTTGATTGTACTTGCGTGATCTGGGAGATGACATAGATCCATTATTTTGGATCTTTCGGATGCTCTGATTGTAGTTGCGTGATCTGGGAGATGACAGAGATCAAAGAACAAAAATTGAAATACATCAGATAAAGGGAAAAATATCTGAACTCAATAACACTTATTAAATTCACCAATGGGTGTTAGTTGGATTCGCTCAAGCCTTTAGTGTGCTCCTAAGTGATCCTGAGTTCAAACCTCATGACACCGGTGTGTGTGAATTTCATCCCTTCTCCTTCCTAACTTGGTCAAACAAGTAAAATTAACACTTCTTAAATTCCTTAAATATTAAATTTTTAATCCATCCCAATGCACGGATCAGCCCGTTTGAGCTCGATAAGGCTTAGCCTGACCAATATAGGCCCACCTTTGAAATATCATTTGTTAGTTTATAATATATTTAGTATATAAGGTACATAGTCCCGATCTCTTGGACTACAGGGGTCCAAGAGATTTGTGGTCACTCACTGTTAGATGTAAATTCAACGGTTCACTCACTCTTGCACTCCTTTTAAGAATTTTTTTTGAACAATTGGATTAATATCCAACTGTGAGTGACCACAATCTCTTGGACTCCTGTGGTCCAAGAGATCAGAACTGATAAGATACATTATATTTTGTCTACGATACACATATACGAGAATATTCTATAATATAATTAGTATATTTGGAAATAAATAAAAAATAGATTTTCAAATGGTAGGCCTCCTGTGATAGTGGGCTTGGGCTAAGTCAATAAAATCTAGGCTGAAATGACTCGGCTTAAACTCAAACCGAACCTAAAATTTGAGGGTTGGGAAAAGCTTGCTTCTTTGTTTCCACATGCTATCAACCCCATCAAATCCCACTGGCACCACCCTTCACCACCATCAAGTTATTCTATAGTGAGGGCTTTATATATAGCCCTTAAGTGAGGTCCTATCTCTAAACCGTTGAATCAGGCTAATCAATTTGATCCAACGACTTAACCAATATGATCCAACGGTTAAAAAATAGGGCCTCACCTAAGGACCATATATAAGACCCTTACTATAGATTTCTTGCACAACCATCCTCCTCAACCTATTTCTTCAATCTACCGATCTCTTCCAGTTGGGCCACACTCTCCTTCACCACAAACACACTCCTACCCAATGAACACTTACTCTTATAATCCAACAAGAATTCTATAGTGAGAGCCTTATATATGGCCCTTAGGTGAGACCCTATCTCTTAATCTAATCCAACGATAAAGAGATAGGGCCTCATCTAATGGCCCTCACTATAGAATGAGTCTATAATCCAATACTAAAACACATGCAGGCCAAACCTAATAACCCATTAGAATTATAGAGCCCATATGGACCTAGCCAGCCTATTAATCCACCCGCCAACAACATGGCAAAACAAAAGTTTCTGTTTGGTTTAACCAAAGTATTCAAAACCAACCTTTTTCATTTTCCAAGTATTGAAAGAGAGGAAACGGCCAAATAGAAAATTCCAGGAACTCATGATTTTTCACCGCAAAAATAATATTTCCAGGAACTCCAGCCTCTTACCATGAACACGTGTAGCAAATCCAGAGGCTCTGTGGTGATGGATCTCAGGAGCCACAGAAGAAAATATTCCAATGGACCCCATCAGAATCCCAACACGTAACGGTTAACAATATTCAGCTTCTTCCTCATTTCCCTCTTCTTCATTTTGTCCACAAAAGAAAAGAACAAAAAAAGAAGAAGAAGAAGGAATGGAGCCTCTTTGCCCAAACTTGGACCTCAAGCCCGCACCTTTCTCACCAATTTCGCCAAGATTCTCAAAACCCAATTCTCTGTCAGTGCATTCACATCGTTTTTCATGCTCGGATCGGCGTGTGACCAAGAAATGGAGGGTGCCAATTGTGCCCAGTTGGTTCAAGGCTGCTAGTTATGTAAAGGCTGATGAAGCTCAGGTTTGTGGTCAGGAGCTGATGAGGTCAGTTGGAAAAGGCTTGCTTGCATTGGCTGCTGCCGCTGCTGCAAATTATTCCATCTTTTGTGATTCTTCGGCTATGGCAGAGTCGCTTACGGTTGCTTTTCCGGTTTCACGCACCACTGAGGTGATAGATTTTGTTTCCTGTTTGATTGACTGTTGTTGGGTTGTGCCATTTGTGTCCATCCAATACCATTCAACTTATGACTTTAATTAACTATGCCAGATAACTTAGATGATATTCACGAATTGTACAATATTTTAAGTAAAAATACACTCTAGAAGATTTCACACACTTTTAAGAAATGGAAAAGAAAAACAGATCATTTTGTAGAGACATTAACTTGACCTGTTTATTATTCGTATTAGTATGTGCCAATTATCTTATGTTTGGGTTCTTGAGGTAACAAAATTGCCACCCTAGTCCCCTAGTCTATTCTATTGCTGTTGTTTCTTTATTCTTCTGTTTTTTGTTTTGTTTTGTTTTGTGTGTATGTATGTGTTGTTTTGATATATAATTGGTGTTTATTTGAGTGATAACTGTAATGGGTTTTGCTAATTTCGTTAGATTTCTTTTACCATTTTTTTTGGTGTGTGTTGCTACTTTTGCCAACAGATCACAATACAGTTAATACTCAGTTGGCTGTTTTTAAGTCAGAATTTGACTGTACTTGGATCACAAATTGATGACAGTTACTAAGTAGATCAATTTTTATTTTCCAGGTGAATTCTGTTCAGAGAACTCTTGTGGAGACTTGGGGTTTGATTAGGGAAACATTCGTAGACCCAACTTTTAATCATCAAGGTATTTGGTTACTTTATACTTCTTTTATCGTTGTTAACTGACCGAGGAATGCAAACCAACGGTTGATTTTGAAGATCATTTATACTCTATTCTAATGTCCAATATCTAATTGTGTGGTTCTTTTCCTGAAATGAAACTGCTATAATATTTGGAAAATTGTGTTCTTTAGTGTTGAAGACGAGAATTCTTTTTCTGCAGATTGGGATCTTAAGTTCCAGCAAACAATGGTAGAAATGTTTCCCCTGAGGTCAGCTGATGCAGCATATATGAAAATCAGTGGAATGCTTGCTACTCTCGGTGATCCCTTCACGCGGATTATCAGTCCCAAGGTCTTTCAATTCATTCCAGTCTCTGCTATGTCAACTCCATGTTAATTTAAGCTGACAATTGGAATACATATTTGTTTAACAAATTGAGTTGAAGTGTGATATGTCCACTTATGGCTATCATGACTATGTTTAACTGTGATATGTCAAACTTACATAAAAAGTAATTATAGCTATCAAGCTAATTACTTTTTTCACTCACAGGAATATCAAAGTTTTCGAATTGGAAGCAATGGAAATCTACAAGGAGTTGGCCTTTTCATAAGTACTGAACCAAGAACAGGCCATTTGGTTAGTGATGGCAAATAATCTTTTGATATTTCCAATCTTTTTGTAAATAAGCATACGGAAAATTGATATATGTTGTTCCTAGGATATGTACAAGTCATTTGACCTTGTGCTTGAAATATGTTAATAAACCAATATATGGTGGTTCTACAAAACCTACAAAAGTTTATTGCAATTTGTCTGTTGTATTCTTTCTAAGCTAATTAGCCGTTCATTCTTTATATGGTGTTTTTAGTAATTTAGCTGTTCATCTAGTTGCCAATTATAAATCTTATCACCTTAAGTGCATATATCCAAGTTTGGCTTATGTTATTTCCAGCATTTCAGAATGTGAAATGAGGAACTGTGCCTTTATGACTGACCCGGTGACTTTATATGAGAATAAAAACGTCAACTTTCCACTGTATATCAAGCAACCAATCTGTTTTATTATAAAATTTCTGTTATTATTTTTTAAAGAAGTTGTGCTGATGGAGGAGCTGTTGATATGCTAATTTAGATTTTGTGAGCTGTGTTCTGATGTAGGAGAAAGAGATGCATTAATATGCTAATTTACCACATATAAATTTTATTTTTATTGGACATTGCAGGTGGTTTTGTCTTGTGTAGAAGGTAGCCCCGCTGCTCGTGCTGGTATACATAAAGGAGATGAGTTGGTTGAAATTAATGGTAAATCAAGATTCAAGCATTTCTTTTTATGAAGCTGAAAATGGAAAAATCCTACTTAAAATCCTTTTGGTGGTTGTATCCTAATAGTGGGACATGGTTGACAATGTTTTGATTCAACCGTCAAAATTATTTCAATCTGTTGTGGATTAATCTAGCTCAAGCGAAATCACGTTCTTCATTTATAAACCTAATGCTGCCATCAGACTGCAGATACTTGAGATTGTCTACATTCCATTTCTCAAATTATAAATTGGGCCTGCTCCTTATCAGGAACAATGAAAATGCTCTAACGAGATTATCAAGATCCAGTGTCAAGTACTAATACACTCGGATTCCTAGTAGTATGACTATGAACAATGAACACAGATTTATGGAACTCACTGCTGAGTTGATCTGCTTTTTCAAATATCCTTTTTTTTTTTTGGATAAAAAAAAATGAAACTAATTTTTCTATGCAGGATGCTCCTTAATCAAGAAATGTATACCAAAATTCCAACTTTTTCAATGTCTTCTGTTTCCATTTAAACTCACTTGTCATTATTTCAATACTCTGTATGAGTTCAGGAGAGAATCTTGATGGTGTTGACACTGAAGTAGCAGTTCAGAAACTTAGAGGTCGAGTTGGAACAACTGTTACAATAAAAGTTCAGAGTGTAATCATCAACTCTCTTTTTTGTCAAGTTTCAGCAGAAATTAGTGATTGTGATCTATTGTGATACTGTAGAGTGTGGCCAGCAGTTGCAAATGGCTTCAGCTAACTAATTTCACTTTTCTGTTACGCAGAGCAATGATTTGGGAAGTGATTCTAGTATACAAGAGGTACTAAGCCATCTATTATTTTGGCTTTCTTATAGTTTCATTCATGTTCAAATGCACTTGTTTTCTTTGTGATCCCCCATCTTCAAAGTTTTTAAATTAACAGCATCAAGCAGAAGCATGTATTTAATTTCACAATGATTTTAGTGAATTGATCTGAAAAATGACTCGTCTGCTTGAAGGTGAAACTACCTCGTGAGTACATTAAGCTTTCCCCAATTTCAACTGCTACCATCCCTCATAGAACTCCAGATGGACGTCTTACCAAAACGGGTTATGTGAAGCTGTCAGCCTTCTCTCAGGTACTTCACTTTTTCTCTTGGCAATGCAGAAAATAAAATTTCCTAATTTATAACAATATAATTGGTTGAAAGTACTTTGTATATTCTAAAAAGTCTTCCATCCCTTCTGACAGACAGCTGCAGCTGATATGGAAAATGCTATTAATGAAATGAAGAGTCAGGGTGTACACTCATACATACTGGATTTACGCAACAATCCGGTAACTTTTTCATTCTCATTTACATAAATGAAATCTTCTGATAGTTCATTTTCCTGCTTTAGATTTATGATTATTCAGCATGTTTATGAAGTTCTTCCAATTAAATTCTTCAGGGGGGACTGGTAAAAGCAGGACTTGATGTTGCCCAAATTTGGCTAGATGGGGATGAAACTCTAGTGAACACAATTGATCGGGAAGGGAATTTGCTGCCCATCAACATGGTCAATGGGCATGCTATAACACGTGATCCACTTGTTGTGCTTGTAAGTTTTGAACTTTATATGTGAAGTTACCTGCTTTTCATCAGAAAAGTATGCAGTTTTGTAAGCGTTGCATATACATTTATTTTCTTAAAAACTGGTGCAGTACTGTCTAAAATCATGCCAAACGCATTCTTGTCAATTTTGCTAGATCCTAGATATAAAGATTTTATTTAGAAATTCCAATACAAGTGGCAATGCATGATGTCCAACTTTGATTTAGTTATATTCTCTCATCCAAATTGATATGTGTGCAGACTGTCTAAATTTGCCACACAAATAGTTGCTTCTTCTTACATCTTTATAATCACAATGGATTCTAAATCTTCTACTATTTCAAACAGGTTAATGAGGGTAGCGCAAGTGCAAGTGAGATATTGGCAGGGGCACTACATGACAATCGCCGAGCTACTCTTGTCGGGCACAGAACCTTTGGGAAAGGAAAAATTCAGGTATGAAAAATTGTGTGTAGCTAATTGCATCAACCAGAAAATTTGTTAACTCAAACTCTACTTGACTGTTACAAAATGCTTAAGCTCCATTTCCAAATTACGAACTTTATGGATTGCTGTGATGTCCTTCTCTTCAAGCCTCATACCTCTTGTTTTTTCCTTTCACTGAATTTAAATTACATGTAATTTGTAATCTCACCTTTGCTACACTTAATTCTAAATTTATCATGGTTAAAGAATCTGTCATGGTGTCTATTCTACATCTTTATTAAGTCTGAAACTAATGGCTATGTTGCTGCTTGTTTCCCTAATGCTCCTTGCTACAGAGCGTCACAGAGCTGCATGATGGATCAGCGTTATTTATCACAGTGGCCAAGTATTTATCGCCAGCGCTTCATGACATAGACCAGGTTGGCATTGCACCTGATGTGCAATGCACAACAGAAATGCTCAATTCTTCCAAGGAATCGACATCGAAGGAGAAGAGCTCAGTCTCATCATTAGAAGCAGATTCCTGTGTGTTGGTAGCAGAACATGAATTGGACATCCAGGAGTCCAAAGGCACTGCTTCTTGAAGACAGGATCATGCACTACTTTAAATTTGTATAGCGTAGAAATAGAAGATATACACATGTGAAAAAGAAAATGAAATAGCACAGGGCCTGCTTAAACTTTTGTGTTTGTACATCTTGTGCAAGTAAGAAGTAGGTTATAGTGTATTCCTGATCAATTGAAAAATCAAATTAGCTTAAAGAAAAATCAATTGAAACTTTTGGGTTTTACCAGATCGATCAATTTCCTACCAATTTATTTTTAGGCTTTGTCAAGTTGGTGACCACTTTTCCGAAGTTGAAATCTGAAAACCGGAATCAAAACGGTTGCTATTGAAACTTTTGGATGTAGGGTGTGTAGTCCTCTGATCTGAATTCCTATTTGATCAGGTTTGATGTTTTCTTTAACTTCAACTCAACAAGGAGCGTTTGGTGTTAACACAAATTGTGAGGGAAATGAAGAAACGAGTTAGACTGAGGATAGGTTAAGGTTTCAATCCCTTCCAATATAACGGAAGGAAAAATCTTAAACTCAACATTGCGAATCATAATCCAATTTTAATTTAAAGTCAGATCGAATTAGGCAGGTTTAAGTTGAACCATCTTACCTTAACTAGAAAAGGACATTGTAACTCTTTCAAATTCTAATGATCAATAAACCATATCGTTTCCGGCGGAAAAACACCCAAAAATAAAATGTAAAAAACAAATATTGGTGTTGTAGCTCAGAGTTAGATAGTTACTCAACACCTCAATACTTTGAGGCTGGATGGCTGGCTGGCTGGCTGTGATTGGTTGGCTTTTTATAGGTCGGCTGGCATGGAGGACCATACCAAACCTCATGCATGTGATAGGACAATTATTTGGTTGATTATTCTCCTTACAAAATTGTAGTTTCATGATCTGTTTCTTTCTTAAGGTGGACAGTGGGTAGCCACAAATCAATTTGGTTTGATTTATTATGATTATTTGCTTAAAGTGAATTAGGGTGCTTCTCTTTTTCCAAACCCAATTATTTTGTGGCATTCATTCATTTAAATAGAAAACTATTTGTCAGATAATTAAATTGTTCATGGTCAAGTGCCTCTCAATAGAGAGATCTCCAGGAGAGATATCAAATGTAAAACATACAAATTAAAATGAATAATGCCCCTCTTTAATGCCTTTGCAACGCGCCAGTGACAACGTCATTTTCGGTGTTATAACATATTGATTCGTGATATTATGCGACGGTATTTTAGTATGACACAATAATTTCTTCAAGATAGATAAATTTAAATACGTAAATAATGTCATCTTACCCAATTTATGTCATTTACCGTTGTCCCACCTAAATACGTAAATTTGTGAACTTGTGGTGTGTGAAAAGTGGGGAAGGGTGACAACGTTCAAATGGATGGCAACGTCTATCAACAGCTCAGGTCTTCTGGGGTTTAGGCCTAGTTTGGGATTGCTGTCACTTTTAAAAAAAGTTGCTTCTGCTGTGCTTTGAAAATAATTAGCTGTAAAGTAAAGCAGCTCCATGTTTGGTAAACAATATTTTTAAAGTGCTGTTAGTACAAAAAGCAGTGTAAAAGCGTTTGGTAAATTTTAATATAAAATTGTTGTAACTGTAAATAATGACTAAAATAGACATGATGTTAAAAGTGTTATGTACTAATCATGTGGTGGTAGTTGTAGTAATGGAGTGGAGGTGGTGGTGGTGATGAAGGTGGAGTTGGTGGTGGTGGTGGGGATTACAGTTGTGAAGGTGGTGGTGGTGGTGGCAGTGGCAACATGGTGGTGGTGGTGGTGGTGGTGATGTTGGTTGTGGAGGTGGTGGTGGATTTGATGGTTTTGGAGGAGGTGGTGGTGGAGGAGGTGGAGGTGGTGGATGAGGTGGTGGTGGCGGAGGGAGAGGAAGAGGATGTGGTGGTGGTGGTGGTGGTGGTGGTTGTGGAGGTGGAGGTGGAGGTGAAGGAGGAGGAGGTGGTGGAGGTGGTGGAGGAGGTGGTGGTTGTGGTGATGGTGGTGGTGGAGGATGAGGAGGAAGAGGATTTGGTGGCGGTGGTTGTGGGGGTAGTGAATGTGGTGGTGCAAGTGGTGGAGTTGGATGTGAAAGTGGAGGTGGTGTCATTTTTTAAAATTAATGATGGTATTTTGGGAATTAAAAAAATTCATTAAATGTTCATCTCTGCTTCTTTTGAAAGCAGCTTTGAAAAGCAACCCAGAGTCTGCTTTTAAAAGCTGCTGTCAAAAGATCATTGCTTTTAAAATAATCAGGATATTTTCTTTTTACCAAACACCTTAAACTGCTTAACTTTAAAGTGAAGCAGGTTTTTGGCGAAAAAAAGCAATCCCAAATGGGGCCTTAGTTTGATTTGGTTTGGCGTGTAAAATAAGTGCGACGGTGGACGGCGCCGTGTAGATATGATGATCTCCCCACGTTCTTTCCTTCTTTGTCAACAATTTATGAAACAAAGAAAATATCGTATCAACAATTTATGTTGTTTCATTGGCCAACTTGTGTCGGTGCCTCTCTTAGCACTTTCAAAAAAGTTAGTAGTTTTTTTTTTTTCTCTTATCTATTCCAACTACATAATTGTATTAATAGTTAGAGCATCTCTAATAGGGTTTGTATAAGCAGGTGTATGTAAAATGTACATTTTGTATCACCGAAATCACATGCAATAAACAGATGTAAATGGTTGTAAATATGCATCACAGTCGTGGAGATGCAAAATAAAACGCACAATTACCTTCTTCTTTTTGTTACATCTTTTGCAGGTGGAACCCACTCGAGAAATAAGTGACAAGTAGTTTCGGGAGAGAAGAAATAATCAGTATCTTTTTATTGAATCCGGGCAAACGAATTAATGAATCAAAAGATCCAACAAAATCAATCCCTCAAAGAAAACCCAACTACATATAGTACTAATAATCAAATACCAAATTTCCATGAATCTGAAATCTTTCAGCCAAACCAATATATAAGACCCAAGCTTGGCATCTCCTAAAATTAATTCAGGTAGCGTTTGAACAAGGCGCAAAATGAGACCAGAAGCGATGCTCCGACAACGACGCTGTTCACAGGCGAAGAGTAAGCCGCTCCAGCAAGCATCGGGGACGGCGCCGGGGCGCTCTCCTGAGCCGAGACCATCGCAGCCAAGACCAGCATCTGGACGAAGAAGAAGGCTCCGGAGATGCTAACTTGCGCCATTGGTTGGTGACTTGAACTCTGTAAATGTTTTTTTCTAAAGTAATGAAGGTGGCTTTGAGAGTGTTTATGCGTTGTGAGAAAAATGGAGGAGCGGAGTGTTTCTTTATATACTAGAAGATGGAGCGGCGTGTGGACCCCACAATGTGAGAACGTTCAAATTGATGTTGGCAACGTCTGTTCACCCACTTCGACAACGCTGCTGGCGACTGGTGTGGCGTGTGAAAGTTCGTCGTCAGTCGGCGCCGTATATGATTTTTACGCGCTAATTTTTTATCAATTGAGAATATTAGAGTCATCTGGAATATTTTCAATATTGTGGTAACTTATTTTTACTTATATTTTGAATGTTATGAATACCAGTTGTTAAAAAAAAAAAAAACCCATGAATGTTGACATAAACTTTTATATATGATTCATTTATATCTTATATTTTGGAGTTGATGAGGTGGATCTCCATAAAATCTTTGTTTTAAGAAGTGAAGCTGTTTGATTTTGTGGATTTACTATGAATTGGCGCTTCGGGTTTAGGAGTGTTTGGAAGACGATGTGGCCATGTGTTACAATTACTAGGAAGACAATAATCAAATATTAGCCACGAAAAAATTATTGTTTAGGTGTTAGCCATAATAATTAGTTTTATATTTATTATATTTAAATCAAATGTCACCAAATTATTGAAGTGCGAGAGAATTAGTCACAAATAATAGTGAGGAGTAGACAAAATCATTAACCAGCCATTAACCTGTCACCAATACCAATTTGGTTACTTTAAAAAAGGTGGCTTTTGCCTTTTCTTTCTTTTTTTTGGTAATGACAACTCTTATATATTTAGCTTTATTACAATGCCCCTGGAGTATATACTGAATTTCAGATTGCACTCTAAAATACAAAGTGTTGCAAGCAATCAAATTTAACTTTAAATTGTCTATTAATTTTAACTTCTTTTTATGACGCGGCACGCGCATAGAGCCATACATTATAGATGACATGAACACAAATTTGTACCTACGAACGTATTGAAAAAAGAAAACAACTTGTCTTTTTTTATAAAAAAAATTTATAAATTTTAATAGTTTTTTTAATTCGCCATAGGTGCAAATTGTTAATTTCTATTATATCAAGAACAATTAATAGTTCCGGTAACATTTGGGTATGGTTTGTGCAACAACATTGCAATACGAATTAGTGACAAATTTATTTCGGGAAAAAAAATAACTTTTTATTACAATGTAAAGAATTAAATATCCAACAACATCAACCCCTTAACAAAATGCGCATACACATTATCCCCCAAAACCAATGCATAACAAATTTCCCATGAATCCAAGCTTGCCGTATCTCACTCTGAACAAATTAATTCAAGTAGTGCTTGAACAAGGCAAAAACTGAGACCATAAGCGACGCTCCAACAGCTGCGCCGTTTACAGGCAAAGAGTAAGCCGCCCCGGCATCCATATGTGCCGGTGCCGGTGCTGGCGCACTCTCCTGAGCGGAAACCGTTGCAGCCAAGACGACCAAGACGAGCATTTGGACGAAGAAGAAGGCCCTGGACATGCTAATTTGTGCCATTGCTAAGGAAGTTATGAAGTTTTTGGTGGAGAAAGCTTTGAGTTGGATGTGAGTTTTTGTTTTGGGGAGTGAGGTGTTGGGTTTATATAGGGGGGTCGAGGGCCGTGTGGAGCCCACAGCGACAACGTTCAAATGGATGGCAACGGCTATCAACAGCGCAGGTCTTCTGTACGTAGTGTCCCACTGCGACAGCTTTATATTAATTTGTTGCTGGTATGGCCTGTAAAGGTTGGTCGGTCGACGGCCGCCGTATACTGTTTTGACACGTACGAGCTATTTGCTAAAAGAAAGAAACATGTAGCATTTGCCCCACACCTTTGAATGAAAATGTTGTTGATAAATTTACTCCTCTGCAAACGACCTCTAAAGGACCCAAGTAAATGAAAAAGAAAGTAATTATACCATATCCACCAACCTCTCTATATCCATCTAAAATTATCATCTCTCATCTCTCATCTCTCATATTCAATTCTTTGATTGTTTGCTTTTCCACAATAGATAAGAAAATTGTTGTTGGAGTAAACTTCCCTAGTGAAATAGGTAAGAAAAACAGTCACATTTCATCATGTTTTCACAATTTTTCATGCACATTATTACTTATAATCTCAAATTAGTGGCCTAGTTTGATGGCACCGCCACACTACTGCCATTAACATATCTACCAACATTTTATAGATCAATGTCTTTAAAAGATAAAAATTAAGTTATGTGTTTAATCCTACTTTATTTAAAGTTAGACAAACAAGAACATTAACTTCTACTATTTTCACAAAGTAGTCTTAGATTTCCTCATCCAAACGCAGTGTAATGTTGTGCATAATGTTTTCCCTACTTTCTATTTGTTCTTTAATGTTTTATGAGATTCATTTGTGTTTTTTTGTGTGTGCTTATTTGAGTGTATTTAGTGCCCGTTTGGCATTGCTTATTTGGACTAATAAGTGATTTTTTAAAAACTTTGGGAAACCCAGCCTGTTTGGTAAATTATAAGAAAATCACCTATTGTTAAAAATTGTTGTGAGAGAAAGGTATAAGGGAAAGCAACTAATGAGGTACTTTCATTTTCTGATTATGCTAGAATCAGATTTGAAGATGCGCTAGGTTTAATGATTATATGGGAATCATTTTCTAATTATGCAGGAATCAATACCAACAACATTTTGAACAAAAAGTTTACCAAACGCCAAACTGCTTTCTCTCACAGCAAATCTGACAGCGATTATTTTCACAGCACAATAATGTCAAACTGGCCCTTAGTATATTTTAGGATTTATAGGTTTAAGGTTCAAAATCTATAAATTAGACTTTATAAGAGTTATATGAGTGATTATACTGCAAAGTTGTAGAGATAAGGGCGATTACTGCGGTTCAGTTTGTTGGAGATTACTAAGATATATGAATGCAATAACTAAGATAAAAATGAGAATTTTGAGTTAAAGCACGAATTAGATTTTCTTTAATTCAAATTATTTTTGTGTTGTGCAAATCGCAAGAATAATTCAGGGACGAATTCAGCTATTGGGCTATATGGGCTATAGCCCATGCCCTTTTTTTAAGTTGTCAATACCCAGGCAGTCTCTCTCTCTCTAGCCCATGTTTTTTTTTATAAAAAAATAAAAAATTCAATACCCATGTTCTCTCTCTTTCTTATTCTCTCTCTCTCTCTCTCTCTCTCTTTCCTTTTTTTCTTCCGCCTTTCTCTTGTTTTTTTCCCTCGTTTCTCTATTTTTATTTTATGGTTTGGAGATCTACTACTAAATGAGCTTTTTCCCACAGTTTCTTATTCCTATTTCTTTTCTTTTTTTTTTCCTTTGTTTCTCCTTTTTTTTTTCTTCAGCGTTTCTCTTTTTTCTCTCACACGTGTTGTAAAGTCCGACTTGGTTCGATATGGCCCTCACTGGTGAAATTTCCTACATACGTAAGGTAAATTTAGCCCATGGAGTTTTGAAATCTTCAATTCGTCCCTACTTTAATTCAGATTATTTTTGTGTTATGCAAATATCAAGAATAATATGAAGCGAGTTTGAGTCAATAGTATACTGGAGAAAATTTGTTTTAAACTCTTTTTGCACAAAGGAATAGAGCGACAAATTAGCCTTTAAAAAAAAAAAAAAGCAAATTCAATTCGTGCTTTGGCTCAAAATTTTCATTTTAATTATTGCCTTCATATAGCTTCATAATTTCCGACACATTATGATCGCTTTAATGTTTATAACGATCAATCTACACTGGTCAAGGACCTATTCTTTCAAAAGAAAAAGAAATATGGTGCACATTTCCAATAAATTACAAAGTGTATGTCCTTATTAGTGACAAGCACTTTCTTCTTCAAGTTTCTTTTAACCTTTGGATGTAAGTAAGGTAAATTTCTTGTTCTCTTGCCAGACATGTTATAATATCCAGAGATGTTCGTTTAAACGCAAAAATAATCATTAATTTATTTTATACTAATAAACAAACCACATAATTTATAAATGTGTCGTGTGTAATCAAGCCATAGATAACTTGTAGAACTTTACAATATTATTCAAATTATGTGATGGTTAATACCAATTAACCATCAAATTACAGAGAAAGTAGGATATCGATGGTGTTCATATGCCTCAAAATTCAAAAACAGTATGTCTTTTCTCCGGATATTAAAGCATACCAATCACCTTATCATTATCATATATTACACAAAATAAAACATTCCAAAACACACATAATAAGGAAAATGTGTCAAATCCAACAATGTCCATGTATCATAACAGCTCCGCTGCACATACAAAACTCAAAACCCCACCTCCATCCATCCATTCTAGCAGAAAACAAAAGCAGCTGTAAGAGAGACCAACATGGAAGAACAGATCAACGCCACGGAAACCGGAGAAGCAAACCCGGCTCCAGTCACTGGTAACGGCGTAGGTGGTGTGGCGGTACTCTGTGCCATAGTTTTGGTCACATAAAGTAATGCAGCAACCATGACCATAAGAAGTCTAGCTGAAGATGTGCCAAACCGTGCCATTTCTCTGTAAAAAAAAATTGGCACAGAAACTGAAAGATTTAGACGAAGGTAAGGAAAGGGAATGAGGAATTGATTTATTTAGTTTGTGTTTTTGTTGAGAGCAATGTGGTGCATGAATTTATAGGAGATTGGTTTGTATGTGAAACGTTCTTCAATTTTCAGGCACATAGTGCAATTTATTTGCCTGTCTTTTTAGACACGACAAATGGGACCAATAAAAGCAATGGCTGGCTGGCTTCACCACAACATGGACATGGGAACTACAGACGTTTCTTGATGAATGATAAGAAATTTGGTATGCAATCACCTTCATGCACTCAATCCTTTTTGCCGTGCCTTAAATTAATTTAGTACAGACTTGTGAGTGCACACACACAAGTTTATTTGACATATTATCAAATCAAATCCCTTATGAATTTCAAAGAAAATGGTACCATGTATTAATACAAGTTTAGTGTTTAGTTTTTCAGTCTTAAATCATTTTGTCCATTTTTTTTCTTTCAAACAATCATTTTATACACTTGCAATTATTAGAATTAGTTAATGTAGCTGCAATAAGTTTGTAGCTCATGTGATTATGAGTAGTTAGGTCCTGTGTTTTAAATATGCCTCCCTCGATATCGATTGTATTATAAAAATAAAAATAAAAGCTAACACAGCATATACTATGCAATGTTTTGCCATCTGAATTTGGTAAAGTGATGCTATCATAAAGTAAGCTGTGGTGATTCGTGGTGTGCATCTAAAAAAGGTTAAGCTGTCCTTGTAAAAGAGCAAACTTGTGCAGAGATGATGAACCTAATAATATTAGTGATTTTTCACTTTGCAAATGTTACATTATTAAAAGTGAAAAATATATGGGCTCAAATGGATGAGCAGCCGCTTAAGGGGAAAGTCTTGGGCTTGCATTGCTAGGCCTAGACTTGTTTGTGGGTAGGTTTTGTTCAAATTAAAACTAGGATTTTGTGTTTATAAAATGCACCCTACTCTTTGGAAAACCTTAAAACTAAGAATTTGTACCTAGGATGATTTGGTATTATAAAATGCTTTCTTTTTGTTATTGATATGAGATTTGGTGTATTTGGACATGATAAGATAACGAGTCGAAAATATACTTGAAATAATTTCATACTACATGAAACTAATGCGTGCTATATATTGAAACACAACAAGTTGCCACGTCTATGTACACACTCATCCTAAAAATTCACAGTATCCTAAAGCAAACCTTAAAATTTTGTCCCAAAACAACTATTTGCCTAAAAGAATTTTAATTTTATTAATCTCAAAACTTGAAAAAAAGAAAAGTAAAATCTAACAAAATTGAAGAAATACAGACATGAATAAGAATATTTGTATTCTCTCTTACAATGATGTTGTTGTGTTTTTACCCTTGAAAACACTAGGCTATTGAGATCTAATCAAGAGAAGATTGAGAATCAAAAAGTTAAAAACACCATTCAAATTCCTAATGTCATGCAAAGCCAAACACGCAAGTACGTAGCTAGCAATTCGTCAACTACAACACTTACTTGACCACAAGTGTTTCATATTCTAATAATAACCAAAATTCTCCCTATAAAATTGTTCATAATTGATTTGCCCAAAGCAAAACTAACAAAGTGTTCTCATTATTTTCATCTCTAAGCCAATCAACTCAAAGCTCACATTCATCAAACACCAACCATGGACTTGAAGATCAAGATCTCCCTTGCCATCCTTCTATTTGCTGCCTTGATAAGTGTGGTCTTGGCTGAGGAAGCTCATCCCCCGAAGAACTCAGGCGGCGCCCATGCCCCAAAGCACTCAGTCGGTGGCGCGCATGCCCCGAAGGGCGCAGCTTCTGCCCCAGAAGGCTCAGCTTCGGTCTCAGCTGAAGCTCCTGCCCCGGCCAAGGACTCCGCTTCGGCCCCGCAGGCATCAAGCAGTACTACCCCCGCTACATTGTACCTTGTTGGCTCTTTGGCTGGTGCCTTCCTTTCATTTTTCGTTGTCTATTACTTGCAATACTAATTAAGCTCGGAGAATAGGAGATTGTTTTTAGCTATATATATGGAGGAGAATGAGGTAATGACGAGATTTTTATGTACTTGGAAGAACATGGTGGTCTATATCTTTGTTTTGGATATATTCACCGTTAGATAATCATCGAGTGAAGTTTGCAAGCCAATCACCTTGTCATTTTAGTTACATTAAGCAATAAACACTTTATTTTTTCAAATGTTCTTTCCATTTCAGAATTATTTTATTTTATTTTATATATGTTGAAAGATTGTACAAATTAATTTAATGTTTAAGGAATTTATATGGGAGCTTTGCGTCGATGGGTTTCAAAATGAAGTTTGATCAAGGTTGATCGTTAAGTAAACTTGGTACTATCGTAAGTGATATTCAATTTTGACAGTGGATGAAACAATACGTGTATCTACTTGGTGATTCTTCATCGTCTTGATGAATAGTATGGGAAGTCTACTTGATTGTTTTATTTTTTGCCAAATGTTTGGCTGGTTTTTCCCTAGTATGAAGGTCTCCTCTTTTGAGTAAGGATCGAGTATCTCTTAGTATGAAGGATTCAACACTGTTAGCTTCTGTTTAGCTGATGTTTTTAGCTTTAATTCCTTGACAAACTTGTAATCTTGTATGTAACCAATTAAGCTCAAGGAATTTAGGGTAGTTTAAGTTTGCATTTCAAGATGATTGCATAAGTTGAGATAAACCTTGTCATGACTCAAATGGAATCAAGATCCTTGAAGGTAAAAATCATACATTCCATTGCAGGCATTACAGTGTTCTTCTGTATGACTAGTCAAATATGCATGTCTATTGATCATCATTAGTTGTCATGCATGTAATTCCTCTTAGCTCATCTTTAGAAATTAGGATTAGGGTATTTGCTAGAAAGTTGAAGTACATCGAAGAGCTTTTGAGGCTACAAAACAAAGATAATTTGTGCATTCATTAATAATGGGCATTCTTAGGAAAATCAGCATCTACTTCACAATACTATGTGTGTGTGTAAAATCACCATGCTCATGCTTAATTAGTCCACTTGGATTGTAACTAATGACACACTTGAATTTGGAAAGATCTCCAAATGGATGTAAGAATTAATTTGGAAACGTTTTTAAAATTTAACAATAAAAATAATTTACCTATTATCATGATTTAATAAAAATAGCATATATATAATATACTATTCAAAATTATTATGTACCTGTTTTTCATTTATAAAAAAATGTACAGAATTTTGCTATTACAAAGTAACTACCTTTTTTTTGTATAAAAAATAATGTACCTACTTTTTAAATAATTTACCGATACAATCTAATTAAATTAGCATACCTATTTTTTTAAAATAACATATAGGTAAATTAGTATGATATTTTTGAACTAGTATACCTACAAAATATAAGTAAATTAGTAGGTGAATTTTGTATTTAGTATAGCTGCAAAATATAGGTAAACAATCTTTACAAGTGTAGGTAAATTAACCTCATCAATGGCCGGGCCAGGCTAGCTCGATCCAAATTTAATGGTTTGGGCTAGGTTGGACTGGGTTTTAAAGAGGAGAGCGAAAATAACGGGCCGGATTGTGTTTTTTTTTTTTAAATTCAAAGTCCAAGCCCGGCCCATGGGTTAGGCTTGAAAAAGCACATCAAGCTAGGCCAAATTAAGCTCAACGGGCCGAGCCGAAATGGGCCTACTTTATTTTGTATTTTTTTTTTAATATTGATTTTTTTGTCAATTCTTTTTTTTTTTTTTTTTTTTTTTTTCTCTCAATGTTTTGGTATGTTTCTACGTTTCCTTTCTTTTTTTTTCATAGTTCTCTATTTACATTTATCTATATGTTTATGTCTTCATTTTTTTTCTTTGTTCATTTCATAAATTCATAATACATAAATTAAAATTTAGAAAACTACAACAAAAATTCATATGAATTCTTGTGACATTCTCTTCACTGTAAAGCTCTAAAAGAGGACATGGAAGAAGTGCCTTCTAAGTTGACATAGTTTGATGTAGCTCCAACTTTATTGATATGGCTTAAATTCAATTATGGCAAGGTGTTTGATGAAGCATATATAAATATCAAATGGTGTAGCATATAATCATTAAGTTGTCTATAGCATGGTGGATATAAGTTGTTGATTGGGATGAAAGTGGTTGGGGTTCGAAACCCCTTGTGTGTGTCTCCATTTCCTTTCACTTTTAAACTAAATTTATATTTATATAAAATATATGGGCCTGCGGCCCGGGCCTTAATAGGCTTTGCGGACCGGGCCTTCATGGGCTCAAACAGACCTGGCCTATGGGTCGGGTTGGATTTTAGACATCTAAGCCCAAGTCCAACCCACTAAATATTGAGCCGGGTCGCCCCATAGCCCACAACGGGCCAAACTAGACTTTTTCTCGATGGGCCGAGCAGGGTTTTTTTCTCAATAGGCTGGGCTAGGCTGGGCTGGGCTTTTTCTCAATGGGAAGGGCAGGCCCTCATCGGCCCACGGGCCCGTGGCCAAATGATGACCCCTACCTAAGTATACCTACAAATTACTATAGATAAATTAGTGGGATCTTTTGTATGCAGTAAGTGTATTATGATCTTATTTCTGTAGGTGTATTGCTATTGCTTGTATATGTAATTACTGCTTACGTCTTTTACAAATTTCACCCTTGTCGTTGTAGTTATAATAGCCAATATGTAGTACAAGTAACACTAGGGTGGGGAGTATCTAGTATTGTTCTAAATATTATGATAGTTGTATCATTTGTCTCATCATCTGCTTTTAATAATATTTCTTGCTTTTACTTTTTTTTTTTAAAATCCTAAATGCGCAAAGTCCTAAACTGACCCTATTTCGAAAGCTTTCAGTTTCATGGTGGTGAGGATCAAAGTGTTGTTCTAAACTGACCCTGATACAAGTATCAAATATCAAGAACTTAAAATGTAATACAAAAAGAAAAGAACAACATCGATTGATCAGTAAAAATATATGTGCTCTAATATTGGGACATCCAATTTCAAAATAGTCATCTTGCACTCTTTAAGGAAAAAAAATATACGAGAAAAATGAGTGAAGGATGACTATTTTAGAGTACTAATAACAATAATTCCTTTAATATTTTCGAAGTCTTAAAATGAATCTCATCACAACCCAATATTATCCAAATATGATGCTTTTTTGATATGGTTTGATACAAGTTCAATTCAATAATTTGAATAAGATTAGAATATGATAATCTGCTTATGGATCAACAACACCCATTTCCTATCATCTTGTAGTAGCACTACTACATTTTAGCCCTTGCGCGACGGTTTTTTGCGCGACGGAGGATAATTCGTCCCACGAGAAGGTTTTGCGCGACGGATCACATAAAGCGTAGCGCAAAAATGTGCGACAAAATTAATCGTCGCGCAAAATACATTTTGCGCGACAGAAATAAAGAGCGTCGCATAAAGTAGCTGGGAAAACGCGCGGAAAAATTTATTTGGCGGTAAACTTTGCGCGACAGTATTGATCGTCGCGTCAAGCTAGTTTGCGCGACTACTTAAACCTTTCGTCGCGCAAAAAAAAGGCGCCAAGAATGGAGCACTATCGATAGCATTTCGCGCCAAAAAGTTTCGTACCAATATTTTAGTCAAATTTGTTAACTAACATTAATTTCATATTTCTTTGCAGCTAAGAAGAACACCCGGGGACCGTGTCGCCAGTTGGCTACATCGAAGGTCACCCGGGTGAACAACTCTCGTATCAACATCAGATACGACGATCGTCATCGGGCTGCCCCAACGGCAGACCAACATAGCTCATTGGCGCACGATGTTGGTGCAGTCGTTCGGACCTATTGTCCGATGAAATGGAAGTCTTGGAAGGCCATGCCTGATGCGGTGCATAACGAGATGCATGGACACCTGTCGGTATGTATCTTACATTTTAATTGTTTTTCCTTCCAATTTTATATATTTTAAATATTTAATGTATGTAATTATTTTATTGTAGATGAACTACAATTTAGAGAATGTCAACGATGAGTTGTTGGGGTACATCAACAGACTCTTCGCTGATAGGTACAAGCAGTGGAAGAGCGACCTGCACCACCACTTTCAGGCATTTGATGATCCGCAGGCTGCTCTTCAGGAGGGTTGCCCGAAGGAGCTTGAGGGGCGGGAGGATAGTTGGCAGTGGCTCTGTGGTCATTTTCAGGAGGCTGATTATGTGGTATTTTTTATATTAAGTTCAAAATTATTACACATTTCTTACTAATGTTTATTTCATTTTTTAATATTTCATTTCAATTTCAAATAATACGTTTTAATTTTTGTATAACAGAAGATGGCTAAAGCAAATAAGGGCAATAGGGAGAAGAAGACTCTTCTCCATCATTCAGGTTCCAGGCCCTTCTCCTATAGGATGGATGCGCGACGTCGGGTAATAATAAGTCGTTTTTATTTAATTTTTAATATGTCATTAATGTTACTTTTTTTTTTTTTGTACTAACATTTTTATACTCTTGTTCAATTTAGGAGGGGTCCAAATTCCCAGAGATTGACGTCTTCGGCGACGTTTATGTTCGACCTGGGAATGAGTTGGCGGAGTCCCTTCATGTAAGTAGTCTTTAATTTTAATGATTATTTTACGCGTTCAAGTTTCATAGTTATTATATAAATGTTTTTATTTATATTTTATGTTATGTTAAACAGACGACCATGATTGAGAAGAGCCAGTTGGTTCTTCAGGAGTCCGCCTCCCAGCTTCCTCCGATACGCCGCTCGAGTCTGTGGCTCCTCCACAGGATGCGGGGTTTCAGATCTTGACGGACACCTTGGATCAGACTCTGGGGAGGCGGCCAGGGACATACTGTTGAGGGATGGGGAATGCCCGGCGGCGGGAACCTAGATCCCGTTCATCGTCGCAGTCAAATAGTGTTTTGACAGCAAAGGTGGCCCAGCTTGAAACCCAGATGGCCCAGATGGCTCAGATTATACAGTCCATGGCCCAGTCCGGCGTTCCCGTACCATCTTTTGTTCCCCCGTCCACCTCTGCGCATGGCCACCAAACCTCTGCCCCTGTCCCCAATGTCCAGACCTCCGAGCCGCATTTGCCAGACGAGGAAGTAGATTTAGCTTCATTGTTTAATTAGTTTTTTACTTTCTTAATTACATTTTAAATATTTCTCTTGTATATTATATACATTTATATTATGTTTTAAAAAACTATTTTCTCTTCATTACATTTTTCAATTGCAATTTGATTTAATTATAAAAATAAAATAAATCAAAATTCTTTTTTTCACATAAATTAAAAAAAAAATTAATTACTAATATTTGCGCGACGAATAAAGGACCCGTCGCGCAAATCACGTTTTAAAAAATAAAAAACCATAAAAATAAATCGTAAACGAAAATAATTCTCGGTTTGCGCGACGGAAGTATTTGTCCCCTCAAGAAAATGCGACAAATAAATCTTTGTAGCGCAAGGGTTTGAGTCACGATCCTTATTCGTCGCGCAATATTTTTTGCGCGACGAAACTGTGTCGTCGCATTATGTTCTTGCAACGTCTGTTACTTTGTCGCGCAAACAGTAGTGCGACTGATTATTGTCGTCGTGCATAGTTCCTGCAACGCCTATATCGTCGTCGCGCAAAATAATGAGCGACGGAATGTTTGTCGTCCCTGAACTATTGGCGCAACGAAGGGTTATGCGCGACGATATTTTATAGTTTTGTCGCGCGAAGGCTTTCGTGACGGTATTTGCGCGACTGATTTTGCGCGACGATATATCTGTCGCTCTATTGTTTGCGCGACAGATTTGTTCTTTGCGCGACCATTTTGTATTCGTCGCGCAAACGCTAAAATGTAGTAGTGTAGTGCTTGTGCGACCCCCCTCTCTCTCTCTCTCTCTCTCTTCTTCTTCTTCTTCTTGTTTTGGTTTTTTTATGAATCCATACAGTTGTTATGCTTGTGTCCATATACAGCCCAAGTGTTACGAAACCATACAAATGTTTATACTTGTATCCATATAGCAGCAGCATGGTAGACCAGCCCCATAAAATTAGAGAAATTGCAAAAACGTTTGGCCAAAAAAGAAGTAAGAATGTGTAAAAACGAGATTGATTTGGATATGTTTCATACTACTCGAATGAAAAAAAATAAAAACAAGTGTTAACAAAATTCCTCATGATATGCAAAACCGGACACGTAAAGACCTATATCCTAACTAATAGCACAACTGAAGACAAGTGTTTCATTCTAAAAATAACCAAAGTGCTCCCTATAAACCTCTCCAATATTTCCTCACTATTCCTCACACTTGCTACAACTAGAGCAGAGCTGTAAACAAACAAGTTCTTCCATATTCGTCTTTCCAGGAACTCTAGATTTATTTTCACTTCAAAGTTCACATTCAACAATTATCAATATTCAACATGGACATGAAGAAGATCTCAATTGCCATCATCGTCATTGCTGCCTTGATGAGTGTTGTCTTGGCAGCTGAGAAGAAGGAATCCCACAAGGCTGCTGCCCCGAAGGCGGCTGCCCCAAAGGCTGCTGCCCCTGCCCCGGCAAGCGGCGCCACCTCCACCACCTTTTCGGTTTTTGGGTCTTTGGCTGGTGCCTTCATTTTTACTTTCTTTGGCTATTACCTTCAGTAATGGTTCAGATCAGAGAATAAGTCATTCTTGTAAGGGAAATTAGGAAAATGAGATTCATGAGATCGTGATGGATTAATTTCCTAGAGAAGAAAGGATCACGTTCATTTCATGTATTTTGACTAGCTATGCTAGTTTCGTTAATTGAATTGCCTCTATTCTTTTAGAGATTTTCTATTTAAACCCTACATTTCTCTTTGTTCACTCCATATTCTAAGTTCACTCCAACTTCTAATTTAAATTTTCACAATTTCTAAGAAAACCCCACTATCTTCCCGAACTACCCTTAAATACACCTCAAGTTGGATAAAAATAAAATAAAAGAGTTTTTCTATTTACACCCCACTATCTTCCTACTACAAACTATAGAAAAAAGCATATATCTAAACTAAATAGTGGGGGAAAAGATGAAGAAGGCCCCTATTTTTTGAGAAGAAGATGAAGGTCCCTATATAGACTCGCTAACTATTACAGTATATCATTTATTGTCAATGGAAAGAGATCCTAGACCAAATAAAGATTTCTAAATTAGAAATTAAATGAGGAGATGTTTATTTGCATTGTAGACAAGAAGGTGCAACTTACCTCAGCAAGAACAATTTCACTTACACGAAGGTACAGTAATAATCTACTGTTTACTTTTGAGCATATAAGATGTCAAGTAAATATAAAATTTTAAATAAAAAAATTAGAACAACTAAGCAATCAACACCCAAGCAATCAATAAAGAGAAGAGAATAAGATCATTGCAGCCAAGCAATCAACAAGCCTTTCCATAAGCTCCCACACATATTTTAAAGAGATGGGCTCCTCAACGTTTTATATCTTTAAAGAGAAGAGTAATCTGGCAATAGGAGTTTGTATTTTTCTAGAACTTAATATGAAGAGTGGTGGGCTGTGTGAGGTGTGTGTATAGATGTACTAGGGTTAAGTATTAAGTTGGATGTCCTTTTTCGTCTTTTTACACAATAATAAAACTTATAGCTTAATAATTTAAGTATTAGGGTGAACAAAAAGAAGTGCGGAGTTTAAGTAGAAAATCTCTTCTTTTAATTGAATTGCCAATCTTATTGAAAACAAATGTGATAAATGCCCAAAGAAATTCTAATTTGGATCAAGTGGTAACAAAGCACCAGGTGATTTATGGTCTTAACTCGTGGCCCAAAATAAAAATAGAGAAGTGTTATGATCAAGGATTCGGATCCTATGTGTTGATTTTCTCTATCATGATTTGCTTAATTTTTGCTTTCTATATGCCACTTCATTTAAATTTAATCCAAGGGTGTTGAGAGTTGACACATCACAAAATTTTATTTTTAAAAAATAATTTGCTTAAAACATAAAATAAAAACTAAAACCCTAAAAACTTTCTGCAGCGTCTCTCTTCTCTCTTCATCGTTTCTCTTTTTTTTTTTTCTTCTAATTTTTCTTTTCAATGTCTTCTATTAATTATGCCCAATAACTTATTCTACCCTTTTGATCATATAATCTTTTCTTTTTCATATACTGATTCTGATATGGGATGAAAAGAAACTGTGAGGTGCTGTTTACGTGCTGGGAGACTTGGTTTCCTTCCCCTTATTGACCAGAAAACGAACAAGATTTTGCAGAAAAGGGAGATGATTCTTGTGGAGTCGTGAAAAGAATTATAAAAACAAAGAAGGAAAGTTGCAGGCTCGTTCATTAAGGTCTACTTTGTTTGCTGCTAGTAATTTCCTATTTGTACTGGAATCCTTGTACGACAAGGATTGTGTTTTAGGCTGAAAACTTATTTTGTATTAAAGAGTTCCAAATCCTATTTAGACAGTTACTATTTGAAAATCAAATTACAACCCTATCAAACAAAGTCTGAAAGCCACAACCCTTCAGCTAAGTGGCTCATCTCTTCTCTGCAATCGGGTAAGTTTTCGTCAGGCTTTTTATTGGTTTGATTTATAGCTTCTTGTTGTTGTGTGTGATTTTCTTTCTTGTTTTTGCCATTCGGCCATTGAAATTGCAACCCCAGAATAGTGAAGCATGTGACAAGAAGTAATCTAAGATGGATTCATGCATATTCTTAATTTAATTTAATCTGAGATTCTTAGCATTGTTAATTTTTGATGGGTCATAATTCAAAGGTTCCTAGTTTCTGAAAAAAACGAGGTGCATTCACGGTGTGATGCTAAATTTCCTCTTGATATTGATATCAGGGATGCATCATGTTGCCTCTTCCGAAATCTTTCCTTTCCAACACATGAATGATCTAGAAATTCCCAATCAATGGTTGTACGCTTTTTGAAATCAACCCTAAAAACTATGCCGTCCTATTTTGTCTCAGATATTATCCATTGGGATAATTTCAGACCTTCTTGTTTTTGTTCTAACCCCTGTTTTGCTTTGTATCCCTGACATAGCCATGGTCTCTACTGAAAATGTGATTACTTGATGGCATGTCTGCCATATCTTTGCCCAGCCGTTGAAATCCCCCATCCCCTTGGCGATTTACTATAATATTTCTCAGCACAAATCCGGTGTCCAGAAAATGTAACATTCTTTTTTTTTAATTTTATGAAATAGAAAGTAGAAAGACTAAGTGATTTTGGGCCCCACTAATATATTAATAAAAAATAAAAGCAGCCAATCAATTAAAGTTTCAAAAAATCTCCTTTATCAAATAGGAAGTAGGCTTTTTGGACCATTTTGACAAGGTAACTTGAAGTCAGTCTGTAGCAAGATTATCTTGCGGCATTACTTCACATCGTCACAAAATTGAGAATCCTTGTAATTCAAAGGTTCTTAATTTATATGTTTGTTTCTTACGTTTTTGTGCATAGAATATGAAACGTAGGATTTGATTATATGTTTGTTTCTTACGTTGTTTTTGTGTATAGAATATGAATTTGTTATTGATTAAAATAGGAGTTTATGAATTTGTTATTAATATGCAAATAATGTGTTGAGCTATCTTTAGGTGCCTCTGCCATCTGTTAATCTGCAAGTAGCACGATGACTACCTCAGTTGAAAGAGCGCAATATTCCGATAGAGTCCCCATCCGATCCATCATTTTGAGGCCTGATGGAGGGTCTGGGTTAGCCGGGCAGCAGGCCCGGGTTGGTGGGTGGGTGAAGACTGGCCGGAAGGCAGACAAGGATGCATTTGCATTCCTAGAGCTGAATGATGGGTCATGCGCTGGCAACCTTCAGATCATTGTGGAGGCAGACAAGGGTGACCTTGGGCAGCTTGTGCTGACTGGTACCTGCTTGCAAGTGGATGGCGTGCTTAAGCTACCCCCAGATGGGAAAAAGCAGAAGGTGGAGCTTCAGGTTGAGAAGGTGATCCATGTGGGTGTGGTTGACGCATCGAAGTACCCGTTGCCGAAGACCAGACTGCCCCTTGAGCTTCTGAGGGACTATGTCCATTTGCGTGCCAGAACCAACACGGTAATTAACCCTGTTTGCATTGTAGGACCTGTTGTGCTTTTGAAAACTAGTATTTGATTGTCGTGTATTTGCTTTCAGATGGGCGCAGTCGCTAGAATCAGAGATGAACTGTCATATGCAACCAAGAGATTTTTCCACGAGCGTGCATTCCGTTACGTGAACACTCCAAATATCACCACCAGTGATTGTGAGGGTGCTGGTGAGATGTTTCAAGTCACTACCTTGATTAGTGAAGCTGAAAAGTCGGAAAAGAATCTGATTAAGAACCCTCCTCCATCAGAAGTAGAAGTAGAATCTGCCAAGCTTATTATCAAGCAGAGAGGAAATGATGTTGCTCAACTCAAATCTGCTAAAGCAAGTAAGCAGGAAATTGGCGCTGCTGTGGCTGAGCTGCAAAAGGCAAAGGAGAATGTCTTGAAGATGGAGGAGAGATCTAAGCTTCAACCCGGTATCCCTCAAAAGGATGGGAAGATTGATTATAGCCAAGATTTCTTTGCCCGTCAAGCCTTTTTGACTGTTTCTGGCCAACTACAACTCGAATCTTACGCATGCGCTCTTAGCACCGTCTATACATTTGGGCCAACTTTTCGAGCTGAGAAGTCACATACTTCAAGGCATTTGGCAGAATTCTGGATGGTGGAGCCAGAAATGGCATTTGCAGAGCTTGAGGTACGTGAAGCTTAAATTTAGTGTAGTTTTTTCAATATACATTTATGATTTTAATTTTTAGTTTGTGCATATGCAGCATGATATGGATTGTGCAGAGGATTATGTGAAATTTATGTGTCAGTGGTTACTTGACCATTGTATGGAAGATATGGAATTTTTTGCTGACAAGATTGATAAAAGTTGCATTGACCGTATAACAATGTCTGCTAAAACACCATTTGCCCGGATTACTTATACAGAAGCAGTGGAGCTGCTAACTGAGGCTGTTAAAAATGGAAAAAAGTTTGAGAACCATGTAGAGTGGGGGATTGATTTGGCATCTGAGCATGAAAGGTAGTTTTCATAGCTTTATTCTATTGTTCTGTATTGTTACAGTTTCTGATTAAATCAGCTTACCAATTTATCGCTTTGGCTTCGTGCAGATACTTGACTGAGGTGAAGTTTCAGAAGCCTGTTATTGTTTACAATTACCCTAAAGAGATCAAAGCATTCTACATGAGGCTCAATGATGACTCAAAGACTGTGGCTGCTATGGATGTCCTGGTACCAAAGGTGGGCATTATACTCTGAACATTAAATTTATATCATTGAGTTCATTGCTCTGTTGTATATACTTGAGCATTGTGTGTAATTTGTGCGTTCTTTATGCTTTTCTTATATTTCAGGTGGGTGAATTGATAGGGGGAAGCCAAAGGGAAGAGCGTTATGATGTTGTGCTCAGCAGGTATGAGTGTTTTGGTTTGTATTAAGTGATTTTTATCTGCATTTGTTTTTTTAAAAAAAATTTATTTGGGAAGTTCTCCTGTGCACAATGTGTTTTCTTTTTTTAATATATACAAACGATATTGGGGGAATGGGGTTTTCTCACACATACACTGCTAGGGTACTGTGAAAGTTCGAATCTAAGACCACTGGCGTTTTCCACAAAGCTAGACCCGTTGGCTTGTGCACAATGTTTTCTGTAGCAGCTGTTTTGCCCCTCCCCATAATTTGAGTAATGGATAGTTTGAACTGAGAAATGTATGTATTGTTTGATGAAACTATTCTTGCAGGATGAAGGAGATGGGGCTGCCCATTGAGCCATATGAGTGGTACCTTGACTTGCGGCGCTATGGGACTGTAAAGCATTGTGGTTTTGGTTTGGGTTTTGAACGAATGGTTCAATTTGCTACTGGGCTCGACAATATTAAGGATTGCATGCCATTCCCTAGATCTGCGGGAAGAGCAGATCTTTGAATGAATTACCAGTCTATGCGTAGCAAATTTTATAAATTTTATTTTAGGCGAATTTTTTACCTACATTTTTGGTGTACTTATCAAACCAATTCTTTTTCATGTAACTATGTATGATGGAAGGCCTGTGCCAACTGTCTAGCTTAAGTTCTGAATTTTTCATAAGCGACTATACGAATTTTTCATAAGATGATAAATGGTCAAAGATATGATTCAATCTGAAGATTTATATGAATTGTTGATGAAACAGGTAATCCCACATTGGATAATTTATTATCCAATCTAAATTTATGATTAAGCTGTCAACGGGGTCTAGCCGAGTGAAAAAGGACATTGACTTGCAAACTAATAGTCTCATGTTCGATACCCCATCATACTGCATGCACAAAAATTCAACTCGTATATGATGATACTAAAAATATAAAGGCATAAACTCCTATATGAATTCTCAGCCATAATTAGATGATTTGGAAATTTTTGACATGGTAGAAGAAAAGAAACATTTGTTAACTTTGGATACATATTGCTTTTAGAAAAATGCCCAAAGTGACATTTTTTGTTGTGAAGATTAATAGGGTGCAATTGCACCAAACAAATTAAAATGGAGGTTTCTTAATTTGGTTCCATTTTTCTTGTTTATTTCATGCAAATTAAGACATTTGAATTCGTTTCTGACCACTAATATGCAAAAATACCGTTCAATAATTCCTTATACCGTGCAAAACCAAGCACGTAATGGCCCAATTTTAACCAACAACAACTGTTTGATTCTAATAATAACCCAAAATGCTCCCTATATATTGAACTCTCCAATTCCTCAACATTCATCAGCACCTACAGTAAACAAAGAAGAAATAAGAAGTTACTTCATATTCATCTCTAAGGCAGCTGTTGTTGATCAACTTATTCTCACTTCAAACAATTCATCATGGAAATGAAGAAGATCTCCCTTGCCATCATTGTCGTCGCTGCCTTCGTGAGCATCGTCTTGGCAGCTGACCACCCCAAGGACCCACTAGCAGCTGCTGCTGCTGCTGTTGGTGTTGGTGCTGCTACCCCCAAGGCCTCAGCAGCCTCCCCAACTCCTTCCTCTCTAACCGGCACACCAACCTCAGCTCATGCCCCCAGCCCATCAGGCGCCGCCTCTGCCATGCCCATTGTCGGCTCTTTTGCTGGTGCCTTCCTGATGTCCTTCTTTGGCTATTACCTGCAGTAAGCTCAGGGAATACAAAATTCTTGATGAGACTATGAGAGTTAAAAATAAACTTGGAAGATGGGATTCCCAAGAGAAATAAGGTTGTTTATTTATGTTATCAATGTTGTTGAATCTTAATGATTTATATATGCTACTTGCTAAATTCAGTTGCCTGTATTCTTTCAAAACTTTGCTCTATTCTATGGCTCACCTCATAAGGCCAAAACTAAAAGAATAAATGTAGTGTAGCATGCAATTACAATGTATATTTAGACAGCAGTAAAAGTTTTCACATCCAATTTCTATTAGAGCCAATGTCCAGTTACATTCAGCAATATGTTATTTCCGACTCTAATCTTCAATGTTCAAACACCACTCTGGTTGACAAACAAATTTATGTCAAGAAGATGAAACAAATACCTTTTCTTTTTTTTCTTTTTTTAAACAAGATTGAATAAATTACAGACAAACGTCCATCAAAACTTAGGATCCTCCATTAGATTTTTGTGCAGACATGAGACTCTTTGTCAACCAGATGGCTGTTTCTCTAGACGAGACAGCGTCTTCTCCGAATGGTCTTAGCACCCCAGCAAGCTCTTCAAGTTTGTCCTGCTTTAGTAGCCGCGCACATAACTCTAACAGAGACTCCAGGGCGTCAGCTCTTTGCTGACTTGGATTTTCCCAGTCACTCTTGGAATCATCACCACCTACTGCAGTTAGTGTGCTCAAGGAGATGTCACTTGGTGCCTGATTAACCACATGAGAATCATCTTTTTCTGTCTGCGTGGAGCAATTATTATTGTCTGCCTTTGCTCCCACTTCATCTTTTACTTTCTGTATGGAGCAATCATTTTTGCTTTCAGATGACAAGTAGTCCAGGTGACCACCTTCAGGATATCCATTGGAACTTTCCTTCGGTAAACAGCTTCCGGGTTCCACCTCAGATTTAGCTGATGACGAGCATTTATCATCAGGGGATCCAACTTTGTTGGCACAGCCTACATTGGACACAACCAATTCCCTACAATTTTCTTCTTTAGCACCCTCTCCTTCTGTTCTAGCTCCTTCAGGAACTTGTTGGTCTCTACATGTCTTTCCATCTTCATTGTTTGGAGTCTTGACATCAACCTCTGGCAACTGTTTGAAATTTGTAGCAGCAGGTTCTTCTAGTTCTTCATTCTGAGAATTTGGTGTGCTCTCTGATGTAACCTCAATGTCAGACTCGGTATTTTCCTTTTGGTGTATTCTGATAGTGTCAGCTTGCTTATCTCCATTGCAAACAGATGCTTCTGAATCAGTTGGTCCATCTTTTGAACCATCAGTGGCATTGGATAATTCCATAGAACAGCTAGTAGGATCAACCCTCTTCATTTCAAGCTCTTCTGCACTAACTGTGAATACAGGGTTATCAATGTTTGTTATATATCTATGTGTCACATCAGCACTGCTCTCAAATGGATGGACCTTTTCCAGGTGGTTCAGTGTTCCAGCCTCTTTGTCTCTGTTGTCTTTGCCACTGCTGGGTTTGCTAGGTGGTGATTTTCTAGGAGTTTTATCTTTCAAGCTGTTTACTGGCTTTACTGGAAGAAAAACAGATGATGCATTGCGACATTGAAGAAGGTATGGTTGTAAGTGTGGATGCCTTAATAACTCTGCAGCCTAACGTAATAGATTATGGGAGTATTAGAAAAAATAACAGTCCTCAAATTCTCTACATCATGCAAGTCGGGTTAGCTAACTCACTGTTGGTCTGTGTTCTGGACTCTTCCTGAGCATGCTCTTTATGATTTGTTTCCTATGATCCGGAGGCCATACCATATAAGTTGATATAATTAGAAAAGAAAAGACAGGAAATAAGCAGTTAGAATATTCATTTAAAATAGCACCATTATGTCGGATGATTTTGAAGATATTACTCACAGTGTGGAAGAATACACGATTGGTAGAGGAGAAATGGTGGATCTGTTAATTTTATTGATAAGCCCAGCCATGTCCTGTTTAATCAGGTAATTTATAGGATTTATTTACTCAAAAATATACACCAACAGGTTTAGACACATTTTGGCAGCCAATAATATCAATGCAACATCAAACGCTCAAGCTTATACTTACAGGAGCTCTAAATGCAGGCTGATGTGCAGCAATCTCAAACATACAGCAACCTAAAAACCAATAGAAAATAAAAATTATATCTATTCAAAATCATGGGCATGAGCCATAACTATAAGATTCTAGAGTTCTTACCAAGCGACCATATATCAGATTTATAGCCATAAGGTATATCTGCGAGGAGCTCAGGACACATGTAGTTTGGAGTTCCAACAACCTATGTTGAAAATATAGGGATTGAAAATTAACTAACATAAGTGGATTTAGTGAAGTAGTTGCAGGTTTTAACAGATCTTAATACTGTAGGTGGGCATAAAGACAATTAAATAATGTAAATGCGAGTTCATACCGAAGAAGTAAGATCTTCTGTGTTGAGTAGTTTTGCGAGTCCAAAGTCACCTACAAGGTCCATGTAAGATACATATCTTTAAAAACATCAACACATGGAAGCCAAACCTTATGCAGCAAAACATCACTTCTCTTAGCAATCATTATGTCTACATACCAAGTCTGATGTCATTGTCCTTTGTAAGGAATATATTGGAGCACTGCAAACATTATATTTGTATTAAAACAAACATCACATGTATTTATCTTCACTGTAACTACGGGTACGCTATATTACCTTAAGATCCCTGTGAAGTACACGATTGGAGTGCAGGTAGTCCACAGCTAGCAACAATTGAGTCAGCCATTTGCAGAGCTTCTGCAGGGCAAAACAGAATGACAACAGAGAGCAGTTGGTTTCTACCCTTTACACAGGTACATATACAGGACGTGAAGTTTCACTGATTACCTCCTCTGGAAAAAATTGTCCCCTGGCCTTCTTTACCATCTCAGCTCTGTTAAGAAATGAGTTGTTTCTCATTTGGTAATCATGGGAAGTATTGTGATTGATTCTCTAATTCTTATGTAATATTGAAAAGGCAAAATCAATACTCTCTGAAGTTCCTTAAATGAGATCTTAATTCTCATCTACTAGATTAGATATAGACGGTTGAGATGCATCACGGCTGTCCAATATCTGGTCTAAGGACTTAGAAACAAGACTTCATTGAAGGACCCTATTTATGGACTTTAGAAGAACAGGACTGAACAGTATATATACATAGTTTAACATGTTGATATGAAAAATATGATACTAAATTTCCTCCCATATTTCGTCCAAAAATCATGTGGATTATCAATGAGTTTCAAGCTAATACTTGGATGAGAATTAAGGACTGAAATAAGTGTTTTAACTCATTACAGAAGCAAAAGATGTTTTAAAAATTGGCTGTTTGAAATCAATTCCTCACTTAAGGAAGAAAAAGGGCATTCTATCATAGCATAGAAAACATATCTAGAACAGCAATGATCTACATTGTTGTTACTTACATGTCACCTCCTTCGCAATAGCCCGTTACAATGCATACGCAGTCTCCCTACGGAAAATATAAACGTTTAAGCATGCATGTATGAAGTGAAATATTGTTACATCAGCTAAAGACTTCTCCAAATTTATACTCACAAGCCGTATTCAAATATAAAGAACTTTATAAAAGAATCGCAGATTTACCTTGTCAACCCAAGCATCTTTATAATCCACGATATATGGATTGTTTAGCTTTGCAATTAAATTCATCTGCAGAAGAAATTGAGGGAACACATCTTTCAGTATCACTTCAAGGACATTGACAATTAAGCTTTTCTTCATATATCGTGGGTGGAAAACTAGATACAATATCAGAAACACATTAATGAAAAGAAAAAAAACACTAGTGATACAGTATTGACTGAAGGACAAAACAAGTTTTATCGTCTTTTCTAAGTGGGTATAACAGGGGATTATCCAACCAGAAGGTTACAATCCAGGATCATTGTAGTAATGAGATACATATTTCAAATGTCTGTGCAAAAGCATGCTTGTTTCTTCTGTTTTCATATGGATATCGTTTCAAGAACGCACTTCCCAGTAGATTGTTACATAAACAGATCTTGGTATTTGTACAGAATGAATTGTAGCCCAAGAGGCAGAAATGACAGTACTGATATGGACAAGCAAAGAATGAAGTTGAAGCTTATATATCCTATTTTGACTGCCAAGAAAACAGGAAAGATGGATATTTGATGCTACATTTGATTCATTCTCAGAGTACAGCTGATATGCAAAGAGGGAAAGAACAACAAAACAAAACCTAACCCTTTGATTGGTAATGTTTCATGTTGAAAAATGAAACAATTTGAAAAATAAAAAATTGTAGCTGACAGCCAGTTCTACATTTAACAATATGCAAACAGTTTTCGAGAAAGCAACCTCTTGGTGAGCTGTGCGTTTGAACTTCTCTGTTTGCTTAGCCAAACGAATCTTTTTCAATACATACCTATCAAAAGAAAAACTCAATAATTATTAATTAAACGCAGTTGGCAAAACATAGGTTTAATCAAGTTGAGCTGCCAATTGTACTATCAATCAAATACAGAATTTTGGATTCTCGACTACCTTGCTTGTGAAAATTCATACCCTGAGATGTAAACTTTGATAAAGTGTAGAAAAAATCAGACAGTCCCCATTACCCCATTATTCAGTTTTCTTGCTAAATTTTGTCTTTAATTACATAATAGTCTAGCAGATTACAAGAATTACATTATTGAAGAAAAATTCCCTTTAAAAGTATACAAAATTATAAATAAAATTATAAATAAAAAAGGTTGGTAGAAAATACTCTTACTTCTTTTTCTGAGTCTTATGAAGAACAAGAAAAGCAGCTCCAAATGCCCCTCTCCCAATCTGCTCTATCACTTCATAATCCTCCATCTTTGACTTCATCTCACCATCATCAGTCTCCATAGCCACCTAATAAGACCTTCAAAACCCAGAAGATATACAGTTCAGTAAGTCAACCCAGCTTCGGTGGTCGAGTCAAAATTGCTACATTCACCCAATTTGGATCAATTTCATGAACTTCAATACCAAGAAAATTTGCTGCTTTATAGCAAAATTCGACCCAAAATTTAAAAACCCAGAAAAGAAAAACTTGCAGAATTAACAACAAACAAAAAAAACAGCAATAATCAGCTTGTAAAGCACCAACAGCTCTGTAATGCTCCTCAAAGGGAGAGTCTTGAGACTTTGAGGCTACTAAATTTCCCAAAAACTAGAGAGATCTTATAGGTAAGAGAGAGAGAGAGAGAGAGAGAGAGATAAATGAGTAAAGCTAAATTCCAGAATAATAATGAGTATCACAACAATACATGAGACTGAGACAAAGACAGAAGGACAAACTCAAGTAAAAGCAACAAGAGCACTGAAATGATGATTAAGAGTGTGATGACTTACCAAAAAAGAGAGTAGAGAGAGTTAGAGATGAGAGGGTGGAAGGGCAGTCTCAAAGTAAAACCAAATGAGGCAGCTAATTGTGTAATCTTTAATAAAACTATACTTAATTGGAAGTTGATTATCTACCAAATAGAAAGTTGGGTTTGTGGGGGAGAGAGAGAAAGGAGAGGGCTTGGGAAGCCGAAAGCTAAAGTGACAGGTATTGAAGAGAATGAAGACTTAAAGGAGAAAAGTAAAGCATTGCTTGCATTTTCAGATTCATGGGGGAGAGAGAGAGTCTCACCAGGGAATGTTTTTTTCCAGCGCGTAGTTGTGATGTCACTGTCCTTGGAACTTAAAAATCTGTTTTGTTTTTGTTTTTTGGGTTTCTATTTTGGGTTTTCTACAATTCGTGCTGGTCCACTTTAGTCGCTGTGGTTCCATTTAATACTCGGTCTCTAAATTGTTTATTTCTGAAATTATTCTTTTAGGTTGTCTCTCTCTATATAATTCTTTAAGAAATTTGGAGAAGAAAAATAAAAACTCACCAAGATGTTTGAAGTTGACCATGATGGCTTGTTAAAATAAAAAACTAATCATGTAAACATCCTCAATTACAGTCCAAAAATTAACTTTGGTGATATTTTACTGTGATCTATGACTCTAATCTAGCATTTTGAAAACCTTGTATTGCGTTCATTAGGTTGACGTGAACGTAAAATTTGTGAATTATAAAATTTACCTTATCTTTTTAGAGTACTGAAAAAGAAAAAAATGTAACCAATATTTTGGATTGAAAGCTTCAAAGCTACACCAAAAACACCTCTAAAACCTAAAGCTATTGGGAGATGTATCGTTCATCCCAATTTGACGGGTGATAGATACTCCGTGGTTCACCAACTAACACAGAAAGGGAATCAATATCTTCAAAATTTTCAACTGGCTAAGAAAGACTTTTAAGGAGCAATTGGCCACGTAGAAAGTTGCAGCTACCCAAAAACACCCGAAACTTTCATTGTAACGCAACATTCCAACACCATCAAAAACCCTCATTGAAAATGATAAATTAACTGACTGGTCACAAGCACATTAGCATTGGGAAAATGCATCTAAAACCATGAACAGAAGAAAAGGTCACATACGATATCTAACAAAAGGGCATTACATTGCACAATTAAATTTGTGCACTATCGGGTCAAGTTACTTGTGCTTTGATTTTCTGGACATTTTCCTTTCAAGTTTTTTCTGTGTTGCCTCAAATTCTTCTTCTGAGGGTTCTGAAGCAGCACTACTCCCGCCGTATTTGGAAATTAGAGAAGAGAACATAGAATCAAACTGGTTTTTCCTCTCATTTCGGCGCTGAGATATGATTGCATACAGATCCTCTGACTGTTTCTTTGGTCTGTAAAATATTTAACCATAAAGGTTTCTCATTTCTTGATTGAGCTAAACATTAAATTTAAGCAATTAAATAAACTTGTAGCAAAGTACTCACTTGTCCTTCCTCCTTAAAGGGCTAGTAGGAGGTTTTGCTTCAGATACTTTCTTTGCCCATTTCGTGTAGACTTTGGTTGATTTCAGTTCTCCTATGCAAGAGAGAGAGAGAGTCAGCAACATGAAAGATACTCCAGCACATCCTTAAATGTAGGAAAATTCAGTATGCCAAGTACATCAACGTTGTTAACATTACTTGCATAGAAAGTCTGATTTCTATGACTTTAAAGATGCGCCAATAACACCCATTGGAGATAAAATGAGAGACCCAACCATGACAGTTAGGCATGTTCAACAATGATTGATAGATGCACCAATCAGGAGTGACTTAATCAAGATAGATGATGGAGCTTAGATGAGTAAAAGTAATTATTAAATATATGACAGGATGTGAATTACATGAAATGATTTGTCATAGGACAAAATGGAGGACCAAGATTCGTGTAGCCGACTCAAAATGATTGGAACAAGACTCTTATAAAGGTTCATTCATTGAACCCAAAAAAACTGAAGCATTGTCAAGAGGAAAGAATCCAAATGGCAAGACCACACTAAGGAGCAAACTAAAGGGAGAATCTGCTTCAACATTCAGGTTAATCTGATTGTCTGCTGTTGTATTGTGGACATCTATAATTTGAAACAATCAAACCATGTCCAACCCCAGATTAAATGACTCTACGCAAAGAATATGATGTAAGTTTTGTGGTTGGGCATCTATAAGTTGAAGCAAGCAAACCTGGTCTAAGAATCTTGAGTTTGACAATAAGCTTATATTTGGTAGAACCATAAAAATACTAAATACAACGTATTAGAATTGACTAGATATAATGTAACATCATGAATTTGAAATGACTAGGTTTGATGAATCATTAAATCCATGTACTCCTTCAATCACATAGATAAACTTGCATTGTCAACAATATATTCAAGTAATTAAACTAGAAACAACTGAAAACCCTGTTTTGAAATTTCACATTGAAAATTTAGCTTAAAAGACATCCACACCTGCAGCTATTGCCTCATCAAGAATATCCTTGAAACGGTGTGAATCAAGTTTAGGGTCTGAACAAAGCATTGAACAGAAGAGTCTGCAAGGGAAACAACTGTCAGCACCAAACAGGAAAACAAAAGGGAAAAAGGATAAACACAATGCTAATACTGCCAATACCTGTTCATATTACCCTTGTACTTGCTATACAGATCAATCAAATCTTTCTTCTCTGAATCGGATCCTCTATAGTTTGCTTCAAACTCTTCAATATCAGCTTCAGTGACCTGCAATTGATGTATATGTTGTCATAAACCTAAAGAAAGCAGAGAAAGTACAAACAACGTTATTACATAAAAAGACAGCATGAAGAGGTGAAAACATTGTGACCTTTTTATATATGACTCGGAAATATTCACGCAGATTCTGAACAACATCACCAGCAAGGTCCTGCTCATGAAAAAAGCACAACCAAAATAAGCACCATTTGATTAGGAAGGCAACATTGGATTTCCCAAGGATCTAAACCCTCAATTTGATCTTCCAAAGTAGTTGAGTGAGTACCAAGTAGTTATTCTAATTTGAGAACACCAGGATTGACACATTTACTTGTCATTTCTAGTAATGAATCAAATTTATCACACTACACAGCATTGTCTAAAAATGAATGAATTACTAAGGATGGGTTTTCTTTAAATTGCAAAACAAAGAAATTACACACTCACATCATCGTCAATGCAACCAGTCTGGTCATAGATTGCTCGTTTCTCCTCATCCCCAAGAATTGACATCACTTTTTGCAATTGCTGAAACTTCTCTTTAGCTTCCTATAAAACAAAACTGACAAATTATACTTGCAAAAAAAAACCACAGTTCACAGTTGAGAGAAAAATCATCAAACAAAAACACGATTTTTTTTTTCGACTTTCACCTCATCGCCGGGATTTTTATCAGGATGGAGTCGCAACGCTAACTTATAATACGCCTTCTTTATTTCCTGTTGAGAGGCGCTTCTATCGACGCCAAGAACCTACAAAACAAGCATAACCTGATGCCTTAAAATCCCCAATTTTCCAAATTAGGGCAATGAAAGCTCAAAAAATCTAATTTTTCTAGCTTAAAGAAAGAGATCAATAGGTTAATCAAATCACATCAAGCAAAATTGTGAATATAATTCTTAATCACCTCGTAGAGGGTCTTCTCGTTAGTGGAAGTGGGATTGTGATCCACGTCACTTTGTTGTTCTTGCTCTTCTTCTTCTTCGACTTGTCGTGCTTGCTTTTGCTCAGAAACCCTAGCTTTCTTTCTTTTCCCCATTTTCGAATCAGAGGTTTTGAAATTTGGAGAAATGGTTTAGCAGAAGTAGGGGCTGTATTTATATGTGAACTTTCGGGGCTTCGATTTGTTCCCGCCAATTCGCTCTCCAATTTACCCTTTTCCCGCCGCGAGAATGTGTGGAAGAATTCCTACTGGTAGTTAGTGGACCAGACCCAGTGCCTGTGGGCGGGCAAAAACCCGATCCAACTGCCCACACCAACCAAACCAACCTAGTGGGGTCGGCTAAATAAATTGTTTCGATTTTAGACTACGGATTGCTTCAAATAAATGAATTGAATTTTGAACAATAAGAAAGTGGAGAAAAATGTCACCAGATGACACTACTATCCGGTCGTTATTAAACCTTCTTATCAATTTTCTCTTCTCAACCCAACTTACACAAAAACCAACACTCTCCTTATCGGCCCACCGAATAATGATTTGTGCACTTACGAGTAAGCAATTTGGGAAATCGACATCATCATCTCGAATATTGATTTGAGCCCTAAATTCCAGTGTGCCTAACCTATCCAATCAATGCAATTTTAGGGTGGACGAAAAAATGTCTACACCATTCAAACTGGCTATTAGTTTAGTCAAAAATTCTGTGATACATTGATTGTACCGGTATAGCAACTTATCCAAGAGCTGAGTTTGCGTTTTAAAAATGGATGGCTGAGATTGAATGACTGAATAACCTATTCAACCCTTTGTTATTGAACACGTGAGTCACATGTGACTCTGAGAAAGGGTAACAGAATGCAGACGCACGCTCTAAAGGTCGAAGACGACACTCACTCCAACTCTTGTCTTTGCTTGCCCAAATCCAATCATAAGCGCCTCCAACTCTTCTCTCTTCTTGCCCAAATCCAATCCTAAGCGCCTCCAACTTTTCTCTTTGCTTGCCCAAATCCATCCTAAGCCCCTTCAACTTCTCTCTGCTTGCCCAAATCCATCCCAAGACGACACTGGCGACTCTGCCTAAGCGAGGTCCTCAACTCTTCTCTCTGCTTGCCCAAAACTCATGTGTAGAAAGGTAATGGTTACCGAATTGATGGTGGGTCTAGCCTCAATGATGTAATGGTCACCAAATTGAGAGGTATTTAGTTTGATTTGTTCGAATTGTCTAATACAGAGCTTCAATGTCGCACATTGAAGGGTGGCACCGGCCTGATATGAGATCACCCATTTCACAATGTTTATACGAGTTTTGAAGCCCATTCCAGGGAGTACTACATTAAATAGATATCCAAGACTTACTCCCGAACTCAAGAAACAAGATAAAATGGATGGCCGAAGAGTTTGACCATTGATGACATGAGCGGGAATGGATTTGTAATAGCAGCGTGGTTGGTGGCGAAAGGAAGTGTAAGGAGGAGGCGTTGAAAGTTTGGAAACATCAAGTAAGAGTTCAAACAACCCTCTTTTTCTAATTTAGGAGTTGAATGTATTTTGGGTAATGAGTTCATGCAGTTGCATGTTTTTTGTTGTGAAACAGTTATCCGTGGGGCAATTATTGACGTGACTATATGCAATTGCATGTTGAGATTATTCATTTGTCTGTATTGAAGAGAAAATATGTTAGCACATAGATTATAATGTAATTTTGGGTGGTTGTAGTGATTCTGGGTATTTGGGTGGTTGCGAAAGGTCGAGTCACTGGGCACCGGCAACCGAGAGTGGGCATATGTCGATCAAACACTCAATTAGTCAAAGTAGTGATTATAATGGTGTTAACATTAATGTACCGAGGACAGAAGATGTCATGGGGAAAGAGTTTAAAATGATAGAATTAGCGGAAGAATATTATATGAGTTATGAAAAAGGTATTGGATTTAGCGTGAGAAAAGACAAATTGATTTGTAATACGAAAGGGAAAATAAGTAGGAGACGGTGGTGTTGTTTTAAAGAAGGTTTGAGAAATGAGAAGTTTAATGATGTGCCGGAGAGGATTCGGCAACCGAAGTCAATTACAAAAGAGAATTGTCCGGCCTATTTTTTGGTGGGTTATGAGAAGAAATGTGATCATCGTTACGAATTTTCAATCACATCTCAATCTTGAACTAGTTACTCCACTTTAATCGCCATATATCTGATGTAACCGTGTTGATCGAAATTCTGATTTAGCACAAGTAGTGGGAATGCGAAGAGCATTGGTCAGAACATGTCATACGTATGAGTATATAGTCGACCAATGTGGTGAGTATTTAAATGTTGGTTTTCAAATCAAGGATCTGTACAATAAGTTGGATGCATCACGTGGGGAAATCTTGCTCGAGAGTGACACAGAAGCCGCACTCTTTTACTTGAAAGCAAAAGGAGCAATCGATCTTGAATTTTTTGTAAGTTTTGTGTTAATGAGGAAAATAGGTTTGGTAATTTGTTTTGGAGGGACTCCACTTCACTTTTGGATTACATTGCCTACGGTGACGTCCTCATATTCGACAGCACGTACAAAACAAATATGTATGACAAGCCCCTAGTGTTGTTTGTCAGTTCGAACAACCACCGTTCTACTATAATGTTTGGTTGCTTATTATTGCTTGACGAGACATTTGAAACTTATAAGTGGTTATTGGAAACATTCATGGCGTCCATGAAAGATAAGAAGCCAATATCAATATTAACGGATAATGATGAGGCGATGCGTAAAACCGTTGATGATGTGTGTTCCCATGTCTAATCATTGGTTGTGCTCATGGCATGTGTCAAGTAATGCACAGAATAACTTGAAGGATGATGAACTGCTAAGAGATTTTCAGGCCTGTATTGGGAACTATTTGTGTTGGACGAGTTTGAGAAGAAATTGGAGGTTTTGAGATAAAGAGCCAGTACTCCGAAACAAAAAGAATGGTTGTAATGGTGGATTAGCACTATCTTGTCCACGGGGTATCTGCACTAGTTTACTTTCATTTTCAACGCCCCAACTTGGTATTCGCACTGACCATGCCTGTGGGAAGATGTTTCTAACCCTTATATTCGCACCTTCCGGAGTTGTATGTTGTCCTTCTTGCAGAATCGAGGTATCATGTTAGGTTTTAGAAAAAAAATTCAATTTAATGCATGAAGTGTAAGTACATAACACATGTTCAATGTAGAACCTATTGCTTCACGTAAGTCGTAATAGTGCCAATACCTTATGTACTCATCTCTGTACTTGGCATAATCGGATGAATTTGCAAGCCATTCTGAAGCTAGGTACCCATTAAGTGCTTCCTCAACTTCTGACTATTCAATGAGCATATAATCTGAAAGCATTGTCCTCGGTGGAATTTTGGGTACTTGAGATTTTGTGTTGCCTAAGCTTTGATAGAATTAGTAGAATTCGTTTACGCATTGCAAGCATGATATTTTTGACTTCGTCTTGCATCTCAAATTCATTGGTCCCCCATCGGTTCCAATTAACATGCAATACAAAATGGTTACCTTTGCGTATTATACATATTTTTGCTAATAAAAGCTTTGTTCAAGAGTAAATGCTTTATACCTGATCATTTGTTAAATGTCGCATCATGACTCTAAATTGTACAAACTAATGGTGCAAGTCTCACTTTGCTTTTGCACCTAACCACCTCAACGCTCATGCCACATGTTGAAGCAAAATGCTTTAGGTACTCGTAGGCCCATACCTAAACAAAACAAGTATACAAATTAGCAATTTAAGCAAAAAAGTCTGATGCACTTTGGGGACATCCAGTTCGATTAAACTAACCTCTCATGCCCTCCAATACCCGCCCATGCTTGAGGACCTACCCCTGGAACAAGAATCCATTGATCTATATAAACATGACAATGCCACACCTCCCCAATCATAATTACCAATTTCTGACACTATTTCCAAACTGGGGGCGTAGTGCATACTTATGTATTGGCTTTTATCATTTAGGAATGAGGAGCCAATCAAGCAAAGTATGAATGCCCTTGCAATTCGGTTGACTTTTTTATCATCTTTGGGCATCTTCTTCCAATACGGGGTAGAAAGGCTTTCATAAAACACCCTCTTTTCGCCCGCTAGTAGGTCTACAATATGTTTCCCAAACAATTGAACCAACTTTTTCTTATTTTTGTAAATCTTCAGGTTGTACTTTAATCGCTTTCCAACCACACGGAATCCTGTGATTAATGTGAAGTCCGTTGGGGTCATCATCATCTCTCCAACTTCATCGAAGTGGAAAGTGTGGGTATTGTCCCACCATCTCTCAGCTAAGGCCACAAGTAATGGCCTACCCCATTTCTTTCCATGCCACAAATGGCAAAAAGCCAGCTTCTTTTATCTTCGTTTTGACAGTATCGTGCATTGCTGTGTTATACCATGTAGTACACTTGTCATTGTTTCCACACCCTCTGATTTGTTTTAAAGTAAGCTACATAAAACACAAAAGATCATTCATCTCAATTACATTGTGAACCACTTAATTACAATTCATTCAAAAGTGAGAAATGAGAATTTAAAAATAAAATAAGAATACCTTGAAGGAAATATGTTCCTCAAATTCCACATGAAGCAAGTGTGAACAAGGATTTCAGTCCTTCGGTATGAACACACGTACACTGAACACCCCACTACCCATAGGACTCGAGAATCGTTTTGCTGACGTTCGTTTTTTCGAGCTTGAGGTCGCCACTGAAGACTTACTTTTCCTGGGCTTTGCACGTGCGGTCTTCTGCAGCAGGGAACCTTCATTAGATGTTTCAACCTCAATAGACTTCTTCTTCTTCATTGTCGCTTGGAATATCCTTTAACCTTAATATAGTAACAATAATTTTGATAAACATGTTCAAACTACAAATTAGTTTATCATTAAAACATATGGTACATTTATTTTATTTTTTTGGCAATAGAAACATTTTGTATTCCAAATTAGAAATGATCAACAAGGAGGACATTGAGAACACAGACAAAAATAAAGAAGCAATAGCCAGTGAAACAAATGCAAGGCCACGCAACACAGAAAACAAAACAGCAAATCAAAAGACAACCCATTAAGTTACTACAACCAGCAGATTGTGCATAATTGTAGGATAATTGCGCATATCCTTAAAAGCAAGGGAAATTGATGCCTAAAGGACAGCCCAAAACTTCACTATATCCCGTAACTCTACCACTCATACTCCCTTATAATCCACACACAATCCTGTTACGTTCCAGCCAAAAGTTCCAGACCACTGCCTACATCAGACTGCCTGTCACACCCCGGACCTGGTGGTAGGTGGAAATCCCGCATCTGGTGCGTGAGAAAATAAAAAGTAAAATAAAATAAAATAAAAAGAAAGCCGATAAACTTTTCTTATAAAAATAGCTCCCAAAAATCTTTACAACTTTATAATAAATAAATAAAGTTCTATTACTCTCATCTAATTCAGCCTCAACTAGTTTAGTCCTTGTCTTGCCCACTAATTCATCTGAAAAATTAAACAGGGTGAGGGATGAGCAACCACCGCTCAATAGGGACATGAGACCTTACCACAATAGACTGATATAACTAAATTAAGTGACATACAATTACACAGCCAAATATCACATTAATAATAATAATAATAATAATAATACATGAATGCTCTTCATCTAATCCCGTTAATTCATATAACTAGACAAGCAGACCTGCACGTCCCATACCATGCTTATACCACTTGGTCCCGAATGCCCATTTATATGAACTAACACCCATTTCAACCGTCCCATAATTCCCATTTTGTTAGTCATCTTGTCTAACTCCCTTTCGCCAGTCCCGAATCACCCAATTAAAACCATGTGCACTGTGGGATCCTTGAAACCTGGTACCTGCCAAGAGTTAGACTCAACTACACAAAAGACTATATCCATTATCCTTTTTTCCATCATCAACATCTTCCACTAATTTCCATGACATGATATAATTATGCATTTCGCATATCCATATATCCCACAACAATGTAGCTATTCAAAATATCACCAATGTACCAACATTGTTCAACCAATCAAGAACACATAAACATTCTAAGAATAACATTTAATTGTAACAAGAATATTAATCAAATAATCATATCACACATAATATATTGTTCACAAAATTTAATTAAATCAATCTCGGCAAAAGGCCCCCAAGAAACCCCTACCTCGATTCCAAGGCATTGCTCCAAGTCAAGAAAATACAAGCTAAGTCCTATCTCTCCCACAAGAAATTCATCACCTCTCTCTCTCTCTCTCTCTCTCTCTCTCTCTCTCACGTTCTCTTTTTTTTTTCACGTTGCATGTTTGCTATCTTTGGAAGTAGTAGTAAATAACTTGTAGGCTTCCTATTTATACTAGAATGAAGTCGGCAACTAATGGCTCTTGATTGGTGGAATGCAAGTTTGGTGATATGCTTGACTCCAATATTATCCAACTTTCCCCTAATGCCAACAGCTCATACTTTGAACAAAGGCTTAGTCATCTAGGTAGACACTTGTGAAGAAACTAGGGTGGTATATGTGGGTAAGTTTTGATGTAAATATCACCTTGAGTGATAAGGCTTTGTACGTGGCAAGATATCCATATATACAATTATAACCAATATAAATATATAATCAATACAACGAAATTTTAACTTATAAACCTATATAGATAGCAAAACATTTGTTTTCCTAAAAAATATATATAAAATTTTAAAATACAGGACTTCACACTGCCCCAAAGAATTTTAGCTTTTTTTCCCCTTCCCAAAGTAACAAATTTGATGGAAAAAAGTTCGGAACAGGCTTTCGGTAATACCCACACATTTCTGAATATGAGAACAGAGAGAATGATCGGAGAATAGACCGGAGGGGTCTAGCTTCCATCTTCTCTTATCCAATCTGGAAGTGACCAACCTCACCCCCTCCAATAAGTCCAATAATCTAGCCACCTCGGCCATCTCCAATTCATTGAGATTCCTCCTGACACCAAAATCCCAGCTGAGGGGGAACCCATCTAACCCTAACTCCACATCCTACCACGAAAACACAGCCTTGAATGAACAAATTATAACCACTACAAATGTCTCTCTAAAGGCTATGGCAAGACCCTCGAATTGCGGGTTTAGCATCCCACCCATTTGTATCCATTCCATCTATCTAAACAAAAGAATTACAATATGAAAGAGGAACCCTAAACTAATGAACCCTAAACCCTCATACAAATCAATTTGTTAGAAACCCAATCCCCTTACCATTTTTCCTCATGTAAATCCTAATATGCACAATTTGAAACATAAATAAATGAAGAGGGTGGAAGTTCTTACCTTTGATGACAAGGTATCATCCGTGAGATTGGCAAGGGAGAGAGAGAGAGAGAGAGAGAGAGAGAGAGAGAGAGAGAGAGAGAACGAGCAAGAAATGCGAGTAAATAAGGAGGAGATAGGTGAATTGAGCGACCGAAAAGGTGGGAAAGAGTGAAACGACAAGCTCAATTCAGTAAGAGACAAAGAGAGCGCATGAGAGTGAAAGTGAAGTAGTTCTAATTTTCAAATTTTGAAATATATTCCGGTTCTTCACGTTGGGTTGGGCTTTAAAGTGAGAGTAAAACATAATACTTCAAAAAAACTTAATACGACCCAATTAAAACCTAACATTGTTTTGGGTTTGGGCTTGGGTGAACAATGAATTGGGTTTGGGCTTTAGTGTTAAATATGAATTGGGTTTATGCTTTATGGTTAAAATTGAATTGGGTTTCAGCTTTAAGGTTAAAATTGAATTGGGTTTCAGCTTTAAGGTTAAAATTGAATTGGGTTTGGGCTTTATGGTTAAAATTTAATTGGGTTCAGGGTTATGGTTTATGATTAAAATTATTGGGTTTAGGGTTTATGGTTAAAATTGTATTGGGTTCAGGTTATAGGGTGTCAGTTGGGTTGGGTTTTCAGCTTTTTAACTTTTTCAATTAGTTGGTAATTTTTTGTTTGTTGAAAATTAGCGATACTTTTTCAATTAGTTAGAATTTCGAATGTCCATTAATTAGGAAAAATATTTATTTGTATTTTTTTTATAAAAAAACTCCATCACTGTTAGTGGTTTTATTGTAAAAGTTATTTGGAACAAAAACAATGTTATTTTAAGGAAGTATTTCTTTTGATTTTCAAATGTTTAGTTAATTAACTTTTTAATTGAGTTTATTCCGAATGGACGATTTTACCCCTACATGTTTCTATAAAACAACCCCTCATGTCCACACAAATTTAGATCACCCTATCATACACGCTCCAACTTATCTATTTTCACCAAAATCATGGAAAAAAATAAGTGTGTTGTGAAGAAAGGGTTTAGGGGTGATGTACCCAATAATGCGAAAATCACTACACATGGTCCATTTAGTGATACGAACAAAACCATTAGACAGGGCTTTGTAAGTGAACAATTGAAGGAGTCAATTCCCATGGTGCTTTGTGTGTTTGAAATAATGGCACGATTATGTCCTTCGACGGAAAATAGTCTGCCACCTTGTCATCCGATGGAACCACCTCTCCAATGATTGAGTCGTACTTGTACTCAAATGTGTCAGAGTATGAGGACCGGGAACCCCTTACTTGTATGATAAGTGAGTAATGGTCATATCAGTTAGTATCTTACCGTATTTGTTGTTGTGTTAAGGTTAATTCTCTGAACTTGTATTGTCATATGTTTTCACCTTATGTTCATACCTGCTTTCGGCTTTAATCTAAATGCACAGGGACTATTGTTTGCATGTAACCACATACAATTGCATGTTAGACAAACAACCTGCATATAAATAATATGCAATTGCAGTAATCAAATGCAGTTCAGGGGTACTTGTGCGCAAGTCCAAAATTCTTAAAACAACATATTACATAGAAACATAAATTTGAAAAGGGCAAACAATAATCTACTCGTAAACGAAAAATGACCTTAGCACAATACTCTAAATGTAAACATAACATGTTATTTTTGGATCACACTTGTCGGTGCAGGTACTTGGTCGGCACCAAGTGGCCTCACCTACCTAGCACAGCTGAGGAACTTGGTCGTCACCAGCTGACCTGGCCTACCAGAGCTAGTATTAGTTGCACTTGATTAGCATAGCTGAGCTCACCTACCTAAGCTGGTATTAGTTGCACCCGATTAGCACCAGTTGTTCGGCTCGGCCAACGTGATGGACTTGAAAGTTCTCAGTCAAGAACTCGTTCTCAACTAAGAACTTGGGGATAATCACTCACAAGTGGGAAGAGAAAAGCAATGGTAGAGGATGAAGCACCACATAATGTTTCTAGGTAAACATTTGTTTAAGCTCTTAATCGAACCCATGACCTAAAAAAGCTCTTAATCGAACCCAATTGTCTTGCTTTTGAATTTGTTGCTAAGCAACTTGCTTATTGTAATCTTTCCTTCAATCGACACTTGCCACCTATATAAAGATCGGTACCTCTTGACCTTGTCCTGGACCAAAGTTAAATAATTAAATGAATAAACTGAATAATGGGCTTAATAATGGAACATATCTTGGCCCAAATAAAGTATTAAAAGCCATCTTTGATAAAAATTGAAATTGAATGGGCCTAAGGCCTTGAAAAGTCAAAATAACCCTAAATGGTCTCTTTTTTCATTTATGGTTTAAACAGAAAGGTTGCATGGGGAGAATAGGAGTGGGAGAGAGAGAGCCTTCAAATATTGAACAGATATGCCCCTCCACGTGAGGGGCACGTGTTCAATAAGCAATGGCAGTTAGATTAATTTGACAAAAATTGGACATTGTCCTTAAATTGCTTGGAATATAAAACCACAGGGGGCAAAAGTGATCAAATTGAAACCAAAAAGTGGTAAACCACAGGATTGAAAGTGACTTTTTCCCCTATTACAATTCATAACTAACTCAACTCGAATGTAACACAACACATGTTCAGATTGAACACAAATCCATCTATGACACAATAATAAACAAATCAACCTAAACTAGAGCGAAACACAAATAACACGATTTTAATAAGACAAAATAGTTTAACAAATAATACTTGAAGACAATAAATAACTTTTCACATTCCTGAACGTATATATAGTATAAATTTTGATAGGCGTATAAACAGGGGCGGAGCTAGAATTGTAAAGTTAGGGGGGCCGAAGTAGAAAATACAAATATATAAAACACTTAAGTATTCAATACTTACATGTTTAGAGCTAAATATTTCTCATTGACTTATGTCTAATTGTTTTAGAGGAAATTTTAACTTAAATTGTAAATTGTTGATTACAAATTCTATATATTATATATAATATAATAGAGGAGGGATAAAAATATGGGGGGGCCAGGGCCACTCCAGGTCTTGGAGTGGCTCCGCCACTGCGTATAAGATTGTTTTTAAATAGCGTAATTATATTAGTTCTATTCTACGAAGAATGTATGAGTTGGAAATTGGTTATAAGAGGAATTTGTTTTTTGGTCTACAAAACTAATATGGACCCTTCAAGTTTTTATTCTTCACATATGTGAATTAATTTGAATATGACACAATAAAAAAAAAATTATTGTCACAAATGGTCCTTAAGGGTTGTTTGTTACACAAACTTGGCTTGACCTGGCTTTGACTAAATTTAGTCCCATATTTGTTTCATCTAATCCTAGTCTTAGATGAGATTGCTAATATCGGGTCCACCAATAACACCTCCTTAGGAGGGGACTAATAAACCCATGTAGAAAGGGAGGATTAACTAGTATCATGCTCACCATTGTATAAGATGCATATAATATATTGTAATAATACTAACATATATTATTATATACCTATATATATTGTACTATTTCTTATATATATAAAAATCTGGTATAGCTGCACAACTATACTATTTATAAATAAATAAGAACAAAAGAGGACCCGCCTAGCAAATAGATGCCCACATGTCAAAATAGTATAGCCGCGTGGCTATACTATTTTTAAAAAACAATTAAGAAAAAGCGAGTATAGCCACTCTTTGGCTTTGGAGAAATTTAATTAAGACACCCAAACGAAAATAAGTAATTTATTTTTCCAACGTCCCTTGAACTTCAAGTACTTACTATTTATTAAGTCATTTGTGAAATCAGTAACATATTTAAATATTCACTAAGGAAACAATAATTAAAACATAATTACTAATTAAAGCAATTCAAAAAGGCTAAGATATTACTTTACATAAATTAAATTAAAGAAGTTGGCAAAAAAAAACAAAAGTAAAGAAACTAATTTTATATTTTCAACACTAAAACGAAAAAACAAAAACACCTCTCCCGACAAAAGTTCATCGGCACAAGTCTATGTCGGAGACATTTGCTGTATTACCCGAGTATAGCCGCGCAGCTATACTACCTTTTAAAAACCAGGTATAGCCACGCGGCTGTGCCACTTATATATCTATATATATAAAGCAAAAGGGAGAGAATGGTAAAACATTCAAAATACCAGAAAATGCCCTCGTTCAATGCAAACATTAAGAATTGAATTATTAATTAAATGAGAATATTATGGTAAATTCACACTTTTTCATTTTTAAAAAATTAAATTAAAAGAAAAATCAGATAATGGATCCTATTATGGAACACAACTACCCATTATCTTTTTTAATTCTAAAATAAATTAAATTTTTTTTTAAAAAAAGACAATCACAGGAGCGGAAGTGTGTGCGGAAAGGCTAGAAAATGGGAGGGGTGGGTGATGCTTTACCCCTATGACAGAAAATGTAACGCCGTAAACAATGTTGCTAACGTGAGTGGAATTGAGAGACTACAAAAACTAATTTGTCCATTGAAAGACCGAAATGCAAATCAGGTACGAATTCAAGGTTAATGCTCTTAAAAACCCTTTGCCCAACAATTAGGAAAAATCGAGTTTAGCCGCCCGGCTTTACTATTTCTTTTTAAAAAAAATTTAAAAATAAAATATAGTCGATCGGCTATACTATCTTCTAAGAAACATTCATAAAACCGGGAATAGCCGCACGGCTATACAATTTTTAAAAAAACCTGGGGAAAAAGAGTATAGACGCGCGGCTATACAATTTTTTTTTTAAAAAAAGGAAAAAACCGAGTATAGCCGGCGGGCTGTACTATTTTCTGAAAAAAAAAGTTATTAAACCCGGGTAGACGCGCGGCTATACTTTTTCTTGTAAAAACCGAGTATAGCCGCACGGCGGTACTATTTTTTTTAAAAACAGGTTATTAGAACCGAGTATAGCCGCCCGGCTAGACTATTTCTTTAAAAATAGTTTTTGCCCAGGTGTCAAAATGAGAATAGCCGCTCGGCTATACTATTTTTAATAATAAAAAAAACCAAGTATAGCCGCACGGCCCATATACATATATACATATATACATATTAATATTATAATTATTATATATACATATTAATTTATAATAATAATAATAATAATAATATCCGTGTATATATGTAATATATTATATATTATAATATACATATATACACCTATACACGTACATCATAATAATAAAATACATATATACACGTACACCTGTACACGTACATATATACATATATTGTAATATATTATATAAAATACATATATACACGTACATCAATGGTGGACCTACAGAGGAGTAAGGAGGTGCTGCACCTCCCCTCGCTAGTGAAAGCGTCGCAGGTGTCGGAAAGTTGCACCTCCGCTTAGTCTAGTTGTGCAAACCACATGTTCAACAAAAGGCCTCATAGGCTTGCTTTCCTTTGTTGCGCAGTTGTGTTGCGCACTTATATATATATATATATATATATATTTTTTTTTTTTTTTGGTTTCCCAAGGTATCCCTAGGCATGGCCCAGGCCTAATCCTCCGAGGTACTGTCGGGCGCATATGCGAAGACCTCTCCCAAGAAAGTTTTTTGCATCCACAAGGGCTCGAACCCGAGACCACTTGCTTAAGCGATCAGAGCCCCTTCCACTCTGACCAACCCTCATTGGTTATATATTTGTTTTAAATCCTTAGCCAAAACGACATCGTTCTGAACCAAGAAAAAAAAAACAAAAAAGGGTTCGTACTGTAGACAGAAAAGGAGGAAACTCCTTCTATTAAGGAGATTTTGCTTCTTTTTTAAAATATATAAATAAAAAAAAAGATTTTGCTTTTAAAAAAAGAAAGTCCCTTTTTGAGAGATTTCCACCAATCCAAGTCTATAAAATCATCAAATTCATAAATAAAAAAAATTACGCCTCCACCACCAAGTCTGTTTATTTTCTTGGTGCATTATTATTATTATTATTTTGATAGAGAACTCCAATCTTTTATAATTGAAAAAAAAAAGATTAATCAATCAAATCTTGTGCCAAGAAATTTCTTTTAGTAAACTTAAAAGTTATTGTGTTTGCAGATTGATGCTCTCCTGATGAATGCCTATACAAACACTCTTCTGAAGTGTGAGAGATTTGAAGTTTCACACTTCCATGACCGAAGTGTTCACTTGTTTACTAATAAAACATGGAGATCAAATAATGTGCCGGCTTTTAGAGGCACAAGTCATCTTAATAGACGTGGTAAGTTCATTTCCCTGCAAATGGAGGTTCAGAGTTTCTCATGTTACATGTAATCTCTAATTGATGTTTTTGACAAGTTGCTCTGAAGCACTGTAATTTGGGGGCTCCTTAAGGAAATAAGATCATGTGAGATTATGCCAATCCATGGGTGAAATCTAGGACTTGGACTGTGTTGTTTTGTCATTCTTTAAAAAATTATCTACCTAGTTGTTTCAGAAAGAAATGAGAGCTGAGCTGAGTTCCATACGTGGATGTCCAGTGCCCACCAGTCTCAGCTGCTCTTTCATCCCAAACATGCACTTCCCTACTTTCTAAAAACAGAGTTTGTTTAGTTGCTCTTGTTTCCTCTTTTGTTTCTAATTATGGCTAGCATGGCCGCAGAATTCGCATTTGTCAGAAATGGTAGCACCGCCACTACCACTGCTGCTGCTGCTGCCGCTGTTTTGTTCAGCTCAAATTGGAAAGCTTCCGAAAGAAAGAGTCATCAGTCACTACACACTCATTGCATGGATGACAAGAACAGAGTCTCCAAACAACTGGGTCTGCTCTCTCTCTCTCTCTCTCTCTCTCTCTCTCTCTCTCTCACTCACCATATATATACTTTGTATGTCTATATGTATCTGTTACAATTATGTCACTTTTGGTAAAGTTACTGGTGCCATGTTATGAATTGGGCCTACCCAATTGAAACTTAAGCAATTTTGTGCTGAAATAACTTTGTATTTATTGGAATCTATTGCAATATTTAAGTTCTGGAAATGAGTATGGCTTAAATGTGATAGAGGGGCAAGTTCAGGCTGAAGTACAATCTGTTTGAGCATTTTGAAGTTTATGTCTTGGTCTTAAGTGAAGTACTATAAGGTTTTGAATTTCTGTGTATCTTTTGTAATTCTTTGAACTCTTGTGTTTAAGAAGCTTGGACTATGCTTGGAAGGTAAATGTGTCAATGCCCAGAAACAAGGCGCTTGAAAACCTCTACTTCGTCACATGAGCGATGATAAGGGCATGAAATATTCTATAGAAGATCAATTAGAGCTTAACTGAATCAAATGGAAGGTTTAATAAGTATTTATCAAAAACTTATGCTTGGACCAATGAGGCTTCTAGCTCTAGTAATACAACACTTTCTCCTACACCCACAACAGAGCTCGACCCCAAACCAAAGCAAGATGTTAGGACCTGGACTTGGGGGAAAAGGAAACGGAATGTTAAGGAAGGGGATTCACAAAGGTTTTGTTTATTCCTTTATCATTCTCCTTTAATTTCTCAGCTGCATAAAGGGGATTCACTGTTTTTTTTGTTTTCTTTTGTTTTTTTTTTTTGGGTGGGTAAAGAAGGGGATTCACTTTTATTGCATCAAGTGTTTGATGTTTAAACTTTGTGACAAGAGATGGTTGTTGTTTAGAGGGTGAATAAGGGTCAGTGATGCGAATGGCCTGGCTCTATGTCATATCTCCACATAAACGTCGGATGGATGATGAGGTTGCAGTACAATCTCATTGAGTGTGAGTTTATTTTCCAATCCGAAAAGGGAGAAAGAAATAAACTGTGCGAGTGATTACTGTTTGTACCTAATTTTGGTCAATGGACCAAAAGTGGTCACCTTCCCAGAAAAGGAACGCAGCATAGGCCCAAGCCCAATAGTGGGCTACAGGTCATATTTTTTAGAAAGGGGCTTTTCCTGACTGAAAATAAAAACCAAGACAAGAAAAAAGAAAGGGCCAAAGCCCAAGGACAAAGGGCCCAAAACGATTGGACCACTGACAACTGAAAAAATCGGAAGCTGTTCCAAACCCACGCGAGATTAGAGAAGGAACATCAACATTAAATGACGATTTGACTTTTCCCTCTTCCAGTGAAAAGCCAGCCGTCCAAGGAAGCCACCAAGCCAGAAGCCAACTTGCACATCAAATCGCCAAGTACGAGATCGCTTCAAACCAGGAGGCCAATACGAAAACTGGCGGTTCTCGTCAGAAAGATCGACCTCCCCCTCTACAGACCAGTTCAGAGCGTCAAATCAACAAGCTGACTTCGGGTAGCAGGCAAATATCCTTACCCAGTCATTATCACTCGAGAGCTCCTCTGCCTCTATAAATAGAAGACTTCCAGCACAGAAGAAGGGGACTCTCTCTCCAAAACCAGACGCAACGTCTTGTAAAACGCTTAAAGCACTCAAAGCATCCCAGTTATCCCAGCCAGACTTCAGAGAACCAGACGATCTCTGTGTTCATCTTTTATTTCTCTGCCATTCCCATGGTACGATTAACCTCCCAAAGTGTTCAATTTACATTTGTATAATATAGTAGGCTATGAACCTTGGATCGCAGTGATAATGTATTTCTTGGGTTAGAATCAATGAGTATGAATTTCTACTGTCTTTCCCACTAACTTAAGAATTAAGTAAATGAAAACGATGGAATTCATGTTTATGGAACCCTGTTGCGCTCATGTTTACTTATGTTTCTGTAGTTGCAATATTTAAATCATTTCATTTTCATTTCATTTAAATTAACAGTACGAAAGGTTCTTTAGCCCGAATCGGGCCACTTAGGCTTGAGGGATATAAACTAATCGGGCCCGAAGCTCTGTTTAAAGTTATATACATATTTGAATTTAGGTCTACAAGCCCATGCAGGGTGTTGGCTGACCAAGAACTTTGTTTCTTCGCCTTGCTTGGATAGGTGTTGCTCGCACCAGCCACAGCTGACGTATATACGAGAGAAAGAATTGTGAAGTCCTCTTAACCGGGGCATAGAAAAGAACTGACCCAGGCCAGTACCCCACCTGGTGCACAATGGCTTGAGCAGAAGATCAGGAAAAAGGCGCAAACTCCACATCACACTAACCACACTTGCTCATACCAGGTCTGTTGGACTGGTCGTATCTCCAACAGTGGCACGCCTATCAAGCAGAACTCATGAATCAGAGGAAGTTTAAAGGTTAAGCCCAAGACGGGGCTGGACTGGACTTCTCATCAACCTGATTCAACTTTCAATCCCGTTGAATATTGAAGTAACATCTGCGCAGGCCAAAAAGATACAATCGGGGCATTGGTGTAGGTCCAACGATCCCTGTGTTCTTCCGAGCAGGCCCGACACGACGTTAGGCGAAAAAGATCACTCAACAGGAAAAGAGACCAACATATTTTTGGCACGCCCGGTGGGACCTTCACTCGTGTATGGTGAGAAGGACCAGAAGGAAAGTCTACATGGCGGAATCCACACGAGCCACCGATGAAAGAAACAAAGGGATCGTGGAAACGGAATCAATGGAGTCCTCCACGGGATACCCCTTTGAACGACTGGAAAAGGCCATGGTAGAAGGGTTTCAAACGATGACCACTTCCATGACCAACTCCATGAATCTCATGTCCCAAAGCATTGTCCAGACCGTCGAAAAAGGATATGAGAACACAACTCTACAGGGAAACGAGACTAGAGCTCACCTGAGTCAAATCTTCGAGCGGATCATACGGATGGCGCAAGAAGAGGACGCGCCCAGGAAAGAAAAAGGGCTCCTCGAAAATGAAAATACTCCCTCAAGAGTTCCAAGATATTCTCTAGGCCAAACGAGCGGTCATGCTAACTCGACATCTCCTAAAATGGTGATAGGGAGTTCTTATGGAACACCTTTCCAGGTCACTAATACGGGCACTCCAGACCTGAGGCTCGCTGGACCAATTGTTACGCAAGCAAGCAACCCATCAAAGGAACCGGGAGGTCAGCCGTTCGCACCCTCTGGTACCTCTTCCAAGTATCAAGCGCCAAGAACTGGCGAGCCAGCCTTACCACCAGGATACGTCCGAAAGAACATGTACGCGGAAAAATGGAAGGAGCCTGCAGGATTCAACATTACCCCCAACAACGGCGATAGCGGGGGTAATAGACGAACTAAGCGAGATCATGAACGAACAGTCGAGCAGTTTCAAGATTCTGACGACGACGACGAGGCAGGTCAGAACCCTCAGGCCGCTGTCGAACCACCTCCGGCACGCCACCCGGATGAGGCCATACGAAATGAAATAGAAGGATTGAGGCAGCTTGTTCAGAACGGCCAGGCCGGAATCAGGAGAGCAGCTCGACCTACATATCAGAAACCATACCCTGCATACATCGACGATTTGCCCTTCCCAAGAGGATTCAAGGTACCAAATTTCAGTTTGTTTAACGGAGAAGATTTGTATGCATCAGCGTTGGAGCATATCGGGCGCTTTTCGGCCCAATGTGTCGCCATCGAAACCCAGCCTCTTCTGAAACTGAGATTGTTCGGAAGCTCCCTTTCGGGCCAAGCATTCACATGGTATTCAAATCTGGGCCCGAATTCTATTACGGGATGGGCAGAGATGGAAGGAGCTTTCATGGAGCAATACTATCGGTCCGAACCTGAGGTCACTATCAACGACCTGACTGACATGAAGCAAGGAGAACATGAAACAGTGCAAGATTTCATCGCCCGTTTTAAGAAGCTCAAAATGAAATGCAAAATCCCCATGGATGAGAAGCACTTCATCAAAATGGCACAGAACGCTCTCAGACTATCACTGCGGAAGAAGTTCGACGACCAGGAGTTCATGGATTTACAAGACGTGGCTCAAAGAGCTGGAAAGTATGAGCTGTTGCTCCAAGAAGAAGCGCAAAGAAGAAACAGTTCTAAGCCCATTTACTTCAAGAACCCAGTCCATCATCTGGAAATCGTCAACGAATTAGCTGAAACCAGCGAGGAGAACATCGGTCCGGAGGTATCACTCGCAGAAATTGTTCAAATAAAAAGCCCGATCACCTGCAAAGCAGTAATCAGACCTGGAAAAGAGCAACGGAGCAATCCTCCACCAACCGGAGGATTCGTGCCCTACAAGCAGAAACATAAATCATATTCCTTCGACCTCTCCAAAGCAGAAGACATCTTTGATGAGTTGCTCAGGGGAAAGATGATTAAACTGGACGAGAAACACGTATTTCCGAAGCAAGAAGAATTAAAAGGCAAATTGTTCTGTAAGTGGCATAATTCCTTTTCCCATGCTATTAACAATTGTGTTCAGTTCAGGGATGCCATCCAGGACCTCATTAACGAAGGCAAACTCCTCCTGGATAAACCACCCTCTATGAGAATCGACAGCGAACCGTTTCCCGCTCACATGGTCGGAGTTAACTGGCCCGAAAGACAGAATAAGCGGAGAATCGTACTGGATATTGAGAAAGAAAGGAAGACTAATTCGTCCTTGGTAAAAAGACCAAAAGCAACCATCACGGCCGGTATCGTAATGTGCAGCCGATGCAAGTGCGAATGCGAACTCGAGATACCTGCTGTAGGAGGAAACATAGATGAACGACTACTTCAGAACATGGCCGAGGCCGACCAGGACTACCACAGGACCGGAGCCCGAAACTATGGTCCTTTTAGCCCGCGCCAGGGCCCGAGGGGTAGTTATGAAAAGTTTCGAGAGGTAAGCGGAAAAGCCATCCAAGAGCCGTTAGTACCAAAAATTGCTGAGCGCATGAGACTAGAGGATCGAGATGAATGGCGTACCAGATTGGTCCGGCCCGAATCCGGAGCACCCTCTGTACAACCTGGGAAAATGCGCATTTGGAGCGAAGGAAATAGTAGACCATCTACTACGTCCAATTCGACCAATGTGAAACCAATTGAGCCCGGTAGGCCGGCGACGGTCCGAAATGGCAAATGGTACCTAGTAGGAAGAGGAGGCAAGCCCGAAAGGGAGTTAACTAATACCCAGGCCCGAAGAGTCAGACGGCAGTATGGGAAGGCCAGAAGACATCTAGAAAGCCAGGCAGTCAACCCTGATGCTGTTACCAGCACCCAAGACAGGGGTCATGAAGTACAAAGTCGGAAACGACCAACCACTGGAGTTCTAAGACCAAAAACATTGCCATCTTTGCCAAAAACCCGGGAAGGACAGGAATCAAGAGAATTAAGGTCACAACATCAGGCTTCAGTCGACCAACCACCAGTTTACCCAAAATTACCAAGGCTTTCGATAGGCAAGACTATTCTCAAACGTCCCACAAGGGCCGAAGGCGACGTTGTTTCAAACGACCACAATACTGGGGAAGAAGTGACAACAAAGCCTGAAGCCGGACCATCAAAGTCCGGTTTAAAGGTAATAATGCCGCAAAAAATGATTCGGGCCAAGTTATCTTTAGAGGAAGACGAAGACGAAAACATGTCCGAAGGAGAAAACGACGACTGGCTGAATTACGAGCTCGATCACGAAGAATTTAAAGCCGCCTTGGGATTGAAAGTCGGATGCAAAGAAGAAGGTGAGCAGCTTAATCACACCCCAGCCTTGACATTCGGGACCTTGGAAGAAGGCTTTAAGACCACTAGTGCGACAGGACAGGCTGCAAGCCCAATAACCTCAGATGACGTCGCCAAGAGAGAGGGCCAGAGAAATCAACCGATGGAAATTGAATCGCTGCCCATTATCCAAAGAACTATGCCCATAAATATGGTGTACATCCTCCCAGCTCTCTATAGATCACAAGAGGATCAGCCAGGATACATGGAGGGCGATAGCTTGGTTGGAGATCATCCGACCGCATTAATACACATAGTCGATGATCATGATGAAAGGCCCGAAGCTCCCAAGATGACTGAGTCAAGTATAGTCGGAAAGAGGGGGAATTGCAGGGAAGGGATTCCCCGGGTATTCTTCACCAGACCAACCCGAGCAATGACAAAGCATTTAAGACCTCTGTTCATTTCGGCTAGAATTAATGGCGTGCCATTTAAGAAGGTGCTCATTGACGGAGGAGCCGCTGTTAATATCTTACCGTTTAAAAGATTGGAAAAAGTGGGTAAGAACAAGGCAGACCTTATTCCAACAGATTTGACAGTGTCTAACTTCGCAGGAACCATTACTGCCACTCATGGCATTCTGGTAGCCGAATTTGAGGTTGGATCTAAAAATCTCATGGTGTCTTACTTAGTGGTGGATAGCACATCTTCTTACCACGCTCTGATGGGAAGAGACTGGATACATCAGAGCATGTCTATACCATCTTCCCTCCAACAGGAATTACTGATGTGGGATGAAGAGTTAGAGGATTATGAGATGATAAAGGCAGATCCACAGCCATTCCTACCATCTGCCAATAGCATTGATGCACGATTTTACAACGAAGACATAGCTCCTCTCACCATTCCAGAACTAATCAAGAACGGCCACTCTCCAGTAGTGATGGCCCAGAAGTTCATCCATCAGGGCCTTATCTTCTCAGCGGAAGAATGGGAAAGGCCCCATATATCCTTCACCAAATCCCATGGATAAACAAGACTTACTGGAACAAGAGCCGCCTCTGGCAGAAACCTCTCCAGTGGAACGGCCGCAAACAAAAGAGGTAATGCAAGAAGAATTAGGAATAGACTCAGCCAACTACATGGCTGAATTTGTTTCTGAGGACAACTGGGCCGAATCAGTAGGGTTAAATGAGGAAATCTAATTGGGACCCACCAAGCTCAGCACAACACCTCCGGAAATCCAAGATCCCCTTGAAGAAGTCAATTTAGGCACTGACCAGGACCCAAGGCCAACATTCGTTAGTGGCCTCTTGGACCCTGGCATCAAGAAAGAACTGATTTCCCTCCTCCAAGAATTCAGAGACTGTTTCGCCTGGCACTACCATGAAATGCCGGGGTTGGATAGGAGTTTGGTAGAGCACCGATTGCCCATAAAAGAGGGTTACAAACCAGTAAAGCAGCTGAAGCGGAGGATGTCAGTCGAAACTGAGCTAAAGGTAAAAGAAGAAATCCAGAGATTATTAAGGGCAGGATTCATTAGGCCAGCCCGATATGTCGAATGGTTAGCGAACATCGTGCCTGTTCTGAAAAAGGTCACCAAGGCTGTCAGGGTATGTGTCGATTACGGAAACCTGAACGAGGCTACCCTAAAGGATGAGTACCCTATGCCAATGGCCGATATGCTGATTGATGGAGCGGCACGTAACAAGATTCTATCGTTCATGGATGGCAACGCAGGGTATAATCAGATCATGGTCGCGGAGGAAGATATTCATAAGACAGCATTCAGATGCCCAGGGCACGTGGGGGCGTACGAATATCTGGTCATGCCTTTCGGGCTGAAAAATGCAGGGGCCACATACCAAAGGGCAATGAACGCCATTTTCCATGATATGATCGGACACACCTTGGAAGTGTATATTGACGACGTGGTCATCAAGTCAAAGGAGCAGGAGGATCACGTGGAAGACCTCAGGAAAGCTTTTATCAGAATGAGGAAGCATCAGCTAAAAATGAATCCAAAGAAATGCGCCTTCGGCGTCCAGGCGGGAAATTTCCTAGGCTTTCTCGTTCACCAGAGAGGAATCGAAGTGGACAAGAATAAAGCCAAGGCAATTATTGATGCCCCTGCTCCTCGCAGTAAAAAAGAATTACAAAGTCTGCTCGGAAAGATCAATTTTCTCAGGCGATTCATCGCCAATTCCGCAGGGAAGGTCCAACCCTTTTCCCCTCTGCTGAGAGTAAAGGACAAGGACCCATTCCTATGGGGACCGATTCAACAGGAAGCATTTGATCAGATAAAACAATACCTAAGTAACCCACCAGTCCTCACGCCTCCAAGGAAGGGCGTCCCTCTAAAATTGTATATTTCTGCTTCAGATAGCTCTGTAGGAAGTTTATTAGCCCAAGATAACATAGAGGGCAAAGAACAAGCTGTATTTTATCTGAGTAGAATATTACAGGAGGTTGAGACTCGTTATTCCGCTATTGAAAAACTCTGCCTCGCGTTGTATTTTACAGCAGTAAAGTTACGCCACTACATGCTTCCCTTTACTGTTCACATAATTGCCAAAACTGATCTAATAAAATACATGCTAAATAAACCTGTGCTAAGAGGGCGGTTAGGGAAGTGGATTCTGGCTCTCTCGGAGTTCAGTTTCAGATATATTCCCCAGAAGGCCGTCAAAGGTCAGGCTATTGCGGACTTTCTAGCTGCTCATCCTTGCATCGAAATTGAGGATTTAAGCACTATGGAAATAGCCAACCTAGGTTTCCCGCCCGATCAAAAAGTCCCAAAAATAAAAATCAAGAATGTCTTCGGAAAGCTACCCGGCCAGCAAGGTCAGATTTTGATTCCCGTAAAAACTGTCCAGGTCAAGCCATGGAAATTATTCTTCGACGGGTCTAGATCAGAATCGACGGCTGGTGCAGGCATTGTCATTGAAGACCCGTTCGGAGCTAAATACGCATACTCGTTTCAGCTCGACTTTGACAGTACCAACAATAGGGCCGAGTATGAAGCCCTGATCATCGGCCTGGAGATGGTACTAGAGCTTGGAGTTACCCACCTAGAGGTCTTTGGAGATTCTCAGTTAATAGTCAGGCAGCTGACCAATGAATATAAATGCAGAGATCCGACTATGGCGGCCTACTACGTCGCCGCCCGCAATCTGAGCTCCATGTTCAAAGATATATCGGTCAAATATATCCCAAGAAACGACAATCTGGCGGCCAATGAGATGGCACAGATCGCATCCGGTATCCAGATACAGGAGCATCAGTCCGAAAGGGTCATTAAAGTTCAGAAAAGAGCATTGCCGTCGATCCTCAGCAGAGGAATGGATCTCGAAATAAATACAAATGAAGTGCAAGCCGGAGATTGGAGGAAACCTCTGGTTGATTACTTGACCAACCCATCCCCAAGGGTGAGCAGAAAAATCAAATACCACGCCACCAAATTCCTAGTCATGAATGATGATTTGTTCCGACGAACTAAGGAAGGGGTCCTCTTGCGATGTCTAGGACCGAAAGAGTCCATGAGAGTGATGGGAGAAATTCACGAAGGATCCTGTGGTGCCCATCAATCTGGAAAAAAGATGCAGTGGTTGATTAAAAGATATGGCTACTTCTGGCCGACCATGGAAAAAGACTGCTTTAGCTACGCCAAAGGTTGCGAAGATTGTCAAAGAAATGGTCCGATACAGCACCTACCAGCTGTCCCTTTAAACCCGATCATCAAACCTCGACCTTTCCGGGGATGGGCTATGGATTTTGTAGGCAAAATCGTGCCTAGTTCAAGTAATGAACACACCTTCATCATCGTGGCCACCGATTATTTCACAAAATGGGCGGAAGCGAGCGCAGTCAAATCCATCTCTTCTTCAATGGTCATCACCTTTATTAAACAACACATCATCCACAGGTTTGGAATCCCGGAGACAATCACGACCGACAGAGGCACATCTTTCATTTCCAAAGAAATCCAAGACTTTTCGGAGGCCTATGGCATTAAATTCGTACAGTCCAGTCCCTATTTCCCACGGGCCAACGGTCAGGCAGAATCTACCAACAAAGTCTTAATTAACATCATCAAAAAAATGGCCGAAAATAATCCTAGGGACTGGGACGAAAGGTTGTCTAAGGCACTTTGGGCAGATCGGACCTCGAAGAAGACATCTATCGGTACCACTCCTTTTGCATTAACATACGGGCATGATGCAGTCCTGCCAGTTGAAATCAACGTACAATCTCTACGCCTGGAGAAACAACCTGACATGGACGACGAGGCTTATATCGGATCCATGATGAAGGAATTGGAAGAGTTGAGCCCTATTCGGGCCAAAGCTCTGAATCACCTTATGGTTGGTAAACAGGCCGTAGCCCGTGCTTACAACAAGAGGGTCCGAGGCAAGGCGTTTGAAGAGGGAGAGCTCGTCTGGCGAGCTGTCCTACCCCTAGGAGCCCACGTATCAGGATTTGGGAAGTGGAGCCCAACTTGGGAAGGTCCATTTCTAGTGAACAGAATCCTGGGAAAGGGGGCTTATCTACTGCAAGACAGGGATGGAACCCCACACCAGCACCCCATAAACGGGCAATGGTTAAAGAAGTTCATTCCTTCCTTATGGGAAATGACAGGCATCGATCTTAGCAATGACTAAAAAGGGGACAGCGCATAATGCAAAACCTTGTTTGCTAATATGTTGTAGCCAATTACCCGCGTTAAGGGTGAATATGTATGAACAGAAATTCGTTGAAATTTTATATGGCCCTCTTGCAGTTTCATGCTTAAATAGTTATCCATCGTCAAAAGCATTTAAAGGAAGAATAAAGAGAGTGGCCGATTAACAAAGATGTCCGAAACAAATTTCAACAAAGATCACACCAAAAGATCTAACAGGGTCTTGATCTTGTCCGAAAAATGCAGCACGTCCACGCGCAGCCGATCGATTCGGATTTTCTTTAGCTTTTCATTCCATAAATCCAACCCGACATCTAGGTCTGCCTTGTCCAAATCTTCTTTGGCCAAAGAAAGCATAGTGAGCATTTGGTCCGCCGCATCCTGAAGCTCTCTTTTCTGCACTTGCACTCTCGCCAGTCGTGCTTCTGCAGTTTTCAAACGCCAACACACTTGCTTCAGCAGCGCGTCCTGATCATTTAGCTCCCGATGTTGCGCCTCCGTCACTTTCTTCGCTTGAGCCAGCTCTGCCTCCAGACCAGGAAGAACTTCGGATGTTTGCAGCAACGGATCATCACATTTGACTTTCCTAACGAGGGCTTCCAGATCAGTCTTGGCAGTTTCGCAGAAAGTTGCGAAATCAGGGCTGGCACGACAAATGGAGTCTAAAGCATTGGAAACCTTGACACCTTGCTCATCCGCCACCTTATCTGCTAGGGGCAACGTCAGCCACTTTCCCAACAGAATCTTCGCCCTTGCATTAGAAATAAAGGTGCTGTCAGAGCCCCCAGTCTCTGGATCGACAGATACCTTCGCGCTCGCAGAACCAGAAGGAGGATCAGCGGCGGAAGTGGCAGCCGGCATCTTGGGTGCATCTTCTTGGGCTCGGGGGGCATCGTCGTCTGAAGCATTTCCTCCTTGGTCATTCTTCTCGGCCGGAGTCTCGGCCGTAGGGCTCTTCACCATAGGCGCAGCGTTTCCACCCACCTCCCTCTCCGGCCCGAAAGTTTTAGTGGGGATAGATGGAGTGGAAGCCACCTGCAACAAATGCACATCAGACACTTCACACCAAAAGGAGTCGAAGCACCTGCGAGGCCCATTACGCAAAGGCGTTTATTCGGACCATACCTTGGTCCGATTGTCCACCGCACTTGTGCCTCTTCCTTGGGCTTCCTCCACTTGCGGGACCGGCCCGGCACCCTAAAAAATCATGTATTAGATTCCTATTGTTGTCTTTTTCATTTTCATTTCATTAAAAAAAAAAAAAAAAAAAAACGGTCATCACTTACCTCAGCACTAGAGCCAGCTTCAGCAATTCTTCCCTCGGACCCAGCACTAGACAGAGCAGTGCTGGGCGGCGGAACTACCAAAGGAGAGGGAGAAACAGGAACCTGCAAAAAGTCAGAAGAATAAGAAAACCCAGAAAGAAAAGGGAGGCAAACCAAAGAAATTCAGGGGCCCACCGGAGCAGCTTTAGGAGCCTCGACAGAAGGAACTTTGGCCCGCTTGCTGGAAGCCACTTTGGATTGAGCCTTGGCCTTCACACCACTCCCAGCTTCTTCTGGCCGAGACCTTTTCTTGGTACCCACACGAGCACCTGTTTTAACCAACAATCGGTCCAGAAGTTAGAAGTTCGAATAAGTGGGTATATGTGCAAAATTTTTTTTTTTTTTTGGTTTTGGGGTACCTTGGGAAGAAATAGGAATTCTTTCCTTCGATCCCTGCTGAACAGCGATAGGGGTCCTCAGTCCACTGGTAATTCCCTGCCTCAAGTTGGCCAGTTGGCGGGGTGTGCAGAAGGACTGATAATTGACCGAAACTGCATTGGAAGACAAAAATAATTATGCCCAAGCTAAGAAAAGGGACAGAGGCAAGACTCTTACTGGTTAAGGATAGCTGGTTGTCTTCTGCAATCTGTTCGAGCAAAACCCGCCTATCTTCAATTCGGAGATCCTTCCGAAAAGGACAGCTCTTGAAAACTCTTGGATACGCCTCATGCAAGGGACCATACCTGCTCAAACAATGATCCCACCAAACTTGGAAGGACTGGGTGCAGCAGCAATCAGGTTCGTAAGGCCCCAACTCAAGAATTCGGGCCGATTCCCGAATCTTGGCCCGAACGCCCAAAAGATCATCCTTACTGAGCTTGGGAAATCTGTAGGACGAACCCTTATTGATTAAGGAATAGTCCAATTCAGGAATCACTTGGGGGCATCCAAGTTGTCTGCTAAAAAACTGAGGATTGTAGGCCTCTACCCCATATTGGTAGTTTCTAGAGTCCATCCTCCCACCGCAGGGCAAATCACGCGTTTGCAGGCAGGAGAAAATGTCCATATTCTCAGAGGCCAGAGGGGCTTTACCACTTCGAGGACCCTGGCAGATTGACCGATTCTCGAACCAAGGCGAACCCCTTTTCAGATTCATCAGCCACTGAAAGGCATGCCTAGTCCTCCGGCATAAAAAGAAGGTAAAACACTCTTCAGTGGTCTTACCAGAGGCAGCACTTAACAATAGTTCCCTCAGAGGCACGGCGTTAGTGGCAACCCGCAGCTTTCGGGCCCGCAGTTCGGGAAAGGTCCACTGAAGCCAGGCCTGAACCATCCACAAGGGTCCCTTCACGTTAAGATTAATGGGTTCCACTGTTGCCTCCCTTAAAGCCCTATAGATGGAGGCCAGAATCAAGGGGCCAGTGGCTATGTCCCTATAGGAGGATAGACCCTCGGCCAGATGAAGCCACTCCATGGTAATACAGTTGGAAGCACTGGGAAAAATGAACCTGTTCAGCCAGTATAGCAGAAACATCACATGCTCCCCATCTGGATAGTCAACCTCCTGATCCATGAAAGCCACCATAAAAGCCCCGTAGGCCCGATTGGAACCTATCAGACTAATAAGAACCTCAAGGTTCTTCTTTCTCTCCTTCTCCCGAGAGGGACCATCTTCAAAATCCCCCAACCAGTCAGCACTCCGCCCATGCGGTCGAAATCCGAAAATCACCGCAAGATCGAGGATGGAAATCGACATAGGCCCGACCCCAAAATCAAAGGTGTTGGAGGCACTGTTCCAAAAGACCAGGGCCGAACCTAGAAGAGGAGAATCAGCCTGTGGTTGAATAACAGAGCAAGTGATGGCTTGATAAATACCATTATCGAGCCAGCGATTCCCGTATCGAGGCTCCATTCTCTTCACCCAGTCTGCCCAGCGAAGTTCGACACTCGACACATCAATTTTTGGGAAGAACCGAGGCAACATCTTGTTCCAATTCGACCAGTCAACACCTCCTTTGCAACAGGCCGGTAGCGGAGCGCGAACGAGATGCACCTCATAGTTCCAAAGCTGGTCAGATTTCTGGTCAAAATATCGAGGGCCTAATATGCAGTGGTTATTGGCAAAACTGATGGCATCTTTGCACAAGAAGAACTGGGCGCGGCCGGCAGCGAACCTTTCAACCCAGCCGTCAAAGACGGTAGCAAAAGTGTTTACCCCCGTCCCGGAAAGAAACGGAGGACCAACGGAGGCGGCAGCAGATGAAGAGGTGTCAGGGGCAGAGGTCGAGGATTTCTTAGGCGCCATTTTTTTGTTTTTCTCAGAAAGTACCGGAAGCAAACAAGAATTCAAAAGTTCGAAAGGAAGGAGGGACTTGAAAATTTTCGCTCAAAAAAAAAAAAAGTACAGACCCTTTTGACGCGATTTCGAAAAGACAGAAAATGGAAAGGCGGAAGAAGGGAAAGGATCGTGTCAGATATTTAAAACTTGACATGACCTTTCAATTCAGCCACCTGACAGGTTTCCACCAGCGCGACACGTGCTCGAAAAGAAAAGGACGTGGCGAGTCTCGAGGCGCGACGCTCAACGAAGCGGCGCTTGACGCAACGCGTGACGGACAAAAAACCCACTTTATGAGTGTAGGCCCAAAAAACAACTTTGAAAGGGCTTCCCAGACTTGGTTACTTTTATTCCTTAAAAACGAATATTTGTACCAGGTTGGCACTCATTAGGATTAAATAACCACTCCCCTAGAATTCGATTTGCCCAAGTTCGCAGTTATTGAGCCAATTAATGGATGAACGAAAATAATTGTCAAAGACAAATTGAAGGAGGAAAAAGTACCATGGCATGATCTGAACCATAAAAATGTTTACAGGCCAAATTAAAATTAAAATAACTGGAATTTAAGCAATAAACTCTAAAATAGTGGAAATTAGGTCCGAAAGATTGTCCATATCCAGATCAAGGGCTCGCCGCGTGGAAGCTAACTTCTTGCTGGCCAATCTGGCCCGAAAGGTGCGAGAGGTCAAGTCTTGAACAACAGGATCGCTGGCCGCGATTCGGGCCCGAATATCCGCCATCTTGGTCTCCAGCTCACCCTTCAACTTGAGATCAGCAGAAATTTCACCCTTTAGGGCAATCTCTTCTTGCTCCAGCGCTTCGAGCCTATCTAGAACATCTTCCGCCGCTTCAACAGCTTCTGGAAATCCTTCTCGGCGACCACAATGATCCTCCAGAATCTCCTCAGGGTCTACCGCAGAAGGAAGGATACTCTTGATTTGCAGATATGCTTCAACGTCTTGCTTAACCATCGCTCCAAGTGATTACACGCCAAAGCGATATGTGGTTTCACCTCAGCAATCTGACAGAGGAGAGGCTGAATCTTCGAAAGGGTATCATGATCCTCCACAGGATCAAAAGTTGGAGCCCGGATCGTGTTCCACAGAATCTTAAGCCCTTCCACTGCTTTGGCAAGCACCACATCCGGCTTGCTCAAGGTCATCAGCACCTTCCTGCCCTCTACGCTTGTAAGACTGGTAGCGCGACTGGATTGGGGCCCGAAGGCCCCAAATGCTCCCAGATTCGAGAAAATGGGGCGGTTCATGCGAGCCATGGCTGAACTTGGCGCTGGTAGAGGCTCATGGGGGGGGAGGTCAACTCCTTCCTCAAGCTTGATGGTCCTCACTTTCAAGCAGATTCTTTGGGGACGCCCATCATCTGGAACGGACCCAGAGACCTTTTCTTTGCCTGGGCGCTGCAGTTACAGATAGCGATTTCAGCCAGATATTCAAAAAAGTAAAAAATCTGAGCAAGAGCGAAGAATCAAACCTGAAAAGCTGGCAATGGGTCTAATTCTGGCTCATCTTCTTCGCTGGAAGAAGAATCCATTCTCGCCCTTTTCTCGCTGGCACCTGGGACCAGAAATAAACAATACTGTTTAAAGACCACCCACCAAGGGTGAAAATAACTTTAAAAAAAAAAAAGAGGGGCCAGCTCTAACCTCCTTCAGGATTGGCATCCTCGAAACCCGGCAAGGATGGTGCCCTCCGTTTTCTCTGAAAAGGCAAATCCCCCGCTTCTTCCTCTTCCTCGCCTGCTGCTTCTTCTTCTTCCACTGCTTCCTCTACCAGAGGGGCCTTCCCCTTATCTACGCTTGACGGGCCAGGGGCAGAAGGGTGAGAGGAAGAAAAAGGGGCAGGGGGTTCCTCCAGTCCCTCAGCCATGGCCACATCGCCAGAGGAGCTGACTTCGGCCCGAGCTGCAGTAAGAGGAAACAACCCATATAAGAAAAAGAAATCAAAGGGGTAAGACTGATCGGGATCTTACCAGTATTCTCTGGCACGGAAGATTCGCCCTGGACCGTTTCTGTCAATCACCAAAAACAATCCAGATTGTTAGAGACTGACGAAGCAAGGGCAAAGGAAAGGGTAAAAGTCTCGGACGATTACCTATTACTGCTATGCCCTGGAGGCGCAACAGCCGCTTCCGCATAGACTTTTCTTCCTCGCCCGTCATTTCTCGGGCAAAAGGGCAACCTTGGAAGGCGGAGGTATGAAAGAGCTTGGCAGGTTCAGGAAGCCACGAAAACAGTCTCCCTTCCCAAAACTCATGAAAACTCGAGGTGCAGAGGGACGAGGGGGTAAAAGGAGGCACTCTGGCCCTAACGACTCGGTTTCTCCAGGACCTTATTAATTTCATCGTTTCAGGCGTCAGGGCCAAATTACGCCAGGAACTGCTCTTGTTCGCGGAGCTATACCTCAATTCAGGGATTGGTTGGACAAGCCCAAATTGCCGGCTGACAAATTGAGGGTTGTAGGCTTCGACGCCGTAACTGTACTGTTTATCATTCATAACCCCTCCGAAGGAAAGGTCCCTGCTAACCAGACAAGAGAGACTCATGTCAGCATGGAGTTGAGACCGGAAATTGGTCAGTTCCCTCCACTGGCTCGGAGCCTGGTGCAGGCCTCCATCTGTAAACCAAGGAAGGTCACAGCCAAGGGAGCGAAACCAAATTTCGCTGGGACGCTTTCGACACTCTCGAAAAAAGATAAAGCACTCCTCAGTGCTGACCAGTCTCTTCGGAGCAAGGGCCAGAGCGACAGCAGGGACGTCATCTTCAAGATACACCAGATCCTCGGTCCCAAGCTCAGGAAAGTACCACTCCAGCCATAATTGGACCATCCAGAGAGGTCCACACACAGCAAGGTCAAGAGGATTGACCGTTATCTGGTAAAGGCAGCGGTAGAGTGAGGCCAACATAAAAGGGCCAGTGGCCAGGCCTGATTCGTTGTGAAGAGCTTCGGCCAGATGCATATACTCAGGACTGACGCTGCCATCCACATTTGGGAAAACGAAGCGATTAAGCCAGAATAGTAGGAACATCATATGCTCCTGTTCACGATCGGACATACCTTGGAAGGTCATCATAAAGCCAGAATAAGTCTTCAGACGAAGGATCTCGGCTTTGCTCGCCTTCATTGGAACTTTAACCTGCCGATTGCTCAGTTCATAATCACCCAGCGCATCGATATTCCCACCCCAAGGCTTGAAACCAAAAAAGGCTGCCATGTCCAGGATGGTGGGGGTCATGGGACCTGGCCCGAAGGCGAACGTGTTCGAAGTACTGTCCCAATAGCAGAGAGCAGCCCCCAGCAGCGAAGGGTTCAGCTCAATCTTGTTTTTAGACAACAAAATGGCGTGAAAAATCCCATTTCGCCGCCAAGCGTCTGAAAATAAGGGCTTCATCTCGTCTACCCAATCCGACCAAGAGAAGTAGACTTCAGACACGGGGACATCAGGGTTGGAACCCAACCGTCCCAGGTTGGCTTCCCAGGAACTCCAATCGACATCTTCCAAGCCGTACGAAAATGGGGCGCGAACCAGCTGAGTATCCAGCGAGAGGAGATCTTCGGGTTTGGCTTGAAGATAGTAAGGACCCAAAAATGGCGTCTGAAAAGGACCCCTCAAGGTTATCGGGAAAGGAGAATAGACCGGCGACAGAATATCTACTTGCTCCTGAGCCAGGGTTGATAAGAACTCGTCAGCGTGTTCCGCCGCTGCTTGCTCGGAGATCCACTCGGGAATTCCAGTAGAGACTTTCGCGGCTTTTGACTTCTTAGGAGCCATGGCAAGACTAGTTTTCTCTGGTTTGCTTAGGTTTCTCTAAGGGAAGAAGAAAGGACGGTTAGCAAAAGAACGAAGGAAATGAGCGTGTTGAATAAACAGTGGAGGAAAAAGAAGCTGAAGAGTGTTCTTTTGGCAGGCCGAATTAATTGCCAGACGTGATATGACAGTTGCTGTCACTAACTTGGCGCGCTACTTTCAAAAATTCTCTTTTCGTACGATCTGACATCGTAGGATGCCGGGGGTCAGTTTTAATAGACTTGACCCAAGCCCATTAAAACCGGGGGGCAATGTTTGTACCCAATTTTGGTCAATGGACCAAAAGTGGTCACCTTCCCAAAAAAGGAACGCAGCATAGGCCCAAGCCCAATAGTGGGCTACAGGTCATATTTTTTAGAAAGGGGCTTTTCCTGACTGAAAATAAAAACCAAGACAAGAAAAAAGAAAGGGCCAAAGCCCAAGGACAAAGGGCCCAAAACGATTGGACCACTGACAACTGAAAAAATCGGAAGCTGTTCCAAACCCACGCGAGATTAGAGAAGGAACATCAACATTAAATGACGATTTGACTTTTCCCTCTTCCAGTGAAAAGCCAGCCGTCCAAGGAAGCCACCAAGCCAGAAGCCAACTTGCACATCAAATCGCCAAGTACGAGATCGCTTCAAACCAGGAGGCCAATACGAAAACTGGCGGTTCTCGTCAGAAAGATCGACCTCCCCCTCTACAGACCAGTTCAGAGCGTCAAATCAACAAGCTGACTTCGGGTAGCAGGCAAATATCCTTACCCAGTCATTATCACTCGAGAGCTCCTCTGCCTCTATAAATAGAAGACTTCCAGCACAGAAGAAGGGGACTCTCTCTCCAAAACCAGACGCAACGTCTTGTAAAACGCTTAAAGCACTCAAAGCATCCCAGTTATCCCAGCCAGACTTCAGAGAACCAGACGATCTCTGTGTTCATCTTTTATTTCTCTGCCATTCCCATGGTACGATTAACCTCCCAAAGTGTTCAATTTACATTTGTATAATATAGTAGGCTATGAACCTTGGATCGCAGTGATAATGTATTTCTTGGGTTAGAATCAATGAGTATGAATTTCTACTGTCTTTCCCACTAACTTAAGAATTAAGTAAATGAAAACGATGGAATTCATGTTTATGGAACCCTGTTGCGCTCATGTTTACTTATGTTTCTGTAGTTGCAATATTTAAATCATTTCATTTTCATTTCATTTAAATTAACAGTACGAAAGGTTCTTTAGCCCGAATCGGGCCACTTAGGCTTGAGGGATATAAACTAATCGGGCCCGAAAGCCACACAGTTGGGCCCGAAGCTCTGTTTAAAGTTATATACATATTTGAATTTAGGTCTACAAGCCCATGCAGGGTGTTGGCTGACCAAGAACTTTGTTTCTTCGCCTTGCTTGGATAGGTGTTGCTCGCACTAGCCACAGCTGACGTATATACGAGAGAAAGAATTGTGAAGTCCTCTTAACCGGGGCATAGAAAAGAACTGACCCAGGCCAGTACCCCACCTGGTGCACAATGGCTTGAGCAGAAGATCAGGAAAAAGGCGCAAACTCCACATCACACTAACCACACTTGCTCATACCAGGTCTGTTGGACTGGTCGTATCTCCAACAGTGGCACGCCTATCAAGCAGAACTCATGAATCAGAGGAAGTTTAAAGGTTAAGCCCAAGACGGGGCTGGACTGGACTTCTCATCAACCTGATTCAACTTTCAATCCCGTTGAATATTGAAGTAACATCTGCGCAGGCCAAAAAGATACAATCGGGGCATTGGTGTAGGTCCAACGATCCCTGTGTTCTTCCGAGCAGGCCCGACACGACGTTAGGCGAAAAAGATCACTCAACAGGAAAAGAGACCAACAATTACATATTTATCTAAGTCTGGCTGCAGAAGCTTCAGCACTTAACTTATGCCGCAAAAAAAGGCAGACGCTTTGGTATATGAATCCGATAGTGTTAGTGCTGAAATTTATTCACTAGGTGGTCAGTTTTAAAATCTTTATATGGAATACCTTATTAAATCTGTTCGCATTTTGCTTGTAGTTGTGAGGCATACAAACCCTTCAGCTGTGACTGATGGGAAGAAGGATGAAACTTATGCATGTTTCCATTTCACAAACAAAAGCTAAATTAATTCTGTTTTGGCAAAACCCTTCAGCTGTGACTGATGGGAAGAAGGATGAAACTTATGCATGTTTCCATTTCACAAACAAAAGCTAAATTAATTCTGTTTTGGCAAACCAGTGAGCTGATCAGGAATTAATAATTATTTATGCTTCAGAGTTTGATTATTACGTGGGGTCCAAAATGACAGTCTGAATCTTGTTTAGGATTATTTTCTTTGAAAAAGAAGATTGAAGATACAGTTCTCCGAGCTGAGATGTTGGCCCCATTGGCATTGGAACTTGAAGAAGCAAGAAGAAATAAGCAGGAACAACAGATACGTGACTATAACCTTTGGGATGACACAACTAAGTCCAGTGAGATTCTTGCCAAGTTAGCTGACAGTGCCAAAGTGGTTGATGCTCTTAAAGACTTGACATATAAGGTGACACCTTAAAATACATGGTGTATTTAAGTTCTCAACTGGTTTTCCGTTATTCATTATTGAGATGTACGTAAACACAAGGCTATATTGCACTTCATGTGATACCTGCAGTTTCTTAGATAATATTTCTACCTTCCTCAGATGAATATGAGGATCTGGCATTTATGACTACATCTGCTTATTGCTCTGCAGGCTGAAGAAGCAAAGCTGATAACACGGTTGGCGGAGATAGATGCTATAGAGTATGGGCTTTTTAGGCAAGCATATGTTGCATCTCTAGATGTAAGCAAGCTTTTGGATCAGTATGAGATGTCCAAGCTTCTCAAGGGACCATATGACATGGAGGGAGCATGTCTAGTTATCAAAGCTGGAGGTGAAGGCTACCCTGAGGTTTGTTAATCTACCTTTGCTCTTGGTACTATGGGATTGCATATGGTTGAAAGTGTTGGTGTGTGTTAACTTAAAATTTTCATGTTACCTAGAATGCAGTGGGCAGAATGGAAACAAGAGCTTGATACACCAGAAACCTTAAGGATCTGGTATAATGAGAAAAAGACAGAAAAAAAAAAATGTTTTGACAATTGCTTACCTACGAGTTTGAATGCTCTACGGTGCCATATCTAAACAGAGTGTTTTCCTACCCTATACTCTCCTTAAAACTTCAAGAAGTTATCGATTTCTTGAAAACAACGAAACAGGAATATGGGATGTTCCTTTTCCAAATCAACTAAGTGTTTCCAAATGTAATTGTACCGTATGCTGGAAATTCACTGTTTGTCACATTTTGCTCGAGTAATGGGTGTTGAACCAAAAAAAAAAAAAAAAGTTTGGATAAGCCCCACAATGTTGCGTGGGTCTGGTCCTCACCCTATACTTGTTTTCAAAACAAGTTTGAAACACTCTGGAAGTCATTTTGTTCCTAATCTTATCCCTAGAGAAAAGGAAGGGATCATGATTCAATAAACAAAGGGAAATTATAATCAGATGGGAAGGAGGAATCCAATTTGAATGGGAATTCTTCCATCTCACAACTCTCTCACAAGGACTCTATAAAAGAGAGGAGAGAAAAGAAAGAGGGGGAGAGGCAGCCGGCAGGCTGCAGGAGGCTTCAAAGAAAAATAAAAGCCTGCAAGGCCACGGAGCCGCTGAGGAATTGCTGACAGACCTCTACCAAGAGCAACAAGCACGGGATAAAGAAATTTGATATGAATATCGAATTTCTTTGTTCGTTGTTCTTAAATGCAGCAGGACAGTGAGATTTCTCTCACAGATGCCTTGAGCGTCCAAAGCCACAAACAAGCATCAAAGGAAGAATAGCTGATGATGTGGGGGAGAACCCACCATGAAGTCAAAAGCAAGGGGACGGAAGCAACAAAGAGGAGAACAGCCGCTGGCAGGAAAAAAAAAGGGAAGCCGCAAGGCCTTGGGGAAGAATGGAGCACATCTGTGCTGAAGCAAAATGATAGAGGCAATTCCATATGCAACTGTCCATATCAAAGGTAGCACAACATGGAGCCATGACAGAGGCAATCAAGGCTCCCCTCCTGTAGTCCTCCTTGCTTGGGTATAAAACCCATTAACCAAATTCTATGGATGAGAAATCCATGGGTGAGAAACCCCGAAATATCATTGGATACGAAATCCATTATTGGGTGAGAAACCCTGAAATTTATTTGGGATGAGAAATCCATGGGTGAGTAACCCTAAAACTATTTTGGATGCAAATCCATGGGTGAGTAACCCAGAAATTATTTGGATGCAAAGTCCGTCGTTGGGTATTAAACCTTGAAATCAAAGTATCGGGTTTTGCACCCCGAAAACAATCTTGGATACAGATAGGAAAAATTCTGCAGCTGGGGAGATGGTTTGCCTGGTCCATGACGTTGTGCCTCTGCGACATTCTCAAATATGGCATCCCATAATTGATTTGTTACAAACAATAATGGGAAAAGAAGGAAGGCCACATGTCAAATGACCTCTCTTTTGACTGGGAAGAAAACGGGCCATATGGCTGATTGGCTATCAAAGAAAATTTGATATTGGGTTCTCTTTGATTGTTACAAACAAGGAGAAACAAAAAAGGTTCGATGCAGCATATGTTTTTGCCAAATTCTTATCCCCTCCAACAAGTCGTATGCAAGAGACCAGAGAAGAAAGAATTGGCAAGTTTGACAAAAGCTAACAAACCCAAAGCTGCCAGCTGCATCAATCTAAATACACAAAGTTTGGGTGCAAACTCATGCTAACCAATCCAAGGGAAGTGCAGATTTCTCTAAGTTCATCCTCCACGGTTCAAGCTATCAAGCTTCTAAATAGGAAGGAGCAGAACTATGGAAAAATAAGATAAATCGAGGAAAAACAATACTTTTCTTTTGCTTCATGGAGAAGCAAAAGGCCCCATGCCAATGACAAGCGGAAGGGAAAATCAAGCCACAAGGTAAAGTGATTGCTCAAATTGCTTTAACACCATTTCACTTGAATAAGCATTTGGAAGCCCTCAAACCAAAAGGCTCAAATAAAGCTTTAGCAACAAACTCACAGAGTAGCTGGCTTGTACTGACGTCAAGAAGTTAGAGACGATAAAAATTAGTCAGAGGTGTGATTGTTCGAGAGGGCCCATTCTTTGTAAATGATGACCAGTAAGCTCAGGAATATGTTTTACAAATATAAAGCAAGCATTGAGCTTCCCACAGATAGAAGACAATGTGAAGGTTTGAAACCAAGGCTATTTCAAGTCCCTCACATCACTTTTGGTGTCTGCAACAAATGAAAGCAAAGTGTCCAGGCACTTGTGCTCCTTTGTATTCCAAGGGACGAAGACGCAAGGTCACTACTTGCAGCACTAAGCTAAGCAAAATGGCAGCAAAGGCACGAAGGCTCAATAAAATGCTTATGACATTCGGGTTTATCTGCCTCAATTCTCAAATATAACGGGCTTGGTCAAAAAAAATTCCAGTTGGTGAATAATTGATACAAAGTCTCAAATTCACAAATTATGGATTAATGGGCTCAAATAAAAAAGGTCTCATTAATTCCCAAATCGCCAAGTGAAGACCCAAGTGGTACAAAACCACGCCAAATCCCAAGGGCAAATGTCAATTTTATGAAAAATCAATGAGATAATTAAAATTACTCATTATTTTTCTTGGATATTGACAAAAAGAAAAATGGTACAAAACCATCCAATTTTCCCCATGGGTCATCTACCCATGAAAATCCCAATGAGATTAAATTCAAATCTCTCAAACAGAAATCCTCAATTAGTGGGCCAAACTTACCCATTAATTTCCAATTTTTCCCATGGGTCATCTACCCATGAAAATTCCAATGAGATTAAATTCAAATATCTCAAACACAAATTCTCAATTAGTGGGCCACACTTACCCATTAATTTCCAATTTTCCCCATGGGTCATCTACCCACGGAAATTCCAATGAGATTAAATTCAAATCTCTCAAACAGAAATTCTCAATTAGTGGGCCACACTTACCCATTAATTTCCAACTTTTCCCCATGGGTCATCCACCCATGGAAATTCCAATGAGATCAAATTTACATCTCTAAAACACAAACTCTCAATTAGTGGGCCACACTTACCCATTAATTTCCAAATTTTGGAACTACGTCGGTTTGATCCCGTCAAGGGTACGTAGGCAGTCTACCATATCAATAGACGCAACCGCAACCAAATTTGAATCCTTGGTTTATTCTAACCAAATTTGCCAAAACACTTTTCCAAGTGCAAACGTCAATTTTATGAAAAGTCAATGGGATAATTAAAATTACTCATTATTTTTCTTGGATATTGACAATAAGAAAAATGGTACAAAACCATCCAATTTTCCCCATGGGTCATCTACCCATGAAAATTCCCATGAGATTAAATTCAAATCTCTCTAACAGAAATTCTCAATTAGTGGGCCACACTTACCCATTGATTTCCAATTTTTCTCATGGGTTATCTACCTATGGAAATCTCAAAATCTTCAAACTGTCTCAAAGACACAAATTCTTAATTAGTGGGCCACACTTACCCATTAGTTTCCAAATCAATTCCGAACTACGTTGGTTTGATCCCTTCAAAAGGGTACGTAGGCAATCTAGAGACTCAATCTAGATGCAACCGCCCAAATCTCAAATCCAAACAGAATCCCTGGTTATTATTAACCAAATTCACCCCAAACACACATCAAAATCGAATCCCTGGTTTATTCAGCTAAATTCACTCAAATGCTTTTTCAATCAAATTCGTACAAATCTTTCCTTTCGCAATGGGTCATTCATTCATTGCAGTTCCTTGAACTACGAGTGGCTTGATTCCCACAAGGGATACGTAGGCACCTTGAGGTTGGACTTGGGAGCAGCCGCAAAACCACACACACACGTTCTGTTTCTTTATGATGGAATCAAAGGGTTTTCCCTTGAAGCAAGGGATTGTAATTAAGAGACTAGCGTCTCGAATGGGTCGAACCTAAAATAATAAAACCCCATTATTTAATTAGAGGTGGTGAAATTGTGTTGGGTGGTTCACATTTATCCTCAACAATGGGGGATTGAAGTTTCTAATCTGAACCAGGTTGCACCTGAAAACAGAAAGCTTTAGCAACACAAACTGACTAAATTAAGCCTTGCTCACGTCTTCATGTAAGAAACATAAAAGTGAGATTTTGAAGTGTGTATGGACTGATGAAATTCTGAAAATGGAACTATTGGTCAAATTTAATTTTTATTTATAGAAGACTCATTTCTTTTCTAAATCTGTCAAATCGCCTAATCTTAGAAACAAGATTCCTCTGAGATTGACAGAGTTACATGCAATCTATACTCTCTCTCTCTCTCTCTCTTCATCCCCTTCCCCCCATCCTCTTATGTATACGCATTTCCATTTATCTGTGACTTGATTTTGGAATTTCTGTAATTCAGGTATGGGTAAAACAACTACTAAGCATGTATACCAAATGGGCCAAAAAGCTAGGTTATAAAGGGAGGGTCATTGAGAAGCATCATTCCACAAATGGTGGCATCAAGTCAGCAACTATTGAGTTTGAATTTGAGTTTGCGTATGGCTATCTTTCAGGAGAGACAGGTGTTCACAACATTATAATTTCGCAAAATGGATCAGCTTTGCATTTGGTAAAACTTTCTTTTCTATTCTGACCCTAAACCCTGATCTCAGTATTGCAATCATTAAATTTTTTATCACTATGGTACTCAAGAAAGTGCACTTCTAGCATATTCCTCCCAGGAGGCACAAAGTTAGAATTCAGTAAACAAAATAAATCCTGCAATATAGTAAAACAATAGTCAACGCTAACCGTATATCTAATGCTCATGCGCTTGGTTTACCTTGGTCAGTTCGTTGTTGCATTATATTAGGTCGCACTGGGAACTGCAAACTAGAGACTTTATGACACAATAAACCACTTTTTCTCAACCTTACAGATTCAGTGCTGCAGAACTCTGGACGATATGTTGTTGAAGGAATATGCTTTCATTGACTTTAAGACTAGATAAAGTTTGTAGAAAGCTTACGAAAAATTTGGCAGACATCATCAGTTGAGGCAAACCTTGAATCCTTGATGTCCAAATCTAGGTATCAGCTTGGGGGCCTTCATCCTTTTCTATCGACTAGCCTGTTTGAACAATTCAAAAGAAACACCAACACCAGCATCACTTTTTAATTCAGAATTCAATATGACATGACTATCTAAACCATTATACATATCTCTGTTCACTTGTCTGTTCACTTGTCTTATGACATGTAAGATGTAACTTAATCCTGAAATTGATAATTCTGTTGGTATACCATCTTTTCCAAAAGTTTTAACTTTTAGCTGTTAGGTGAAGAGGCACAACTTAGTTGTATTAGGCATTTAGCCCAATCAATACAGGACTAGCACTCAACACTCCTCATATCGGACCCCTCTTTTGAGTGGTCAGACATGAGTACTGGTGGCCCCTTCTTTGAACGACCAGAGTGGTCCCTACTAAAGCGATCAATATGTGGTGGCTTTGATACTATATTGAATTAGTGTGTTACCTAAAAGTTAGGTGGAGAGTCAACCGGGTAAAAGATACTTAGCTCAACCACAACTAGTGATTAACAATGTTCATTACATTAGTTATATATCTCGTAAGAATCTGGACCAGTAATTTTACAGTTTGGAAATCTGAATATCTTGCAGGCTAGCTCAGCAAGTGTGGATGTTTTTCCTTTGTTTCTTGGTAAAGCTCATGACCTAAGAAGTAAACATTTCCGACTATGGGATAGATTTTGATTTGAGCTGAAATTAGGTTAGCGTCATACTAGCTTACTAACTAGTTAGCTCTTCAGGGTTACTATTTTATGTAAATGATTATTGTACTTAATTTATTTACTTGATATGAATTGTACTTAATTATACTAGTATGGACTCCAAAGGGTTTTTAATTACAATGACCCTTGATTTGTACCCGAGTTTCATTCTGGTCCTCAAATTTGGTTTTTAATTTCAAGCGTCCTTCAATTGTGCGTGTGGCAATTTGGTCATTCTGTCATATTCCATCAATATGGTCGTCAATTTGAGGGGATAAAATCATAAATTCATATATAAATCATCCATAAGACAACCTACTCACCTCTGCTACTGTATTCCCTCCATAACCTGCCAACTATTTTGATAAATTAGCGCTTCAATTGGGAGGAATTGTAACATGTTATGAAGGGAATGCAAAAGGTTTGTCCATGAATTGACGCTTCTACCCGTCAAATTGACTTATACATTGACAAAAATTTGAAGAAATAACATGTTATGGACCATTGTAGTTAATAACCTGTTGACTTTTGTTAGGAGACAAGAAAAGAAAAAAATTAGTAAAAACAATTAAGATTAACGACAAAATAAACTTTTAGTAATTAGGATATGATAAATTGACTATTTTACTTTTGGATTAGCTGAATTAGTTTTATATTTTTGTTTGTTTTGAAAAAATAAAAATAAAAACACAGACACGCACACATTTCTAAGATTGAAAAATGCCTCTTGATGACTGAAAAACGCTCTCTACCTGTAGGGGTCTTTTTGTTCCAGCAGCCTGATGAATGAGCTTGGGCTGCTATAAGAGGAAGATAAACAAAACTCCCCGATGCCCGAGTTCAAGAACCAGACTCCCAAAAGAGTTTTAAAAGGCTTGCTAAAACCTTAGAAAAACACTTTTAGGTTCTTTTCACAAATAACCAAATAAACGTGACAAATTGATAAGGGACTTGGCTTGAAGAGCTTGTGGCATAGGAGTTGAGCCTTCACAAGTTTAGCAATTTGAGAGGGAGAGACAAGAGTGTGGAATTCTTATAGAGAGAAAAGATTCAGAATGGGGGAGGAGGAAAATGAGGAGGATTGCTATCTCAGAAAGGGAGAAAAATGTGGAAGTAGAAAAACATGGTGTCTAGAGTAAATTTCCAGTCGCTTGACAAAACTTGGTCGCGCTCTGGGAGGTGATTTTCTAGGTAGAGGAAGCTCATTTTTATAGGCGCTAAGAACCCTAATTCTATCAATCCCTCATTCCCACTTTTCCTTTGCTTCTTTCCATTCACTCTCTTTTGGTGAAATTTCTTCAACCAGAGTGTATGGGTCACAGGCTCTTTGGGGTTCCAAGGTTTTTGAGCGGCTAGACCTCCCTATGGGGGTGAGGCGCCACTTGCTTTCCTTCTTGGTTTTCAAAATGGAGCTTACAGAGTAAAAGAGAATGGGTAGATTCATTTGTCCAAGGGGTACTCTTCTCACATATATGGATTTCCTTTGGTCCCTACTATGGCTCTTCGTTGACCATCTTGGAGTCCCGACAAGGGTGGAACACGATGCTAGATTTTTACAAAGCGCTGGGCTAGGCTTTGTGTACAGTATTGGGTTATTGGCATGCTACCTCTAGCATCCAATGGGTTTTCGTCAAGCTGCTGGAAATAGCCTATTTGTTTTATCTTGGGTATTTTACTGATGTGGGTCTGTCTAAGTATTGCAGCATACTAGATATTCTCCTAAGGCATTGGATTAATTTTCTCCCTTTCTTGTGCCAACCCATTTGTTTGGGCTCGAGGAACGGGCTTGAGTTTTAATGCTCCCAAGTGGCTTAAAACTTTCGTTTTTCGAACCCTCAATGGGCCCTGTGATTGCTTGTTCCCATCCATACCACAACCTTCTCAGCAAGCCCCCGGTAATTACGTGGCTTGGGCCCACTTAAGCCTGTAGCATGGCTTGGCGTTAGAATATCAGTCCTTTTATTTGGCATGGTGTTTTTATTTAGCATGTTCGTGCTTGAATTCTATTATGCTGTAATAGGCTATGACTGGGCCAAATAGCGCTTGATGGGTCAGTAAGCATGAATTTATAAAGCAGGTGCATCTTGACCCTTTTGCGTGGCTGGAGCGTGTGTTGGCTTGGCGTGGCGTGTGGCCCATAATTCATGCGGGCGCCTCCAACAAGTTCCCATAGGCCTGAGTTGGGCTGCTTTTGTGGTTAAATATTTGCGCCGGGCTAGGAATAAGTGCCTCAACACTACCTTACGAGGACTGGATGATTAGTGTTGTTGATGCCTCCGGATCTTCATATTGCCCTTAATTTCTCCTTTGTTTTTTCCTTTCTTTAAATTTAATTGAAATTACCGTTTGCCCCAATTACTTGGGTGCTAGTAAAGGAAAATCATAAATTTTTGTTTTTGTTTTTGTTTTTTTTGGATAAAGGGGATTACTTTGAGGATCTTTGCTTCTGACAATATCAGTCATGGTGTTTTCTTATTGCTTGGGAGTTGCAGACTAAACATGGTTTTCGTTAGATGGGTGTTTAAGGTTCAAATAATAGGTGATCGATTTTAAGTGGGATTTATTGAATAATATAAAATGTACAAAAACTTTTAATAGAAAAGTTGATATTCAAATTCCCATTGAGCAGTTAGGTTTAATTCTCGGATTTGGTGACTTTAATCCAAGTTCTTTGACTTTTGTGTCACATAGGATTACATTTATTTTTTTAATAATTTCTGATGTAATAATTTTATTTTATTTATTTTTAAAATTATTTTTTTTCAATGTTACCCCTTATGACTTGAATTGGGTAATAGTCATTTATGTCATATTCCCTATTGCATATTGCATAGGCATGTATATATGTTTTTCATATTTTCGCCAATGTGTAATAGTATTTTATGTACCTTTCTTTTTATAAGTAACATACAATTTTATTTTGTCTATTTTTGTATCTAACTTATAGATAGTCTTTTAATTTATGTTCCTAACTTATAGGTACCATGATTTATCACTAAGTTTTTTTCGTTGCTAATAATAACACTATTTACATGTATGTCAGGTACATAATTTAATGTGGGTGCTTGTTTGATCGATTTGTATAATATGTGGATATTTACTTTTTATTGATTAAATTGTATTTTATCCATATATTAGGAATATTATCAAGAAAAGAATTCAAAATTTAAATTCAAAAATTAAATTACAAGGAAATAATGCATTAAATTTAGATTTTCAATGTGTTTTTGTTATTTACCTTAAAAGATAAAATCGGCACAACAAAAAAAGTAATAAATGTCAAAGGACCTATATCTAAAATAAAAAACGCGTGGACAAAACCCAATGATAGCTAATCGTTTTGGACTTAGATCTAAAAAGCCCAAATTATAATAATTAATAGAAGAACAATACCCAGTAAAAACAACCATTACCATGGCTTCTCAGACAGAACCAAAGACGAAAAAAAATATTTCAGAAGTGAGGAGGAAGGCTGCGGTATTTGGTAAAGTTTTGCCCGTACAATTTTCTAGCTGGGATGATGGGTGATGTTAACACCAATATCAAACAGACGTTTAGTTTTGTCTCCATATTGTCGTAGTTATCCAGGTGCCGTCATCTCATTGGTCCGTATTACCACTTGTCGAATGCCACGTGGCAGTACAGTACCACTATATAATTTGTCTCACCGAATGTGGTCTAGTCTAGGGTCTCACGCGTGGCAGGGGTTAGAATTATGGGGTATGAATTATAATAAATCAAACCTGTGGGATCCGATTGTGATTAAACCAAAACGCATGGAGTGAAACTGAAATTCTCCCTATATAAATTGATAATAGATTGTACTCACAAACTCACAAACTCGCAAACGCGCGGACGCAGACACGTCACTCCATGAGAAGAGCGGCACAGAATCTCCAACTCAAGCACCATGCCTCCGCTTACTTCCTCTGTCAGTCTCTCTCTCTCTCTCTCAATGCAAACACATAAAGAACAGTCATGTTCATGTTCATATGGAAACTTCTCTCTTCCTTTTTATGCTTTTGTGGAAGAAAAAGAAGAATAAATTTTGTAGAATAGGATAAGAACAAGGAGAATCTGTTATCTTCTTCTGTTCCGTAGCATAAATTTTCCTTGTAATCTTCTTGTGCCCATGTACCGCTGAAACATTCGTAGACAAAGATTATGATGAAAGACTTTGGAGAGACATCTTTTCTTATGGGTGATGAATTGAATTGTTAATAATTTTTCAGAATCAGCACAAAAGGATAAGATTATTTGACTAGCTTTCTCTCATATGCATGTGTCAACCAATTTTTATTTTTTAAATAAAGTATATCGTTGGTCTTTTTTTACGCTGATGAAAATGAGGAAAAAGAAAAAAACGAGAAATTTATCCAGCTGAATTGGGTGTAGGTGACAATTGTGTGTCACCATGGCTTGTGTTAGATATGGGAAAATACTTTTCCTCACCCTGCCATTACAGACAGCCTAAAGGTGTTGCATGATCTCAATTTTGTTGTCCTTAGAGCATGGCATGTTTTTTTTATTTATTTAAATTTCTTTTAGTACTGTAACTTAAAAGTTATCGTGTTTGCAGGTTGATGCTCTCCTGATGAAAGTCTATACAAACACTCTCCTAAAGTGTGAGAGAATTGAAGTTTCACACTTCCATGACCGAAGTGTTCGCTTGTTTACTAATAAAACATGGAGATCAAATAATGTGCCGGCTTTTAGAGGCACAAGTCATCTTAATAGACGTGGTAAGTTCATTTCCCTGCAAATGGATGTTCAGAGTTTCTCATGTTACATGTAATCTCTTATTGATGTTTTTGACAAGTTGCTTTGAAGCACTGTAATTTGGGGGCTCCTTAAGGAAATAAGATCATGTGAGATTATGCCAATCTATGGGTGAAATCTAGGACTTGGAGACCCTCTGTTGTTTTGTCATTCTTTAAAAAATTATCTACCTAGTTGTTTTAGAAGTCATCTTTGTGCAGGGTGGGAAAGATTAACCTTGAGTTTTTGAACTTTTTTCCTGGCTTAATTTTTAGGTTATATATCTACAAAGATATCATCTCAAGTTATGGAACAAATGCAAAGCAATGTGTTTGTCAAAGAGTACTCAGAGGACTTACCTGGTACATCTTCATATGAATCGGCCATGGAAGCACTTTCCTCCTTGATTACACGTAAAAAACGTGGAGACAGACTATCAGTAGGTGGTAAATATGGGAAATTGGAAAGGATGTCAATATATCTCAAGGTAATGTGCTGTCATAGTACAATGAGACCAGCATGCTCTGAGTAATTATTGTTGAAATTAAACTTACTTGATTGAGAATGTTGAGGTGACTATCTAGTTTGATTTGTATCTTTGTATTGGTTTTTAAATTTTGATTTAGTGTTTGTAGATTGAAATGCAGAATGCTTGGTTTCTTTACGGATACTAGGCTTGGAGGAAAAGATAGGAGGACTCAAAATTATTCATGTAGCTGGAACAAAGGGCAAGGTGCTTTCCCTTTAAACTATAAACTACATATCCTCTATAAATCTGACTAAAGCTTTCAAACGATTAACAACATCGTTTGAAATATTATTATGATATCCAACCCTAATAGTGTCGATAAGGTCCTTATATAAGAACATGTTTTTAACTTGTTAAATGAGATATTAACTGATCCAATGATTGAAAACATATTTTTATTAAAGTGTATGATTAGACATGCATATGTGTATATTTTAGATGCAATATAATTATATACTTCTATAGATGTGTTACTTGGCAAGGATTCAAAGTGTCTGAGATGATAAAAATGGGAAAGATATTAGAAGTTTAGTATTCTTATTAATCTTACATTTGTCTAAGGGTTATTGCATGACACATAATAGTCAGAGAACACATATCTGCAATCTCTCTCTCTCTCTCTCTCTCTCTCTCTCTCTCTCTCACTCTTTCTGTTTTTCTTTTGGGCTTTCACATTTAAGGGTTCAACATGCACATTCTGTGAAGCTATTTTGCGGGAGTGTGGTTTTCGAACAGGACTGTTCACTTCTCCTCACCTGATTGATGTGAGAGAAAGATTCGGATCAATGGGTTAGTATTTTAACATAAAAATGAACTATATTGCCTATCTTTTGTTTGGATACGTTGGCCATCTCTCTCTCTCTCTCTCTCTCCATTGCCTGTAATTGGTAACTTATGTGTACAAAATTAATCTTACATTTGACTGTCAATATAACTTTCGGGTCTGAGCTTGACTTTAAATTGCATGTGTAGGTTGGACATAACTGAAGATAAATTTCTACTGTATTTTTGGAATTGCTGGAATCAACTGGGGGTATTACTCCCATATAAATATTGGAATTCCATCTTTGGAATACTTTTAAGATATAGTTGTTCCAAATTGTAAAAGTTCTTATTGAAATCTCATACCCCAGCATGGTTCATGAGCACCTTCACGAACAGATGTATAGTTGTTCCATATTGATAATCACAAAATCATCATTGTTCCATATTGTAAAAGAGTTCCTATTCGAGTCTCATACCTCAAGCGTGGTTCATCAGCACCATGCATGGCATTTCAGTAGTGCTCCTGGACCTGCTGTTAGATGCGGCATCAATTCAAATAGTACTGGTCATATTCATCAAAACTCAAGATGCTTTGGGCTTTCACTAGACTGAGAGCTTTGGTATGCATTATTTTTGCTTCAAATTCGTGGAGAAAAATCCCTATGTATATGGATTTTGACTTTTCAGTTTCAAGAGCATCAGAACAAATTCATAAAAGCTTAAAATTTATACGAATCATGGCTATCATATTCCAAATTGGGAGGACTTTAGAATCTTCAAACTACATGTGAGCTTGATTTTTAAATTATGATTTAATGGGTTGCATATGCATAAGATGGTCTTTAGTAATTTTTATTACTGCTTGATAACTTACCAAATAACAACTTATGGTACTGATGCTTTATCCACGTTAAGGGCCCAAGTTGTAAAACGCAGCTTTTTGATTATTGAAGCTTGAATTTGCAGGAAAAGGTTACGGAGGACCTGCCAATGCCTCCACTATTTCAGTTCCTCACTTTATTAGCTCTCAAAATATTTGTTTGTGAACAGGTTAGTCATAGAACCTTAATTGCAAGTAAAGCTTCCCATTTTGGAATTATGCAGATAGCTGCAGCAAGGAGTTCCTTTTGGATTTTTGGTTACTCATCTGTTTTTTCCCTTGTGTATTGTATGTATTTTTAATGATTCTCACTACTGAAAACCGCTAGAGTCCGATGATTGGGTCATTTTATCCCTGCTTTCATTTGGAATTTTCTGTTCTACTGTCAGTGTAGTCATCACTCTCCCAAATATGACATCAGGAAATGTTCTGAAGCCTGCTTATTAGGACTTTCCTTGTTCTGTACCAATTAACTGGATTAGTGTTTCTATGGTTAGCTTGATATGCACTGTAACATAATATAAAAGTCTGTTCCTGGTGTTTGAATCTTGGAAACCCAATTTTTGGTATCTAAGTTTTGTTTTCCTTGGATATTTTTCTTTTTCCTGATGTGTTTTGATTGAGAACAGTACTTTTGATAGGTTGACGTTGCTATTATCGAAGTTGGTCTTGGGGGGAAAGAGATTCAACAAATGTGGTACGCTGTATGGAACTACATAAAATTCTTGAAGTCTATTCAAATTTCAAAACTGTTTTATTTTTCTTGTAGAAGCCTGCGATTAGATTATAATAAAGTGAAACTTGAGCATTCTCTTAACGTTTTTGCTGAAAGAACTGTATATAATATTGTTTGTGGAAATACTTACTGATGTCAGTGGTAAATCGTGCAGATAAAAGAACCTATTGTTTGTGGCATTACATCTCTGGGGATGGACCACGTGGAGGCATTGGGTGAGTCTTTTTGACTCCTCAACTTAGTTTTCCATATTTTGTTTACTGAGAGTACTATTACCTTCATACTTTTTTATTTTGGTGGTGAAACAATCATCTTCATACTTAATATAGGGAACATTTATAATTTTACAATTATATAAATTCTATCCTGTTTCTGAGACTAGTTGTCAGTAATCAGGTATTATTCTTTTGCATTTTCATCCGTTTTAGCATTATTGATAGTGATGGGGATATTTGGATGCTAAATTAGGTAACTATAATATTATGCAGGAAATACCCTTGGGCAGATAGCTTCTCATAAGGCCGGAATATTCAAGGTATAAATCTCTCCCACACAAGCAATTCAGACTAGCATGGATATGCTTTCTTTGATTATGAGTTATTTATCGCATATTTCTGTTTTGATTATTCAAATTGGCAGTTTTCATATTTTCTGAATTGGGTTGATGTCTTCCCTGCTACTGAAGCCTCATATTCCTGCATTCGTGGTAGCTCAACTTTCTGAAGCAATGGATGTAATCCAGGAGGTGGCTCATGGACTAGCAGTAAGTCATCTCTCCTAATTCCATTATGTAGAGGTCATAATTTGAATGTATGCATATCACACACATGCATGTGCACATATGTATACTTTTGTTCCCTGCCAATAGTTTTCTGGTCAAATTACTTCTTACCTTTTCCATGGGCTCTAAAAGAAATTTTTTTCTGTCATTGTGATCCACCAGTTTCTTCTGATCATTGATGATTTACCTCCAAAAGCTTTTTGGCCTGGTTTTATGGGCAAGCACCACAATTATAGAATGAAGTTATGAGTTATATATATATTATTCCTTCTTTGGGTTTTTGCACATATTTTTGGATAAAGATCAGAAACAAATGCGGTATCTGCATTTTTTCGTCACTCTAGTTTTCATGTCATCAAGTGTGATAGTTGACAGTAGACACTAAAGCTTTCATATGATCTCGTCAAGTGTTTTAATACATTGAAGTAAATAAATGATAATTGCACAAATGCAGTTCTTGATGGATATAAATGTTCTTGTTATCCTAAAATTGAGATGAAAAAAGGTCTTGACATGGTAAAAACCTGAGTATACAAATTTGGTAATGTTTGTTTTATTTTATTCAAAGATGACATGTTACGTGGTGCTGATGGAAGCCTGTACGTTAAACAAGCGTTAGTAGGCGTCAATTTGTTGGTCATCCTTCAGTGTTCAGCTAGGCCTAACCAAAATATCATTTTTCTGCTAGATATTTTTATAGGTTAATAAGTGTAGGTTCATTACATACACGTTCCCAGACAGAAGAATTTATGGATTGTTAGCTGCATGTGCATCGCCCTTTGATCTGTATTTACCAATTGCAGGTTCCGTTGGAAGTAGTGGCACCACTTGACTGTGAGAAGATGGATGGTTTAAAACTTGGCTTGTCTGGTGACCACCAGTTCATCAATGCTGGTCTTGCTGTTTTCCCTTTCTAAATGTTGGCTTCAAAGAACGGGGAATTGGGAAAAACTTTTTGGAAAACAAGATAACATGGAAAGCGATTTACCAGCGGCATTTCGTAGAGGTCTTTCAACAGCACATCTTTCTGGGAGAGCTCAGATTGTTTATGATACTTCTTTGAAGTCTTGCAATTCATCAAAAGTGTCTGACAGTTCTTGTGGAGATCTAATTTTCTACTTGGATGGAGCTCACAGTCCTGAGAGCATGGAGGTTTGAAGATGGTTCTCTAGTGCAGTAAAGGGAAACCGGAAAGCATCATCTTGTTTTACGGTTGAAAACATGGTGCAGGTTTGGGGGAACGGTCACCTCCAATATGGAACAGAAAAAAGGGATAAGTCTTACAAAATATCAAAGCAGGTAAAACCAATACAGATTGCAATTTACTTTAAGTGATAGATGTCTTGAGATATCTATGGACAGCTCTTAGTGACCTGAATGCCTCAGTTAATGTCTTATCATATCAACTGAATGATTCTCATCTACAGTTCGTTTATGGCTGATATAATAATTGGTCCTTGTATGTAATCTTTATACCTTGTAGATTCTTTTATTCAATTGCATGGAGGTTAGAGACCTGCAAGTATTGTTTCCAAAGCTTGTAAGCATGTGTGCTTCTTCAGGTATTGCTGATTCACATACAGTTAATTACTCAATTCCACCTCTTTGTTCTTCTCAGTTCTTAAAAACTACTTGTGTTCTTCAAGAAGCTTTGAGATATTGGTGTCAAATTTTATCTCTTCCTCTAAAAGGGGAAGGTTGTGTGAACTTGTGGGTGGGGAGTTGGGGATGGGGCAGTGGTAGCCAGCTATCTTTGTCAGCAGAAAAGAAAGAGGCAATTGTCGGTTTCCTTTTTAGACCTTACATATGATATCAGTATTCTATAAAACTGTACTAACGTATAAGCTCAATACAATACAGCAAAAACTCATTGTTAGTAAAAATTTGAGAATATATTGCCAGTATTCTCTACTACTAATTGCATGGCGTCAAGATTAGTTAGGTGGTCTGTTGAAACTTTGAGCATAACATCCTGTAAATGTAGTTTGTTTGTCTTTTTCTTTTTTCGCTGCTATTTTTTTCCTAAGGATATATATATATATATATATATATACACACACACACACAGAGCGATTGAGGGATCCCTCAAATTAGCTTATTTGAGGGACACCTTTGTAGGGCCCACTTCACATTGTATTTCACTAATCCAAACCGTCTATGTTTTAGATAATCATTCAAAGATCATCTCTACAAAAAATCACTTAATTCCGATATCGTTTGACCACTCAATTTTGTTATTGAAATTTTAGTACTTTCTTGAAGCACCGTGTTCATTGATTTTGTAGGATACAATTGGATGTCGAAACATTTTCCGATTTGTCTAATTTTTTGCAATGATGATCTATGAATGTAGACTTAAAAAATAGATGGTTTGGATTGTTGGAAAAAAAATTGTGCCTCAAATAAAATTATTTAAGGGATCCCTCAATAGAAGGGGACTATATATATATATATATATATATGTATATTTCTATGGTTATGAGAGTTGAAACTGATGCCTCAGGATTTGTTATAATATTCAGGTACTCATTTCTCAAAGGCCCTTTTTGTCCCAAGTATGTCAACTTATAACGAAGTTACTTCTGCTGCCTCAGTCATTCCTGCCGATAACTGTAGCAGGGACCTGTCGTGGCAGTTCAACCTCCAGAGACTTTGGGAGAAGATGATCCATGGTAAGGGTATGTACTTTGGTTTCCTTGAAAGCTTCAATTGCATTTTAATTGGTTATTTTGTGGTGTTTGCTTATTTACACCCCTGATAATAATGATAAGGTATATTATGTATACATTACATGCACCTATGTATTTATGTTAGACACATGCAGGCACAGACACATTTTCCTGACCATTAATTTAAAAAAAGAAAGAAAGTAGAAAGGTCAATCAAAACATTTCATGGCTCTTATGAGGCCCATGAAACTGAGATTATGGCAGTGGTGGAATGTTTGTGATTTGCACCTGATCTTGGTCTTTGAGAGGTGGTGTTGGAAATGGATGCTAAGGTTGAAATTGCTAGTATTACATCACTGTAATGAGTTTACTGGACCTGATGGTGTCTTGGTTGAGGAGGTTAAATATCTGCTTCACCAATTTCGGAAAGCTTTGTGTTGCTGGGGGCTTGCAGCTGCAAACATGTTGCTCACGCTCTGGCTCAGTTTGCTTTAAGTTGTGAGGATTTCGTTTCTTGGGTTGAAGATACTCCTCTTTGGCTGCATCCTCTTCTGTCCCATGATATCAACTAGGGTTTCCTTTTGAACGAAATGTTCATCCCGAGAAAAAAAGAAAAAAAAGTAGAAAGATCAACCAAACACTTACAGTTGCCTGGGGAAAAAAGACAGCGAGCAGAGAAATCTGCGTAACTCATTAGTGGGGGTTAGGTTTAGTTTAATGCTGTCTGAAAATCAGCTCTCTTAAGCTGTCATCATTAGCAATCCTTCATCTGATCTGATAGTTTTTTGTCAAAATAGCGGCTGTGGCCTTAAAACTGTGCTATGGGGTCCTGATGTTGGGTACCTGAGAGGTGACCGAACCATCCTCTGACCAAATTGTCTTATCAGTATTTTGTATGCGTTCAATTTATGCATGCAGTTGAGAATGATGTTTTGATTATTTCTTGAACAACAATCTGTCCAACACAATGTTTTTGTGCACAGATACAGAAGTCAATACTGTTATTGACACGGAACCAAAAATGGATGCTGCAAAAATTTTGCCTTACGAGTTTCTTTATGAGGATGTTTCTCATTGCAGTCCTGTAGAAAATCATTTTGCTTGTAGTGCAGTAATCCCTTCACTACCATTGGCTATTGATTGGCTCAGGGATTGTGTAAAAAGAAACCCTTCTGTTAGAATCCGGGTAAAATTACTGGCTACAAACTTGGTTCTTTCATTGATTTTGGAAAGCTATACTATTTAACTTCATATAGATATATCAGTAGACCATCCAATTAATTTGGAATTTAAAAATAGTGATTCATGTATTTCAGTACTCTTGCATTTATCTTGATGTGTGGTTTAAAGGTCGTTTATTGTCTTTTTGGCTGGTAATATTTTATATCATGATATCCAGCGTATAGCAATTGAAACCCCTGAAAATTGTGCCCAATATTATCTGATTTCAATTTTTTTCCTGTAAAATTATGGTTTTGGGGGAAAAGTCTGGATCTTTGTACATTCATACATCTAAAATGCTTATTGTGGATCTGCAGGTTCTTGTAACTGGGTCATTGCATTTGGTCGGAGATGTACTAAAGCTGTTGAAGAGATGATATGTATATAAATTATGCTGCCAATATATCTCGACCAACACGTTCTTAAACTCATTCACGTTGCTTTTTTCTCGCAATGTTGAAGTAACAAGGCTCATCAGGTCACTTCAAGCATGGCTTAACTATTTTGCACTCACTTAGATTAATTGTTTGTATTATTCGTTCATGTTGTACAATAAAGAAAAATGTTCTATCCTTTTTGCAATTCCTTTGTGAAGGAATGTCTTGTTTTGGCAACGTCATAATGTACCAAACAGTATTTGTTCTAATGCGGGCTTTATTATTTCGATCAGATTTTATAGTACTATGTTGGTGTCGATTGGTTTGTACCCAAATGAGATCATACAAGTACAAACATATAGGTGATACTATGTTTGATGCCAGATTGAAATGTAATGTATTTAATTTGATTTAATTGTACTTTATTTTGATAATATAAATTAGCACAATTTTATATGGTTAGTCTGATCTCTGTCAGAATGAGCTTGATTGAAGCTGTTTCCTTGTAAAACTGGAAGTATGGATGGCGAATCAGAAGAGAATAAGTAGATGTGGCATAACAAGGAGAAACAGTAACTTGAATTATCATGTTTATTATAACAACCCGTCACGGATTTTAACTTCATTTCGGAGTTTTAAAAGGAATCTTAACTTCATTTCGGAGTTTTAAAAGGAATCGATGGTTTTGCCCCTAGGGTTTTAAAGCGGTTTAGGGGCCACTTTTTGTTCGGGACTAGTTCAGAAGATTTTCTTCACTCCATTGCATGGATATCGTTCTCATGAGTTCGTAGACATGTACTACGCGTAAATCAGACTTTTAACCAGAGAGTTACGGGCAACGGAAGTGCAGTGGCACAACTGTAATTTTTAGAAACGTTAGATTTTAAAAAAAAGTGGTGATTTTCCCACTCCAATTTTATCCACTTACACTCCATTTTATAACTAAAAAAGGAGTGTAAGTGGATAAAATTGGAGTGGGGAAATCATTACCCTTTAAAAAAACTCATGACAACTTTCTCTCTACTCAGTTTTTCTTCTCTTTCCTCTCATGAAAAAACGGCACACATTGCCAAAGGAAAATTCCATATGCCGTTCTGTGGCAACAAACAATGAGACCGACGAACCTTTCCCCAACTACCCCTGCTCCGATTAGCTGCTGTAATCTTTGGATTTTTGCACAGTCAACGCCTCTCCTTCCTCTACATTTCCCTTAAGTTAGTTAACGCCGTTAGTGGCTGTCATCAACGCTGCAAGCCCGAGAAGCTTTGGGCAAAACCCTTACGGGTTTAGCTATTTTCAAGCCAATTCGGCCGAGGTAAAATAATAAAAGTTGTTTCCATGAAGTGCTTTTGCGAGTGGTATATTGGGTTGTCGACTATTTGGACTTTTTTTGACGGAAAACTTCAAAAGCCTTAGCCATTGACGACGCATGGCAGAGCATGAGAGAGTGTTGCGAGCCAGGCTATTGGGCTACGGCTTTTGCTGCAGTTCGGCAGTTGGGTAGGCGGGTTTTGCTGTGAGCATCGTCGGCAACTGCCGACTATTGCTGCGATGGTTGTTGGCTGTGGCTGGCAGCGGTCGCGGCTGTTGTTTTGCTTTTTTTTTTTGGTAGCTGGTTACACCGTGACCTGCTAGACAAGTTGCACCTCAGCTCAAGCTGATGTGCTGCGTCGACGACTCAGGGCGCGTGGCCTTCTTGTTATCTTTTTTTTGTGTGCTACAACTGAGGGTTTTTGACACACTATCTGACTTGCTATATCTCCCTGTTTTGCAGCTATTCACTGATCATGTCTTCCGATGATGGTAGCCGATCACCGAGTTCAAAAGTGCCTTTGTACCTGTGGGGTAGTTCCAAGGTGCACAAGAAGAAATTCGTGGCTAATTTGCATCACATTACGTCTGAAGCTCACTTCTAGAAGTGGTGTGCCACCTATGCTTCTGCCATACCTGATGACGTGCATGTCAAATTGGTAGAGTCTTCGACTGACGATGCGCCTTGTGTGGATCCAAACGATCTAGATGCTAGGATTATCACATTCCATCTCTTATATTTCTCCTTGGACTTTATGTTCCTGTTGTCGAAGTTTTTTAGGAAGGTGTTCTATGCCATGGACTGTGCCCTCAGCCAATGTACTCCAAACATCTACCAAGCGATCATGTGCTTAGAAAATTTGAGTCGTTTCTTCAAGCTGGATCTAATGGTGCGAGAGTTCTTCTACTTCTTCGAAGTAAGGTGCTACAAGAAGTATGCCCAGGTCCGTGTATGGAAAGCCAAGCTGTGTGATAGTCTCAACCAAGGTGATCATGTATGGCACGCTGATGTGTTGGAGGTTAGTGGATGATGGGAAGGCGAGGTCGGCGATGGTTCACTTACTCCCGTCACTAACTACGATGGTACGTTACACTTGTACTACTCTACCTTAATTTTGTTTCAGTTCTTTGATGGGTGACTAACTGATTTGTAATATCCCGACCCAAATTTAAATATTCGTTTAATTTAATTAATACAAATTTATAAATAAACCCAATCCTAGACATGTATTTATAAAAAAAACCCAAACACTATTTAAACATAGAAACACACCCAAAATCAACAATTGTACATTTTTTGGGTGTGTTTATAAATGGGTTTTGAGTGTGTGTAATGATGGGTTTTGGATGTGTTTATAAAGTGTTTTGGGTGTTGGGTTTTTTTATAATTTCAGCCCCCATTTTGGGTGTTTTAGTGAAACTCCCTTTAATTAATTTAATAAATTAGGAAATTACAATTTTGCCCTCGGGGGTAGGGTTATTCTAGTCACTTTTAATCTGAAAGGATTTTGGGGAATTGAATGGCACGATGACGTAGATTGCGTCCAAATGAGTCCGCAGACACGTAGTGGGCTCAAATCAGAGTTGTAACGAAAAAGTTACAATCAAAGGAAGCATATTCGCAAAACCATAAATATTTCGAAAATGGGTTTTTAAAATTCCTTTCTTTCTTTTTCTCTCTCTCTTTCCCTCCCATTCGTGTGACCCACCCCACCACCCCACCCCGCCCCTCCTCCCTTCCCCCCTTCTCCAAAAATAGCCACCGATCAGTTTTTGCAGCACCGCCACCACCTCCTGCCACCATCCGAGCCGAGACCAATCCCAAAATGACCAGCCAGCCTCCCCTGTCCTACCCCACCCCTCAGCCGCCTCCACCGCGAGCTCTGGCCACCGGAAAATTGAGAAAAGTCGCTAGTTTTTACGTGAAACTTCCACCGCTCGTTCCGGCAATTTCGGCCACCAATTTCTTCGACCTAGGTATGCTTTTTCATCACCTCAATGTGTTCTAGTTGATGGTTGGGTGGAATAGGATCAATTTATGTGTTTTGTAACTCGATTTATTGGTTAAAGTTTGGCCTGTTTTCGGCTCATGATTCCGGCAAGTTTCGGTCACTTTTTGGCCATGGTCCAGGAACAAAAGTTGCACCACTTATTGTCATGATCATGTAGGTAGGGGTGGGCATTGGGACCGGAAAATAGGAACACCGGACCGAACCAAGCCGAAAAAACCGGAAAAAAAATCGGTTGACTAAAAAAGTCAACAAATTGGCACCGAACAGGACCGGACTGGTTTGAACTGGTTCCGATTCCAGTTTCACATACTGCAAAACTGGATTGGACCGAACCGGACCAGTTGTATTAATTTTTTATTTATTTATTTTAAAATATCCCATACTTAAGCCCAATTCTCCTTAACCCAAATAAAAACCCAAACTTTAAAGCCCAAATACCTTTTATTTTCAAAGCCCATTCCATAACCCCACTTCAACTCTCTCTATTTTTCCCTTTCTTTTTTCTTCCCAAAGCCACTCTCTTTTTCTTTTTATCTCTCCCTCTCTCTCTCTCTCCCCACCTTCCCCTTTTATTTTCTTTTTTTCATTCTTTCTTGTCTGCCACTTCTCTCTCTTCCCTTTCCCGTTTCTTTTCTTTTCTTCCTCTCCCTTTTCTTTTCTTATTTCTTCTTCTCTTCGACTTCTCTCTCGCTCTGTCTCTCTCTCTCCCCCCTCTTTTACTTTTCTTTCCTTTCTTCCTTTCCCTTTTCTTTTCTTTTCTTCTTCTTCTCCGCTACTTCACTCACTCTTTCACTTACTCTCTCTCTCTCTCTCTCTGTGATCTGATGAAGAGGATGAAAGGGTTTCTTACTATGGAGCCTTCTTCATATGCTGGTAACGAAGATCCTAGGACTAGATTCAAGCATCAGAGTCTCATGCTAGGAGAAATCTGGTGTTGTATTCTTTTTTTTTTTTGTGGGTTTCATTAGATCTGGTGTGTTGTAATTTTGTTTTGGGTTTTGTTTATGGTTTCTAGTTTACCTAGCATTGGATTGTTTAGAGTTATTTTTATGTCGAGCGATATGAGAATGAAAGGAAAAATCAAATATTTTGGATCAGAGAAGTAAGAATTGTTCAACTAAATAAGTTTTTTTCCCCCTTTATTGTCTACTGATCTCCCTCTTTTCTTTTATAATTGTGTATGTGACTTGCCAAATAACCGGTTCAAACTGGAAAACTGGAAAATCAGACCGGAAATAGCCAGTTCGGCTTGATCCGGTTTCTCTTATGTTTTTTTCAAAAACTGGACCGGATCGGACTGGATGAATAGTATGGGTTTTGGTTCCGGTGTGAGCTGCAAACCGGGCCGAACCGGACCGCGTGCACCCCTACATGTAGGTATAGGTCTTGACTGGCGGTTTGAAGATTTTTTGATCGTCGGAATTTACTCTGTGCACCCACGTGCTGCCGGCACGTGGGCCACTTTGTGGCAGGCCTTTGGGTCCTAAAATGATCCCCATGTCCTCTCGAGCACGATGGTTGTTGCGTAGATTCAGCTGCACCAAAATGGATTCAGCTGCGTTCTCAACTTGTGATACTCGCAAGTGCACGAGCCGTTTAGTAGTATAGCATATGTAAGTGCGAGGTCGATTCCACAGGGATTGGTGATTGCATGATCCAATTCAATTTTCCTACACAAAACAAAAATGAAAACAAAAGAAACAAAACAAGAAGAAAGAATGTACATTACAAGAAAAATAAATTACAACTTAGAGAACATTACAGAGAGCATTTGAGGAAGGAAGGAAAGTGTTTGAGAACTTTAGAGAGGGGAGAAGTGTTTGAGAGATTTGGAGAATTTTGGAAGAGAATTTTGGAAAGGTAAGGAAAGTGGTGTTTGGGAACTTTGTGGATTTTGGAAGAGAGTGTTTGAGGACTTGAGAATTTGGAAGAGAGTGGTTGAGAACTTGGAGGATGTTTGTGAACTTGGAGAATTTGAGAACTTAGGGAAGGAAGAGAAAGGTGTTTGTGAAGTGTTTGAGACATGGAGACTTTTAGAGAAGAAAGTAGAGAGACGTTTGAGAATTTTGTGGATTTTGGAAGAACATGTGTTTGAAAGCTTTAGAGAATTTGATGAAGGAAATGGGAGAAGTGTTTGGGAAGTGTTTGGAGAATTTAGAAGAAGAGAAAGGAAAAGTGTTTGAGATTTAGTACAAAGAAAATTTAGTAGAATGATCTTATTACAACAATTGGGAACTACAAAGGGAAACTAAGAAAATTTGAGGGAGAGAAGGGAAGGGAGCTCTAGAGAAGTGCTTGAGAGCTCCCCCCCTTGGGGTGTCATTACAAGCTTAGAGAACTTCCCTATTTATAGGCCTAGGGGAAGTGAAAATCTGAATATACAAGTGAGTTCACTAACCACACTAACTTCACCAAACACACAACACTTAATTCACCAACTTAACCTAACACACAATTGCATTTGAAAACAATTCCTCTTGTCTTTAGGCTTAGTGTTGCAGCTCCCACTTCATCATCTTTTGGCTGCTGCAAAATTCCACTCAAAAATAGGTATTGAATATGCTTCACCAAACTTTCCCACAATCAACAACATTTCATCATGCATATGTCATGCATGACAATGCATTGCAGCCAGCTTATGGGCTCGTTTTGGGCTTGTGGCTTCAATCTGAAAAATCTAGAAAAATATGGATCTTGAAGCTCTTTGTCTTATCTTTCTAAGCATATGCAGCCCAACTCAAGGAAAAATCAGGAAGGCCTTCAAATGTGATTTTTGGCCCAGTAACGCAGATGCTGCCGAATTTGACCTTAAGTTGTCAAAACATGTATAACTTTCTCTAGAAGACTCGGAATCATGAACCTTAAAATTCTACAGAAAATAGACTTCCGTATCTTTCCAATGATGTATGGCTCATTATATGGTTCTTCTTGAGTAAGTACAGTCTAATCCGTGAAGTTGACTGATCTGCAGACACCATTTTGAGCTAACTTGTCTCCAAAATGCAATTAGTGAGTCTCAAGCTTATAACACTGAAACAAACACAAAACTTATTAAAAGCACAAGTTTAACTCAAAAACATAACCAAATCATAAGTTAGAAGGGTACAAAATGATATGTAATTATGCACCGATCAAATACCCCCAAACCTAGATTTTGCTAGTCCTCGAGCAAAACAAAAAAGAAAACAAAGAGAAAAACAAATCAAGAAGTTAACTAGACCACTTTCGCAGGTAATTCGATTGCATTTAGCGTATGCAACAAGCCTTTAAACCTCTAGGCATCCCTAGTAGGAGGAGTTGTGTCTCCTGAGGGTTTAACAGATACGATACCCACAAACGTTTTACTGACTCTGTAAAACAAAGTAATTAGAAAACTTAAAAGATTGTTAGTCCTTAAGCAAAAAACCAAAAACAAAAATTTACATTAATAAAAACAAAAAAATAAATAAATAAATAAAACAAAAACGAAAACAAAAACAAAAAACGAAAACAAAACACACAAAAAACAAAAATAAAAAGAACTCAAAACAATCTTTCCGAACATTTTCTGAAGAGAAATGACTCATGCACATGACTTAAACGTTTTTAACAATAAAAACTCAATTTTAGACATTATTTACAAAGCGGCATAGTTCAAAACATAATATGCTCAAAGTGTAGTAGTGTGATAGCCAAATGCAACAAATTCCCCAATCTTAGTTTTCACACAATTTCAAAAATCATACAAAGCACAAGTTCAACTTCAAATCTCACCAAAGTTGTCCTCTCACAAATGAATCACTCAGAAGAGGGCTGTAATGCATCACTCAGTTATAAACATGAGAATAGAGTTAAACCATAAGGACTTAACTCGAAATAGAAAGATGAAGAACTTGCATTAATATGACCTCAAGAAGGATGCCAAACACTTAAAAGTAGAAAAATGAATGCAATTCAACCACATGACATTTAAGATCAATTTAGGTCTTTAGTAAAGGTTGTAATTGGGCCAAGGGTATAAGGTGAGTAAGAAATGAAATGTATGAATAATACAAAGTCCAAGGAACTCGCAATGTAAGAGCATAAAATAATTGTTTACAAGACTTCGAATCATCACGATTAGATTTTTTTCTTTTACATGATCAAAACCCCTTATACCTTCATTTACATTGATTCATATTCCTTTCCTTTAATTGAACAAACACCAATTTATTTTGAAGGCCCAAAAATGAAATTTTCAATCAACCACCACTTGACTTTTCTCTTTTCTTTCACCAATTGTGTGATTTGATTTTCGAAATGTAACACTCATTCCCAAACTTAGTATGAAAAACACATCCCAATTAAAGCTCATGAGTTCCTTAGAAAGGTAAATATTTGTTTTTCGGGCTAAGGTGAGGAAATAAAATTGGTAAATGAAAGAAAAGGTTTACATGTAGGCTCAAAATGGTTAACAATGGAAAATCATGCTTAAGCATGCATAAGGTTAGCTTGAAAGGCACAAACGATCCAAAGAAGGCCTTAATATCATTTCTATAAATGTCATGAAATCAAATTGCACAAGAATGAATGACTTTTAAGTGTTCAACCAAATCAATGAACAATGAGATCAAACAACAACTTTGATGACAAGAAAATAAGAGTACATGTATAACACTCATGAATTGAAGTACAAGGCTCAAAAGCTCACTTTATATGGTTAGTTATATAAGTCTAATTTATGCTTCATACAATTCTTTAGATTATGCAAATTCCTTAATTGGAAAATTATGAAACAAATGGCAAGTGCAAAGGAGGTTTCAAGCATATCATGATAGAACAATGCCAATTTTAAATTATTATTTTTTTGGTAATAAAATGAAATCCAATAATCATTTAAGTCATGCAAACATTTATCACAATCTCATCAAATGTGTTCGGAAAGTCAATAAAATCAAAATAAAAATAAAAATAAAAGCAAGACTCAAACAAAATAAATTAAAAATAAAAACAAGCAAATTTAAAAAAAAAAAAAATTTTAAAAAATTTTAATTAAGGAAAAACCAAATTTATATGCTAAACTCCAATACCCCCAAACCTAGAAATGAACATTGTCCTCAATGTTTAAAAATTAGCCACAAACAATGTCATAACAACAAATGAAAGGTATTAAAGCAAATAAAAATTACAAAACACACAAAAATAAAATAAAATAAAATAATTACAAAATAAAAATTACAAAACAAACAAACAAAAAAAAAGAAACAAAACACTCAAAACAGTAAGCCCTAAACATACAATCTTAAGCAAACTAAAACCCAAAATTTTTGAAGCCCAAAGCCCACAATGAAATTAACCCACTTTGAAACCCAAACAACGGTGAAAAACCCGACCCACAATGAATTCCGAAGCCCACACATTTTAATTTTAATAATTTTTTTTTAAAAAAAATAAAAATAAAAAAAAACGTGAATTGGAAGCGCAAAGGGTGGGATTTCAGAAAAGAAAGCACGTGGTCCCTAATGTCGTTTGATGGATAGTCATGTGCAGAAAGCAGGAGCCACGTGTCGGCGCATAGAGGCGCCGCAGACTCCACAAGCAGAAATTACAGGGCCATACAAAGTCGTGACGACTTTACTGAACGCGTCCGTTCAGAAAGGCCACGTCGTGATAAATGAGTTGGGTATGGTTGGAAAGCGAGAAGGTTGTGGGACTCGAGGAGTGCTGGAGATTCAGAAATGCTTAGACGCTGCAATGGCTAGGGTTTTTCAAAGACTATGCCTATAAGAAGGAAAAAGAAGGGGAAACAAACAAAAAACACAAACTCAGAAACACAAAAGAGAAAAGAAGCAAAAAAAACTGAGAAATCAAATGGCCTCTTCCTACCCCTTTTCGTTGGATCTTAACCTAGCTCCACCGACTCAAACACGAGGCCAAGCAGTAGCACCAGTATGGATGCCCTACTTTGCCTCCGCACGGGGGCCTGTGACTGTCAATGACTCAATACTCATGGACAACGATGTTGCCATTGGAGTTGGCAGAAATTTGGTGACTCCTAAAGATATACGTGTGTTCGGGATAAGGGATGACAACCGGGTCACGAGTGATGCCCTGACACTGAGTGTGCAGAGTACAGCATGCGTCGCAAGTTTGAGTCATCGCCTACTTGCGAAGTCCCATGAGGTAGAGGTGTTGAAAGGTCAGTTAGCGGCGGAGCGAAGTATGGTTGAAGAGTGTCAGAGTGCTATAAAAAGCTTGAAAAGGGAGAGGGCCAGGATAGTGGAGGTGAATCGACACCAGCTAGAAGTATTACGGGACGAGAATAAAAACCTATCAAAGATGGTAGAGTTGTACTCTCACGACATGCGAAAACAGCTGGAAGACCTAGACCGACCGGGTAAACGCAAGCAAGCGGATCGCAAGAGTAGTTATGCTCAAGCTAAGATTTCGATCTTTGGGAGCTCAAGTGATGAGCCCCAAGAGGCTGTGCGTGAAGCCCCGGAAGAGGACAGCCAGAGGGTCAAACTCAAAGCTCCTATGGTCGAGACATCGAAGGCCAAGAAGAAATGATTTCAGTTTTTATTTATTATTTATTTTTAAAATGTATGTGTTTATTTTTATTTTTTTTTAAATTGGGAAATAAAAACGTTATGCTATCTCAAAGACACGATTGACCCTAAATTTAAAGAACAACGATCACACAAAAACACGAAGACCTAAACATAAATTTTTTATTTTTATTTTTATTTTTTTAGTTAAGTAAACACACAAATAACAACTTCTTCTTTTAAGAGAAAAACTTAAGGATGACCAGTTAAGGGCCTCAGAAAACACAGCCAGGGGTTCCGGGAAGGTTGGAGGGGTCACAATGGTCCCGCTTAAAACCCGAACTTCTTAGACACCGAAGGTGCCTCCTAAAGAACTCCTAGACACTGTATAGACTGCGGTTGCTCACTGGAGTTACCAAAAATTTAGCTCCTTCAAAGAATATCCTATGAGTTTTAAATTATACTACCTAATTAAATAAAAACAAAATAAATAAATAAATAAATAAATAAATAAAAATTGAAATAAACACGCAATTCAAATGAGAATTTAAAAGAAGAGTTGGGAATCTTGCACCAGGTGTCCAAGACGCATCTTTAATTTTGTCTCTTCTTCCAATTACATTCTTGAGAAACCTGACAAATAAGAAGAAAACAATTGAAAAAAAATAATAATAATAAATAGAATAAAATAACAACTGAAAAAAACAAAAACACAAACATCAGAAAACAGGGAGGCAAAAGTAAGTGAAAGTGTAGACATGCTCCCTTTTAAAAAAAAACGTGCTCGCAATTTGCGCCGGAAATGAAGGGATTCGAGAGAAAAGAGTACAGGATAGCACCCTCGAGATCCGAAGTGCTTTCGGCTCCCTCGTTTGTATTTCTATTTAAACTCATCTCGGTGAAGTAGAAGAGCACCCCGCATTTCTTCCTGCAAATTTAGAGAAAAACATCAAAAAATCCAAAAACGAAACAATGGCATCCTCATGCACTCACCTTGATGATCTCAACCTTGAATTGTCCCTTGCGCTACCGAATGCGCAAATAAGGGCTCCTACAAACCATGTCTTTCCAAACTCCACATATCATCACGGTACGGCCTCAAACTTTGCTGAGGCAATACCGAACTTTTCTGAGCCAGTGCCGAACAGAGCAGTGCTACTGGGAGGCATGATTGGCAGCAAGCTCACACCGACAGATCATCTGCATGTGGCACAGAGGTCTGACAAGGCAGCTGTGGAGGATAATTAAATAAAAATAATTTGTTGGGTCATGGTGTTACAGGTGACTTCATGCTGAGGATTTTCCTTGATTTGATTCGAATGTGCTTCGATGCCTCTTTGGGTGACTAAGTACCTCAAAAATCGGCCAAATGAGACTCCAAATGTCCTCATGCTTGGGTTAAACTTCATGTGGTACTTTCGTAGCAGGCTGAATGATTTGGCATGATTATTGATGTGATATACTCGTCGGAGAGCTTTGACAAGCATTTCATCTATGTAGACATCCATAGTCTTGCCAATCTGCTCCTTGAAAATCTTGTTCACGAGCCTCTGGAATGTTGCTCCTGCGTTCTTCAGCACAAAGGGCATGACTTTGTAGCAGTATATGCCTCTTTCAATTATGAAAGAAGTCTTTACTTTATAATCCTCATGCATCATGATTTGATTGTAATCAGAGTAAGTGTCCACAAAGCTTAGTAGTTAATTGCCGAAAGTTGAATCTACGAGCTGATAAATTCTTGGCAAGGGAAAGTTGTCTTTCAGGCAAGCCTTGTTAAGGTCAGTGTAGTCCACACACACTCTCCACTTGCCTTGGTCTTTCTTTGCCACTAAAACAACATTGGCCTGCCACTATGAGTAGGAGACTTCTTTATTGAAAGTGGCAGCTAGAAGCTTGTCAATCTCGGCTTCGATGATGGCAACTCGCTCGGGAGCTAAGTTGTGTATATTCTGTGCTATTGGTCTGCTAGTTGGGTTGATGTGAAAGCGATGGCAAATGATTTGTGGATCAATACTTGGCATGTCAAATGATGACCATGCAAACACATCTTTGTTGTTTTAGGGAAAGGCTATAAGCTCCACCTTTTCTTCTGGGCTCAGGCCCAAGCTGATCCACACTTTTCTCTCGTGCTTATCAGGATCAAGAGGTGCTAGTTCGACGTCCCTAACTCTTTAATTGCCATTGAGGAATGACTATTCCTTTTCATTTCTTGTCTGCTCGACTGCCAGGAACGAGGTCTACTTCCTCCCTTGCTTGTTCAGCTCCCTTTAGATATGCTTGATTTTTAGGGACGAACTGCGCAAGTTTGCTTTTCTTTAGCCCTTGGGCTGAGCATTTTCTTATCATCGCTTGATTGCTGTTGATGTGACAGTGTTGATATTGCCAATCCATGGTCTGCCCAGGATGCCATTGTAGGGAGAGACTTTGTCAATTATCATGAATGTCTAAGCTCTGATCACTGGTGGGGAGTACATGTCTGAGCGCTGAAAATAGTAATCGTGGTTGCTCCGTTGAAGTCGATCATTGACTTGGCAGACCTGTTGATCTTGGCCTCGATTCCTATCTACTGGACCATCGAAAGTTGTAGGATATTGGCTGTGCTGCCCTTATCTACATGAACTTGGTCGATGATGGCTTGTGCGATCTTGATGTTTATGACAAGGGTGTCATTGTGCAGCAGATCAAGTGCACTTAAATATTTGTTTTGGAAGCCGATCACGGGATTGTCTTCATTTGACGGGTAGCTGGTTAATACTTGAGAGATGACAATAGCCTGTTTAATCTTCCTCTTCTTTTCCTTGCTTGTCAACCCAGATTCTTCGGAGTTAGCCAAGTTCGTGTTAATCCCTATGATTTTTTGCGGAGGCTCCTTAGCGAAGTCACTGTCCTTGATCTGCTGGATGGCCTTCTATGCCACGAACTCCTTGCAGTGGCCCTCTCTTATGAGCTCTTCGAGATGCATCTTCCACGATCAGCAGTTGGTTGTGTCACGCCCATGAGTTCTACGGAAGCGCAGTACTTGTTTGTACTTCTTTTGTTGGGATCTCCCTTCAAAGGTGGTGGTCTTCTAGGTCAGAGCATATCCTTCACTTGGGCCAAGATTTGATGTATCGGGATAGTGAACTTTGTATACCCTTCATCTGCTGATGCACAACCTTGGGATGGTGCCTTGCGCTTTCCTCCATAGTTCTTACTAATGGGCTTATCACTGCTCTGACTTGCCTCCTTGGGTGATTGGTCGGCTTGCTTAGCAGACTTCTTTGCAGCGATTCGATCGCCGTCCTAGAGTACGTAGTTCTGCGATTATGAAGACCTCTGTCAGAGTCTGACTGAGAGCGATAGTCAACTCAAGATATAGGTCATGCTCAGTTGGTAGACCATTTTTGAAGGCAGAGGATGCGATTCAGTCATCACATCCCACAATGTTTGCTTTTCTGCCTTGAATCTCTTAATGTAGTTTCGGAGGGACTTATCTTGCTTTTTACGCAGGTTGAATAGGTGGTCGGCTTGTTTCTAGATCGTCCAGTAGGAAATGTAGTCCTTAGTGAATATGAAAGCAAACTCCTTGAATCTGCTGATCGACCTGGATGACATGGTATGAAACCAATTCTGGATTGCTCCTATTAAGGTCATTGCAAACACCTTGCACATCAACGCGTCTTCGGCCTTGTAGAGAATCATAACACTTTTGAAATGCTTTAGATGGTTCTTGGGATCGGAATTCCCTTTGAAGTGTGTGAAAGAAGGCGTTGAGAATTGCTTTGGTGGAGCCGCTTGCTCGATCTCAATGGTGAATAGTGAGGAAGTCACTTGGTCCACCTCCTTGCGCAGAGCATATTCGAAATGTACTCTGATCTTTAAGTCTTGAAGTCGGTCATTCACGAGCTTCTCAACATCTTCTGCCTGCATGGCCTGTGGTTCACGTCTGTGTCCTCCATGATTCCGATGTCTTTGGTTTACCTCCTCATTGTCTCTACAGAGCAGATCTCTTTGACTATCCTTCATGTGCGGCGTGTTGGTGGACTGAGCTTGCGAGAGAACCTTAGTAGCTGGTTGTCGTGAGTTGGCTCCTTAGGACCGAGCAGGTGGGTGTCTTTCTTCCCATACTTCATGGGGGTGATCATGAGGCTGATTTCCTTGGGTGCCTAGTCTTACGTGAACGATTCTATGTAGGTCAAGGCGGGCATGAACATTGGATGCCAATTGTTTCAGATGTGAAGATGAGCATTAGCAAGGTGGCCCTGGTCATTGAGCCATGTCACCGCGTTGTGGTTCCAGCCGCAAAGTCTTGTTGCTGCTATGCGTTTGCCGTCATAAGGTTGCAAGGTGGCACTGCGGCATGCGTTTGGTATGTGCTCTCAATAGCAAGATCGAGAGGTGGGATATCAGCGGCATCTGGGGCTGTGGTGGAAAAACTGTGGTGTTAGGCCCAGCCTTGGCTGCAAAAAGTGGCTGCCGCAGCATCGTGGAAGCTCAGATCCATCGCGGATTGGGTTATCACGGCGGTCTTGATCCTTGTGCGCTTGCTTCCAACCATTGTTGTTTGGAAGGCTTCGGTTGAGTGATGAAAAGGAGGAAACATATTCTTTTGATTCAAGAGCGTACGTTGAGTATAACTAGCGCTCTCAATGAAAGCACCAAAATGTTTGTTCAAATTTCTCATGGGAGAATATTCGCTTGTAGATTTTTCACCCTTCAAGCTTCCTTCTCTCTCTTCCTCGATTCCTGCAAAACAAATAGGAGTAAAAGACCACAGCCGGGGTGTTGGCCAAAGGCACTCCTATGCCTAAGTTAGTTCAATTGAGTCTTTGAGAAAAGATGCGGCAATAGCTAAATTGAATGGAGTTTTCTCTCACGTGGAGAGCCTGGTGGCTGGAACCGTGTGTGGTGGCACTTAGCCGTGTGAAGAGAGTGCGAGAGAGGGGCGGCAAGAGAGAGAGAGAGAGAGAGAGAGAGGAGAGATATAGGGTGATTGTGTTTTTTAGAACCAGGTTTAGAATTACCTCTTGTATTGAATGTGACTATGTATTTATAGGGCTCTAGCCATCTAGGGTTTTTCAAAGAACAACTCCTATTTAGAAGGAAGATATTCTTTCCCTTAAATGGAGAGATTGAGTCAATTAGGGATTTCATTTGGGATTAAATCCCTAATTGATGATAATATCCCCAAAATAAGATAATATCCCAAATTGGTGATGTTATCTATAATTGGTGATTATATTCCCAAATAAAGATAATATCCCGTATTTAAGATAATAACCCTATTTTTGGTCTCAATTAATTGACCAAATAAATGGGCCCAATTAATGACCTAGGTGATATCATTCTTTTCCAAGTGTCGTCTTCGTATTGGTTGGTGAAATATATTTTTCCACATGTTCAACAACAAACTTGAAAGTGTACTTATTTTAATGTGTATTTTTATTGCTTGCCTGCAACTAAATTCATAAAGATTTGGATTTTTTTTGGACTTTAATAAGTTAATATATACTGGCTAACCTATACCTTAAAACAAAAAAGTGCTGCTATTTCCAACCCTCTGTCCTATTACCCCACCCACTATTATTCCTAAAATACCCTTTAATTATTAATGGTTGGAAATTTGATCTTATGCTGGAAAGATGATTTGTTTTCTTAAAGCATGTTAATGCAAAACATGATTTCGGTAGTATCAAGTTTGCACACCCTGAAAGATTGAAAATTCCAAATTGCCAAAGATGAAAAAAAATTCAAACTCCAAATGGAACCCGCTATGAAACCTTGCAGATCTTGGATGGACAACATTGCAGGACCCACACCGTAGCCTCTAAAGAAAGATGGCGACTGTGAGGTGTTTCAGACAAGCATGGGGGTTGCCGCCGACGGGGTTGGGTGGGTAGGGAAGCTTTGGTTGATTTAATTTAATACTAACCTCATAAGAGCACCTCCACCGCTCTACACAAACCCGGGCAACAGCCCCCCCAAGCCAAGGTTAGGCCCTCCAGCGCGTAGCCTCAAGCCTGGGCAAGCCCAAGGGCAATTCTTGACTGGGTTCTAGCCCAAAGTGGCTGACAACTCCCAACGGGAAGATGCCATGTGGCTCTTCTCGGACGCTCCGATCGGTTTTTGTCTAGAAATCCGACAGATTTGATTTTTTTGTTCCCTATAAATTCTAGATTTGTTCCCTATAAATACATAACCATGTTATTCACTTTCCACACCAAATCTACATACAAGCAGCACCCCTAATAATTGCCCAATGAGCTTGCAAGATACCAAAACACCTTTCCACGTCTTTCCTATAACCTTCTTGAAAGGCATCAAAGCTTTTTTCCTTCTCGGATTGGGGATTCAGAATTGTTTTCACAAATGTCGTCCACCTAGGATAAATTCCGTCGGTGAAATAGTACACACCCGAGTATACGGTATTGTTGATTCGGTACGTGATTTGGGGGGAATGACCTCGCAATACATCGTTGAACACTGGGGATTGACCAAGCACATTGAGGTCATTCTAAGAACCAGCAACTCTGAAGAAGGCATGCCAAACCCAAGTGTCGAATGAAGCTACAACCTCCAGAATTATACTTTTTTTGGCCCTTTCGATTCCCAAAGTCTCCTTGCCAAGCAGTTGGGCAATTCTTCCACTGTCAGTGCATGCAATCGATGCTTCCAATCTTTCTTGGGAAACCTCAAGCCTCAACTTTTTGTACAAGCCTTTGGAGGTCCCTCGCCGTGGGTTTGCGAAGTACTCCTTCTTGTAGATCTTTTCTACTGCATCACACAATCTCACCAAGCACTCTAGGATAGTTGATTTTCTCATCCGCGCAATCTCATCCACCTGCTCTGCAAATGCCCCATAACGCAAAGCAGCTGTAAGTTTTTGCTCGGGAAGAAGACCCAAAACCCCAACAGCAATATACTTCGTTCAAAAGATATGGTGTGAGAGGTATGAGTTGAGGGTGTAGTTTTATAGAGGGATTTAGAAGATACAGATGACACGTGACGCAATTTTAGAGGATGAAAATCTTATCTGAAATCTAAGATTATTTTTTAATAAATATATGAAATTCTTATCTGACATGGGACACATGGCACAGTTTTAGAGGGTAAAAATCTTATCTGAAATATGAGATTATAAATTTTGAATAAAAATCCCAAAATATTATCTGAAAAGCTTATCAAAATTAATGGTTTAAGTATAAAAAGATAGGAAATAAAGTAAAATGAATAGTGTTTGCCCTTGCCCTTTGGGGTGGACCCAAAAAGGGCAAGGCTACCACCAAGGAACTAAATTTCGCCAATAATATCGTTTTTTTGAATGGGCGATATTTTAGCACATATCCACTTAAATATTGTCAAAAAATCGATATTATTGCCATAATGTCATGGGCGATAATTTCCTACTCCTTCATGCTTTATTTGGGCAATATATTGCAATATTATTGCTATCGATAATATCGCGATATGAAACTAAAAAATAAATGAAAATGGTTGTGAAATGGCACTTTTGCACACAAGGAGAATCGAACCCCTCTCTTACCCATCCACTTACTCAGCCTTAATCCAACACGCTGCGAATGAGTTTGTTAACAAAAGCTACGACGTGTAATATTTATATGGTCTTTAAAATTTCTGCAAGCTAATATTATCTAGGGTAAATTTCCATAATAAAAAAATCCCTAATGATAAATTTAGGCATATGTTTAATGTTATTTATTATTTTATTATGGAGTTGTTTTTTTTTTTTTGGTTATATATTATGGAGTTGGAATATTATTCACTATTGAGTTTTAATATTGTTCTTTATATGTGATACTAAGTTTTAACTTTAATAGGAATTCTTTCTATATGGTACTAAGTTACTCATATATTTTATTTTTGTTTTTTTGTCAAGCTCATATATCTTATCATATGGAATATATTGTAGTAAATTATTATAACTAAAAAATTATGGTGTGTCTAATTTTCTTTCACTAATTACTACATATTTTATAAAGACAGTGTTTGTCAGGTCGCTACATAATCAACTTAAATAACTCAAACCCACCATGCCATGCATTTTATTCCAATTTTTTGTGATAAAATAATAGACAATTGACTAAATAAACATCCTCTAAAGTTTCAATAAAAGTTTCCAAGTTTTTCTCACAATTTTCATAATTTTTATTCCATTTTTATCGATATTTCCATTGATATATCCGTGTTTTTGGACCACCAATATTTCCAGAACCCTCGATATTTTAGACCTTGGCTGGCACTATTCACATAAATAGTGTCAAACCTTGCCTCGCTTTTGCCTTGCCCTTGCCTTTTGGGGTGGAGGTGCTCTAAAGATAAGAATTTGTTTGAATTAATAATTAAAAAGTATTTTAGGAATAATGGTGGGTGGAAAAATAGGATTGTGTTTTTTCAAATTTGCATAGTGGGTGAGAAGATAAGGTGAATGGATAAATATAACAGGGGATAAAAATAGCAGCATTATTAATAAGGTATGTTTATTTTTTTTTGTTTTTTGGACTGAATTAATAAGGTATTCACACACATTACACATTAGATACTTTGAAAGTTTTAATTGGTAAGGCTAACGTTGAGCTTTATCAAGTTGATTAATAGAGTATTCACATATTTGAATACATTTTTGTGGGAACATCAAATTCTTTAGATTCAACTATTTAGTTGAGATATATGATGAGGTGAGTTAGTCGATAGTGATAATATGAGGTGAGTTAGTCGATAGTGCATTATTATCACTAATGTAACATTATAACCTTGCTAGGTTTTGATGTGATCTTATAACTTAACAATACAACAACAAAATTAGCAATTTAATTTGTAAAGATAAATTATACATGTATAAGACATTTAAACAATTAGCATACTAAGAATAAATTCTTTCTAATCTTTGTAGTCCGAATCCTTTGAAAATTGCTTAACATCAGCAGAATAAGCTTCACTAATCAATCATTTTACATATATTGTTCAAATCGTCATTGATATTTTCGATTTTTTTATTATTTATTTATACAAATATCCTTTGTCAAATAATAGTTTCTTAGATGAGTCTTGCAATTTTGAAATAGAAAATACTTTCGTCCTTATCATGTAAGTAGGAAGTTCTACATTCATGTCAATAGCAGTGTGACATGTGTGCAACTTTGTGTGTATGTGTGTTTTTAATGAATTATTTTTGTATATATGTCAAATTATGATTCATCAGATCTCCTTACAGGTGAGGAGGCAAGCAGTATCCTTTCGAAATTCATGAATCATACTGATTAAAAATAAAAATAAAAAAGGAAACTTTCTTCTTGTAAGGTTCGAAATTCATGAATCATACTGATTTTAAAAAAAAAAGAAAGAAAAGGAAACTTTCTTTAAGGAAAAAAAAAAAGGGGGAAAAATCTGAGGCCGGCAATAACACCACCAACGACAAAACGTCTCTCGCAGTCTCTCTCTCCTTCAGGTTTCCAACTCCCATTTCCTTCGGTTACAATTCAAAACTCTCTCTCTCTCTCTACATATATATGCAACGACTACTGTCTTCATTCTCTTTGTCTGTATTCAACCTCTCATGGCGGGTCTCTACTCTTCTTCCAGACCCACCTCGCCTTCTTCTTCTTCTTCCTCGTCATCATCGTCGTCGTCTGCATCATCTTCTTCCTTTCAGACCTTCGCTTCCCGCCTTCTCTTGCTCCTCACCGTCCTCCCTCTAACTCTCGCCGGCTTCGCCTTCGTTCTCCAATGGCGTGGCGGTCTCAATGACCCCATTACTCGATGGGCACCTGACCATCACGAGTTCCCTGGCATGGTCGACTTGGGTGGGCCCCCAGTCCAGGTTTCACATTCTTCGGGTTCCGACTGCGTCGATCTTCTGGGTCGGAGCCACTCGCCCTCCTTCCCCTATTATAAGGACTGGAAGTTCGATTACATGTCCGATCTGAGGCCCAAGGTCAGTGTGCTTTCTATTGTGTTCAATTTGATTGCTTTTTCAAAAGTTTGTTGAGTTTTTGTGGCTGTGATTTGTGGTTGATAGAATTGGATTGATGGTTTTTGGGATTTGATTTGAGTTTCTTCTAGTCTTTGGGGGTTGATTATGTTTGGATCTTGGGATCTGGCATCTGGGTTGTGCTTATATAGGTCTCCTGTTGAGCTTGATTAGTGGTGATTGTGATATGAACTGGGGATCATTCATTGGGCATCATTAGATATTTGTTCTATTGTAGATTACTCTTTTGGTTTCTTTAGCATTTTTAAAGTCATTCTGATTAATAATGCATGTGACATCTTATGAACATCTTATGAACCGTCTGTAATCTTTTACATGTCAGATATGCATTCAAACAAGCACTTCCGCTGGTTTAGAGCAAACGTTGCCATGGATCTTTTATCATAAGGTTATTGGAGTTTCAACCTTTTTCCTTTTTGTGGAAGGCAAGGCTGCATCTCCTAATGTATCTAAAGTCTTTGAAAGCATTCCGGTGAGTTCAAGTTGCATGCTTCACTTAAAATTTTTGCTAGTGAACAACTTTTCAAAATCAAATAATGTATATACAAGTTTAATGCCCTTCTAGTTCTGGCTATCCAAGTTCTTATGGGACACAAAATTTGTATTACAGGGAGTGAAGGTTATATAAAGGACAAGGGAATTGGAGGAGCAGCAGGCTAAAAGGTTGGTACCCTTTCATTTTAAATAGGTTATTTTATTTTCTCCAATTCGCCTCTTAAATGGGTAAGTGTGAGATAAAGAAGTTTACTTTCGATGTTAGTGTGCCAAATGTATTAAATGGATCCTTTCCCCAATTTTCTGATGAAAAACTAAAAGAGTTATGATTGGAGAACCTTTGAATGTTGTAGATTTTAAATGCAAAATACATTTAAGTTCGAGAGTGTTAACTTGAAGGAGATGAACGTTGTTAAAGGAGAAAATAAAAAGAGATAGAGACATTGTTAAATAAAGTCATGAGCATAAAATAATGCTGTCCGGCAGTGGGCAAGAAGGCCACCTGCAAAACAAGACAAAAATAGAAGCTGTCCTGTCCTTTGGATACACTCAATTACACAACGAATCACCAAAATAGAATATAAATTCAACAAACTGCCACTCCGTGTCCCATTGAAGAATGAAACAGAATATCTGTAAATGCAGTAGAGATTGAAGCCAACAAAGGCCTGAAACATTCTTTTCCACAACCAGTTTTTATTCAAAAATCTGGCATTTCATTCTAACCAAACCACCCAAAAAATAGGCAACATATAGGACTTCCACAAGAATTTTGCCTTTTATCCTTTACCAGAGGCACAATGTTTCTCAACAAATAACTGAACACAAGAACCCGGAATCACCCAATTCAACCTTTCCAAGCAAAGAACTTATTCTACAACGAAACTGCATTTGGGCAATTGAGGAACCGATGATCGATATTCCCTTCTTCCTTGTTGAAGTGAAATTCAATCCCAGGTGTAGGCAGACCTTTAACATGGAAAAATAGTAATTGAGATTCTTCATTTGTTGAATATTTGTAATGGACAAAGACAGTTTTGTTGTTCTTTCATTTTTCTTACTACTATTGATCTGATAGGTTATTCATACTTTTTGTTTTGTCTAAATTTATATGTGCGGTGCTCAGTCGGATTTGGAACGAGACATGGCTGTCAAGCTTCTTCTATAAACCGTGTAATTATGAGTTGTTTGTGAAGCAATCCCTTAACATGGAGATGGCTATTGTCATGGCAAGGGTATGTAATTTATCTTGCATTGCATAATTCATCACAGTTGCTTCTTTGGTCATCTGGATAAAGTTTGTAATAGTTTCTTCTGCCATTTTAGGAGGCTGGCATGGATTGGATCATCCATCTTGATACCGATGAGTTAATATATCCAGCAGGCACTCAGGAGTACTCTTTGAGACAGTTGTTGTCCGATGTGCCTAGGAATGTTGATATGGTTATCTTTCCAAATTATGTAAGTGATTGTTGAGATAGATTCTTTTCATGTATTAGATGCCACGTGAGGCCATAGAATATACAGTGAAGAGTGGCTGTCTTCCATTATTCAAACTCCATCTTCAGTACGGTATTTTATCTTAGTTCTCTAGAGGAATGCTAATTCTATAGTCTAAGGTAGATTGCATCATTTTGTTTGATACAACCGATAATCTACTTTAATCTAATGTAAACTACGGGGAGGGGGATTCAAACTTGGGTGCCAAGTGGGGAGCACATCTGCTCTAGCCAACTTGGCTAAGCCCATGCCTGCTAAGCTGGACTGCGTCATTGAATGTGGATTTTAGTCTTGTTAATAATGAGGCATTTATATTGTCCTATTAAAGAATAATGATGCATTTATATTGATGTCAAGAAATTGTAGTTGATCAGACCCCCACTCATTGCATTTCAAATTTATCACTAATATTAATGTGAGAAAAGTTTCAGTTGTGCTCACATATGCTTCTGTTTTCTCAGGAAAGTAGTGTAGAGCAAGATGATATCAAGGAACCTTTCAGTGAGGTATAATTTCATCCATTTCATTCTTCCAATGCTTTCGGTCCAAGTTTTGTAATACCAGGTATTACTGATAGTTTGTGAAGGTCAGGAACATGGTCTCCATGGCTTTTTTTCTTCTCTCCTTTAAAATTTATATATATTTTCATGCCCAGAAAAAAATTGATTTGTGTTCAGTCATAGATTGTTTTTGGTAATTTTGGAGCAGCATGATTTCTCAAAAATGAAACAACACAAATAAAAAATTTGCCAAATGCACAACCAGAGAAGCTGCTAAGTTTATTTTGTATGCTATTAAAATCATTACATTTCTTGCTTTAATAAAACAACACAAAAAATTTCCATCCACTAATATCATTTATTGTTTATGGTGTTGTAGGTGTCAATGTTCAAAAAGAACTATGACCATCTTCCAAAGGATGTATATTTTGGAAATTATAAAGAAGCAACCCGGGGTAATCCAAACTATTTTCTAACATATGGAAATGGGAAATCAGCTGCTCGAGTTCAAGATCACCTTCGCCCTAACGGTGCACACAGATGGCACAATTATATGAAGACACCAAAGTATGGCCATTCTATCTAAATTTTTTATCAACTTTCTAAACATGTACTTATATAATAGTTCTGTCCAACTTTCTAAACATGTACTTATATAATGATTAGTCAAATCATTGCAACCTATTCTCAATTTAAAGGACAATGTCCTTTCTTTTAATATAATAGCTCTTTCTTCGTGTAGTTGATTACTGGTGTTCTGTTTATCTACAAAATGTTAAGGTTTCTAAATTATGGTCAAATATGGCAAGTTTATATAAACACTTACTTCTTTATCCTTGTAATGTTTTATAGTGAGATCAAATTGGATGAGGCTGCTGTTCTGCATTATACATATCCAAAATTTTCAGATTTGACCTCTAGACGTGATCGGTGTGGTTGCAAACCTACCAAGGAGGACGTTAAGAGATGCTTCATGTTGGAATTTGATAGAGCTGTGAGTTCTTATCCCTGTGTCATCGTTTGTGTTTTTCTTTTACCCCCCTTCAGCTGGAAGTCATGTCAGTCTTATTTTCTTAGGCTCCTTATGTTTTATTCTGATTTTTTCCCTTGACATAATACCAGCGATTTTAGTCTTGATATATGTTTGTCATGTTTGTAAATTCGTTAGTCTCATTAATTTTGTGGTATATTTTGAAGATTTGTTGGAGATGTCCCGGAACTGTTCTTTTCTATATATAGGTTTTTCAGTGTCAATTTCCGTATGTATTAGTGCAGTTGTCCCTGCTTGCTTACACTTCTTTCCCCTTTATCTTCGACAGGCATTCATAATTGCTTCAACTGCAACAGAGGAGGAAATGCTTAGCTGGTAATAGTTTATGAAAATTACCAAAAGATTTCACTACACTAGATTTTAATAGAGCTTGTGTGGCATCACTTGTCATGTGACAGTGGGGAAACATTTAGGCACTAAGTGACATGAATAACTTCATTGTGGATTTTCTAGCTTTTGATTAGTAACAGTTGTCATTTAGCCTCCTACAAAGAAAGTATTTCTTCAAACAAGAAATGGCCGAAACTCCTTGATAATCAGGTTTAAACAGGTCTCAAATTGAAATGTGTTAAGCTTTCTAATGTAGAACTCCCTTCTGTTGATTTAGGTACCGGGAACGCATTGTGTGGACTGACAAAGCGCTCAACTTAAAACTTTTGAGGAAGGGCATCTTGACTCGAATTTATGCACCGATGGTTAGTTCCATAGCCTGCTTTGTTTTTCTTTCTTGGTTTAAATAATATGGTAACTAATTTTGTATGCTGGTATTATAGTTGTGAGCATATAATCCTCAAGCCTATTGATTTCTTTCTGGTGCAGGTCATTGTACAAGGTTTGAGGGAATCTGGTGTTTTCAGCTCTGTAATTGCATCAGCTGCACAAACAACTTTATCAAAAGATCAGTTCCTTTCATCTGTGGAAAGTAGCAACTCCTCTAGGGAATCCACATCAGGAGCAATTACTTCAAGAAAGATTGGTAAAATAATAGATTCTCAAGCAACTGCCAGAAGGGTCTTGGGATTCACAGACGATGCTTCTCAGCCCTCGGCTATTCCACCGTTATCTCCTCCTGGCGTGGATGATTTTCCAATTGAAACACAATTGTTTTCTGAATCACAATGACCCAGGCCTCGTCGAAATCCAGCTTCCTGTGTGAACAAGCGTTGAGAAATGAAATTTTTGTAGAAGAGAAAAGTTGAGGGAGTGAAACAGGTTTGGCTGTTGAGATGAGGTGTTTCAGTTTTTCAGTTTCGAGGGGTTCTTCCCGATCATTACCCAAGCGCTGATGTACATTACATTACAGGCTTAGATTAGAGATTTTGCAGAGTTTAGAGGTTAGAGGGGATTTCGATTGCAGGTTCTTAATTTTCTTACATGGTAGCTCTATGCGGAACCCGTCTGATTTTGCCTGCGGCTGTAATCCATTATTCTTGGCCCCTCATATTTGTTTGTTTATACACATTGGATGGGGTTAACAATAGGCATAATAATACTGATAGTATCATTTCCTATGCAGAGATGTTTTATCTCAAGGGTTACTTACGGTTTAGTGCCCTGTGGTTATATCTTTAAGACATATTAATCATTATCTTCCCAATTTTTACAATAACGATGTGGTTCCATCGTTAGGGTTTCCGTTAGATTTTTCCATTAGTTGCTTATGCGGGATTATGGGTCTCACATTCTCGCTTTTTTAAATTTTAAATGGATTAAATTTTGAATAAAATATTAAAAAACTAACTACAAAATAAGAAATACATAAATAAAAATAAGGGTTAATTACAGTTTAGTATCTTGTGATTACACTCTTAAGATATGTTAGTTGCTATTTTTTCAATTTTTACAATAACATACCCCGGTCTTTTAAATTTATTACAATGTGGTTTCACTATTAGATTTCCATTAGATTTCTCCATTAGTTGCCTATCCTTAGTTTTCACCGCCAAAACCCAGGCACCATTAACAGGCCTGTCAACCCAACAAGACCCAAAACCCAGCTTAGAAAATTCAGGGAGAGAGAGAGAGATTTGTTTTTTTGTTTTGGTTTTTAAAAATATTTTATTCATATTTTAATCAATTTAAAATTAAAAAAGAAAAAAATGTGGAACTTATAATGGCACGTAAGCAACTAACGGAGAGATATGACGGAAACCTAATAGTGGCACCACATTGTAACAAATTTAAAAGACCGGAGTATGTTATTGCAAAAATTAAAAGATAGGGACTAATATGTCTTAAGGGTGTAATCACAAGGTATTAAACTGTAATTAACCCTAAAAATAAAACCCATCATTTTTCTCTTTCTCTCTCCCTCCTCTACATTCTCCCTCTCCCTCTGGGTTCTGCAGGTTGCAGGTTGGACGAGGAAGGGGAAGAAATCGATCTGGGAGGTAGGAGAAGAAATCAAGGGGAGAGGAAGGGGAGAGGGTCTGGGTGGTTGTGGGCTGGGGTTTTTTTTGAGGGGGAAGGGGGTTTGTGGGTGAAAAAACAGAACGGGGGATGGGAGATGAAATCGGAAGGGTAGATCTGAATGTCAACAAAACCATATTCTTCATCATCATAACACTCAAAAAGGAGATCTAGTCTTAGCTTTTCATATACTAGATCTAGTGCTATACTTCTCTCTCTCTCACCATAACTCCAACCTCCTCCACCCTTCTTCCCCAACCAGCCAACCACTACTAACCAACCCCGATATTTATTTAGCCCACCCAACCTGTCTATCTAGATACAACGAGCCTAAAACTCCAAATTCGTTGAGGAGTTCACAGCCCAACCACAATAAAAGATCCAACCACCACCGAAACTCAAGGTCATGTGGCAGTCTTCGTCGCCAAGTTCTTTGGCCGCTACAATGCCGACACAGTACCTCTCCAAGTCTAGATCCGAGAAAGAGAAAGATAGAGAGATATTATGATAGAGGCGGCGGCTGGGTTCAACAGATGAGGATGGGTTGGGTTTTTGGGTGGAGGTGTCTTGATAAGTTTGGAAATTTTTGTAGCTGTTTGTGTTTCTTTGGTTGAGTAAAAAGGTTTGAAAAGAAAACATTTTTTGTTGGCAAATATTGTCAGATTATTTGGAGCAAGTTCTAAAATATCGATGGTTTCAAAAATATCAGTAGTTCAAAAACACAAAAATTTCGATGCAAATATCGGGATATTATCGATATTGATAAAAATTGAATAAAAACCACGGCAATTGTAAGAAAAACTTGGAAATTTTTCTAAAAACTTTGGAGGATGTTTATTTAGTCAATTATCTATTACTTTATCACAAAAAATTGGAAGGAAATGCATTGCATGATAGGTTTAACTGATTTAAGTTGATTATATAGCTAGCCAACAAATACTGCGAGTGTAGAAAATATGTAGTAATTGATGAAATAAGATTAAACACACCGTAATCATTTATTTATAATGATTTTCTACAATATTTTACTTTTTATACATGACATGGTAAGATACATGAGTGACTTAATACCACATAGAGTTCCTATAAGGTTCAAATTTGTGTTATTTACACTACCACCTCCTGAGGTTTTATGTTTTTTCACAAAACTCCTTGAGGTTTTTGAAATTACAAGAACACCCCCAAGGTTTTAAATTGTTTTCACAAAACTATTTCATCCAAAAATTTATGATTTTATACAAAAAAAATTCTCCAAATGACAAAGTTGGTCTTCAAGATTAGATTGCATATACTTCATTGAGGCTAATTTTGTCATTTACATAAGTTCTTTTTCTTCAATGTAATCATCAATTTTTGGACACACAATCAACGAAAAGAGGTTTTGTGAAAACAAACTGAAACCTCAGGGGGGTTGTTCGTGTAATTTTTGAGACTTGAGGGGGTTTTATGAAAACACAAGAAACCTCAGGGGGTGTTAGTGTAAATAACTCTTCAAATTTTTCATTGTCTTCATCATCTCGATATTATAGCGATATTTTGGCCAAATATTGCTGAAGTGTGAAAGAAATTATCAACATCGATATTTTTTGATATTGTTGATATTTATACGATATGTGTATGATTACATTCCAAAATATCATTGACCAGAAAAAACAATAATATCCTCGATATTTTGTTGATATTATAGATATTTCAGATTATGGTTTGGAGAGAGAGAGAGAGAGAGTGAGAGGTTGGCTAGAGCTTTGATGGGGGTTGGGAGGTCGGGATGTGGGCGGTGGGCAATGGTCAATGAGAAGAAATTGACCAGGGGGGAGGGTGTGCGTTGGTTTGAATGAGTAGTTCCAGGATTTTTTTTTTATCATTTTCTTCAAATTTTTTTCACATGTTAATCAATTTAAAATTAAAAAAAAAATGAAAATGTGGGAGCCATAGTGCCACGTAGGCAACAAACAGCGAGATCTAACAGAAACCCTAACGACGGAACCATATTGTAACAAATTTAAAAGGCTAGGATATGTTATTATAAAAATTAAGAAGGTAGGGATTAACTTGTCTTAAGGGCATAATCATAGGATACTAAACTGTCATTAACTCTTATCTCAATGATGAAAATGACATTGTCATTGATGTTTTGCACCAGCCACATTAACTTTTATAGTCACCAAAGGAAAACTTTGATGTCATTTAGGGTTCTTAACTTCTTACCTCATCTATGTAGAATTATACAAACCCTAGCCATTAAGAGAGAGAGAGAGAGAGAGACCTTCAGATCTGGGGGTTTTCCTCTGGATCTCTCTCACGCCCCGGACCCCGGGGTCGGTGGAAACCCTATGCCCGGTGCGTGAGAAAATAAAAAGAAAACCGAAACAAGGTTTAAAATAAACTTCTCTTATAAAAATAGCTCCAAAATCTTACAACTTTACAATTAATAAATAAAGCTCTATCACTCCCATCTAATTTAGCCTCAACTGGTTTAGTCCTTGTCTTGCCCACTAATTCATTTGAAAAATTAAACAGGGTGAGGGATGAACAACCACCGCTCAATAGGGACATGAGACCTTACCACAATAGATTGATATAACTAAATTAAGTAACATGCAATCACATAGCCAAATATCATATTAATAATAATACATGAATGAATGCTCTTCATCTACTCCCGTTAATTCATATAACTGGACAAGCAGACCTACACGTCACATACCATGCTTATATAACTTGGTCCCGAATGCCCATTATATGAACTAACACCCATTTCATTCATCCCATAATTTCCCCTTTTGTTAGTCATCTTGTCTAACTCCCTGCCGCCAGTCCCGAATCACCCAATAAAAATCATGTGCATTGTGGGATCCATGAGACCTGGTACCTACCGAGAGTTAGACTCAACTACACAAAAGATCCTTCCCATTACCCTCTTTTCTATACTTTCTTTATCAACCCAAGAATACCAGCCATCATCGATAGCATATGATCATGTCAATATTAATAAAATAATATAAATAATTAACAACACTTCAACACCCAATATCAATAATAATCAAATAATAATATCGTGTATAATATAGTGCTCACGAAATTTAATTAAATCAATTCCCTTAAAGGCCCCCCCAAGAAATCCCTACCTCGATTTCAAAGCATTGCTCCAAGTTAAGAAAATACAAGCTAAGCCCCAAATCTCCTCCAAGGATCACCTCTCTCTCTCTCTCTCTCTCTCTCTCTCTCTCTCTCTCTCTCTCTCTCTCTCTCAATTTCTTTTCTAATTTCTCATGTTTTGAAACTATAAGGTTATGCTCCTATTTATAGTGTTTATAGGGATATGATAAACTTCAATATTAAAAGGATAAAAACATCCAAATTTATCCAAAAGATAAATATCCTAACAAGATAAGATCATTCAAGTTTATCCAAAAGATAAATATTTTAAAAAGATAATATCATTCAAGTTTATCCAAAAGATAAATATTTTAAAGAGATAATATCGTCCAAGTTTATCCAAATGATAAATATCTTCTTTTATCCGTTTAAAATACGAGACTTCACAATCCCGTTGCATCTTCGGTGTTCTCCGACTTTAGGTGGATTTATGTCGATCTACTCTTCTTCTGGCAGATCTATTGTCTCAAATATGAGTTGGTTTTGGTTGTGCATCTTCTTGTGAGGCTCCTCTTTAAGGTGCTGCGGCTTGGTTATGGTAGATTCACTATGCACTAGTGCATTGATGCCCTTGAGTAACTAGATGGCGCACCTTTTGTCATGTTCCAAAGGAAGATTAGGCGGTTGGCTTTCCTTTTGCCGGTGTTGTTCTAGGTTTTTTTATATATTTTAATTTAGTTTGTTAGAGTTTTCAATGTTTGTTTTCTTTTATGATTCTAGAAACTTAGTTGAGTTTTCTGGGTGTTCTTAGTCTCTCTAGAAGAGTCATGCCAGTTAGCGGCTAGTTTTGGTTCTTGATGTCATTGGACTAGATTTGGGGAAATTATGGCAGTTGAAAGGGGTTTTAGAAAAGTTAATTTCGAGACTGATTGTCTCCAGATCGTGTTAGTTTTTCGGCTAGCTCAGGATATTGGGGAAGTTTTACACATGGCTGCTATATTGTTATAGGGATGACTCCCTTTACAATATGTATCCTTTGTACTCATTATTTATTTTGATCTAATAAAATTCTATTGCCTTCTAGAAAAAAAAAAACAAAAAAAAAACTTCTTACCTCATCTTTCCCACTTTTGGTATAATGTCACATGAGCTTACTGCACTCCTTTATAATCGAAGAGGATTACCTAAAGTCTCTGTAGCTAAATGTACCACATAAATTTTCCACTTTTGGTATAATGTCAAAAACCATCTCTTGATAATGACCTCAAAATCATACAAAAGTTTGAGCATCCATCTTTTGTATTGACATGAGTTTCTTCCTTATGTAATACATAAGTATTGTAATTATTCAAAATTTCTCGATATTTATACACACATTCAGAATGAAAAACAATTAATAATGCAATACCTAAAATGTGAAAAGTAATCTAGAATATCGGCAATCCCTTTACACACGAGTTTGATCCCTTTTTCCGTATATTGGAATAGTCTAGAATATCAATTTTTTAATGCAGTACCTAAAACTTAAGAATCAGATTTGCCAGAGGGGTTTTTTTTTTTGCTTGTTTTTTTCAACGGAGCCAGAGAGGTTATACTTCTGATGTCTTAACCGGACGCACGTGTTTTCACTGCGTTGGAGGGTCATATTATTCATCCTCGTACTCGAAAAATGAAAAGAAACAAAACCAAAAAGGTGCAGTGCAGGACTCTCTATCATCAGTTCCTCCCTCTTCGTAGTAGGCCATGAATCAAATTCAACCTCTGCAATTAGGGTTCAAAACATTTCTCAGTCTCACCCGGTTTTATATTTTAATTTGTTTTTCTTAGGCTGTGTTTTACATACTTTCTGCGTTTCAATTTCATAGTAATTTCAGCTACAGTTGAAATGACTGACCAACATCGGTAGCTTTGCAGTAGCTCCAAGGAATTTGAGAACTGGAGCATTGGCTTCTCTTACTAGATTACGAGCAACTCAAGGAGTGCCTAGAAGACCCGTTTCCGCTAAAACAACAAAGCCCATGTTTGAGGAAAATAAAAAGGATAAGACATTCAAAGAATCAATGGGTACAAACCCAAGCCCTCATAAAGCTATTGTCAAGGTTATACTTATATGTCATGCCTCTATGCTGATTTTTGTATTTTTGTTTTGTTCTTGTTTTTATGTTGGGTATGGGTAGTTTGCATTAGTTTGATGTTGATTGATTAAATCTTTTAGGAGGATGGTGCTGAAAGCAATGTGGTTGAGATTGAGAGTTTTAAGAATGACCCTGCGAGAATCGAGGCAATGACAGTTCAACAACTCAGAACAACACTGAGGTAACATTCCAAGTGTTAATATCTTCCTTGTGAGTCCAATAGGAATGTTCCCTCTATAAACATAGTAATTTCTTTTTCTTTCTATGGATAGTGGAATAAGTTAACGATTAGATGGTGTTGATCAGTATGGTGTCCTTGAGTTGTACATGTTAAATGTTCTACAATGATTTGGAACTTTAAATTGCCTTTCAGAATTGCTGGGGTTTCTGCCAAAGGCCGTAAATTTGAACTTGTGGCTGCCTTGAAGTGCTTTTTGGAAAAGAAGAAAGATGGTAATATCTATTATTCTCATGTACTTCTCTGAAGATGTAGCAAAAGAAGAAACTTTTTATAAAATAATGATTCCAAACTCTTTCTTCCGTTTGCCTTATTCTCTGGACTTGAATGGTTAGGAGTTCCTTTTCATTTTCAGATGAAGGTTCCCTGGTAATAGAAGAACAAGTGGCCTCCACTTGTGTTGAAAATGCATCAGAGAAAACTGGGGCTGAAACATCATCTGATGGAGACCAAGTTCAGAATGTCCCTGTTTCGGAGGTTGGTGAACTTCAACGTTACAAGAGAAGGTTAAACCATTCGTCAGTTAAGAGTGAAACTGTGATAGGCTATAGCAAGGTTGCAACGAAAAAGGAGAAGCTGTCAATTGAATCAGAAGACCTTTCAGGTTCTGTAAAATGATTCCAAAAATCTTCTTAACTGAGTTTATTTCATATGTTTATCTGGGTTCAGTTCACTTAATGAAGAGGACTGGTGTATCGTTGTTATCTATCCAGGTCACAAGCTCTCGAGGACAAGAAAGAAAACATCTTCAGAAACTATTAGTTTTGATGTCAAAACTGATGATAAGGTAGCTGAGCCATGGACAGTTCTTGCGCATAAGAAACCTCAGAAAGATTGGATTCCTTATAATCCTAGAACCATGAAACTTCCACCACTTGCTAGGGATACTAAATTTTTGAAGCTTATGTCTTGGAATGTCAATGGTTTAAGGGCATTATTGAAGTTAGAGGGATTCTCTGCTTTGCAGCTAGCCCAAAGGGAAGATTTTGATGTACTGTGTTTGCAGGAGACCAAACTGCAGGCAAGTATTTTAGTTCTTATTTTTGCTTCTTGAAGCTTAAACTCTTGTTTGATGATACTGTTGACACATCATTGTTTTGCAGTTACATTTTTTTGTTTCAGCATCATATATTGCTTTGTGATTGGTAAAGAATTGACTGACTCTTTGGCTTCTATACTAAGCCCTCTCACATGTTGAGCATTGGGTGACAATCCTGTTAAGAAATGGCATAAATTGCCTAATATTCTTTTTGTATTAACATTATGGGCCAATTAAGGCTCAACATTCATTTTCAGGTAGGTTCTCCTGTGAATAGGATTGGATTCTTGTGACTAGTAAAGTTTCAAATATTTATTCCATTCAAAATATTGAATTATTTGGAACTGGAAAATTCTTATTTGTTCTCTTTCTCGTCTACCTCTCAACAAATAACAAGAGGGTTGGTCTCGATACCCAGATCGGATTCAAAGGTTGGTTCTTTTCCCTGCGCTTGGTTTGCATTTGAAAGAATTCATTGTCCATTTTTCGTTTATTCTATTGGTTTCTGATTATTTTGTTTGGGTTGTTTTAGATCGGTGGGTTTCTGAACTATTTTTGGGTTGTTAAAGAGAAACAAATAAGCTAGCTTCTCTCTGAAATAGAAAAAAAATAAACCCGTGTATTTCTGCTTATTTTTCCAGTATTATTATTGTGAGTTTGATGATGTGGGTGGGTCCGTGTATAGATTTCTGAATCCAAATGAAAAACTGAATGAAAGTGAAGCATCTGTTATGTACTGTAAGAAATTCTAATTTATTTATGGTGTTGGATTTTTTATATTTTATTTCAGGTTCGAATCGACCCCAAACACCCCAACCTACTATCTTTGTATAGTTTTGTGCGTAGATGGAGCGCTTTGGCTCTCTCTATAAAATCTTCCTCTCACGCGGCTCAGTGGACTTGATAGTGGGCGTCACTCCAATTTTTTTACTCTTGACATTGGAATTCTCACGTGATCGGAGGAGAGTTGAAAAGTTGAGAAACATTAATGAATTACTGGGTAGATCTATTGGAGGTTGGACTGATATTGGAGCTACGGACTGCAGCACGACGGAGTTTCCACAGAAGTCTTCTGCTTCAAATACCCAAGGATGAAGGTTTACTCTGTTTATTTTTATTTTATTTTATGTATTTCATGTTTACATCTGGATTTGTCGTTGCTGTATTTCGTATTTTATTTTATTCGCCTATTCAGAATCACTCCTAAATGTGTGTTTTTGTTTTGGCATTGCTGTATCATTTGCAGGTGATGGGATGGGATGGGATGGGATGCGATGGATATTTGTGGTTGTGGACAAGGTCTTAAATATCGGTTGTATCGGAAATATCGGTAGGCCAAAAACACGGAAATTTCGATGGAAATATCGGGATATTATCGATATCGATAAAAATTGAATAAAAACCACGGAAATTGTAAGAAAAACTTGGAAATTTTTATTGAAACTTTGTAGGATGTTTATTTAGGCAATTATCTATTAGTTTATCATAAAAAATTTGTAAGGAAATGCATTACATGATAGATTTAACTGATTTAAGTTGATTATATAGCGAGCGGGCAAATACTGTGAGTGTAGAAAATATATAATAATTAATGAAAAAAGATTAAACACACCATAATCAAAAGAAATTCACAACAAAAGGAATGGTGATTTGTTTCTGTACACCCCACATCTAGGCCCCAAACAAAAGAAATTCACAACAAAAGGAATGGTTATTTGTGATTATAAACTACATATCAATTGTGACTGGACACATTTTATTTTCTTCTCAAGATTCTTTTATCTACTATACTACTATTTCCTTTAAAATGTTTATAATTTTTTTTTTTAAAGATGAAATAAGATTTAATAAATAAAAGTTACATAAAAAAAATCATAAACTACTATTTATATAACATTTCTAACAAAAACAGAAAAACAAAAGGCTTAATATGCCAGCAGCCCAAATGCCAAATAACCTAATTAATAACCCAAATTCAATTAATAATAATAACCCTACTTTCTTAACTTAGCCGCCACTCCCATCTTTCCTTTACCTCTCTTTTTTTTTTTTTTTTTTTCTTCTTGCCTCTCTTCTTTGTGCCGACACTCTCATCAGTCTCACAAGCCAATCACTCCCGCACCTCTCTCTCACTAGCTTCACTTCTCTCTCGATCATATCATCCATGGCGGACCGTCACCAAAACCAAACCCAAACCCAGCAGCAGGAACCATCTGTCTTCTGTTTTCTCTACTTCGATCCTCTCACTCTCAGTCGATCAGCCACCGCGCCTCTCTCTTTCGCCGACCATCGCAAGCCAACGACACCAACTCTGACTCTGTGCTCCGAGAGCTCTCTCAACCATCGCGAGAATCTCGATATTATCGATATTATCGATAATATCGAGATATTACAGCGGTTTTTGTGTTGAAGACGCGCGATACTATCGAACTCGATATTTCGCCGATAATGTCGGCGATACTCTCGATATTATGACGAAAACATAATGGTTTGTTCCCAGTTTATCACGACCTGAAAAAAAACGAAATTATCGGCGATAATTTCGATTTTTAATACATTGGTTGTGGATATTTATTATGTTGTGGATCATAATTTGATTTTGACTCAGTATTTTGAGTGAGTAATGTATTTGATTCAGTCCAACTCCTATGTATCTTGTGGATGTTATTTTGTGTTTTGAGTAATGTTATCGATTCAGTCTTTTATGGATCATAATTGTTATGCATGTCAAATGTCATAATTCAACAAAACCAAGTTTATGTTTAGAATTTTATTAGGAACAAAACCTAAGTTCATGTTCCAAAATCTATGATTTGGACCATATGCATACATATTGATTGTGGTGGAATAGATTCTACTTGTAGCATATTGGACACGAGATTAAAAGAATATAGATTCTGCTTGTAGCATATTGGACACGAGATTAAAAGAATATAGATTCTGCCATGGAAGAATGACAGGATTTTGGTTAAATCCTATTAAGAAGTTGAGAGGTCTAAGACTCAACAAAGTTTCTCTACTTGTGTTCCACACCCATTTTGGCATTCACCCATGAATGTTGTAGTCGCTAAGGTCTAGGTTGCACAATACGTATTGATTTTTAAATCTTCTCCTAATAGAAGATTTATATAATGCGTTGATACATTTTGTTATTAACATGCGCCCAACAATATGAAGGACAATCAATTGGTCAATTTATATCGACAGCCCCTTGTTAGCTGGCCCTTTAGTGTTTGTCGAATTTGAAATCTTCCTCGATTTAACGTAAAAGAAGATATTCCGGCTGCAATAGATGCAAGGTACATTGCTTCTCACCATACGCATGTAAAATAACCCACATCTTGTCCGAGAAAAAAAGGCATTCTGAAGGTTTAATATAAAAGAAAATGTACACATCATTTAACTGAATAAAAGATAACAGAAATTTTTGCAGAGTCCTACAATACTTGATACAAGTTTTGAGAAAATTTTAACAAACTTCTGGTGAAGATACTTTATACGAGCCATAGTCGTATAAATACAGGCCGGAACAAAACATACCCATAAATACCCCATGCCATCACCTGCCACAAGGTAATAACATACAAAAGCGACAAAATATGTCAACACAAGACAATAGCAAAACCACACTGGAAGATGACGTAAGAAACTAGCATAAGACTACCACATGGAAAGTTTTATGGCCGTTGTAAACCAATACATGATACATTTGAAAAGAAAATGACACAAAGAACAAGACTTAATCCATACATACTAATCATTGTAATAACTTGAATCTTTATCATATTTCCCTTCCCATATGAACTAGCAATGAATTTCATGTGCATACAAATTTAGCAAAAGACCCAACTTTTTTCCCTTGCGGTAAATAAATGTCAAAACATTATAAGAAAAAGACTATAGCAAAACCGCACTGGAAGATGACCTAAGAAACTAGCATAAGACTACCACATGGAAAGTTTTATGGCCGTTGTAAACCAATAAATGATACATTGGAAAAGAAAATGACACAAAGCACAAGACTTAATCCATACATACTAATCATTGTAATAACTTGAATCTTTATCATATTTCCCTTCCCATATGAACTAGCAATGAATTTCATGTGCTTACAAATTTAGCAAAAGACCCAACTTTTTTCCCTTTCGGTAAATAAATGTCAAAACATTATAAGAAAAAGACTACCTAATTGTATATCTTATGCATATAAAATCAGAAAAACTTCTTATGCGTTACAAAGGACCAACAAGAGAGAGCTTTTCAGCCGTGACAAAAACAAAAGGAGATGTACATCTACACTAACAAATTGAGGAACAAAGAAAGAATAAACTACCACATACATCATGGAGGGATGAGGCTCGGGCGATCAGTATTTGAAGCACAAAACTATTCCTCTGGCATCTTCCCCACACCAGCATCCCTATTCACACACAAACAAGTCAAGTCTGACTACACATGCTAAAAACAAAAGGAAATAAGTGGATGCAGAACAAAACCAGTACAATAACAGCGGGTAAGCAACTTATGTACTAGCATAACAAAACCAATACAATATCTCATTGTAGTTATCTTATTTGGTGAAATCAGATATTTTACAAGCAACTTATGTACTAGCATGGCTTGAAGTGAAGAAATTACAGAGGGAGTTGCTGAAGGAACCGAGCTGCAGAGGAAGATGGGTTATGGAGTTGTAGAGGAAGAGAGCGAAGAAGATAGTTGAGAAATGCAGAAGCAGACGTGCAATCAAATTAAAGAGAGATAACCAGAAAAAATAAATTAATAAAAAAGAAGAGAGAAGTTTTAGAAGTTTCTGTTGTTGCCAATAAAGTAATAAAAGCACATTTTGTTCATCTTAAATGAATCCTGAAACGTTAGATGTGGATAGATCTAAGGGCTTAAGACACGTGTAAAACATTGTGTATATATCTAGGACTATTAGGTTAGTTCCAGATACCGAGTGAATTTTCCAGTACATCTTCATTCACAACAACCACCTTACCATTTACCAAAGCAAGTAACAAAAGAATAGGGCGGAAGAGGGACAGGGTGGTGGGCCGAAAAAGAAGAGTTATGTAAAGTTTTTGCTAGGACGAGGGATTAAAAAAAAGAAGAGCAATGTAGTTTAAACAACTTAAGTCATTAGAAATAATTGTTTCATAAGTACATTAGATGAAATGTGACGATTTTGAGTTACTGATTCAGGGTTGGGTGTTGAATCAGTTGAGGGGGATTTGCATGCAAAGATTAGATAAAGTAGTCAAGTCACGAAAACCTAAAATAGTGCAGCAGGAAACCTAAGAGTGGTGTAGTGGCCAAAAGGCCAACATTTAAAAATTACATAGATAGATCAATCAAAACCAAGATAACTAACTGCGATATACCCACCTGAACCTGCGTGTAGATGCAATGGCGTCCAGCAAGGTTTGTTTTTCCCTCCATTCCCGGTACGAATCAATGATGAAGTCCTTTGTAAATCTATCAGTGGTCCTATTGGAAAACAAGGAAAGTCAAACTATAAATGTCGGTGATTCCTGAGGTGTGAACGTCAGGACATGTCAATAACCAGTGGAGAGTGCATGGTTATTAATAGGTTTAACACAGACACATAGATAGGTTGTTGAGATGTATGCATTGAGGAAGTCCACACTTGAGGATTCCTCTATAAACATACCTAAATCTAAATCAAACACAACTCGATTCTAAAATATTTGCAATAGACAAGCCAATTTAGAATTTCAGCATAATGGAAAATCATATCGACTAAATTATTGAATAAGTTAAACAAGCTCACTGAAGTAGAAATGGCAGCCAGACAGACAAAACAAGAACAAGTCCAAAGAAAAGTTTACTAGTTCCTACTTATATGGTAGTCTCCATCAGGGGACGAGATTGTATATGTGGACTTTCAGCCTCAGTATTAGTATATTATATGTGTGTAACCCTGGAAAAAACCAGGACTCTTCATCTCTTGATAATTGAGTTATAGTAGCCTGGCATGTGAATGCTGAGCAAGCCGTGTTTGTTTATCAAAGTGTTATTCTGATTGATGCCTTTGGTTGTTCCCCCATCACCCACAAAATGCTTTGCACAAGCTGCAACCTTTGTACTTCCAACAGAAATGAAGGAATATTATAAACAAAATACCTTGTAAAAATTAATAACAGACTTATTGTTTGGAATCCAAAAATTATTAATGATTTTTTATGCACAATTCAGAGTGCAACAATATGGGGAGAACAGTGGCCTTTGCAACCACAGTAAATTAACTTTGCAGTTCCTAGAGTACCTACTGATATTTCTCTGAAAGAGCTTAAATGCACTCTTCATCTCTTACTTTATTCAATAACCAACACCAACCCCCCTCGAAAGAGAAGGATAAAAAGAAAGATAAAGAAAAAGGAAATTTGAGATGGACAAAACTGAGGGTTACAAACATTTTTCGTAAACCTATGACATAATTAGGCCAAAACAGTTGGGTTATAAAATAAATAGATTGTATATATGTGTGTGTGTGTTTTTATGGATGGAAATACTCCCCACACTCCAGTAAACGAAAATATAGAGATGCAAAGACCAGAAGAACCAACATGATTTTGAAGCGAAGCGAAGAAACCAATTAAAGCAAGGATGCAGAATAATTAGAAACTGGAAATAAAAATTATAAAAGAAAAAAAATCACATAATTAACAATTACCGATCAAACTCGGCGATGTTTTTGTCCGCTTCTAGCATCAGTTTCGTTGCTTCATTTGTGAGATTATAAATTTTATAACTCATTACAGAAATTCCACAGAGTATCAGGAGTTTGCATATGGGATGAGCAGCTTCAGCCATTGGGAAGGATCGGATCGGACGGGACGAAAGGAATGCTCTCGAGTTAGGGCTTGAGACGGGATAGCGATACCAGAGAAGAAAGGTCTGTGTTCATCTCTTGGACCAAAATATGTACTTCCGGTCCGCTGTCCGCATAAAGACTGGGCTTTGGTTGCCCAACAATCGCCGCCTTCCAACTTTCCTGACGAAGCCCTTCCCTCCCTTACTACGTGGCTTCGAAAAACTAATTCTAAGTGAAACCCTCAATTTGTTCTCTCTCCTCTATCCTCCAAAACTTTTTTTCAGAAAATTTTCTTGCTGGGCACCAAATTTTCCCAGTCCTGCCCTTGAATGTAGATATTTTAGCCCCAAAATTATATTAAAAAACTGAAAGCAATTAGCTTTACCCCTTCTAGTGGACTTTTCAATCTCCATGAACTACATCCCTCTTTTCTCATCTATCTTTCCATTTACCGTACATATCCTTGCTTTCATTTCTATACATAGCATTACTCATCTTCGATTCTGAAATTTTTCTGTCATGAAAACTATGATGACTGGCTACCAATATGGATCAATCGCTTTCCATTTTCGGTTTTGGGCAGCTGCTCTGCTCCTCTCTTGAAGGCTTAATTCAAGATTTAGTTTTCCTTGCTACTGTTTCTTATTTTTCTTAGTTTCTTCTTGTTGTTTTCGATGTTTGCATGTTGCTGTTTGCTTTGGGCTGTTTTGGTTGTTTAATGGAATTTGTTTTGGATAAAAAAGAAAAAAAAACTCCTACGTTCTTCAGCATCCTCTTTTCTTCCTACAATTTGTGATTTTTTTGGGGTTTATGTATCAGTTAGGGATTTGCATATTATATTTATAATTTTTTTTACATATTATATATTTATAATTGTTTGGACTGTTATCCAACTTTCTTTTTATTCTTTTTGGCCCTGTTTGGTATGGCGGATTGGACTCGACAAGTTCGATTAAATTGGACATGGATCATAACTATTGTTTGATGGGCTTAAGTGGATCATGGATTGAAATGCGGTTCTTGGAAACACAAGTCTTGAAAAACTGGGGAAAGCTTCTAGTCGCAGAACTGGAGGATAAGAGTATTTGGTTGAAAGCAAAAGAATGGGCTTGCTATAATATTATCTGGTTATGAAATTAATGATTTGTTTTTGCGAAAAGGGCATTTCATGTTCACTCTACAATACGAAATTTAATTTCATTCATTTTATCATAGTTATTTTTATTTTATTTAAATATGATCTTTATTTATGGAGCAAAAAATAGTAATCAAAGTGCAACTGCAGAACCCAAGCCTTGAATATTGCTGTAAAACCCAAAGGTCTATATGATCCATTCCAAATGGCCAATAAATTTGGAGGCCTATCTCTCTGGTTCTCAAGGGATATACATGGACTGCTTCAAGGGATATACATGGACTGCTTCAGACAAAAACTTTAATCACAGTCGACTAAGAATATACCAAAACTTGTCACAATGAAGGAGTTGTTGATTGAAAATTTTTAGTAAATTATGAAAAAAAGATAGTTACTGTGTGCAAATAATCTCGCGGGAGAATATTCGCTTTGTGATTCTTCAACCTTTGATAATTTGATAGACAACAAATTTGACCTTTAGTTTCTGTATCTTTAAGGAAGTGAGTGGACCCATAGTGCCAATGCAGGTCCAGGTGCGGTGAATCATATTACAGATCATGTAGAGCTTTAGATTGTTTTTAGGTTAGAGTAATGAACACGAAATACAACTGAGATACCAGAATAATAGCAAGAATCAAGGATATGCCTTTAATCAATCCTCAAATATTCTAATTGAGGACAGAGAAACCCTAACAGAATCCAAAGCACCAAATCAGAAAACCCACCCAATAAATAACCAAATAATTATACAAGACAGCCTAGAAAACCCCAGCAGCACTCTGGTCCCCTTTGTCCTTGCCGACAACCAACCGCAAGGAAGCTAAGGAGGGAGGCCATTTTTCTGTATTCCATAACAAATTCAAACAGTTATATTTGTTTACTTAACAACAATAAGTAAATCACCTAAATTTTTACAAACTCGTTCTCTATTATTGCAGATTAGTGAGTCCTAGAACTAACCCACTGTCGCTCATTTTTCTTTAAAAAAAAAACAAATGAGAAGTATGAATGAAACTCAATAAAAATAAACAAAAAGTAGAGAAAACTGTCATGAACGTGAATAGAAATTCAAAACTCAAAGTTTATTCCAATAATCAAGAAGTTCAAATGGTTTTTTGTTTTCTCATATCCATTACAACTCGCTCAAAAATCAGATATACATGATACTCGAAATCAACAAACCCACCAGAAATCAGGTGCAATCTCAACCGCTTGCACAGAAATCTTCAAACCAGATTAGAAACCTATCTCAGAACCCCAAATCGAAAACCACAACCCAAATGGAGAAAAGAGAGAGGAAAAAAAAAAGACCATAGCCATCGATACTCATACCTGATTGCCATAGGAATCTCGTAAGCTGAGCTCGCAACGGCGGGTCTGCGCTTCAGCTTGCGATGGTGGAAGGTTGAGCTCTTCCCCTTCTCTCGTTCTTTTCTGCGTGTGCACCTTAGCTTTTCTCGAGCGATTGTATTTGCGGGTCATTAGAGAGAAAACGGGTGAAAACATTTAAAACAACCATGGCCGCAAGATCTCATTAAAAGAGATCCAACGACTGAGCGCCCCATCCCTCAAATAACCCTATAATATAAAAATTCGTTCATAAGTTTATAACCCTAGTCTTTCGCTTTGGTCTCATCTCCGTCTACCTCTAGACTCTCTCTCTTTCTCGTCTACCTCTCAACAAATAACAAGAGGGTTGGTCTCGATACCCAGATCGGATTCAAAGGTTGGTTCTTTTCCCTGCGCTTGGTTTGCATTTGAAAGAATTCATTGTCCATTTTTCGTTTATTCTATTGGTTTCTAATTATTTTGTTTGGGTTGTTTTAGATCGGTGGGTTTCTGAACTATTTTTGGGTTGTTAAAGAGAAACAAATAAGCTAGCTTCTCTCTGAAATAGAAAAAAAATAAACCCGTGTATTTCTGCTTATTTTTCCAGTATTATTATTGTGAGTTTGATGATGTGGGTGGGTCCGTGTATAGATTTCTGAATCCAAATGAAAAACTGAATGAAAGTGAAGCATCTGTTATGTACTGTAAGAAATTCTAATTTATTTATGGTGTTGGATTTTTTATATTTTATTTCAGGTTCGAATCGACCCCAAACACCCCAACCTACTATCTTTGTATAGTTTTGTGCGTAGATGGAGCGCTTTGGCTTTCTCTATAAAATCTTCCTCTCACGCGGCTCAGTGGACTTGATAGTGGGCGTCACTCCAATTTTTTTACTCTTGACATTGGAATTCTCACGTGATCGGAGGAGAGTTGAAAAGTTGAGAAACATTAATGAATTACTGGGTAGATCTATTGGAGGTTGGACTGATATTGGAGCTACGGACTGCAGCACGACGGAGTTTCCACAGAAGTCTTCTGCTTCAAATACCCAAGGATGAAGGTTTACTCTGTTTATTTTTATTTTATTTTATGTATTTCATGTTTACATCTGGATTTGTATTTTATTTTATTCGCCTATTCAGAATCACTCCTAAATGTGTGTTTTTGTTTTGGCGGTGCTGTATCATTTGCAGGTGATGGGATGGGATGGGATGGGATGCCATGGATATTTGTGGTTGTGGATATTTATTATGTTGTGGATCATAATTTGATTTTGACTCAGTATTTTGAGTGAGTAATGTATTTGATTCAGTCCAACTCCTATGTATCTTGTGGATGTTATTTTGTGTTTTGAGTAATGTTATCGATTCAGTCTTTTATGGATCATAATTGTTATGCATGTCAAATGTCATAATTCAACAAAACCAAGTTTATGTTTAGAATTTTATTAGGAACAAAACCTAAGTTCATGTTCCAAAATCTATGATTTGGACCATATGCATACATATTGATTGTGGTGGAATAGATTCTGCTTGTAGCATATTGGACACGAGATTAAAAGAAAAATTTTCTGGTTATTTTCAGGATTCATTCCTTCCACATCCATCACATTTTTGAGGCTCCATCTCATCCCGGTTGCCATTGCAACCTTCACGAAATGTCTTCCCCTCATCCTCCTCTACAAAACCCACCCAAGACCCGATCTGATCCGCTGACGATGAGCTCGATTCGAAGCTTGGAAAAGGGTTAGGTTTTCCAGCAATGTTCTTGCTACAAAACCCATCCCGAAAATACAGTTGCCCAATGTATATTCTTTACAAAAATAAACACGACTCTTGTATACATTTAAGCATCCAGAAAAATACGACATGTTTATGGTGAACAACTAATTGGCACAAGTCACATTTATGGTGAATCAATTGCCAACCATATGAATGCCAGAGGAAAATACGTTTTATTCCATGCGTATGTTTGTAGTTCTTGAAATCTGATTTACAGATCCTAATCATATTGTTGGGAGACTCAATCTAAACAGCATAGAATTCCAGACCAACTGTGTGAGCATCCCTCAAAATTAGGCACCACTGTAAACAGAAACATTATTCACACTAACTCAAATTTAGAGGAAAAAAAATACACATAAGCTGTTAAGTGTCAAAATGATCTGATTTCAGGATAATATTTGTGCATCTCCAAGATCTCATTTCCAGAGTGAATGAAACCAGCAGTTCGACTCTCACCATCCAATCTACCACGTGAGAGGGCACAAATAGCTTCAGAAAGGCACTCCATCGAGAATGCCCCTATTCGTTTCTGAATTTCTATAGACTGAATGGACAAAGAAGAGTGCGGAGAGAACACAAGATTAAGGAAAAGAGCAAAAATAAGTGGTTATAGCATCAAATATACATATGTGCACTTTTTTTTAAAGAAAGAAACAACATATTAAATAAGGAAGAACAACATCTGAAGAGGGCAGAATCAAGATTGAAAACATTTATCTGGTTTTTTTTGTGGGTATAATAAAGCACTTCCCCAAAAAGTTGAGAGCAAGAAGATGGGAGGAACAATCCAAGAAACATCAAAATCAGAACCAGAAGAAAATTGCAAACTGTTGAGGGTTAGAATACTTAACTCAAATCAAACCCTCTATCCTAAAACTAATTGGAATTAGCTGCATGAGGTGATTTATAGGGCTTTCAATACATAGTTAATACTTCATTATACCCAAAATAAAAGAAAAATGGTTCATATTGGAGTCCAATTTTTGCTCAAACAAGACCCACCACCCAATTAGTACTAGAAGGAAAAGGCTAAACCCATCAACAAGGCCAAAAAAAAAAAAATTTAACAAAAGAATAATCATTATTTTCCCTTTGAACCGCCGACCAGCAAATTAGATGGGAATAAGAAGGTAAACTTACATTAATAAAAATAAATAAAAAATTAGCCCGAACAGAAGAAAGAGGATAAGTACTACTTGCAACTTCTCCATAACAAGAAGCATGGAAAGCAGGGAAGATATATTACCTTTTCATATAATCCAGCTTCCTGACATTGGTGAGCAGCTTCAAGCAGAAATTGTTGTCTTTCTTTTACATCAGTCAAAAATCACCCCAATTCACCTTCTTCTCCGGCACCTCTTGAACCAAGTAAAAGATAGATGCCCCCATCCCGTAACAACAGTTCTGTAAGGAGCTGCTTCAGCATCAAATTTCTCTGCCTTTGCTGATCCACATTACCTCTTCCAGACCATGACAACTGCCCACCACCAACTGCAGCAGCAGCTTGTGCATAATATTCTAATGCCATCTGAAGATTACCAAGACGTAAATACACAGACCCATACTGCCTGATTATGCTAGATGCCTCTGCGTAAGCATCCATCACACCCATTTTCTGTCCAGCCCCAGCACCTTCTGAAAGGACCCCATGGTCTGCTAGCACAATTGATATGTGGGCAGCATCAATGTTATATCCTTCATCTCCAGTTTCCTTGGACAAGTATACCACACCTGGTATCAACTGGATGCTTAAAAGCAAAACATATGGGTACACCAGAGGATCCTTTCCATTTTTTGTATAGTATGAGGGGTCAAATTTATTCAAGTAAATCTGCAAATCATCCAATGTGTATGGTACCAAGCTCTCATTCATGACAATGGGTGCAGCTCCAGCAGGGCAGTCTCTTACAGCTGACAATTTGAACCACAAGAAATCCTCTATAGTGTTAAAAAGAGTTGGTAGACCTCTTAGTAGGCGGTCAATTTGCCTACGAGAACCAGATATGAGAGCATATAGTAACAACTTTTTCTTGTCATATGCAGCTCGGCCCACACGATCACCCGTTCTTAACATTTTTTCACATTCTTCTGATGCAGCAGCTGCAATCTCCACAGGCACCATACCTCCAGTATTAATCCACTCAGTAAGCTGTCCAAAAATGAAGTAATGAATAAGCCGGCATATGCTATAAATTTAAATGAATATAAAAAAGTATTTACCCGAGGAGCAAACTGGTTTGACACGCGAGATGACAGAGCAATAGCTCTTGCTTCATCATAATACCCAGTTCTCAAGCAAAAGTAGATCTGCCACATACAAATAGAACTTAGTGACAAGCATGCAAAAATTATGTATTACAGGCATTTTGCTTTCAACATTTCCTTATTCTTCAAATAGTTTTTCACACAATAAAGTCATCCCCTTTCTCTGACACATATGACATACTTAAAATTTGATCTAAGGAACGATTGAAATTTGTGAAATTGTGTGAGTATTAAAACTTATAAGCTGAATATATTAATTATATTAAAATTCAACTTCATATATTAGGGTATGTGGTAAAAGAAAATTGTAACTTCAGAAATGCAAAAGTGAAAAACAGAAGACCTGCTGCCAAGTGGTATCAACAGGAGGCTGCCCACGAGCATCGCCTGCATCAAAATCTAGAACTCCATAATCTCTTAAACGAATCTGCAGAGAAACAAAAGAACACAAAATTGCATGATAAAAGATGCTGAAGGATAGTATTATAACATATAACAACATGCAAGATCTCACAGTTTAAAGTAAAAATCATTACAAACCCGGAGAAAGGCACGAATTCTTTGTAAATTTTCAACAACTCCTCCAAGGGCTGCCTGCAATAAGATCAAGAGGCGACCATGAATTGTGATTGTTGTGATGAAAAGTGAAATAAATTACACACGATATAAAGAAAATGCTTCTTATAGAAGTAAAATTGCAATGGCAAACCATTAGAAGTCCAAGAAAATTAACCAAACGGATTGATAGACCAAATGCATAGCACGTAACCATTGTGAACAAAACATATTTAACAAATCTGTTTAGCAACCAACATACAAAAACAAATTCAGTACCTGTGCAGGATGACTTTGGATTGTATCCATGATGTACTTTTCATGCCCCCATTCCAGGTGGCGCCTTGCCCCAATAACTAATGACATCCGTTTTGAAGCACCTCGTTGTATTGTTATATCTTCGCCCATTAATGTCTGTCACATAATGAGATCGTCAACCATTGATAATTTAATGCATATAATAGTGGCAAACTCCAAAAAGGTGTGCTAACATTCACTAGATTAACGAAGCACATGTCTAGAAGTGTACCTGAAGAAGGTGCCATATCTTCTGCATATTAACTGATTTTCCACCAGATGCATCAAGGCCTAAACTCTCATAAGCACCCTTGAAAGCTGAAGCAGGCTAGTGAAAGTAAAAGATAAAAAATAAAAAATTAATAGCAATCTTTTGATAAATATAGCAGAGTGTTGCGTCGATTCAGCTGCACCAAAATGGATTCAGCTGCATCCTCAACTTGTGATACTCGCAAGTGCACGAGCCGTTGGTAGTTTAGCATATGTAAGTGCGAGGTCGATTCCACAGGGATTGGTGATTGAATGATCCAATTCAGTTTTCCTACACAAAACAGAAATGAAAACAAGAGAAACAAAACAAGAAGAAAGAAAAGAACTAAGACAAGATGGTGAGGTTTTAGAATCCACCCTAATTGTTCTAATCATGTTATGGTAGCAAGTAAACAAATTGATTCACTCATGAAGATGCTCACAAATAAGTCCATGGTGTTTGGATCAAATTGCATTGAACATCACAAGGACCCCAAGCATGGTGTTTACATTAGGAGACCTAGAAACCAAATCACATGAGTTGCTAATGGATGGAATGAAGATGATCCCCAAACCTTCCCAACAAGAGCATAACGCATAAAACCTTAGGTGATCAATCAAAGAATGCAAAACAGCTCCATTAAAATAGTGAAGAAGAATTCATGAATGAAATCAAACTTTATAAACTCAAACCATGATACAAGACTAGCAAGATGTTTATTAAAACTAATAACAGAAAAACAAAGTCAAACAAAGGAAATATAAGAAGAAAATAAATGACAAAGGGAGGAGAAGAAGATAAGGACAGCATGCTAGAGATGGAAAAGATTCATCTCCATGGCTGCCAGGAGGCCAAAGCCTCCCAACTGCTGCCTTCTCCTTTCTCTCCTTTTGTGACTCTCAACTTTCCCTCTCGTTGTGTACAATGGAAGTGTAAATGATGGAACGAAATTCTCCTCTAGAGACTCCCTATTTATAGGCACAAGGGTTAAGTGAATCAGATTATACAATTAAGTTCACTAACCACACCTATTTCACCTAACACACAATTACATTTGAAAACAATTAATCTTCTCTTTAGGCTTAGTGTTGCAGCTCCCACTTCATCTTGTTTTATTCCCTTTGGTTGCTGCAAAATTCCACCCAAAAATAAGAAATGCATCTGCTTCACCTAACTTCCCCACAATCAATAACACATCATGCTTATGCCATCATGACCAAGCACACATAGCTCATCCTTAGGTCAGCATGACCAGCAACTTCAAGGGCTTATGAATTGGGCTTCCCTTAAGCAAATTATGACTTTAAGCGCTCAAACTTGAAATTCAGAATGTCTTCTTTCCAGCTATATGTCATTTGGGCCAATCCAAGGTGGGAGGAAGAAGTTAAGGTCAAAACAAATTGCTAACTCGTTTTGCGCGCTGATAAAATCCATCCTGAGCATGGTTCTGTGTTTGCTAGGTGACGGACTCCAGATTTATCTAATGAGGCTGAATTTTGGATATGTTATAGTCTAGGAAGCACGGATACGCTGGTTGAGGTGCGTATCCCGTGTCCGATACGCTGGGGGATACGATACGCTGTGGACACGTACGGATACGCAATGGATACGTATCCGAGTCAACGGATACGGTCAACAACAAAACGATACGCGTATCTGACATAACAGATACGAGTATCCGATGTTTAGGATACGCGTATCAGAAAACGTCTCCACTTCTTCTTCTTTCAGATCTTCCTTCTTCTTCTATATAAATAAGAAGCCCAGATCTTCCTTCTTCTTCTTCATCCAGCGGTGCCCCCACTCATCAATTCTTCTTCTTCATCCTTAAGAAGCCCAGATCTTCCTTTTTCTTCTTCATCCAGTGGCGCCCCCGCTCATTAGATTCTTCTTCTTCATTCTTCATTGTCGGCGCCGTCGGGTTCTCTTCTCTATTTTCATTTTGTTTTCTCACGCGTGCTTCTCTGTTCTGATTGCTGGTCTTATCCTTTGGACAAAAGGATTTTGTTTGTTTAATACTCACAGTTTCACCCACACCCCACGTGATCGCTGATCTTATCGTTTTAACAAAAGGATTTTGTTTTGTTTGTCTTATTAAAAGTAATGATATTATAACCAAGTGGAAGTATGTTAAAAGTAATACAGTCTTGATCTCTTGGACCACAGGAGTCCAAGAGATTGTGGTCACCCACCGTTGGATATTAATTCAATGGTTCAAAAAAGTTTCTTAAAAGGAGTGCAAAAGTGAGTGAACCGTTGAATTTATATCCAACGGTGAGTGACCACAAATCTCTTGGACCCCTGTAGTCCAAGAGATCAGGACTGAAAAGTAATAATATCAAAAGTAATAATATTATCATTTTTATGTTATTTAAAATATGTTTTAAATTATATATATTGTTATTTTTATGCTTTTATATATTTTTTAAATTGCCGTATCCATGACGTATCGTATCCTACATTTTGGAAATTTATCGTATTCCCGTGTCGTGTCGTATCGTATCGCCGTATCCGTATCTGTGTCCGTGCTTCTTAGGTTATAGTATACACCCATTGGAACAACTTTCATGGAGAATTCTGCCTCATCCGAGCTGTGTAGGTTGCTGACACAAAGCTTGCAATATGACCTACGAAACTGGGCTGGCAAGGGGCTGTAGCCAAAATTAGTTTGTCTTTAAGCTCTTCTTCCATTCATCCAAATCAGACCTTAACATGCTTGAATTGCATGAATTATGCTCTTTTGCTCTATTGGCCTACAAAACACACAAAGAGAGGCAAATAACTCAGAATTCTAAGAAACTAAGCAAAATGAGTAAGTAAATTGGGCATGTATATGTATGAAAATATGAGCTTAACACACAGCTCATTATCTAGTAACATCCACATTCAGGATGGTTATTGCAAAAAATAAAATAAAATTTGTAAAAGGCCAAGGCCACCGAACTGAAAGGACGGTATCATGAAGCACTCAAGTTGGACTCATAAGAATTGCCCGTTGACAGCATATTGAGGTTCATTGTAATTTTGCAACTCAAATACACTCAATCTCGTAATCTCAGATTCCTCACAATATGATGGACAGAGTAAGAATTTGAAGCCGAAAAGAATTATCCATTAAAAAAGATGCCTTGCATTATTCAGATTTTTTACAACTTCTGCATAGACAGATGTTTTCTTCTCAAGGATGGGCTTGCTAGCTAAAGGTACAAACTCCATACCAGCTGGAGTAGATGAAACTTGAGGGCTAGAAGTTATGGAAGCTATTTGACCAGAACGACTACCAGCGCTGCTAGTATAAGTCATGTTAGTCCTGGGTAATGTTGAAATCTGACTTAGGCTTTGAAGGAAATCACGTTTTTCTTTCTGCCAATCCTCCTGCAAAATATCAAATTCCGCTTATAACCAACATTGACCAAGGATAACAATGCTGGTATCAGGGGAATATCATTGAACAATTAACCAATATGTCATATTGATGTCAACATGCAAGGAAGAAAAAGAACAATCAACTAGCACCAAGCATTATAAGATATGTTGGAGTTGCATCTTGTAATACCTATATTAATAGCCAAATTTTCGACAACAAAAATTCTTTCAAAATAAATACATAGTTTCTAATGGCTAATTAATTAGTTCCATCATGTTATTCCACACAATTTCAAGCCAACAATAAAATAAAATCATGTTTTAGCAAGAGTACTGAATGTTAAAGTAATGAAAAGAACATATACTAAACTAATCAGAACATTAGTGAATAGAGTTAAATCTACCTGCTGCAGATACTCTTCGACAGTTGTTGCTTCAGAAGGAAAAACATCTTCAAATGTTGCCTTTGAATGATGAAAGAAAGGGGAAAATCACCATACTAAATTAGTATAAGAAGGCCAAGAATGAGTAAAAGCACATCTGAACCTAGAAGATTATGACACAATTATTCTCTAGATGCCTAAGCCCAGCAAAAGAAGTGAATAGGTGGCAGGAGACATAAAGCAGCCATTGACCTAAGAAAATAACTCAAAGCAAGTACAGTTAAAATTTGAATTAATGATTCCTTGATTGAGCTGAACTGAGAATAAAGAAAAACATGACTTACAAATAAAATTTTGGAATTAAAGAATCATCGCATTTCGCTTGTCTTTATATAAGGAGATTCCTCTACATATTAATTTTACTTTTACATTGTTCATGAAACACACAAAATTTTAATATGAAGTATCCAAATTGACTCATCAAATGTTTTGGCATAGTTAACAATGGCAAAGAGGCAGATTTATACACAGTACAATGTATAAGTATAATTACCTTCAATTCAAAGGACTTAAGGTCACGTGCAAGCTGCTCCGCATTTAGTCCCTCACGTGCAAGAAGCCTGTAAAATATCAACAGGATATAGTTGAACTGGCGTACCATCTAAAAGGTTAAGCACACGACACGGAACGGAACGCATAACAGAACTCGATACATACCCTAAAACTTATCTGCAAATCCATGCTTCAATTCACTTTTTAATGTTTTAAGAGTGTGTAGACCAAATTAAAGTGACTTGTTTTAGGAAAAGAACTTTATTAACATGAAGTAAAGTGAATTTGAGCAATAAAATATCTTTTGAGACAGTAATCATTCAAATAGCTCGTGGCCGCAATGGATTGTTGAGGAGTCTCAGTACGTAGAGTTTTCGCCTTGAGTTTCTTCGATAATGTTTCTAACTGATCCAAATTTCTCTGAAACAGATAGAAATATGAATTCAGAGTCCTGAAAACTAGATACCTGGATCCATAGAAAAGTTGATCTCTTTTTGGTATCATAATATATAACCGGAAAAATTAAATGAGATGAGGGCCGAAGTATGATATGCGAATGAGCTTGTCGCCTTGCATGTAGTATCTCGCGGCTTTCTGTTGGACCTTCCTAGCTTCGGGCTTATCCGTTGGAAGATTTCCATTCACCAAGTAGTCAATGATGAGGTCTTGCCAGCTGGGGTCTTCATCGATCTGCATTGAGTCAATTGGCTCTATTTCTTCGATGCTTGGCCGGTCAAGGTGTTCTACCGGGATGGAGCGTCTGAATTGGGTGTCCAGAGCTGATCCTAGGCTTGCCAGCGCATCTGCATGAGTGTTCTCCGCCCGTGGAACTTGTTGGATGGTGAAAGTAGGGAATACTTTCAAGAGTCCTTGGACTTTGTCGAGGTACTGGATCATTCTTGGATGTTTAGCCATGTACTCGCCTGAGGCTTGATTCGTGATCAGCTGGGAGTCTGAGTAGATGGCCAATCTTTTGATCGACAGTTCTTTTGCTAGGCGAAGTCCGGCGAGCAATGCCTCATATTCTGCCTCGTTGTTTGAAGCAGAAAAGCCTAGTGTAATGGCTTGTTCTAACAAAGTTCCGTCTGGGGTGACTATGACGACGCTTGCCCCCGCTCCTTTGTGATTTGACGCTCCGTCTACGTGCAACTGCCACATGTCGTTAGGTAGGTTTGAGTCGGCGAGGGAGGTGTCGTCTGCTTTTTCCTTGCTTTTCGTGACCAGCTTCTCTTTTTCGGCTGTCGGAGTAAACTCTACAATAAAATCTGCTAAAGCCTGAGCTTTTATAGCAGTCTTCGGCCGGTAGAGGAGGTCGTATTGACTGAGTTCGATAGCCCATTTCATGAGTCGCTGAGAGGCGTCGGGGCTGTGGAGGATCGATCTCAAAGGAAATTCTGTCATGACAATTATCCGGTGCGCTTGATAATAGGGCCTTAGCTTTCTTGCGGAAACTACAAGCGAGAAAATGAGCTTCTCCATTTTCGGGTAGCAAGTCTCTGCATCGAGGAGAGCTTTCGAAGTGTAGAATACAGGATGTTGTGCCCCTAGCTCTTCTCAGATGAGAGCTGAGCTGATAGCTGAGTCGGACACCGCCAGGTAGATGTACAAGTCTTCGCCTGGTATCGGTTTTGAGAGTAGGGGAGGTGAAGTGAGGTAGGTTTTCAAGTTTTGAAAAGCTACTTCGCACTCGTCATCCCATTTGTCTTTATGTCCTTTCTTCAAGGCTTTGAAGAATGGTCTGCACTTGTCAGTAAATCTCGAGAGGAATCGGTTGAGAGCTGCTGCTCTACCCGTTAGACTTTGTATCTCCTTTGTTGTGGCAGGTGACTTCATGTCGAGTATAGCCTTGATTTGATTCGGATGTGCCTCAATTCCTCTTTGGGTGACTGAGTATCCCAGGAATCGGCCGGATGAGACTCCAAATGTGCATTTGCTCGGGTTCAACTTCATGTTGTATTTTCGGAGCAGGCTGAATGCCTCAGCGAGGTTTGTGATGTGGTCTGCTCGCTGGGGAGCTTTGACTAACATGTCGTCTACGTAGACCTCCATAGTTTTACCGATTTGCTCCTTGAAAATTTTGTTTACTAGCCTTTGGTAGGTTGCTCCGGTGTTTTTCAGCCCAAAGGGCATGACTTTGTAGCAGTATGTACCTCTTTCAATGATGAAGGAGGTTTTTGCCTTGTCATCTTCATGCATCATGATTTGATTGTAGCCGGAGTAGGCGTCCATGAAGCTTAGCAGTTGGTTGCCGGAAGTTGAATCGACAAGCTGATCAATTCGTGGCAGTGGAAAGTTGTCTTTAGGGCATGCCTTGTTGAGGTCGGTGTAGTCGACGCACACTCTCCACAGGCCTTTATCTTTCTTTACTACTAGAACAACGTTCGCAGCCATTCTGCGTAGGAGACTTCTTCGATGAAACCAGCAGCTAGGAGCTTGTCGATCTCGGCTTCAATAATGGCAACTCGCTCGGGGGCGAAGTTGCGTCTCTTCTGCGCTACAGGCTTGATTGCTGGGTTGACGTGTAGGCGATGGCAGATGATCCGGGGATCGATGCCTGGGATGTCGGATGGCAACCATGCGAATACGTCTTTGTTGTTCTGGAGGAAGGTTGCAAGCTCTGCCTTTTCCTCCTGGCTTAGGCGCGAGCCGATCCGCGCTTTTCTCTCTAGCTTGTCAGGATCAAGGGGTACTAACTCGACGTCCTCTTCGGGCTTCCATCCTTCTTCAGGAGAGACCTCCGGACGGGTTCCCTCGACTTGGTCCTGATTCTTTGATTGCTATTGGGGAGTAGCTATTCCCTTTCCTTTCTGGTCTGCTCGGCCATCAGGAATGGGATTTGCCTTCTCCTCTGGTTGCTCTACTCCCTTCAAATATGCCTGATTTACCGGGAGGAATGGTGTTTGCTTGCTTCTCCTCAGCCCTTGAGCTGAGCATTTCCTCACCATTGCCTGATCGCTGTCGATCTGACCGACACTGCCCCCAGGGATAGGGTAGCGGATTTTCTGATGCGTGGCAGAGGTGATGGCGCTGATCTTGCTGATCCATGGTCTGCCCAGAATGCCATTGTAGGGCGAGACTTCATCAATGATCATGAACGTCTGCGAGCTGATTACAGGTGGGGAGTAGACGTCGAGATCTTATCGTGCCCACGGTAACCGTTGTTGTGCCATTGAAGCCGGTTAGTGACCTAGCTGATTTATTGATTTTTGTCTCTAAGCCCATATGCTGGATGACTGCCAATTGTAGGATATTGGCTGCACTGCCCTCATCTGCATGGATTCGATCGACCATGGCCTGAGTGATTTGAATGCTGATGACAAGGGCATCGTTGTGTGGTAGATCGAGGCCGATTAGATCTTTCTTTTGGAAGCCGATCACGGGATCGTCTTCTGCCAGTGGGAGACTAGTGGAGACCTGAGAGATCAAAGTGGCCTGTTTGATCTTCCTCTTCTTTTCTTTGTTGGTCAGCCCGGATTCCTCGGAGTCGGCTAGGATTGTGTTAATCCTTATGACTTTTTGAGGTGGCTCCTTCGCGGCATCGCGGTCCTCGATTCACTGGATGGCCTACTTTGCGATGAATTCCGTGCAGTGACCTTCTCTCACGAGTTCTTCAAGGTGCGCTTTCCAAGCAAAGCAATTATTCGTATTGTGCCCGTGCGTCGCATGGAAGGCACAATATTTTCTGGTATCCCTCTTATTCGGATCTCCTTTCAAGGGTGGCGGTCTTTTTACCCAAGGTTTGTCCTTTACTTGGGCTAAAATTTGATGTATAGGGATGGAGAACTTGGTGTAGTTCTAATTTATCGTAGAGTCTCCTTGTGGGCGCGACCTACGTTTATCTTTGTCCCTGCTGCTAAACCTGTCTCTTCTTTGGCCTGCTCGCTTGGTCGATTGATCTTCCTGCTCGGTGGACTTCTTCGCGGCGATTCGATCGTCATCCCAGAGCGCGTAGCATTTCGCGGTTGCGAAGACCTCTGCCAGAGTCTGGCTGGGAGTGATAGTCAGCTCGCGGTATAAGTCGTGTTCAGCTGGAAGACCTTTCTTGAATGCAAAGGACGCGATTCGGTCATCGCATCCTACGATGTTAGCCTTTTATGCTTTGAATCTCTTGATGTAATCTCGAAGGGATTCATCGGGCTTCTTGCGCAGGTTGAACAGGTGGTCAGGGTTCTTCTTGATCGTCCGATAAGAAGTGTACTCTTTGGTGAAGATATAGGCAAGCTCCTTGAAGCTGCTGATCGACTCGGAGGGCAGGGTATGGAACCAGTCCTGAGCTGCTCATCGCAAAGTCATTGCAAACACCTTGCACATTAGCACGTCTTCAGTTTTGTAGAGGATCATAAGGCTCTTGAAATACTTCAGATGGCTTTTGGGATCAGAATCCCCTTTGAAGCTTGTGAAAGAGGGTGTTGAGAACCGTTTCGGGGGAGCAGCCTGCTCAATTTTGGCAGTGAAAGGTGAGGAGTTTGCTAGGTCTACCTCCATACATAGTGTATCTTCGAAATTTCCGCCAATCTTTAAGTCTCGAAGTCGGTTATTTACAAGCTCCTCAACGTCTTCCACACCCATGGCTAGTCGGTCACGTGGGCGACCTTGGCGATTTGGACGATGCTGATTGACTTCCTCGTTGGTTTGCAAGGGTTGACCTTCTCGGCTACGCTGCCTAGGCGGCGTGTTGGTAGACTGCGCTTGCGAGGTATTCTCTGCTTGGTGGTGAGAATTGGTTCTTCGAGAGCGAGCAGCAGAGTGCCTTTCTTCACAATCCTCATTGCAATGGTCGTCAGGTTGACCTCTCTGGGAGCCTAGCCTTTCAAGAACGTTTCCCTGCAGGCCCAAGCGGGCGCGGATGTTAGGTCGTGGGCCCAGCCTTTCCCGCACGTTGGTCCTTAAATTCAGTCTAGATGGGAGACTTCGTCTGCTCTGAGTGTGGCTTGCAGATGCTTGAGACATGCCTGCAAGCTGACCACATTGTTGTCCATCTCCTTGTCTGTTTACTCCTGCTTGACCTGCTTGGTGCCCATTGAACTGCATATCGGTGCATTCGTCCATCCTTCTCTCTTCGCCCTGTTGTCCAAGGCCAAGATTTTGAGCCAAATTTATTTGGTTGAGGAGTTGCCTCATCAAATTATTTTGGTCGTCCATTCTCTGAGTTAGCTGGTCAACTCTCAGATTAAGGTCTACTTGACTTCATGGATCGGGAGGAGAGAAGTGTGTGGAGCCCAATTGCACACGGGCTAGGGTTTCATGAGCGGGAGCGTGCGTCGAGCGCGGAGGCAATGGAGGGAATGACTGAAGTTGCTCCAAGATTGGGCCAAAGTCAACGGTGGTAGTGAGCCCACCTTGATGGGAGGTTCCTCCATGCTCGGCAGCAGTGCTATGAAGGTGGCTAGATCCGGCCACGAGGCCTTGAGATGGTACCACGACGGCTAGTGCGGTGGTCCCAGCTGCGGGTCCGGTAGGTGGCACGGTGGTTCCAGTCACACGGAGTGGCTGTTGTGGTGCGGTAGCAAGAGTTTGCTGCGGGTTCATGGCGGCGAGAGGTGGTGGTGCCACCATGTCGATCGCGGGATCGTGGGAGGAGTAGCTTTGGGCCGTCACGGATTTTGCCATCGCGGCGATTTTGCTCCTCGTCTTCTTGCTTCCAACCATGGTTGTTTGGAAGGCTTCGGTGGATTGGAAATAGAAGGAACGGATTCCTTGAGCACACGTTGAGTATAACTCGTGCTCTCAATGAAAGCACCAAATGTTTGTGCAAATAATCTCACGGGAGAATATTCGCTTCTAGATCCTTCAACCTTCGATGTTCCTTCTCTCTCTTCCTCGATTCCTGTAAAATAGATTGGAGTAAATAGACCACACCCGGGGGGTGTTGGCCAAAGGCCCTCCGATGCCTAAGTTAGTTCGAATATTTGTAGGAAAACAATAGCTAAGCAAAGGGTACGGAGTTTGTATGGTGTAAATCGGGTGGCCGTAGCCGTGTGTGGTGGCCGGAGCCGTGTGGAGAAAATATGGAGAGTGGAGAGTGGAGAGGGAGAGAGAGCTTCGGGTATTTTCTCGGATTTTGGAGCTAGGTTTTGAAGTACCTCGAATGATGAATAAACCCATCTATTTATAGGAGCCTCAGGGCTAGGGTTTCGTAGAGATCAAGTTGGACTTGATAATATCTGAATTATCTCGTTAATTATAAGATAATATCTAATAATTAGGATATTATCCCTTTGATAAGATAATAACCAAATTATTGATATTATCTCATTAATTATAAGATAATATCCCTTTATTATGATAATATTCCAATTAATGACATTATCTTTATTAATTATGAGATAATACCATATAATTAAGATATTATCCTGATTAATTAATTATCCCAATAAATGGTTTAATTAATTAATTTAAGGGATAATCTTCTTTTCCATGTGGCGTGCTCTGATTGGAGACGGAAATATTTGCTCCCACAACTGTGTAATTGGTTGTGTGGATATTTGAAAAACACAAATGTTCTTCTATCCATAACAATCCTTGATGGAGGAAGCTGAAAAGAAGAACTGAATAGAATTATAGAACACGCATGCACCATGAATGGTTTTCGGTCGCACCATGAATGCTTACAGTGTGGTCTACCTACCACTGCCAGCATTAATATTGCAGCGGAACCACCAGGATTGGTTCTTATTGGCTCATCAGTTGCTGCAGCATGCTGACTTATATATATATATATATATATGGTGTAAGAGTCCTCAATCTTATATAAACCCCCCACCAAGTATCCAAAACCTTCCCCCCACTGGACTTTAGCCTCCCAAAGTTCCTCTTTCAAGTTGCACAGAATTTCTGAAATCCTCTTTCATATGGAACTTTCAAGTTCCACATTCCCCAAATCCCATCTCTAAGTCCCTCATTCAAACACAGTGTAAACTCCATTCCAAAATCCCTCAAGCACTCCGTACACTGCGATTATATCCAATGCGGGTTTTTTGAGTCATTTTGCTTGTAAACAATGACATCCCACATTGCATTGGCGAGTTTGCGAATGGATGATAGGTTGAAGTGGAAAACTCGATATCTCAAGTTTGACTAGCAACGAAGTCTTGAGATATCGAGTTTTCCTCTTCAAACCATCGGCCATTTGCAAACTGAAGTCATGTATGAGAACGACTTTGGTTGTGGCCGACCATTGGCCATTAGAAATGGCAGGGCAAACAAATTCGATGGGAAGGCTGAAGGGAAACAAGCCAAAAAGAATGGATGTATGTTGAGAGTCATGTTAAGAAAAAAAAAAAACGTTCAATGTGTAAAATGCCGAGCAATTTTGGTTATATTATATACAAACTCAAAAATTTCTATTGCAGTAAGGTATTGCAAACAATTAGCAGAAAATGAGATGAAGTTCATGTTGTTTTCCTATATATTTACCTTTCTTATTTATCTGTTTCTCCAAATTAATAGTTTCAATTTGGTTCATTTTCAGAAACAAAAACGGAACAAGAATTTATGGATAAGTAATGGAGGAATTTAAATTAGTGGTATAGGCTTATTTATCTGTTTCGCTAGTTTGACCTTTTACATTATTTAACAATTGTATATGAAAGGAGTAAAACTTAGAGATATTTAGTCATAACCCATTTTTAGCCCTAAAACTATGAATAAACCCTACACCATTTCATTTCTATAAAAAAACAAAAAAAAAACCCAACAAATGACAAATGGCCATATTGAATTTAATTTTGATTATTAAATTACTTTGATGTCCTATTGAGTGTTTTGGGCCTTTTTTATGAGGTTTTTGGGTTGGGTTTGTTTTAAGAAATTAATGACAGTTTTGTAATTTAAAAAAAATTAAAAACCTTTATGTTATGTTGTAAATGGGTTTTGGGTGTGTTTCTAAAATCCATTTCATATAGTTTTTTTTTTATATAATTTGGGCTCCTATATTGGGTACAAGAAGCATGATTGAAGAGAAGAATTTGAAAAAAAAAAGAAAAAAGAAGCATAATAGAGAAAATATTGAAGATATCAGAATCAAGAAGTGGTCATCAGTAGTTGGAAAAAAGAAAAAGAAAAAAACTGAAGAGAAGAATAACATGCAAAAAGAGTAAAGCTTACGTGCAGAAAAAGCATGAGCTTTTGAAAGGAAAAAATTTGTGAATTTTGTGTAGAAACTTGATTTGAGCATTTGAAAAAAAAATAAAAAATTGATTTGGGCCTGTTTTAATAACTGATGTTGAGTTTTTGGAAAAAAATAAATCGCTCAGACTATAATGAGTGGAAAGTTATAAGGGGTAAGTTATAAGGGGTTCACTTTATAGCCATCAGATCAATCCAAAACTAGGGAGAATTGAGATAAAGTTTTGCAATCAGGTAGGTGAGGAACCCAAACCCGAATTTAATATCCAGCATTGAAGTTGGTCCCAAAAAAAAAAAAAAGAGGCAAGTTCGAAGTTTTAACAGAAAAAATCAGTTCGAAGTTTGAACAGAAAAAACCCATCACTCTAAAACCCATAGCTCTGAGAAACTGCTAAGCTCTAAGAAAAGGTTGAAGGCAACGGTTGAACGCAACGCAACTCCGTTCCCTAAACCCTGAAAAAGTATTTATTTTGAGTGGAAGGGGCAAATGCGTGGATTCCGAAACAGTGAAGTGGCGAAGCAGTGGAAGGGGAAGGAGTGAAGCCGTATTCGTTGGAAGTGAAAGGTTCCATTTGTGGAGCAAAGCCGCACAAAGACCCCGCACAGACACCTTGCGATTGTTCAATAACCAGCATTTGGTGAGTAATTTATGGAATTTGAGTTTAGGGTTAGAGTAAAGGTTTTCCCCAATTTGTACCATCAATGTTGTTGGATTTGGCATCTCTTCCTTGTGCTTCACTTGCATGTTAATTTTTGCTTGTGTATATGTTAAAAAATGAATGAAAATCAAGTCAATAACATGTTAATAACATGTCAATAACATATCAAAAATGATATGAATAAGATAATGATGTTGAATTGGAGGAGACCCTCAAAACCTTCCACATTTGAAGCAGTGCAGAGTGCAGATTATCTCTTTGGCGCTAGAATATATATATATATATATATATATATATATATATATATTTTGAAATAAATATTATTTCCCTTGTTGCTAAATTTGCCTGTGAAAAATGAGAACATATAATAATAAAGTCATGAATAAAAGTGCAAAGCATTTGAAATAAAGGTTGATCCATGACCATAGTGGCTGACTGAAGAAAAAGATAGAAAGAAAGAAGGATGTGGCAATGGCTTAGCAAGCAGATAGCAGAGCAGATGTTTTGCTTTGCTTCCTTCCACTATCTTTCTTATTTATTTATTTATTTTGTGTTGTGTATGAGATGACAATAATTGTCATGTGTGTGAAGTGCAGAACTTGCCTAGATTGCACTCACACTCACTCATGCATCAACCATTGATTGGAGTTTGGATCCATAAATAAACACATGCTATTGGTTGTAATTCACAAAATCATTGCATTAACAGGTATTTGCACAAAATTTGTCATATTGCTTTGATGATGTTAAAGCCTGTGATTAGTAATCCCTATGCGCATGTACTTTATAAAATTTGTAATGTGCCTGGTTGACTAGTTGTGTAAATACCAATATGATTGTGCAAATACGTGGTGATAGTATACGTGTTCACGTTATTTCATATTGTATTTTAGGAAATGGGATCCAACGTGCAACTGGTATGGCCAGAGTCAGAGGCATATGCGTCACGGGTGAACAACTGCTCACATGCAAATTCAACCCTAGCTGCAATTCGAGCGAAGTTGAGCGCGGAACAATTAGAACAATTCAAGACATCATGCTTTGGCCATCTTCTGAATATAGACAAGATTCAGTTTAGCGAGCAGATTGTGCATGGAGTTGTGTTGCGTCGAGTCGCGGGGCAGGGTGTGAAAGACTTGGATGGACTGAGTTTCTTAATAGGGTGCGACGTTGCTCAGTTTACTTGTCAGGATTTCTGTTTGATCACAGGGCTTCGTTTTGGGGAAGTGCCTGAAGTTTCCAGGGGAGAAAGTGCTGAAATTAGACTTCAGAAAAGATATTTTATAGACAAAGGAATTACATGTAATGCTTTAGAAGAAGCATTTATGAGGTGCAAAGAGGAAGATGACATCTACAAGCTAGCTCTTGTTTACTTTGCTGAGTTAGTGGTTTTGGGAAGGGACAAGCATTTGAACATCAATGTAAATTACCTGACCCTTGTAGAGGATTTGGATGCGTTCAACAGGTATCCGTGGGGTTCGGTGTCCTTTGACAAAACCCAAGACAGTCTATTTTCTGCACCAACAAAGTATACGAAAAGCTTTGAAAATGAAGAGGGAAGAGAGAAGGGGAAAAGTAAGGTAACGGGAACAAGCTGGAAAAATGAGAAGGGCAAGAAGCATAAGCATGGTGAAGTGCAAAGGGGTGGGTGGAGTTTTAAAGGTTTCACGTATGCTTTCCAGGTACATGGTAATAATGTTCATGTCAGTTATGCTTTGTGAACTTTAAAACTTAAATAATGACTTTTGTCCTGTGAATTGTGTAGATTTGGGTATATGAATTAATTCCTAGAATGGTGGACCTGAATTACTGCAAGGTTGTTGATCCAACAGCTGTCCCGCGTATTTTGCGATGGAGAACGACTACGTCTATGCCCGAGATGAGGAAGTTGAACAATTATTTTTTCCAGAGCAAAGAGGTTTGGTTTGCAGCCCTTGAAACTGTTTATAAGAGTCAATGAAATTATTAAGTAGAATGACTGAATATGAATATTGTCTGTATTCTGAAACAGTCAGTTCAGTTGCGGGCGCTACGTCCGAGTGAAGAGGAAATGAGACAATCATATTGGAGTTGGCCACAGGATCGCCCTGCTGTTGTCTCGGCAGAGTCAATTCCTTCTTCATGTGCTGATCTTGATGAGTTGAACAAGCTGGTAAGCTTGTTGAGGTCCGAGTTGTTTCAAGTAAAGCGGGAAAATGACGTCCTTGAGTTAAAGGTCATACGGATGGAAAAACTTTTGGACCACTGTTTAGGTCCTCAGTTTGAGCAGGAAGTAAGGAGGGACCTAGCTTTACTGAAAGAGAGGATAAATAGTTGTGCGATCTCACATCTATTTAAGGGATCTGACGAAGTGGATGACAGTGAATGGGATGAAGGGCCAAGTAATAGATATGAGGGAGAGGAAAAGGATGAGGAGAGGATTGAAGGAGGTGAAGTGCAAAGAAAACCAAGTGAGGTAGAGGAAGCGCAAAGGAAAACAAGTGACAATAAAAAGCAGCAAGGGAGAGGAAGTGCAAAGAAAGAGCAGTGAGGGAGAGGAAGTGAAAAGAAGAAGCAATGAGGGAGAGGAACTGCAAAGAAAGAGTAGTGCGGGAGAGGAAGTGAAAAGAAAAAGCAATGAGGGAGAGGAACTGCAAAGAAAGAGCAGTGAGGGAGAGGAACTGAAAAGAAAAAGCAGTGAGGGAGAAGAACTGCAAAGAAAAAGCAGTGACGGAGGGGAACTGCAAAGAAAAAGCAGTGATGGAGAGGATCCGCAAAGAAAAAAGAAGGGAGGGCAAGGGAAAAACATTATTGAACCCATGAAAGCATGAAAAGCATGAAAGTTTTTACTACACAATGGGAAAAACATGATTGAACCCATGAAATAGATTATCAAACATTCATCAATTAAAAAGAAAACTACAAATAACATTTGAACAAAAACTACAAATTCACATTAAAGCTTAAGTTTGGATCAAACTAATAAAAATTACACACTTATATTAAAAGTTTTTCCCCGAGCCTTAGCTAGGGAGTTAGTTCCCCATAATAAAATAAAACTAAAAACAGAAATTAAAACTTAGAAAGATGGAGGGAAGAGAGAAAGCTCAAGAGTTGTGAAGCTTGGTGTTGTTTGAAGGCTTGTAGAGCTTCCTATTTATAGCCTTAAATCTCAACAACTAGGGAAATATTAAAATCTAAAATTCTCATCTCATTCAATGCACAACCATAACCCTCATCTTAATATTTCTTCTTTTCTTCAATTGATGCTCCACTTCTACTTGCTTTTGTTATTCAATCCTTTCTTTTGGTTAAGTGTTGCACCTCTTATCATCATCCTTCATTTCATTTGCTTAAGTCATAATTTTAATAGTCCATGATTTCACATCTTCAAGCCACCATCTTGTTTGTTGCTTCATCCACTCCATGCATGAATTGAATATGTCTTCCACTTGCCATCAAATCAATTGCCAATTTGCTTCCTTTACTTATTTCATAGTGTTGATGACTCCATTCTCCAAATTCTTCATCTTTTGTTTCATTGGTTGTTGCATCCATTTGCCTACTAGCATCCAATGATCTTCTTCAACCTTAAGATAAAATAATGAAATCATCATCAATTATGTAATGGGTATGTAAGCAAGTGCAAAAGTGAAAAACAAACCTAATTAACTAAAATTGTAAGAAAATCAATTACTAACAAATATATGTAGGGATAATAAATGTGATAGTTTATGTGCTCATCAATTTGGATTGAAAAGGTTCATACGAATGACAATGCCGCAGATTTCCTTACAAAGATAGTGCCGGTCAAGAAGTTCAAGCATTGCTTGAACTTGATCAATCTCGTTGATTGATTAAAGTAGAGCACCTCCTCACTTGAGGTGCAATGAGGCAAGAAGAAGATTGCCAAGTTGAAAAACTCTTGAAGATTTCCAGAGCTGCTTCAAGGAGGTTCAAAGATACTCTAGGGTGCAACGATCAAGACTTGGTTTGACTCACCAAGGTGGAGATTGTTAGGATTTTGGCTCGTCAAATATGTCCTAGTTGGTTTAGGATTGCTTTAGGAAAATTAGAGGTATTCTTGTCCTAGAGGGATTAGGAAAGAATTTCAGTTTTCCTTATTCAATTCAGGTTTGGATTTCTAGAAGCCTATTTGGTTTTGGATAAGTGTAATTTTCTAATCCACTTAGGAATAGGAATTCAATCAGCCTTAGGACATGTAAGCCAACTTTATATCTATAAATAGGGTATGACAAGGCTTATTTTGAGAGAGGGAAAAACAGCCAGAGACAGCCAAGAGTTTTGAGATTAGTTCTAGGGTTCGCAAAAGTTCTGTAATCTATATTATTAATCGAAGGAGCGGTGATTTCTCTACCTAGAGAAATCACAACTGGACGTAGGCAAAAGTTCTGCCGAACCAGTATAATTCTTGTGTGTCTAAGTTTTCTAATATTTGCTAGTTTAGTCTATTGTCGTTGGTTACATTAAAGAACAAGATCCAGCAGCAAGTTATTTAACAAGTACCAGAGGAGAGAACTAATTATAGTTTTTCTGAATTTGATAAATTATTTGTCCTATCAAGACTCGGGGAGACTAAATTCAAAATTCTACAGAAGTTAAAATCCCTTTTTTAATTAAAAATGATAGAATTAACCATTTGGGAAACTAAATTCCTATTTGATCAATTGGGTGTGTGCCAGTGCTTGTTCATTCCATCAAGAAAATATTGCAGAACACATGCATCAAGAATAGAACCTTAATAAGCTAGATACCAAAAGAGCAAAACCTTCATCAATCAAAACCCAATATTCACAAATACTATAGATTCCATCCACATAACCCTAGGGTGTCAAAATCAGATAAAAACCCAGATAATAAATTTAATTGGAAATGAAATTTAAAAAGAAGTTGGAAATGGGTACAAGGGAGAGAGAGAGAGAGAGAGAGAGAGAGAGAGAGAGAGAGAGGACTTACAGGGGATCGGTGGGAAGGAGAAATAGAAGTAGAAGGAGGGAAATAGATGTGGAAGGTCATGGAGCAGCTGAGAGTAGGACTGCAATGCTTGTACCTCTTGTTGTACCCTCCAAACATCTTTGAGCTGCTGATCTCACTTGGCTTCGTCTCCATTTCTCTCTGCACTTATTTGCTCTGTGACTGGGGATTTCACTCAAACTCTATATATACGGCGATAAAGAGTAAGCTCCGGGGTGGCAATTTTAACTTTATTTATCTATATATATAAAGTAAAAGGCAAAGAATGGTAACACATTCAAAATATCAGAAAATGAAGATAATATGATAAATTCACACTTTTTCATATTAAAAAAATTAAAATTAAAAGAAAAATCAGATAATTGATCCTATTTTCATGGAATACAACTACCCATTATCTTTTTTAATTCTAAAATAAATTTAATAGTAATAAAGGAAAAATTCAGTTAGTAAATGAAGGACTAATAGTAGTTGAGTTAAGTTGCAACACCTGGTGGCCAGCGGCAGGCTCAGTTCCGCAAGTGTGGATTAGTCGAGGTGCGCGCAAGCTGGCCCGGACATCTCATGGTAATTACCAAAAATAGTAGTCGAGTTAATAGTAGTTGAGTTAGTAAATAAAGAAAAACTTCAGTTACTACATTACTTAATAGTAGTTGAGTTAGTAAATAAAGAAGGACTAATACTAGTAGTTGAGCTAATAGTAATTGAGCTAATGTATTAACTGAAAGGTCCTTGTGTTTGAGTTAGTAAAATAACGACACGTGTTCATGCTGAAAGTTTTTTCTTCATTTACTTTAGTAGATGATTCAGAACTACAAGGTCCTTCAGGACGTCTTTAACAAACTCAAAATCACCAAGGTCTATCTCTAACTGTGATTAATTGCATTTCCTTTTAACATTTAATCGGATGTTATGTGGATCTGCAAGGTTTTTTTAACTTCTGTTATAAAATTTAATTAAATAATTTCTGTCTCTTTACTCTTTTTTTTCGTTCTTGCTCTGTGTGTTTGTGTTTGGGGTTTTTAGCACATTGAGGTGAGCAAGCTTGTGAAAGGAAGGCCGCTGGATAATTTGGAGTTCATGCAATGGATGAAGCGATACTGTGATTCCGTCAATGGAGGCAGCATGAACACGTAAGTTCTACCCCTAATTCTGTTTTTGTTTGATCCTTCATTTACTAACTGAATTTTTTCTTTATTAGCTCAACTTTTCTTGTTTCATAGTAGTTGAGTTATGTATTATTTATTACTTAATTGTTAGGTCTGTTTTTACCTAATTTTTTTTAGGTATGTGATGCTGATATAAAAAAATAATAATAATAATTAAGTTAAAAGAAGGCTTTTAGCATTGACTAATTATTTCTTCTTGGCAGATCTTGATAAATTAGTCTTTAGATTCACCATGGAGGCAAACTGATTAAAGGGGGAGGCATTGATGAATATGTTGGAGGAGAGGCTGTGTTTCTTCACCACGTAGATGGAGATAAAATGTCATGGATTGAGCTCGTGAGGATTGTAGAACAATTAGGATATGAAAGGAATGAGTTAGTTTTTTTTTACAAGGTGGACAATGAGGATTTTAAAATCGTAGAAAATGATGATCAGCATGTGTTGAAGATGGTTGCAGCCATGCCTAAGAGTAGAAATATGCCTTTGTATGTAGTTAGACAACAACCAGCAAGTCAACCTTCTATGCCTATGAACACTGTTGATAACGAAATACCATTGGTGCAAGATGTTCATGTGGCCCTACCTACTGAGGGGGAAAATGAGGCTTTTGAGGTACAATAACAAGAGAAAGAAGATGAAAATGAGGAAGATCCATTGGATATGGACTTCATAGACAGTGACTATGAGCAAATAGGAGAAGCTGAAGAGATTGAGATCAATAATAATATGTTTGAGGAAAAATAGATAATCTGATTGAAGAGGAGCTTGAAGAGATGGGTTTTGCAGGGGAGATTTCAGATCATGTGGAAAACTCTGAGGATTTTCATAGCAAACATGGGTACGATGAATGTGATGTGGATGATGAAGTTAGTAGCAAGAAGAAAAAGACCAAAGTAGTTCCTAACTATCGACAATGGAGGAGAGAGTCTATTTTGAGGAATCCAAGCTTTGATATTGGTATGCATTTTCCCAACAAAAGTCAATTCAAAGAGGCTGTGATTCATTATGGTTGCAAGTTAGGAAGAAAAATTTGGTTTAAGAAGAATGACAAGAATAGGGTGAGGGCTGCATGTGAGGAAGGATGTCCATTTGTAATATATGCAGCAAGAATTGATGAGTCACCAACCTTGGTGATTAAAACAATGAATTTAGAGCATGATTGTTCAGTTGATCAGAAGTTGTTTTGGATGAATTCAACCGTTATGGCTCAGAAATATTCCGATGAGTTAAGGGCAGATCCTGATTGGTCTGTAAAGGGATTTACAGCTGCAATTCAGAGGGATTTTGGGTTGGAACCTTCTTCCCAGCAAATCTATAGAGCTAGGAAGAAGGCATGTACATTGAACAAGTGTGATTTTGTGGATCAATTCCACAAATTGCATGACTATTGTGAGGAATTGAAGAAAGCAAATCCAGGAAGCACAGTGGTGCTTAAAACAAAGATGGATGGTGATCAAAGAAGATTTCATAGGCTGTACATATGTTTGGATGCTTGCAAGAGAGGGTTTATAGAAGGATGTAGGCCTCTAATAGGTATGGATGGAGTCGAATGAGAACAATGGAATGTTTCCTATAGCTTATGCAATTGTGGAGATTGAGAATAAGGAAACTTGGGTATGGTTCATCCAACATTTGATAAGGGGGACAATATGCATTTAAATGGAAAAAGTCAGTGGGACCAAGGATTGAAAAAATTGTTGAAAAAAACAAGGTTGAGTCTGCATTCCAATATTATCTGGAGATATGAAGTACCAAGTGACAAATATGGAAGGGGGACAATATGCTGTGGATCTTGGAACAAGATCATGCTCTTGTATGAGATGGGATCTTTGTGGGATCCCATGTTCTCATGCAATCGCTTGCATTAGTAGAAGAAGGTAAGACCCTTTTGACTATGTAGATGAATGTTACAAAAAGGCTACTTATTTGAAGTCTTATAACCCTATATCACCAATGCCCAGCATAGATCAATGGCAAAGACATGATCCTAACCCATTGTTGCCTCCTTTATATAAGAAGCAAGTTGGGAGACCTAAAAAGAAACGTGTCAGAGAGCAAGGCGAGCCACCAGCTGCAACATCAGGAAATAGACTGAGAAATTGGGTTTATGACAGATTCAAATGCAGCAAATGCGGCCAGGATGGACACAATAAGAAAACATGTGGGACCTCTAGCACAAATGCAGCTACCAAACAGGTATAAAATTCCTTTGCACATTTCATTCCAATATAAAAAGGTATAAACAGGTGGGACCTTGTATATAATTCATAATAATGTTGAGATTTGATTTGCAGCCTCAAATTGGCCGAAAGGACCCCAAAGATAAGCCAGTTAGGCAAAGGAAATAAAAGTTAAAGGTTCTTTCAGTTTCATATGTCATTTTCTATGGTCAAAATATAATATTTCTTTGGCGTTTTACTAGTATATTAATATGTTTAGGTGGCAAGAGGAGGCCATAACAGGATAACAACTGCACAATCTCATACATTGGTACCAACAGTGCGTTCACAACAAGTGGGTTCACAGCCTCCTCTTTCACAACCTTCTTCATCAAACCAAGGCACGACACCACAAACCCAGCAAAAAAGACTTAAGTCTCCAGCAAAAAGAGAAAGACCATGGAGAGTTTGAGTTAGGACTTGGAAGTTCATTTTGATGTATTGTGTGGGAAGTTCATTTTGATATATTGTATGGGAAGTTCATTTCGATGTATTGTGTTAGGATTTGGGAAGTTCATTTTGATATATTGTGTTAGGACTTGCTCAAGATTGATGTCTTTGATGTGGTGCACTAGTTTTTTGAGTACTGATGTGGTTCAATAGTTTTTTGAGGACTCTGTATTTGATGTGCCATTGATAATAAATTTGCAGGACTTATATTTTTCATATTGATCCATGAGTTTGGTCTTTCTCTGGAGTACTCCATTGTTGGTCCTTCTCTTGAGCTTGGATTGTTTCAATTTCTTCAGAAGTTTACATTTGAAGATTGGTTATGTACTACAGGGGCGCCAAAATGGAAGGACCATGAGGAAATGGAGGGAAAGGGTTCTGATAGTTGGGTTTGGTCGAAGGTTGAGTGGAATGATGAGATTATCATTTCAAAAGCAAATTGAGCACATGAATTTAACATTAGTTTTGACAGAAACTAACCGAAGGACCATTTTGATGGGTAAATGATAACCTGAAGGACTATTAGTATCACAAAAAAAACATGAAGGACGATTTGTGATAACCTCAAACTTATACTCGATTTACATTTTGGTCCCTCAATTAAATTATTCGTTCAAATGGTCCATCAATTCTTTACTATTTGTTGATTTGGTCCTACCATCTAACTTCGTCAATATTACCGTTAATTTGAGAGTTAAAATCGTCAGTTTATACTAAAATGCTAATAACTTAATTAAAATCTATATAAGCCTATAAAATACTATAAAAATCAGAAAATTTAAAAGCTGAAATGCCCAATAATCAAACAACCAAAAAATAATAAATAAATGAAAAAAAAAAACCACCAGAACCCGCCCCCACCTCCATCTTTGCAACCCTCCCCATCAATCCAATGTAAATCAACAAACACCCATTTTTCATTTTCTCCAGACAGTCATTGCATCCGAAAATCACCAAAATATGAAATTTAATTCTACATTTCTTCCACAACCAAACATAATATAATCTCAACCACACAACTTAATATAAGATTGACCGGATTTCTTAGTCTTGGGACTGGACGCCGAATTGGATTGTCTGAAGCTTTTTCGATCTTGCCTTATACGGATGTAGACGACACTAAATTCATGGAATCCCAAGTCCACGCCCATGTTTTCTCCCCAAGAGACACAGTCGATTTTTATTTAAAAACCAAAAAGAAAGAAATGGTGAGGATGAAGCCCTTCTCTAGAACAGTGCGAAATGCGAGAGAGCACAGAGTGTAAGACCCGTGTCTTGGAGAAACAAGAACGGTGAGCAATCCCACATCGCTCGGGGAGGAAAGTGAAGTGCTTTAAATGTGTGGACACTTCTCTTCCTAGCACGAGGCCTTTTGGGAGCTCACTGGCTTCGGATTCTTAGGAACTCCGAAATTAAGCGAGTTGGGGGCTAGAGCAATCCCAGGATGGGTGACCCACTGGGAAGTTGCTCATGAGCTTTCAGAAACAAAACCGTGAGGGCAGAGAGAGGGGCCCAAAGCGGACAATATCGTGCTAGGAGAGTCGAGTCGTGACAAAATGGTATCAGAGCTGGACCCCGACCGGAAGTGTGCCAGCGAGGACGCTGGGCCCCAAGGGGGTTGGATTGTAAGACCCGTGTCTTGGGGAAACAAGAACGGTGAGCAATCCCACATCGCTCTGGGAGGGAAAGGTGAAGTGCTTTAAATGTGTGGGCACTTCTCTTCCTAGCACGAGGCCTTTTGGGAGCTCACTGACTTTAGATTCTTAGGAACTCCGAAGTTAAGCGAGTTGGGGGCTAGAACAATCCCAGGATGGGTGACCCACTGGGAAGTTGCTCGTGAGCTTCTAGAAACAAAACCGTAAGGGTAGAGAGGGGGGCCCAAAGCGGACAATATCGTGCTAGGAGAGTCGAGTCGTGACACAGAGGGCATGTTTACGTATCAGTAATGGAGAAAGTAAGGAATCAGAGAATTTAGGAATCGGGGAACTACTGAATCGGTACGAGAAGAATCATTCACATTAAGCTGTTTACTAAACATATGGAATTAGCAAAGGAATGGGGTTGATTCCCATTGTTATTGTTTACTAATTTTCATAAATCAGAATCCAAATTAATTTGATTACTAAAATGCCCTGCACATTTTTGCCACAGCACATATATAATTCTCAAATTGGCTAAGGAGACCAAACTAATCCGGTAGCAAACTAGTAAGGCGGTGTAAACATGAGGAATCAATATGTTGAACAAGATGAACAGCAAGAGGCCAGTTCAATGATAATGTTAATAACACCTTTGTCAAGAGACAATTTCAAACAAAAAAATAAACTCCAATAAATATATATCTTTCACCTACGTAACTAGTAAACAATCAAATAATAATGACTTGCATAATCTTCATACTACCAAAAAAAGAGATATATAATCTTCACAAAAGTCTTTATCTATGACCGTACTATGTTTTGTGATGAATGTGAAGACAGAAGATAGAAGAAAAAGATAGATATATTGATTTACATAGCACAAGGCGTTGCTGCTGCTTATGGGAGATTGTGTCTGCAACGATAACGTGAAAAAGAAGTTGGAGCGTCTTGGAACTTCTTGGCGTGAGTTTTTATTTTTTTTAGGGTTTGGGGTTTTTTGGAATTATGGTAAAGTAGTAAAGGAATTTTTGGAAGTTATTAAGAGAAAACAGGAATGGGAATCGTATCGACTACTCCCCCCTAGGTGATCTGATACCCAGTTTTGAGGGGATGTGATTACGGATTTTGAGGTGGGGCCCACTTATTTTTTCATTCCTGATTGAAAGTAAACGCAGGGGAAGTTAGGAATGGAAATCATTCCCTTTCCTCCCATACCCATTACTGATACGTAAACATGCCCAGAGAGTATAGAAGGAGAGAGGGAATGGGGAGACAAAGGGGAATGGGAGGAGAGATGGCGCTGCAGGTTTTTTTTTTTCTTCTGAAAAACTTATTCTTATTTATTAAGCTATCAAAAGTCCTATTTACCCTTAACAATGTAGCATGTGCTCTTCACATGATTTAATTTGACAAAAAATGTTACAGTATGACCAATTTGACGAATAATAAAGAGTTGATGGACCATTTGAACGAATAATTTAATTGAGGAATCAAAATGTAAATTGGGTATAAGTTTGAAGACTATTTGAGTAATTTACCCTAAATAAAAATAAAAGGTTAAGAGCATCTCCAGGAGCATGGCTCGCCAAATCTAAAAGCTGCGCAGTCCAATTAGCCACTCTCTCTCTCTCTCTGTTCTGATTGGGCATCATTTCTACGCAAAATAGCTTCTCCGATTGCATATGCATAAACTGCGTGCACCCATCATCAGGGACGGATCTATAGAGGAGCAAGGGTGGTCAAGTGACCCCTGCAACCTCTGAAATTTGCCATTGAAGAGGAGAAAATTGACCCCTGCAAAGTGTTTGATGAAAGTCCCCAAAGAGCCAGAGTCTGCTTCTCCAGCGCGCAGCAATCTTGCGCGCAGCGCTGCTTGCGCGCTTCCTCTTTTTTTTTTTATCTCCTCGACGTCAAAACAACGTCGTTCTACTAATGTCTTTTTTTTTACAAACCTGGCCAAACGACGTCGTTTTCGCTCAGGTTTAAAAAATAAAAAATAAAAAATTGGGCGCAGACTCTGTTTAACACAGAGAACCCGATACCTCCCCTCCCCATATCAGTTTCACCTCCATTCTGAACCCTAAATCCCCAAACCCCACATCATATTGAACCAATCTTCACCCAATCCGACGAACGGCTTCTCTAATCCACCCATCCGGCACCGGCGACAGCGACAACTTCAAAGTGGCGGCAACAAAGCAAAAAAATCAGCCCCAAATTCAATTTGATTTCAAAGTTGAATTTGTCTTTCAACAGGCTTCAAGGACAAATTCCAAGGTTCAGGATTTAAAGGTTAGTTGCTTATTTGTTTACTAGCTTTCCCAAGCAGTTATTAAGTTGTTTTTGCTTAGTTCTCACATTTCGTAACAATTTCACATTTCGTAGCAATTATTAAGTTGTGTTTGCTCTTCACTATTCATGGTATTGTGAAATAAGGGGTAGCTAGATACCCTACTATCTGAAATAATTCTTTTTTTGTTTTTATATTGTGATACAAATTACAATGGGAAATTCAATAATTGAATAATGTATTGTTGGTTGTTGCATGAGAAACCGGGCAAAAACTGAAAACTGTGATAAGAATATGAATATGTTTTGGATTAGTTTTTGTGTTTGTTAATTTATGAAGATTCTTAAATATTATTGTTTTATTACTTGTTGTGATTTTATTTTGGTTAGTTTGAATAAATTAGGGATTTGTTTAATAGATTGTATTTATATTTGTTAGTTTGTATGCTCTATTGATTATTTCTACCCATACATATACAGTTATGGATCGATATTATAAGAGAAATTTTTCATCAACTACTTCTAGTTCGGATAATGTGGGTAGTTCAAGTGTAAGAGATGTGGATATTTCGAGAGATGTGGTGGGTAGTTCGAAAGAAAGTGAGTTGCAAGATGTCTTGGCTAATCTTCCTGCAGACCCTGGACTTCGGCCTCAATTGTTGGATTATGATCCTAACATTCGAGACGAAGTTCGAAGCGCATATCTATAAAAAGGTCCATGTCAACCTAAAGATCACACATTTCCACAAACCGATCTTTCAGGGTATGATCGACGCTTTAATGTCAAGTGGTTTGATGAGTTTGACTGGTTGGAGTACAGTATTAGTAAAGATTCTGCATTTTGCCTTTATTGTTATCTCTTCAAATCCAATTTCAAAATTGGTCAAGGGTGTAGTGATGCCTTCACAGAGATGGGTTTTAGAAATTGGAAGAAGAAAGATAAAATTAGGCAACATATTGGAGGTGTTGGGAGTGTTCATAAGCAATCTAGACAATATTGTGTGGATCTTATGAATCAGAAGCAACACATCCAAACAGTTTTGATAAAGCAATCAGACCAAGCTCGCATTGATTATCGTATTTGCTTGACAGCTTCTCTTGATTGTGTGAGATTTTTGTTGAAGCAAGGTCTTCCTTTTCGTGGTCGTGATGAGAGTGACACTTCAAACAACAAGGGGAATTATGTAGAACTCTTACAATTTCTTGCTGATCATGATGAGAAAGTGAAGGCCGTTGTGTTGGAAAATGCTCCAGGGAATCTCAAGCTAATAGCTCCAACAATTCAAAAGGATCTTGTGAATGCTTGTGCAACTGAAACTATTAAGAAGGTCATTAAGGATATGGATGGTGCCTTCTTTTCTTTATTAGTTGATGAATCACGTGATATATCAGTAAAAGAACAAATGGCGGTGGTATTTCGTTATGTGGACAAAAAGGGGGATATAATTGAAAGGTTTGTGGGCATCCAACATGTTAGCGATACTACATCAAACTCACTGAAAGAGGCTATTGACACATTGGTTTCAAGAGAAGAATTGAGCATTTCCATGCTAAGAGGACAAGGATATGATGGAGCTAGTAATATGAAGGGTGAGTTCAATGGTCTTAAAACACAGATTTTGAGAGAAAATCCTTGTGCATATTATATTCATTGTTTTGCACATCAACTTCAATTAGCTCTTGTGGCCGTGGCAAAGGGAAACGCCGATGTTGCTACTTTCTTCACATCTTGCAATAGCTTGGTTAATATTGTTGGAGCATCGTGTAGGCGACATGACATGCTTAGAGATCAACTACAAAAGGATATTACAGAAGCTCTTGAAAATGATAATCTTCCAACAGGGCGAGGATTAAATCAAGAAACTTATCTTAAGCATGCCGGTGATACACGTTGGAACTCACATTATGGTACATTACTTAGTATCATTTCTATGTTCAAATCTGTGGTGAAAGTGCTTCAATTGATTATTGAGGATGGCTCCACTGATAATATAGGTGAAGCAAATAGGTCACTGAGAGAAATACAATCTTTTGAGTTTGTATTTCACATATTTTTTATGAGATCTTTATTGGGAGCCACAAATGATTTGTCACAAGCATTACAAAGGAAAGACCAAGATATTGGGAATGCAATGTCTTTAGTCAAAGATTGCAAGGATGCACTACAAAATATGAGAGACAATGGATTTGAAGCCTTGCTTGATCAAGTATCTTCCTTTTGTGGCAAACATGATATTGAGGTTCCAAACATGGATGATGCATATGTAGCTAATTGGAGATCACATCGCAAAGCTCCTAGAATAACAAAAATCCATCATTATCGTGTGGACATCTTTATTCAAATCATTGAGTGGCAACTTGCGGAGTTAAATCATCGCTTTAGTGAGGTAAATACTGAGTTGCTTCTTTGTTTGGCATGTTTGAGTCTGGATGATTCATTCATAGCTTTTGACAAACAAAAGATTCTTCGTTTTGCTGAATTTTATCCTCAAGAATTTACTCCCCGAGACCTCTTGGCACTTGAAGATCAACTTGGGATTTATATTCATCATATGCGTACGAGAAGTGATTATTCTCAATTGAAAGGGATCGGTGGCCTTGCAAGAAAAATGGTGGAGAAAGGGTTGCATAGAACATTTAATTATGTCTATTTGCTTCTGACATTAGCCTTAACTTTACCGGTTGCGGCTGCTTTGGTGGAGAGAGCATTTTCTGCTATGAATGTTGTCAAAGGTCCACTTCGCAATCGAATGGGAGATCAATGGTTGAGTGATAGCTTACTTGTTTATATTGAGAAAGATGTGTTTGTTAGTATTGATAATGAAACTATTATGGGACGTTTTCAGAATATGAAAATTCGTCGTGGACAATTGTAATGTGGTTTTTTCTATTAATTATGAATTATAAATTATCTTTTCATTTTTATGAGTTTATTTTTGTAAACTATTATTGACCCCTGCAATGAAAATTCCTGGATCCGTCCCTGCCCATCATCGTCCGGCGCAGATCGAACAAAATCTAAATTTCATATTAAACCAAACCACTAGATAGGAAGGGGAGGGGGATAATATATTTATGTGGGGCAAATATGCTGACCCCAACCAAATAAATGGGCCGTAAGCTTTATGAAACAATAAATTGGGCTTTTTAATTCAAGCCAAATCCAACATTATCACCTAGTGCAAACCACCATATGGTGAAATGCAGAATGGATGGTCCCAACTCACTGCCATGGCAACAAAAACAACTCATCACTTCAATGGCAATAGATATGGCAACGTGAACCGGAGTAGCATAGTCAAAAGACACAACCACCTCCCTGCTGAGGAGGCTTCTGCGTTCTTTCCAGGTTGCGAAGCTCAGCCTTGAGCATAAATTAATTGTGAGACGAAAAGCATAACTGACTTCCCCATTCATGCAAGCAAGAACATCACCTGGCTCCAAAATAGCTATACATTTAAAACCACCGGTTAATTTATTTTTAAAGCAGCTTTTGAAAGTTGTTTTCTTGGACTCAAAGGAGCTGATAGGAGGAAAATGAAAAGAAAAGAGGAAGAGAGAGATGAATGGCATAAAGCCCGTGGATAATATGGTAATTGGAAATGCAAAGAAAGAGTGCAAAGCGTGCATAATTTTGTGCACTTTTTCATCACACACACAGTGAGAAAGCGTTGGCCTAGCGCCACCATCTGCGGTTTTCTTTGGTTGCCCCCAAATTTCAGATCGTGTATACGCTCTCATGTGCTAAATAATTGAGCTCTGCATTTTGGCCTCTTTCTTGTTCTTTATTTACAGGTGGATTTTAATTTTCCTATTTCACATATTTATACATGAATTTGTAAAGAAATTGAAGTTTATTAGCTCATTGGTTAAAACCAAGGTCTAAAATATTGGTGATATCGGAAATATCGGTAGGCCAAAAACACGGAAATTTCGATGGAAATATCGGGATATTATCGATATCGATAAAAATTGAATAAAAACCACGGAAATTGTAATAAAAACTTGGAAATTTTTATTGAAACTTTGCAGGATGTTTATTTAGTCAATTATCTATTAGTTTATCATAAAAAATTGGAAGGAAATGCATTGCATGATGGATTTAACTTATTTAAGTTGATTATATAGCGAGTTGGCAAACACTGTGAGTGTAGAAAATATGTAGTAATTAATGAAAAAATATTATATATATAAAACCATGTATATATATAAATATTTTAAAAAAGAATTCAAAACAAAACCATGTATATATATAAATATTTTAGCATATTTTCACAAAAACATAAGTGACATGGTGGTTAAGGTGTTGAAGGAGTAAAATGGGAGGGGTTCGAATCCCCTTGGTGTCTTTTTTAATATAGAAATTTATCCTATATAATAAATATTAGTTTAAGACATTTGAAATCATGTCAAAAACCTATTTTGGGCTAATTTCTGGGCCTTTGGGCCATCACTTTTTATTAAAGCCTTGTACTTGGCTAAAATTGCCACCCAAAAAAAAAAAAAAAAAACCTCTCTAAAAAAAAAGAAAAAGGGAAAAAAGAAGAAAATATAAGAGCAAATATCATCCATTCATCAAACTGACAACATATCGACCATACGATTATCTCCACCTATACTTATAAACCCCTCATATCCTTAACCCCAAACCGGGTGCCAACAAAGCTAGGGTTTGCCCCTTCTCAATTTTCAACTTTGCCTTTTTTTCCCTATTCCCATTTTACCCCCATCCCTCTTTAATCCCCACCACTTTCCTCTGGCTAGAGTCGTTGAAGCAAAGAAAGGAACAAACACGAACACAGACCGCGCCTTCCCAGAGCGGAGCTCGCCAAGCTCTGCAGCTCACGCAACTGGTCCAAGGCCATCCGAGTCCTCGACTTGCTCCTCTCCCAGTCTTCTTCTATCCAAGGCATCTGGTCCGTACACTCTCTATCTCACTCGCGCACTCTCTCATTCAATTCCCGCTGATCTTCAATTTCTTAATCGAATTCGATTCTGATCGATTTTGTGGCTCTCAATGTTGGTGTTGCAGCAATAGAGCCTTCTGTTACAGCCAATTGGAGCTACCATTTCAGTTCGAATTTGCACGACAATATCGATAGCGATATGTCGGCGATATTTTCGATATTTGGATGAAATACACTTGGGTTGTTCCCAGAATATCGGCTTGCAAAAAAAATGATATTATCGCCGATATTTTGGCGATAATATCGATTTTTTAGACACTGGTTAAAACTAACTTTTATTGGAGACATTAATCATACTTAGAAGTGGTTTATTGAACAACTTTAATCAAGTCTTAATCATACTTGTAGCCAAAACTACATCTTATTAGCAAAATCAAAAACCAACTTAATCTATCATTATCAAACTACATTAATATTAAATAAATCGTATTTTCTTATCATGCGATATGATATGGCAATTGATATGTCTACCCATAATTCAGTTTCTTTTTCCTTGTCGACAAAATGCCCCTAATTCTTAAGCATAGGATAAAAGGGTAATTCTCCTTGCTCAATATCCGCTTATAAATAAAATAAAAATAAAAAAGAAGTGATCCCGCTGACCATGATTTGCGCGTGGTGAAGGGGAAAGCTTCCCTTTGAATGAAGTACATGCACGCTACCTGCCACGTTTTAGAAAGAGAGGTTATTATTTTTCCGCCGGGGTCATAGAAGTAAACAAATATTTAGAATTAAAAAAAGAAAGAAAGAAAGAGAGGTCCAGCCACTTTGTGCAGTTATGTAAAGAATCCAATCAGATATTGGAAGGTAGAAATGCCATTCCCTTCCCAGTCAAAAGAAGAGCTCAGAAAAGTTGGACTTGACCGTAAAAAGTAGCCGTTACATGACCGTACGTTACCAATCCAATTCCCCAGTTTTAAAAAAAAAAAAATTATACCGCGTAATTTGCATGACCCAAAAATTAAAAAAATTATAAATAAATAAATTTGCATGCCATTAGAAATTTTCGTTTTTTTTTTCCTTTGAACTTAATTTGGCGGTGCTTGAGTGCTGGCCCCCTTCAAGACGTGCCTCCAGCTGTGTAGTGTCTCCACTCCATGTGTTTGATGAAGACAAATTAACCCTACTACCTGCAAATCAAACCTATTCCATCTCCATCTCCAACAAAACATAGAGATGAATATGATAATTAATCAGTCAAGATGTTCTTGTTACAAAATACACCATCTTCCCGTCTTTCTTTTTCTTATTAGAAACCAACGTATATCAAGTAAATATCTGATTGTTAATTGAATACTATAAAAAAGCTGCATATGCATGCAGATGGATTTCAAACTGGAAACACTGTATTTCAACGCAAAATTAATAAACAATAATCATGGAGTATCCAGCTTTCTTCCATGATACTAATCCTAATTAATTATTGAACTAAAAAGATTAAATACAATTACAATTAAAGAAAAGAAAAAGTAAATTGTAAATACAGGTACACAGTGGCGGATCCAGGATTGGAAAGCCAATTGGGCGGAACTTACATATTATACTCGACGGTACGAGTGAATTTTATTAATAATCAGAAAAAGATACACCTAATCAGGGGGGATTCCGATTGTGATCCGACATAAAAAAAAGAGAACAAGTTTGTTGTTCTCTTGGGATTCCATCCGACATAATTAAAGATAACCTATGAATAACATGTAAAATAAATAATTTAAATCAAACATACCAACAAAAAATCAAACAAATTCTATTAATAATAGCATCTCAACAATATCAACAAAGAACAAATCAAACATTGAAACATTGTTGCGTCGATTCAGCTGCACCAAAATGGATTCAGCTGCATCCTCAACTTGTGATACTCGCAAGTGCACGAGCCGTTCGGTAGTATAGCATATGTAAGTGCGAGGTCGATTCCATAGGGATTGGTGATTGAATAATCCAATTCAGTTTTCCTACACAAAACAGAAAAACAAGAAAGAATATAAATAAAACAAGAAGAAAGAAAGAAAATAACTCAAGCAGATAAGTTCCCAAGTTCAATTAGATTAACGGATTGATTCTAGCTAAAGTATGATTAAGCATTGTGTCTGGTCCTAACCTTGTATTCCTAATTCCCTAATTTGATCATCTGTTGTCTAACCTAAACTAAGCATTAGGAATCCATTAAGCATAGAAAAACATTTAAAACAACCAAGTATGTATCTAATCCCTGTTGTCGAATGTCCATACATACTCTTCCTATTCATAGTTCAATTCGAATTAAAGCATGGTGTCTACTCTTAATTCAAACCAAGATAGCTAACATGCAAGTCTAAATGGTGATCAATCATTCAAACTAGCATATTAACTTATAAGCATAATGAATAAGAACAAAAACCATAATTGAAACTTGGAAACTAATCAAACTTGAAACTAAAGAAAAGAATTTACATAACAATGAAAAGTAAAGTGGAACTAAGAAAAATTTAAGGAGAATTTCAGCACAAAGATTTCATTACAACAATTCAAAACTAGAAAGAGAAACTAAGAGAATTTGAGGGAGAGAAGGGAGGGGAGCTCTAGAGAAGTGTTTGAGAGCTCCCCCCTTTTGGGGGTGTTTTTTTTTAAGCTTGAAGACTTCTCTATTTATAGGGCTAAGAGGGAGGAACATCATGATGAATTCCAACACCACCATTCCTCTTTTAATACAATCCATAACTCTCACTTCATCTTGTCTATGTTAGTGTGGTTGGAAACAATTCCATCCCATACTTTTTTTGCTGCTGCACCTCAAGCTTTCTTCACATGGGTTTTCAAAGGTGTTTAATTGTGGCTGCCTTTTGCTGCCAACCCATGTGGGTTTTTTTTTTTGTTGTTGGAAAAAAAAAAGATTCTTCTGAATCAGGCTTGGTGTAGGAAGGCTTGAGGTTTCAATATGTATCCAATGGGGCTCAAATTTGGATATGTCATAATAGACACCCATTAAAACAACTTTTATGAAGAATGTATTCCCATCTGAGCAGTACAAGTGTACGTTTTGAGCCTTGTAAGTTGACTGCCGAAAATAGACTGGAATTGACTTGATTTCTTTTTGCTTCACATGCATGCACATTCTTTCTCTTTAATAGCTCCAGCATATACCAACTAATCTCACTAGCAGCCTGGAAAGTGCTTCTTGATTTATCCAAATATGTTTCTTACAATGCCTTGTTTTTGCTCCTTTAGACTTTCATAGCTGGAATGCCTATATCATGCATGACAATGCATTGCAGTTAGCTTGTGAGCTTGTTTTGGGCTTGATCTTCCCTCCTACAAAATTTGGAAAAATCTGGATCTTCAAACCCTTTGAATTATCTTTCCAAGCATATGCAGCCCAACTCAAGAAAAAATCGGAAAGACCTTCAAATGTCATTTTTGGCCCAGTAACGCAGATGCTGCTGAATTTGACCTTAAGCTGCCAAAACTTACAAAATGGGTATAAACTTGAAAATGACCCCATAGTTTAGGGAGTCTTGTAATTTGTCCTATTTTCATTAGGTTTATTTTTATGTAGTGTACAATTTTCACCTATGTAAGTGGTATGAAATTCACGATACATCAGACATATCCATATCAGAAGCATCCTTCAATTCTGCAGTTAAGTAAAACAGTAATATAAGAAAAGACGAAAATTTAGAAAACCAGACACAAGGTTGTGTATGTGTCATAAAGTTGGAAGAACATATGCCATTATATTTTTTATTGTTGTAAAAATTGTTTTGATTTTTGAAATATTGGGATCCCAGGGGGATTTGGTTTGCAATCATTTTTTAATTATAAAAACCATTAAATTACTAAATATTATAATTTAGTACATTTTTTTTTTAATACAAGAGAGGGGGATTCGAACCTAGGACCTAGGTACAGAGATAATTTCTCATAACCACTTGATCGTCAAGTATGGGTAGACATCAATCTAGCCGAACTGACTAAACCAACCGATCCAAAACAGTAAGTAAAAGTCAAACAATTTAAAAATCGAACCAAACCATTTATGGTTGAGTTTGATTCGGTTTTCAACCTCTGTAAACCGATCTAAACTGAACTGGACCATCTACTTGTATATTTATTTACTTATATTTTATTTTACATGTGTATTCCTCTACTTAGATAATAACTAGATATGAATGTTGAATTAGAAGTTTGGTGGTCCTTTGGAGTTTTTGATATTTGAATTGTAGCTATATTAGTTACTGAAATTTGAAGTTTTATGGGAAGTTGAAATTTAGGATGGTTTGATACACTTGAAAATGAAAAAAGTATGTAGCAAGTTGTGAAGTTTTTAGTTGTCATTCATTGGGCTAACAATGTTAAAAAAAAAAAAAAAAAAAAAGCAAAAGGAAAGAGAACTGGGCTTATGCCCCAACCGACTAAACCAAATCAAATCAAACTGAACCAATCTATCTTAAATTGGTTGGTTTGGTTCGGTTTCCCCCTTGATTGTTTTAAAAATGAATCGAACCAAACCATTATGTTTTACTTGATTCGGCCACAATTTTGAGGTGAAACCGATCCAATCCATACCGTGCCCACCCCTAACTACAAGCCCCTTGCGTTTAGTCCATCTTTTTTAGTTTCTTTTTACAGGATTGAAACTTCTAAAAAAATATAAATGGGGTGAGAAGAAATCATAATTCAAATTATATGGTTTTTATTTATTTATATAAATGATAATTTAAATTAATGGAGAGGGGATTCGAACTTGGGTGTAAAAAGGCGAGCTCACTATCCTATTTAACTAGCCGAACCCACATTTACTCAAATAATATGGTTTAGTAACCAAATGTTTTTCACCAAACATAATAGGCTTTTTTTTTTCTAATTGCTTTTGGCTTTTGTCTACTATATTTTAAAATGATTATTTTAGTAACCCAATGAATGGACAAAAGATTTTGTTCCTCTTTAGCGTCTTTGTACTTTTTTTTCAGTTAGTTTTTAATACATTTTTATCATTTTTTATTATAAAACAAAAAATTAAAATTAAATGGACAAAAGAATTAGACAATATCATTATGGGCTAAACTCAACCAAGCGATTTTAGGCCATCTCTAATGGGTCTGACGAAAAGTCAAAAATTGGGTTTTGAACCCAAAAAACTTCTCCAACGTATGTATAAAGCCAGCGGCTCAGGTGGGAACATCTTTTTGCGAACCTCTATTTGGGGCTCTATCTCAGCCATTGAAGTGATCTCAACGGCTGGATAGAAAAAACAAGCTCACAGTAGAATCGGGTGCAATGTGGTTTCTCTTTTGCCGCGCGCGCCTTTTTTTTTTATAATTCCTTGCACCATTTAATTAATTTATGAATTATCAGTGCAAACCCCAAAATCTGCAAACCCCAAAATCTGACAACAAATACCCAAAAGTCATAACTTCACCCAAAAATCAGATTAAAGAAAAAAGAGGTTTTCATCTGTGGAAAATATCAACTTCTCACCCATTTCTGAACTTCTCATCTCAAGACCCATTTCTAAACTTCTTCATGATCGAGTGTTGCATCTGATATCAAAACCCTTTCCAGTCGCGCATTCCTTCCCTCCTCCTCCGTAATCGAGTGTTGCCTAAGAATCATCAACGGTATGTGCAAAATCTGCATTTCTGAACTTCTCCCAAATCGAGTTTTGATATTTTAAAGAAGCATCAGCCAGTTCTGTGGGTATGTGTTGATCATATTTTGATTATTATGGATATGGGTAGCCGATTCTGTATCCAAATGTGTTGATTGTATGCGGTACGGATATGGGTATCAGTTTTGTATCTTGCGAATAGCTGAGAATGGATTTGGGTATCATTTATGTATCTTTCCAATAACTGAGTAGTATAGATATGGGCATCATATTCTGAATTTGAATGTGTATCATTTTTCTATTTTGATAATAGGTAAGAAATATAAATTTGGGTATCCGATTTTGTATCTGAAGGTGTTGATAAAAGTGCAAATAGTATGGATGTGGGTATCATTTTTGTGTGTTTCTAATACGTGACTAGTATGGATTTGGATACCAGATTCTGTATGGATATGGGTAGCCGATTCTGTATCCAAATGTGTTGATAGTATGCGAGTAGTATGTATATGGGCATGATTTTTGTATCTTGCCAATAAGTGAGTAGCACGGATATGGGTATCAGTTTTGTATCTTGCGAATAGCTGAGTATGGATTTGGGTATCATTTATGTATCTTGGAAATAACTGAGTAGTATAGATTTGGGTATCATATTCTGAATTTGAATGTGTATCATTTTTCTATCTTGATAATAGGTAAGAAATATAAATTTGGGTATCCGATTTTGTATCTGAAGGTGTTGATAAAAGTGCAAATAGTATGGATGTGGGTATCATTTTTGTGTGTTTCTAATACGTGACTAGTATGGATTTGGATACCAGATTCTGTATGGATATGGGTAGCCGATTCTGTATCCAAATGTGTTGATAGTATGAGAGTAGTATGTATATGGGCATGATTTTTGTATCCTGCCAATAAGTGAGTAGCATGGATATGGGTATCAGTTTTGTATCTTGTGAATAGCTGAGTATGGATTTGGGTATCATTTATGTATCTTGCCAATAACTGAGTAGTATAGATTTGGGTATCATATTCTGAATTTGAATGTGTATCATTTTTCTATCTTGATAATAGGTAAGAAATATAAATTTGGGTATCCGATTTTGTATCTGAAGGTGTTGATAAAAGTGCAAATAGTATGGATGTGGGTATCATTTTTGTGTGTTTCTAATACGTGACTAGTATGGATTTGGATACCAGATTCTGTATCTCAATGTTTATATATTAGATATTTAATATTTATGTCCACTTTTACACCAGATGCTAGAGCTTTGTTTTTCTCATTTGAATAGGGGATCTGAGATAGTGAGTAGTATAGATATGACTTTCAGATTTTGTATCTGAACGTGTTGAACTTTGTATGTTAACTTATGTTGCAGGTATAAAATGGAATATGGGTTCGAACTTTGTTGTCCGGAATCAGAGGTGTATTCAGCGAGGGTAAATAATTTGTGTGTGCCGAGTACTGTACTTTCTAATTTTATGTTGCAGTTCAATGAAGAACACAGGAGAAGATTTAAAGGGTCATGCTTTGGGCACTTGATGGACCTAGATAAAATTCAATTTAGTGGTCAACTCGTGCATGGTCTGGCCCTTCGCCGCGTCGCGAGACTCGGTGTCAAGGACATGCACGGGCTTAGTTATGCAATAGGGTCCAAAGTGGTGCAGTTCACTGCAAAAGACTTCTGTCTAATTAGTGGGTTGAAATTTGGAGTAGAGCCTTCCATACCTAGTGCAGATGGTGGTGTGCATCAGCTGCTTAATCGTCATTTCACCAACAAGAATCACATAACCTTACACGACATAGAAAAAGCATTCTTAAACTCCAAAAGGGGAAGTGAAGACTGCTTCAAATTGGGAATGCTTTACTTTATAGAGTTTGTGATATTGGGGAAAGCCCCCATTGTTAGGATCAATGAGGACTATGTACACTTAGTACATAATATGGAGGAATTCAACAACTTTCCATGGGGTTCTATATCATTTGAGTACCTACAGGATTCTTTGTTGTTTGCTCCTGGAAAAAAAGACATTGATGAGAAGGATCATGAGAAAGGAAAAGGACAGAGCAAGGGAAAAGAGGAGGTGAAAAGGGCAGTGAAAAAAAGGAAGAAAAAGGTGGAGAACGAGAAGCGTATAAGAATTAACAGACCAGCGTGGAGTATAAAGGGATTGAGTTTTGCTTTCCAGGTATTGTTTAGTTAATAATTTATGTTTTGTAAAGTTATGTTCATAAATAAGTATTGACGATGGAAATGATTTGGTGTAGGTTTGGGCTTATGAATTAATTCCTGAATTGGAAATGGCTCCCCTGAGATATTGTAAGCGGAAGGATGAAGCTGAATTAGTGCCTCGGATTTGCTTGTGGGAATCTACAGATAAAACCCCCGAGTTTAGAAAGCTGAACGCGTACATTTTTCAGAGCAAAGAGGTATTTCACCAAATAATATCTTTATTTGATGAGTGATGTTATTATGTGTATTGTACATAACATGTTAACTATGTTTTTGTGACAGCCTCTTTCGTTGCGCCTGCTGCGACCAAGTGTACGAGAGATGCAGCAAAATTACTGGAGGTGGGGATCAGATTTTCCTGAAGGTGATGCACCTAATATTGGTCCTCAATTAAGTAGGAACCTTGCTGAAGTAAACCATGTTGTGCAGCAGTTGAGGGATGAGATTGCATTATTGCATCACGAGAAAAGTGAGCAGTGGGAGAAATTTGTACATTTCAAGGACTCTACCGCTCATGGAATGGAAGTCATGAGGTTAGAGTTGGTTGCATTGAGAAAAATTATAGGCGATGGAGGTGGCAATGTGGTTCTGCCATCTTTTGTAATGGTGACCCCAATGGTAAAAGATGATTCTATAGGTGGAAATGAGAGTCACGGTCATCAGCCTGAAAATGTTGTTGTAAATGATAAGGGAGAGCTGGAATACATACCCCCTGAGATAAACTGGGATGATCATGCATTGGTTTGTCGGACCCTAGTTACATTTCTTCAAAACCCTTGTCGAAAGAGGAAAATCTCAATTGAAGATGATGAAGCAGATGAAGATAAGAATGATGTTGATGATGGTGTAACTGTTGTCCAAAAGAAGAAGGTTCGAGGACGGGGTACGACTGTTCAGCCTGCCATGAAGAGGCCGAGGTCTGTGCTAAGAGAAACTCCATGGAAAGGGCAGGAGTTTCCCAATATTGAGGATGACACAGTTGGTTTTACTTTTGACCCCCTGAGGCCAATTCCTCATGATTCCCTTCTAAAGATGGCGAAATTCTTGTGGGAATGGGGCCAAGAAGAAGAGTAAGTTATCCCGGTTTTAGCCTTTAATGAATTTCAAAGATTGTATTATGACAACTTATTGACCTGTTGGTGAATCCGATTGCCTTTTCTCCTATCGAACTTGGTGAATCTGATTTGATTGCAATATTTGTTGACAATTGCAGTTCGCATGTGAGATTATGTGGAGAAGAAGGTGTAGACGCTTCACATGACTTCTTTGTTCGCCTTCTGAGCAAGAATGGATGGTTGGATGACACGGTAAGTATAGAGATCTCCATTACTCCACCATAATATGAGATTTATTAGGTTAATATTGAAAACAACACTTTTGGTGTAGAACATTGACATGGGATTGTATCTGGTACGAGAGCGGCAGAAGAGGTATCCAAATTTAGTGGGTTCGGACTGGACAATAGTCGATACTCTGTTTCAGGTATAACTCTTTCATAATTAAGCATGATGACTTGGTTCAATTGGTATCTAAATTGATGCATAACTGATATTGTGCTATGTAGAAGTATGCTGCAATAGATTTAAAGCATATGCGGCTTTATGGGGGAAAGGATGACAGGCCCCATAGTAGAGCTCTAGTGAAAATGGTTAACGGCGAGCTGCATAAGTGGAGTAAACCTTGGATGTCTGTTAAGAAGGTTTTTCTGCCTTACAATTGTGTAAGGCATAAGCACTGGGTGACACTCGCTTTAGATTTAACCACTTGTGAAATATTTGTGTACGATTCCAAATTAGATTTGTGCAGAACTCCAACATTGATAAAAGCATTGCAGCCGGTTGCGAAATTGATCCCTATGTTGTTAAAAGAAGCTGGATATGTTGGTGGTTGTCCTCTACAAACAACTGAGTGGCCAGTGCATCGAGTAACTGATGTTCCCCAACAAGTTGGTGGGTGAGTAACTTTCCACCTACAAATTTACATATGTTATTTGCAAATTGATAATGTAAATTTTTTACGGTGTCATGCTAACTTTCAGGGGGGACTGCGGGATATTTGTCCTAAAATATTGTGAATTTCTCAGCTCCAATGTAGAGTTGATGCAATTGAGTGCTGATGCCATCCATTTATTCCGGTTAAAGCTTGCAATAGACTTGTTGCAAGGATGCTGCAGTATATAAGTGTGATTGTGGGTGATGGAATTATTGAACTATTTCGGTAGAGCTCTATTTGGGTAGTTCATGTTTTCATTTTGTTGGTAAGAATGGTTTAGGTACTGGAAGAGGATTCTGTTGGGATTACCAGATCCCCTCTGATTTGCACTGAGGGTATAAAAAATATATTTTGCTGGGGCTATGCCTCCTTTGTTTATAGAACAAATATTGAAAAACTGTATTTTACTAGCAAACGCACTCCATTTTAGCTAATCAAAAATATTTTTTTATTTTAAATTCATTATAATTATAATAAGGAGCCAAAATGACCATCTTAGCACCGTGCCGACTTTTCTTTGCTTCAGTGTTGGTTGAAGAAGTCGACATTTCCCGTAATGAAATGCATGTATTGCACGTCTCGACCAATCTATAAAACACAGGGGAAAAAATACTTTAAATACAAAAGATAAACAAAATAAGAATACAACAGAGTTGCACATGTTCAATCAAAAAGGGAACTTCTGATCGGCTGGTGGTGCACTTGTTCCTTCACTGGTAATCCCATAAGTGGATCCCCATATGTCCCAAAACTGGTTCCCCGGGTGTCCTAGTAGTGGCTTTGGGGTTGGTTTCGGTTTCTTTCTCCTTTACCAGTTTCGAATGGAGACAATGACATCAGGACTTCATCAACCACATATAGTATTTAAAGCATTAACTTGGGTTTTCCAACGTGCACATGCACAATCTTGGGTTTTCCAACGTGCACATGCACGATCTATACCCACCCCAAGTTATTCTTTCTTGATAGCATAAAAACATATTATATATGAGAAAGTTATTCTTTCTTGATAGCCTAAAACATATATAATATAAGAAGGAATTATTCATATTTCAGAATATTTTTACGAATAATTCATCAAACCTAAACCCTAAACCCTAAACCCTAAACCCTAAATCCTAACCCTAACCTTAAACCCTAAACCCTAATCCTAACCCTAACCCTAATTATTCATTTTTACTTCAAAATTAAATTTTAAAATCTATTATAATTCAAAGAAATTCCAAAAAAATTATGTCCGGATTGGTATGACATTTCCTTCAATCATGTAGATCAAATTTCACCTTTGTATTGAAATGTCGATCCAATCCTTATGTGATCAAACAAACAATAACTTATGGTTTACAAAGTTTAGTTATGTTTTGATTTGCATCATTCATATTTAGGGATGACCCCCAAAATTAATTTTAAACAATTGTAAACCACTTTTTGGACTTGAGATACGAAGTATTGGTGCTCAGAAATACGTATGTATTTTTGTTGTTGTATTTTTTCCATTTATTTTAATATTTTAAACGATTTTACAAGAAAATATGATTAAAATATAACAAATGTGACACTTGTCAACACAAGGAGAGCCCAGCATCCCTTCCAGTTCCATGTGTCAGTAGGGGACGCTGCCACATCGCATCTCATCCAATTAACTATTTCTTTTTTACTTCAAAATTGTTTTAAAATGATAAGGGTTAGGGTTTAGGGTTTAGGGTTTAGGGGTTATGGGTTATGGGTACGAAGTATTATGGAATCAGTGTTTTCATACGATACACTTCTCATATTATATATATGTTTTTGTGCTATCAAAACACAATAATTTGGGATGAGTATTATATTATATTCTTCATGCAATAGTCATGCTGTCAACTTGTTCTAAGCAGGGGATGTGGAATGTCCATGTCTATTGTTGAGACTAAAGTGGAGGGTTATCACAGTGCATGGGGAGAGCCTAAAGTGGCGGCTATTTGCATGTGTATCCAACGTCTGTCAAGGCTACTGTCCATAAGTGGATAAGCCGTCAATTCAGATATATAAACATTAACTACAATCTACTATAAAACAACTAAAGCTATTGAAGGGGATTGAGTGGAGGTCGTTTTGGCGGGAAAAAGGTCATGACTTAGTATTTGTACGCTCTCCCACAGCAAGCATTTTCTCAAAAAATTCCAAGACTTATAATGTCTTCACATAACAAAATTCTCCCTATAGTTTTAAATACTCCACCACAAAAAAATCCTGATGCGTTCTCGCATGGGAAGAATAAAGTTGCAGATGATGTTGAAGGTGTTGCCAAATGCCTTAAGTTTTCATATGACGTTGAGGATGCAAGTGGTATTGGACAACCTAGGTATGAGATGTTGATGCTGGCAATCAAACGACAACAGATACGTCTAAAGTGGCATGAAGAAACCCTGAGGGAGCAGAAAAAACAAGCAAAATTTTACCTACGAGCCATAAAGAAGATGAAATTAAAGGTTAAGCTTGCGAAACAGGATGCCTTTCAAAAGTTCTGTGCTTCAAAAGAGGAAGTTCAAATGAGGGACGCTGAGGCACGTAAAGGATTTGATCTATTCCGCGAGTATGCCAGAGGGGTTGTGCCGGAGTACAACTGGGATGCTATTACCATGCAGTAAAATCCAAGACTGCAATGTTTTTTGGGTTTTGTGGAGGACCTTCGTTTCAACCTTATGTACAGCCATTATCTTGGGTTTAGCTCGTTGGTGTCCAAACAGTATGTTTATGTATCCTTATAGAGTCATAAGTGATACTCGAATGTATGTTTTGCTGATGTAAGATGACAAAAAGGTTTGATTTGTATAATGTGTGATAATCCTAACTAGCAGTGTGTAAAAACTGTTGGTAAAATTGGCTCATCTAACCTAAGGACACAAGCTTCAGGTAAAGCGACTGGTCTCTAGGCATTTATGACCGGTCGCTCCAGGCAGGTTGAGTTTGGTTTCCTACGTGTTTCTGGTTTTTTTTAATATGGGATGATTGCATAAGTGGTTCACTGTGCAAAATAAACGGTGTCTGTAACAATTTCAATTAAGATCACATAATTTCAGTTCAAATGGGGTCAACTGGTAAAACACCAATTGAAACAATAACGTTGTCAGTCAGTGCATTTAAAAATAGTTAGCGGGAATTTACCAAAAAAAAAAAGGTTAGTGGGAACCGTATTACCTTAGATTTAAAAATTAGTCAGTCTTCATTGGTTTTAGGTGCCCGAATTTTTTGGGAATTGCATTACATTAAATTTCAAATCTTGGAGAAATTCATATTTGTAATTGTTTTCCACAAGGTTAAAAAGGGAGGCTTGTCGTGCATCAAATTTTAGTTTCAATTTTAAATATCCATGGCCAGTTCGACTGCTAATGCGACTGAGGGGGATTTCGATGGGTCATTAGAGTATGCCCCCCAATTTCCAAGGTCTCCTCCACCACCACTGCCATTTCCAACCTCCTCCGGAAGCGAGGGGGACTCTGATGATCCTGTTCTGGAAATAGATGATATGCGCAACAAACTCGCCCACAACTCTTCCATGGTCCATTATTGGACAGAAAAGTGTGTTGCAGCTGAGCGGAAGTTGGCAGATTTGACTAGGCAAGTTAACAATGCTAATTACAAAAGAGAGAAGCACAGAATTCGTGCCCAAAGAAGAAAGTTCAAAGTTGAGGATTTGCAGATGTCAGAGGAAGATGCCAAGTATGAAACCGCGACCATCCACAAAAGGGGTGACAAGCATCGTCAGGCCATACGTGGGGCTTTCAACGAAGGTTTCGAGAAATTCCGACGCATTGCTGCTGATGCCCACAGAGATATTGACTGGGATGCCGTAACAGTATCAGCTGCCCAAGAATTCATCTGTGGCGGTGTAGACCCGACTCAACACAGCCACTAACGAGGTGGTGACTAAACCATCTTCATCGGCTAATGAGAATGCACGACTATTGATCTCCTGTATGAATCTCTTATGAAATAGTTTTGAGTTCTTATATTTTATATTTGTGTTAACGGGTGTATCATGGTGTCATGTCTTTTTAATGCTATTTTTTTTCTTCATATCTTGGAAATTGCGTAAAGTTATGCACGACTATACTCTCATGTTTTTACCTCACTCGCACACTTAGAGCGGTACACACTTAGCTCTCTCACCCTCACAGATTTGGAGTGGGATACTGATGGCTGTTTGGATGGTGTTGTCTCACTTCTCTCTCTTGCTCTCGGCTTCTCCTTTGGTGCAGCACAAGCACTCTCTCTCTGGCTCTTCTATGCAACAACCACAGCACACGCACACTTGCATGCCCATTATATAAACAAATGAAAGAATGCTGATTTTTACCTCCAAAGAGCATCCACGTGCATCCCAAAGAGACCATAATGATGTTGGTCAAATAGCCTCTCCACCAAAAACATCATCATTTGCTAAAGACATTATCATTTTGTCCTTATTATATTAATTTCATCATTGCGTTGGATATCCATCTTTTGACTACCGAAAGTGTATTCTTTCATCATGGGGTGGACCAATATGCCAACAGTAAAATGGCTCACATTTAGTATAGAAGGAGGCGACCGTCGCACGCAGTGCTGTGCTGATATTTTTCACGTGTTTTTCAACAGAAGATAGGAGTGAGTGAAAGTCTTGTTTCATTTTCACAAAAAAATGCACGCAGAATTTTAACCACAACGTGAACTCACGGCAAAATGTGAGCTAAGGAAAAGGCAAATGTCAACACGTTCAGTCAATTCTGTCAAGTCCAAACACCTCATTCGTCCTTGTCGTATAACAGCATGATGCCGGTGCTAAAAGGGAAAAAATATGTCAATTTAACATAGAATATCATTTTCGGTAATTTTCAACCATATTTACTAAAACATAAATTTTATGTTGAATGGAATTGTTCGATAAAACAAGTGTGTGTCATGCATTTTCATTATTTCCATATTCAATTTACCAACCGATGGTTAAATTCATGATATCAACAACTGGAGTTTACTGAAGCATTATGGCTTGGCTTCCACATACATAAATTTATATGTCGAGTTAATCTTTAGTATCATTCTCGCTGATTGTCAACAAAGAAAAAAAAAGCTTCAAGATTATGTGAGTAGTATGAAATACAAGGGTGTTTCAAACGCTTGACGCACATTGAAAACCAAATCAAACAGGTACCAATAAGTACCAGTAGGTACTCAAACTCTGTCAATGCATATAAGTATCACAAGGTACTCAGAAAGGTATCTTTAGTCATGCAAAAAGGACGCAATAAGACTCACTAGATACTCAAACTTCGGGTCCATGCATTAAATCAAACTCCTGCATAAATGCCTCTGCCATAGAAAGCTGAGTACTTTCATTGTTCTGCGTCTTTTGAGTGGGCTGCATATTCTCAGTAACTGGAGCACCAATGTCTGCTTCAGGAGATGAAGACCTGCAACCAGTGCACAACAAAAATTCATACATAATGACAAATCGTTAAAAGAAAATATCTTCAACTAAAATAGACGATATCTTTGCTTACGGGATCCCAAGTCTTGGACATCTCCTTCTATCATGATCACTCTTCCTGCACCCAGTGCACCGACGTTTATGTCGTCCCGCAGCCTTCTCACGTTGTCCTTTAACTCTTTTCGGACGACCTTTTGATTTTACTCGGTTTGGATCTTTTATTCTCACTTGGACAGAACTAGTTTCCCCCTCGTTATTGGCTTCTTCAAGAGGAGCTCTTGATGACACCAAGCTAATAAGCTTCCCACGAATGTCGTTAAATGTTTTTTGCAGCAACTCAGCACCTTCATCATACAACAACGCCGAATCAATCAAATCGGCTGCAACTTTGCACAATGTTGATCTCTTAACCAAAATACAACCATCAACGTTATCTTTAACTTCTTTGCCATCCTTATCGAAAACTACACCAGCCTTCGCACTTTTCATCCATCTTTTTAATATATACTTCTCTGGCAAATACGCAACCTGTTGCATTCTTAAAAATGATATGATGTGTCGGCATGGAATACCACGAAATTCGAATCCACGACAGCTGCAAAAAGCTTGATCAATATTTTTTTCATGCACAATCTCCTTTGTCCTTGTAACCCCCGGCTGTACCCTCTCAATAACTTTGTATGTACAAAGAGTGTCATCTTCCTTTATAACTTCAAAGAAGCATAAAAGGCTTTCGAAGTCCTCACGCTCAAAGATGTCAAGAATTCCCCTTGTGTAAATGCCTCCCATTTGAAGCTGCATTGGTGTGAGAAATGGAGTTGGAGGTTTTTCGTTCTGATCAACATGATCAGCCAATAATTCCTTGTGCCTCTGTGAAGCAAGAGCTCTTTCAAAACGTACTATAAATTCCATCAACGTGTTGTTCTTGTTAATATATTGTTTGAAAAATGAATGACAGCTTTCGGCCCGTTGACTACTTGACATCCCAGCCGAAAACACATGTTTTACATATGACGGAACCCAATTCTCCCGCAAGGCATGAATTGAGGTCAGCCACGTATGCTCTTTCAGCCCATTGTTTGTGATAACTTCGTCCCATTTCGCATCAAATTCTTCTTTGGTGTCCATATCCCATATGCAATTGCACAACTCTAAAAAACATTCTCCTATGCCGGTTTTCTCAGTCAACTTATTCATTATATGCCATATGCAATATCTGTGGAATGTTGTAGGGAGACTTACTGCAATTGCCTTTGCAATGGCTGCATCTTGATCAGTAATGATCATTTTTGGTGCCCCACATGGCATGGCTTTCTTAAATTCCTCAAACAACCAAATAAATGCTTCTGTGCTTTCACTGGTTAAGAAAGCACAACCAAACAATATTGTCTGACGATGATTATTAACACCTATTAAAGGCGCAAACACCATGCCATAACGGTTGGTGTTGAAAGTCGTATCAAATACCACCACATCTCCGAAACTCCCATAAGCTCGTCTTGACCTTGCATCTGCCCAAAATACATTACCCATTCGTCCTTCTGAATCTACCTCTATCTTGAAATAGAATGATGCATTTTTTTCTTGTTCACGCAAAAAATGCTCATTAAGAAGATCTGCGTCATGACCAGTCACCTTTGCTCGCATGTCTCTTTGGTAATTATAGACATCTTTCCTTAAAAACCCAATATTTTCCATTCCACCTGCTTGCACCTCAAGAATGCTTAATTGTTGATGTACCGGGATATTAACTTTGGAAAGATATGCATTATATACCTTTGCAGACTCAGTAACTTTACGGTGGCATCTCAACAAATGGACTTGGTCGTATGTTGTCATTTCATGGTTGTGTTCCTCCTTGAAGGCTACAACAATGTACTTGTTCTTCAAAGATGGCAACAAAACAGCGAGTTTAGCCAAGCAACCAGTTCGAACCCATCCTCGTCTTCTTTTCTTACCTGTAATATTGGTTGTCCCTTGTTTACAACATACAAATTCTTTCCTTATTATCTCCCCCGTCACACTTGACGTTTTGGTTGTAGAACAACGAACACCAAATCCTGCTTTTAGTGCATACAGATTATACATCTTCAATGCATCCTCAAGGGAATCAAATTCAAGTCCTAGTTTTGGTTTGAACTCCGTACTAACTTCCGGTGTCACCTGTACTTCATACTCCATTTCACAATTCTTGCAATTTAACCCTGAAAATCATATTACCATCATAATAATATTGCCACATACATTCAAAGAGCTTTCAAATATCACAATACTATATGCAAAATATAAACATAGAAATATCAAATTTTCAACAAATGTCAAATATACTATCGAAACTTTAGTAATAATGGAGTCTGAAACGAAATATTCTATGAATCATTAGTGAATACACATGCTTTACCTAAGAATACTTTTGGAGTCTCTAGTGACACCTTAAACAACCCACATCCAAACTAGTGTAAATTATGCCCAGATACTTGGTCAAATATTTTCCTCTTTTTTGGTCGAAAGGCAACAGTTTATTAAGACAGCAATCCAACTACAGACCACCATACAAAAGGAGGCAAAGCCTCACAAAAGCAGACTGAAAAAAGAAAAGCAAAACAAGACTCGAAAGAGACCAGCAGGAAGCTTTTCCCCATTCAGACTGCAACCTTAGACAGATTAGCTAGGAGGGCACGGCAGTCCATCAGAGACCAAAACATGAACCAGAGACTGCGGTGGCCTATAGGCCCAACTTTCCAGTTCCACAGACTCAAAACCTATCGACGCCACAGTGTGGGCAGCACGATTAGCAATCCTAGACACCCAGTTCCAGCGAACCTCCCGGAAGTTATGGCAGAGCCGACGGATATCTTCCAAAAGGGGCAAGATACACCAGGCATGATTCAAAGTACTACCATTAACACCAGCAACTAGAACCTTAGAATCCGTTTCCATCACAATATTTGCAAACCCGTTCTGGGAAGCAAGGTCAAATATTTTCCTCTAGTATGCTCTAATTAACAAATATTGGATATCAGTTACCTCGTAAGTGATTTTGATCTTCAAATTTTCAACAAATATCAAATACACTATCAAATGTTAGTAAATAATGAAGTCTGAAATGAAAAATATCAACTATTAGTGAATACAAGTGCTACACATAAGACGCATTTTGGAGTCTCTAGTGAAACCTTAAACAACCTAATTCAAAATAGCGTAAATTATGCCCATATATTTGGTCAAAACATTTCCTCCAGGATACCAAAATTAACAAATACAAGATATCAATTACCTCATAAGTGATTTTGATCTTCAAATTTTCCACAAATATCAACTAGACTATGCAACATTAGTAAATCGTGGAGTCTGAAACTAAATAATCTATGAACCTATTACTGAATATAAATGCTACACCCAGGAGGCCTTTTGAAGTCTCTACTGAAACTTTAAACAACCTACATCCAAACTAGCGTAAATTATGCTCATATATTTGGTCAAAACATTTCTCAAGTATAAATAGAGGCTTACCTCGTAATTGATTTTGAGCTTTTAAATTTCAACAAATATGATATTGTCGTCGATTTGAAGCAACAACCCCAAACAAATTCGATCTTCGTCTTCTCAACTATTCGAACTTAACGCTAGTTTCCAGTTTGCTCCAACACTTTCAAACGACGACTCCAGTTTCCGATTTGCTCCAACACTTTTTCCTCCAAGTCAATGCTAGTTTCGACTGTGCTCAACGATTCTATCAAGGTGTTACGCGCACCAGTTTTTTTGGTACCAGATGGGTCCTCAAGTCTTCACAATTGCACAGAACACAATCATCAAACCAGAAAAATGAAAACACAAAATGAATTACAGTGCATGTGCTCATCAGGATAATACCTTGCTTTGTATTATTTGAATCACCAAACCAGAAAACTGAACAGCTCTCTTTCCTCAAACAAAATAGCAAATCAGAAAAAAGAAGAAAACCATGTTCTTTGAGAGAGAGAGAGAGAGAGAGAGAGAGAGAGAGAGAGACACAAATAGAGACAGAGAAACACAACTTTTTTTGGAGGGAGATATTGTGGTCTTCAAGAGCACAATGCGTTTGTTTTGGAGGGAGGAAGCCACATTCCAGTGGTATGGTTTTACCCACTTTCAGTTACACTTGCTTCTTATCATCCGTCAGATTTGATCCAACGGTGTTCTGATTTAGAGGTTCGCAAAATGACGTTCCCACCAGAGAATAGCCCTATGTATAAAAGTGGGTGATAATTTAGGTTGGGTGGAATTTCAGGCGGATTAGCAATCTAGATTTCGGACTGATAATTTAGGTTGGGTGCAGCCCAATCTTGGTTGTTGGGCAGCCCACGTGCAAGGTCATAACTGATTGATTTGAATGGTTTTATAATATTTTAATTTTTAATTCACTTGAGATAAGAATTAGTGAGGCAATGATATTATGGTTGTGGGAATCCAATAGCCACAATTTGAGTATGTTTTTCTTTTTAATATGAGCTTCATCTCATTTTCTGCTAATTGTTTGTAATACCTTACTGCAATATAAATTTTTGAGTTTGTATATAACCAAAATTGCTCGGCATTTTACACATTGAACATTTTTCTTAACATGACTCTCAACATACGTCCATTCTTTTTGGCTTGTTTCCCTTCAGCCTTCCCATCGAATTTGTTTGCCCTGCCATTTCTAATGGCCAATGGTCGGCCCCAACCAAAGTTGTTCTCATACATGACTTTAGTTTGCGAACGGCTGATGGTTTGTTGAGATATCGAGTTTTCCTCTTCAAACCATCATCCATTCGCAAACTCGCCAATGCAATGTGGGACGTCGTTGTTTACTAGCAAAGCGACTGGAAAAACGCGCATTGGATATAATCGCAGCGTACGGAGTGCTTGAGGGATTTTGGAATGGAGTTTACAGTGTTTTTGAATGAGGGACTTAGAGATGGGATTTGGGGAATGTGGAACTTGAAAGTTCCATATGAAAGAGGATTTCAGAAATTCTGTGCAACTTGAAAGAGGAACTTTGGGAGGCTAAAGTCCAGTGAGTAAGTAACACCTCAATAGGCGCTATTTCACAAAGTCCTTATTTATGCGAATGAGATTTCTGTAATGCAAAGATGAAGAAGAAGAGAAGGAAAAATAACATACGAAAGAATTAAAAATTTGTTTCCCTCTTTTCGGCCGGGTAGGCCGATTGAAGGAGTTTTTGGTCCTTCTTCTCTTGAGATGCGTAGGCGTGCCACTACGAAACCACTTGATGGCTTGGATGGAAAGATTGTGTAAGTGTGTTTGCGCTTCTGACTTCTTAATCAAACGACTGATCGGCCAAGCAAGGAACCTCCTCTTGGCCTAGGTTCTTTTTCTTCCTTGAGGTCAAGGGTGATTGAGCTTTGTATGATTATTTTTAGGATTTTTGTGATAAGTGTAATGAATTTAAATGCAGTAAACGAAATGACAAAAAACTAAGTGTGAGAAATGTAAATGCAGTAAACGAAATGACAGAAATGTAAATGCGATAAAATAGATTAAAACGATAACGACTTGAATTAAACTTGAATGTAAAGACAATTGAAGTTAAATTGCAAGAAAGTAAGCTTACACTAGGAAAACGAAGAACTTGGGTAACCTGAAAAACTTGAAAGATAAAATCCTAGACTATGAATTGAAAAGTACAGGATAAAGAGATAGATTTTGTGTGTTCAGTCGAAGGTCCTCTTCTCTTCTTCTAACGACCAATTTATAGAGCTTCCTTCAGCTCATGGGTTTGGCCATTAAATAGCCTCAACTAACTTTCATTGAAAATCATTCCAAGATTAATGTCTTCCGGGGCTCTAGACATTTAATGAGAATTTTCCAACCATCATCAACCCCTATGGTTGGTCAGTAAAATGAGATCAGGATAGTAGGGTGGCTACAAATCTTCCAAATATTAATGCCTTCCGGAGCTCTAGGCATGAACTACCCGATGTCTTGAAAATCTTCCCAATATTAATGCGTTCCTATCTTTAAACTCCGCCACTTGCAGGAAAACTTTTGCTGAAACTCCTAAGCACTTCTTGGATCGGGCTACTCTGACATTTTTTACATTGAGAAACATTTCTTACAACCAAGGATTTTTTATGCAATCCGAGGATCTTTGGCTCAACAAAGGATTTTTTATGTAGTCCGAGGATCTTTGGCGTAGTCCGAGGATTTTTGGCATAGTCTGAGGATCTTTGGCTCAACAGAGGATTTTTTAACACACATACATAAGATAGTTTCTGTTGGCCAACTAATTCAAACCGTGGGTGGGTCTAGTCATACTAATCATGACATATATATATATATATATATATATATATATATATATATATATAAAGTGACTCTAATCATGCAAACACTAAAGCAAAGCTTTAGCGTTCCCGTCACTTTCTCCCCATCACATAGTTTTATATTGATCAAGTTGCAACCTTTCACCTTGTTAGCATCTTTTCTCTTCTTTTGCAGAGAGTTCCTACGCCCCATTCATCAATTGCATCTGCTCAACTCCAACTTCCCCATAGCCAACTTGTGCATGCGTTCCTTCATACTGACTATTTGGATGGTGGATTTTTTACCACACTCAAACATTGCCCCCTCGTTTTCTTAGCCTTTAGTTGACAAAAGGGGAAAGGAATCGAAAGTCAGGACTTAAATGTTGGGATTCATGGATTCATGGCTCCCTCCGTGACTTTTTCCCTAATGTTTAGACTTATGTTAGGCCACTAGCTAGCCCGTTTTATGCTTAGCTAGACTTGTCTTTATTGTCATGCCTTATTTCGTTAGTTTATGTAATTTGACGAACTCTTTGACCGTTGTTCGGCCTATCGTGTGATGACTCTATTTTGTATATGATGTTTCTTGGAAAATCTTTTCATTTGTCATACACATTTTGTCGTCCTTAACATGACCATGATGGATCATGTCCCCATCATCTCCCAAGAAGTAGGGTAATATTTTTTCAAAAAACGGCCATTGATGGGTGAATCATGGAGATGACCATTCCCATAACTCAACCTATATGCTCCTTTTCCTAAAACTTGGTTGATGAGGAAAGGTCCTTCTCAGGTTAGAGACCATTTACCAAAACTACGATCTTTTGTTCATAATGGGAGAATAGTTTTCCATACCAAATCTCCAACTCCAAAACTCTGGCCTTAGTCTTCTTATCATACGCCCTGGCCGCCTTTTCTTTTTGGGCCTTTAATTTCTCCAAAGCCTCAAGTCGGACTTCGTCGAGATCATCTAGCTCTTGAGCCATCGCCTGATTATACTCATCCTTACTCCATTCAGCATGGAGAGCCACCCTTAAAGATTTTACCGAAATCTCGAGAGGTAAGACGGCATCATGGCCGTATGTGAGTGCGAATGGCGTCGTCCCCATGCCAGACCTTTTAGAGGTCCTGTACGCCCAAAGGGTATTGGAGAGGAGAGAATGCCATTCTTTAGGATTTTTCTCAATCATTTTTTCTAAAATCCCTTTTATTACTTTGTTGCTAGCCTCAGCTTGACCATTTGACTGAGGATTGTATGGGGTGGACTGAACCATCCTAACTCCCCAATTTTTTGCGGCTGCTTTGACAGCTTCTCCCATGAAAGACGTTCCTCGGTCAGTCATGATAGACTCTGGTAATCCGAATCGATGGATGATAGATTTCTCAATAAACTCTATCACCTCAGCTTGGGTAACTTACTTGAGTGGTACGGCCTCTACCCATTTTGTAAAGAAGTCCGTGGCCACTAAAATGAACTTGTGACCCTTGGACGATTTCGGGTGGATCTGGCCAATCACATCCATCGCCCAACCCTTGAAAGGCCAAGCATTCACAATAGGATTCATGGGCCCGGCCGGAACATGCTGAACCGGGCCATGCCTTTGACAACCTTGGCATCATTTGGCGTAATCAATGCAATCCTTCAGGATGGTTGGCCAATAATACCCATGCCTCCTTAGCAACCATCTCATCTTGATGCTTGCTTGATGAGCTCCGCATATTCCTTCATGAACCTCAGTCATAACCACCATCTGATCAATCTTTCCCAGACATTTCATGAGTAAATCGTCAGAGCCAATACGAAAAAGCTCTTCATCCCTGAGCACATAGCTTATGGCCCTTTGCTGAACCTGCTGGCAATGCGAACCACTTGGACATTTCAGATACTCCACGATGTCGTGTCTCCAGTCATCTGGAGTTACAGTCAATGCCATCACCTCCATTGGTATTCCTCTTTCAAAAACTGAGGGCAATGATCGTTTTTCAACTTTGAATAACTCCTCAGAAAGCCCTTTAGAGATCTGAACTCCAGAGGCCAATTAGGCCATTACATTGCCTGTGAGTTGTGCTCCCTTGGTAGGTGAGTGAGTCTCAGATCATCAAAACATTCTATTAGTTGGCTGGCCAAGGCATGATAGCCAAGCAATGCTTGGCTAGTTACCTTATAGTCGCCGGATAGTTGTTTCAGAACCAACATCGAATCCCCCATGATTGACACATTATTTATTCCAAGTTCTCTCAAAATCTCCAACCCAATGATCAAAGCCGGTGAATTCGGCCAATGACATCGTCCATTTTCCAATCTGTCCTCTAATGATTGGCCGAGTGAGCATGTACTTGATCAAATCAGTCTTGGCGATTATATGCACCATGGAAGGCAACATATAGTGCCTTAACTTGGTTGCGGTGAAGTATAAGGCTAAACAAAGTTTCTCCACCGGTGAATACTTTCTCTCGGTGGCCGTTAGAATTTGGCTTAGGTAGTACACTGATTGCTCCTTTTTATCATCATTGTCTTGGGCCAAAAGACTTCTGATGCAATTCTCTGCAGCTGAAATATATAACTTCAGAGGTCGGCCTCGCTTCGGCGGGATTAACACCGGTGGCTTGGTCAAATAGTCTTTGATGGAATCAAATGCCTTCTGGTGGACTTCTTCCCATCGAAATTTCTCCTCATCCTTGAGCTTTAGCAAAGATGAAAAAGGCTCGACTTTCCCGGCGGAATTAGCTATAAACCTCCGAATGAAGTTTATTTGGCCTAGCAAACTTTGCAATCCTTTCTTGTTTTTCGGGGGCGCGCCTCAATAATGGCCTTAGCCTTATTTTTATCAATTTCGATCCCCCTTTGATGTACCAAAAATCCTAGGAAATTTCCGGCGGAAACCCCAAAGGCACATTTCTTTAGGTTCATCTTCAATTCATGCTTTCTCATTCTCTCGAAGGCTAACCAAAGGTCACTCAAATGGCCTGGTCTCAACTCCGACTTCACAACCACATCATCGATATAAATTTCTAAGTTTCGACCGATCATGTCATGGAAGATGGCATTCATTGCCCGTTGATATGTGGCTCCGGCATTCTTTAGGCCGAAGGGCATCATGACATACTCAAAGGTTCCAATGGAACCCGGACATCTAAAGGCTGTCTTGTGAATGTCTTCTTCAGTTATAAAAATTTGATTATAGCCGGAGTATCCATCCATGAAGAATAGAATTTCATGTTTGGCCGCCCCATCAACTAAGAGGTCCGCCATAGGCATGGAATATTCATCTTTGGGAGTTGCGAGATTAAGATTACGAAAATCAACACAAATTCTTAGTGCTCCCGTTTTCTTCTTTATAGGTACAATATTAGAAAGTCACTCCACATATCTTGCTAGCCTAATAAATTTGGCTTTAACAAGCCTTACAATTTCTTCCTTGACCTGTAATTCTACTTCTGCCGACATTCGGCGAGGTGGCTGATTGAAGGGCTTGAAATCCTCCGTTGTTGGCAGACGGTGCTCGACCAAGTCACGACTTAGTCCAGGCATCTCAGTGTAATCCCAAGCAAAGCAATCCTTGAACTCTCTTAAAAGCTCTTCCATTTTGGCCCAAAGTTCTGGCTCCATCAGACCACTGATGTAGATTGGTCGATGGCTGTCTTCTGTCCCCAAGTTGATTTCCAACAAAGGATCTTGGACTTCTGCCTTCGAATCATCCATCGTGCTTGGTGCCAACTCTACTTCCTCGATCTCGATTTCCACTAGATGAGCAGTGGACCCATGCTCGGCCGCTCTCTCGGCCCAAAAACCATATAGCCGTCTCAAGGTGTCTTCCACCGCGGCTCTATTCTCTTCTTTCATGGTTGTATCACTCATTCAGAGAGAAGAAATCAGTCATCGTGGGGCTCTCCCCATCTGCTTGGGCATCGTGTGCTCCCAAGTCTATCAACTTCTTGGCCGAGACTCCCGTAGGTTGGGCATTCCTATTTGACCCTGTAAAGTAAAGAGGACCAAGATCATTATCGTAAAACCTGGCCTCCACCGCGTTGGCTGAACTGTAGAGTCTGATGGAGCGAGGAAGGGACACACATATTTCCATGGATCCAATCTCGACCTAACAACACGGTAAAGTGAGCAGTTGTTTCCACCATGAAGAAAGCTGTCGCCCTAACCTTTTCTCCTATTCTAACTTGGAGTAGGATGATTCCTTTTGATATTGTGGTGTCTCCCACAAAGTGAGCACTTATGTATAGAGGTTTAAGATGGGAAGACATCTTCTTGGTGGGCATTTTAAAGCACACTTTCTCTGGCATTTTCTTCTCCACACCTGGCATCACTATTTGAGGCCGAGCTACATATGCTTTTGGAATTTCCTGAATCGCCTCAATTTCCTTTGGTTCTCCCATCTGAACCATAGACTCGACTTCGTCAAAAACATCTCCATCCATGGAGTTTGGTTGACCTGGCTGAGCTTCGAAAAATAGTGGAAGTGTGACCACCATAGCGTCGACCTCGTTGAAGTCCCCAAACTTCACCTTGGTCTTACTTGTCTTTAATTCACTCTCTAACTTGGTAATCTCTTCCCTACATTCATTAGCTAGTTGCTCCATAGCCTCTTCTGGGAGGTCTTCAAAATACTCGTCATCACCATATTCTTCATTTTCCCCATAAAGTTCTTTATTATCTGCTAAAGCGTCTCCTAGGTTTTCTGAAGTCTCTTCGGTCTCTACGTCGGCCGTTGGTTCGGCCTTTTCTTCCACTACGGATGTTTAGACATCGACCATGACTTGGTCCTCCTCCGCCGTCAGTTTATCTTCCGCCGTCTGGGGTTTTCCTCTGACATCCTCGACCATTTCATGGTTATTTTCTTTTTTCTCATCGACCACGGGTGGTGATGCCACTTTAATTGGTGTTTGCCTCTTGGAGATCGAAGGATTGGCCTTAGGCTGATTCTTTTTAAATCTTCCAACTCTTGATGGCCTATCGTCCAACACCTTCATTGGCTTGCTAGATTTCGCCTTGAGATTGTTTGCTTCAAAAGCTCTGGTCAAATGAGCCTCCAACTCCAACATCGGCTCATCTAAGGCTGGCACCACAACTTGACCATTCACCCATTGTCGATGTATTTTCATCTCCTTAGCCGCTACTGCCTCTAACGAAGCCACATCATCAGCTTTGGCGAACTCCAACTCTTCCAGTCGAAGCTTCTCTCGAAGGTCGACCAATTGGTTAAGTTGGGCTTGCCTCTCGTCCGCCAACTCAAACTCTGCTTTACAAGTGGCAGCATATTGTCTCTGAGCCCTTCTTGTCTGAGTTTTGCTCAAGGGTATCGAAGGCAACTTCGAACCTCTACTCTTATACCATTGTCCTGGCTTGGTGTTTAGCATCTTGAAAGTTAGGACACCACTACCATCAGATGGGCGAGGTCTTGATACATAGGCCACATCTCGATTCTTTCCTTCTCCCATCGAAACCCACATGCTTCTATTTTTACCTTGGCTTGGGTTCAGCGGATCAACATCTTCATACTTTAGTGGCATCTGATGATTTCTTCTCTTGGGCTGATATCGTGGCCTCTCTTACCTATCTTGGTACTCATGCAATGGTCGTTTGTTTGGCCTCATCTCCATCGTGCCCCTTGGGCTATATGGGCCATAATTCCCGGCCGAACTTTTGATCATATTTTTCCCAGCACTTTTCGGTCTACCTGTCTGGGCTTGATCCTTGATTATCTCCTTAGTCGGTTACTTGGCTGGCTCCTTGGGTTTTGGTAGAACTAACTCCAATGAGACCTCACATTGACATCGGCTGCATAGCACAATAGCCTTGGGAGGTTCTTCCATAATTGACATTTTCTCTTCTAGAGCCTTCGTCACTTCTGGGTACATTTTGGCCTTACCCTTCTCCTTAGGATCCATCAGGTTCTCCCTTGCTCTTCTCTCAGCTGCTACTTTTCCGGAGCCACCCAAGTCTAATCTTGGTCGAGGTTGATCTGGCCTTGGGAAGTTGGCATTTACCATGTTAGCCTGAGCATTTGGGAATGGATTCTGATCAACACCCATTGTAGCTTTCTCCGGAAATTTCAAGATCTTTCAATTAATGAGATCCTGCACGACATTCCGAAAAACAAGGCAGTTGTTAGTCGTGTGAGACCATACATTATGCCATTTGCAAAAAGTCTTGTTTCTAAGTTCATTAGCCGATGGAGTATCATGACCATTTGGCAATTTTATCATCTTTTCTTTTAAAAGTTGGTCAAAGATTAGTTCGGCTTTCGAAATGTCAAAGGTATAGGACTTGGTTCCGACTCCCTTTTGAGAAGTTCCGCTAAACTTAGAAATCTAGACCATTGTCGGCCTATGATCCTTGGAGGCTTTGGACAAAGCCTTGCATACGCGTGGTTCGCTGGCAACAATTTCAGCCAATTTTACCCCGGTTGATTCTTCTTCCTCTTCTAGGGAGACTTCATCGTCTGCCTCATTCGAGTCCACATTTTCGACATCCACCACGTGGACAGCCATGGTTCTAGATGTGGAAGGCTTTGGTAGATCCCTATAGAAAGTCGGTCGAGATGTCGGCTGATTCTTTTGCTGTTCCTCCTTTAGAAGAGCTTCATATCGATCCACCCGAAGTAGGAGGTCATAAATATCGCGGAATTCAGTACCTTCGAACTTCTTCCGGAGATCGAGCAACAACCCACCTTGAGACAACTTTGCAAACTCATGTTCAGGCATGTTGACCGTACACATAGCCCTTGCTTCTCTGAATTTCCCCATGTATTCTTGGACCGACTCGTTCGGTCCTTGGCGCATCTTGGCCAAGTTGGCCATCGACACATCTGGCTCCAGCCGATAAAATTGTTCGTGGAAGATTTGCTCCATGGTCTGCCAATTTGGAACAGAATTCTGATGAAGTTTGACATACCATGAAAAAGCAGCCCCCGTGAGGGTGCTCGGGAATAGCCTTAATTTCAAGACCTCGCGATGTCCGATTTCGGCACATTGAGCAGTGAATCGACCAATATGCTCACGGTCGACTGGAGTCCGTCTCCTGAAAATAATGCAAAATCCGGAACTTTGAATCCTCGTGGAAATTCCTCTTGATCAAAATGCTCCGGATATGGCCTCCGGTAGACGGGTCTACCAATTCTTCTAGCATGGGGCACCATATCTTGGATCATCTGCTCGACCGCTCCTCGATCGATTGCTTGATTTCCTAGTAATGGATTATTCCCACCAAGATTATTCCATCCACCGACTCCGGCGAATTGGTTTATATGAGGCCCAGCGAAATTGAACCCTACCCCTTGGTGAACTTGTGGGCGGAATTGGTTGTACTGCGGGAGTCCTTGGAATTGATTGGCCGCCGCGTGTGGGTTATTACCCATCGGCAGAACATTGACTGCTGGGGCTAGGTTGCCCCCAGCCGGTGCATTTGGTTGAGGCAGGTTCGCCCCAAAGATGTTTGGTTGGGCCTCCACTTGAAGCCCTGCCACTGGCACTCCATTTGCCGCCTGATTTCCATTTTGGCCATTTTGTTGATCTAGCAATCAATTAAACCTCTCATTGATCTGAGCATTCTGAGTGGCCATGGTTTGAGCCATGGTTTGAGCAACTGTTTGAGCAATGGTTTGAGCAATCGTTTGAGCCGCCTCCTGCATTCTTTGATTGCTCGACGTCTCTATTGTACGGAAGAGTTGTTGGATTTCCAACGATGTGGCCGGACTTGGCCTCAAGACTGGTCCTCCGGCGGCTTCCATAACATCTTCAACCAGCATGTGGTCGAGATTGACGGCCGCATTTCGGCCGAGGCCATTTTGGCCTTGCTGATTGTTTGGAACATCTTGTGGCTGAGAGTTCGTATGAAGTGAACCAGCCATGCTCAACTCTGATTCCGAATGAAGTCTAGACTCTTCAAATTCTTAGTCTCTTCTAGGATTCCTCCTAGTGTTTACAACCATACAATTTTTTAGTAGTCCCACTGGACGTGCCAAATTATGTTTCCCTCTTTTCGGCCGAGTAGGCCGATGGAAGGACTTTTTGGTCCTTCTTCTCTTGAGATGCGTAGGCGTGCCACCACCAAACCACTTGATGGCTTGGATGGAAAGATTGTGTGAGTGTGTTTGCACTTTTGACTTCTTAATCAAACGACTGAACGGCTAAGCAAGGAACCTCCTCTTGGCCTAGGTTCTTTTTCTTCCTTGAGGTCAAGGTTGATTGAGCTTTGTATGACTATTTTTAGGATTTTTGTGATAAGTGTAATGAATTTAAATGCAGTAAACGAAATGACAAAAATCTAAGTGTGAGAAATGTAAATGCATGAAAATGAAATGACAAAAATGTAAATGCGATAAAATAGATTAAAGCGATAACGACTTGAATTAAACTTGAATGTAAAGACAATTGAAATTAAATTGCAAGAAAGTAAGCTTACACTAGGAAAATGAAGAATTTGGGTAACCTGAAGAACTTGAAAGATAAAATCCTAGACTATGAATTGAAAAGTACAGGATAAAGAGATAGATTTTGTGTGTTCAGTCGAAGGTCCTCTTCTCTTCTTCTAACGACCAATTTATAGGGCTTCCTTTAGCTCATGGGTTTGGCTATTAAATGGCCTCAACTAACTTTCATTGAAAATCCTTCCAAGATTAATATCTTCCGGGGCTCTAGACATTTAATGAGAATTTTCCAACCATTATCAACCCCTATGGTTGGTCAGTAAAATGAGATCAGGATAGTAGGGTGGCTACAAATCTTCCCAATATTAATGCCTTCCGGAGCTCTAGGCATGAACTACCTAATGTCTTGAAAATCTTCCCAATATTAATGCCTTCCTATCTTTAAACTCCGCCACTTGCAGGAAAACTTTTGCTGAAACTCCTAAGCACTTCTTGGATCGGGCTACTCTGACATTTTTTACATTGAGAAACATTTCTTACAACCAAGGATTTTTATGCAATCCGAGGATCTTTGGCTCAACAGAGGATTTTTTATGTAGTCCAAGGATTTTTGGCATAGTCCGAGAATCTTTGGCTCAACAGAGGATTTTTTAACACACATACATAAGATAGTTTCTGTTGGCCAACTAATTCAAACCGTGGGTGGGTCCCCATTCATCAATTGCATCTGCTCAACTCCAACTTCCCCATATCCAACTTGTGCATGCGTTCCTTCATACTGACTATTTGGATGGTGGATTTTTTACCACACTCAAACAAAATTAAAAAAAAATTTAAAAAAAAAAGAAAAAAAAAGGGAAGAAGAAGAAGACGAAAATTTTGGTGGAAGGTTTTGGGTACTTGGTGGGGGGTTTATATAAGATTGATGAGCCATTTATTGGGATAATTAATTAATCAGGATAATATCTTAATTATATGGTATTATCTCATAATTAATAAAGATAATGTCATTAATTGGAATATTATCATAATAAAGGGATATTATCTTATAATTAATGAGATAATATCAATAATTTGGTTATTATCTTATCAAAGGGATATTATTAATTATTAGATATTATCTTATAATTAACGAGATAATTCAGATATTATCAAGTCCGACTCGATCTCTACGAAACCCTAGCCCCGAGGCTCCTATAAATAGATGAGTTTATTCATCATTCGAGGTACTTCAAAACCTAGCTCCAAAACCCGAGAAAATACCCGAAGCTCTCTCTCCCTCTCCACTCTCCACTCTCCATATTTTCTCCACACGGCTCCGGCCACCACACACGGCTACGGCCACCCAGTTTACACCATACAAACTCCGTACCCTTTGCTTAGCTATTGTTTTCCTACAAATATTTGAACTAACTTAGGCATCGGAGGGCCTTTGGCCAACACCCCCCCGGGTGTGATCTATTTACTCCAATCTGTTTGACAGGAATCGAGGAAGAGAGAGAAGGAACATCGAAGGTTGAAGGATCTAGAAGCGAATATTCTCCCGTGAGATTATTTGCACAAACAACAGTCCCGATCTCTTGGACCACAGGAGTCCAAGAGATTGTGGTCACCTACCGTTGGATATTAATCCAATGGTTCAAAAAAGTTTCTTAAAAGGAGTGCAAGAGTGAGTGAACCGTTGAATTTAAATCCAAGGGTGAGTGACCACAAATCTCTTGGACCCCTGTAGTACAAGAGATCAGGACTGCCAATTACAACCAAAAAATTTCAAATATCCACTCCACATCACCAATGATGACAACAGAAACAGAAAGCTTAGATTGGAAGGTGTATGAGTTTTGCGTGTCTTGAAACCAACAAAATTGGAAGCTTCGTGTAACCCAGCAAAGCAATTACATATTAATGCTGGTTGCAATTAGCAGTAGCAGTAGGTGAGTCACGCAAAGAGTGAAGAAAAGAAAACCAAAGAGCAACTGAACGTGGGTTGGATTTAGGGAAAGGGGGAAAGAGCAAGGCAGGGGTGGTTTAGAAAATAGTGACACATCACCAATTCAACTGAAAATAAAACATTACCAGATGATACCTAAATCTCGTTCTTGTTAAATGGCTCGTTCAAACATACCATAAGCGGAACCAAAAAAGAAATCAATAGCTTTGTCTCTTAATCATGATTTACAGGACCATAAACTTTAGTCATTGCCTATTTTTTACCCCCTCCTATCTTGATCTGAATATATATAGGAATCCATTAACAGGAGCACCAGAGTGCTCAGCCCAAGCAACCAATACACCACCAGCAGGTTACATTGTTAGAACTTCCCAAATTGCCTAATTTCATAGTTGTAAAACGAACATTTAAAGACTTTCAAAACTGCGACTGAATTCTGTCACTCTGATTTTGCAACATATGATTCAAGTTTGTGCAGCCAGTCCACATATTGAGCTTGCTCCTTTTTGTGAAGGTGATGGAGGAGAAAGTTGGTCAGGCTTTCTCCAATACCCTTGGATATTAGATATTTCTTAAGCTCAACTTGTAATTCATTGTCCAACTTGCTACCAAAGATACAGACAAAAAACAAGAAAGACTAGAATAAGAAAATAAATCTAGGAATGAAAAAAAGAAGAGAAAGTTTCACTATTCAAAGACAAGAAAGCACACAAATAATCGGGCAAGTAAACACAGTATTTATATGCAACAATAATAGGATGGATGACGTTCAGAAAGCATCTCAAGTAAGGTAATCCCACAAAAGAAATTATAAAATTAAGCATGGAAAAGATAGTCCAGATTAAGTAGAAAGCAGAGCAATGCAAGATGGATAAGCATGCCAAAACAGGTTGGTTTTCAGGTACAATCTGAAATAAAGAAACGGATATAAAGAAGTGTACAATCTGATATTGCAACAATTTGGAGATGCTAAGTTGTCTGCTGAAGCTAAGCAGTTAGCAAGACAATTGAAGGAAGAAACTGATACAGACACAGATGACCAAAATCGAACTCTATCACACAAATCTCCCTCCCTCTCCCCTAATGATGTCCAAAATTCTTCTATTTCGTTCTACTCTTACCATCCAATACACAGCCATCACACCACGCCATTTTCCCCTCCGCCAAAGCCTTGGGGTGCTGCTGCTGGTTCTCAAACGCTTCTCAAACGCTGTTCCTCCCTCCTAATTGCATACAAGGCAAGTCCAATTTACAAAGATAAGAAGACGAAAAAAATTTATAAGAGATTACGGAAAAAAAACAAAAAACAAAAAGAATACAAAGAAAAGAAACGATAAGAATAAAATCTTGTGATCAAAATGAATAAGAGAATTATACAAATAATAAAGCTTCTAGTGCATAAGATATGATGAAACTACCTCTCCGTTTCGAGTCCTATAATAACACGATTCAGATCCATAATGTCTGTCTCGCGCGTCATCGAAAAATAACGAAAGCCTTCATATGTAACGACACCAACAACCAAAAGAACAGTAGGGTTTGCCATATTCATTGATTGGGAGGAGTAGCAGGAGGACTCGCTCAATGAGATGAGACAGACGGCGTACAAAACCAAAAACTAAAGAAAGATATTGGGTCGGGGTTAGGGTTGAACAGATAAATATCATCTTACTCGGCCGTTGGATGTTTCTAACGGCTGAGGTTTAACCCCAGTCTTCGTCACCTAATAATATGTAGCCCCAAGCTATTTTTAAAGTTCGGGCTTGGGCTGGGTTCTTAGGGCCTAGACATTTTATGGGCCTGGCTCTTCTTCTTCTTTTTTTTTTTCTTTTTTTTTTTTAACACAAAATCAAACGACATCAAATTATATTCATACATATGATACTTCGAACCAGCTATAAATTCATTGAATTAAACTTCTCACACGATTAAAAAAGAGTGCTGCTATTTTCACTTCTTTGTCATATTTCCCCACTCATCTTATCTTTTCACCCACCATATAAATTTAAAAAGATAAAATTCTATATTTCCACCCACTATTATTCCTAAAACACCATTTAATTGATTTTTCCATCTTTGTACCAGCTGTTCAAAACTTCTCTGTGATTTAATTTTCTTCTTAATTTTTTGTCTTCATTAGTACTTTGATTTGCCTGTTTCTAGTCTTGTTTACTAATTTGAATCTCTTACTTATACACTCTCTTTTTTCCCCCCACCGACAAAGGTTATCAAGGCAGGGTTATCATGTATACAAGAAGGATTAAGTTTAGAGTCTAATTCACTCTCTTTTATTGAGGTTTATTACGAAATTATTTACACTGTACTTGGTCCTATTTTAGGATGATAACAAATTTTTCTAGTTTATGTGCGTCTGATTTACTCTCTTTTTGGATTTTCTTTGAAAACTCTGAAGAAATAATAGGGCCAACCCTGAGATTTTTAAGGCCTAGGAAAGATCATTTGATGTTCTGAAAAAAAAAAAAAGAACATTTGATTTTATTTGCACTTGTGTGTATATGGCACATTTATAACCGTAGCAAAAAGTTTATGGCTCCGACAAAGTGTCATTTAATTTTTGTATATATAAAATAATTGAAGATCCTATATATCTATAGCTCCACACACAAGAAAAATCATTTGATTTTATTTACGCATGTGTGTAGAATATTTACGAATAGAACTTTTATAACCACATAAAAAAGTTTAGGCCTCCAACAAAATGTCATTTATTTTTTGTATATAAGAAATGATTGAAGACAAAATAAAAGTAAAAAAACAAAGTACTAAAAAGAACCATGCACTCGCATAGAAAGAAATTAAAAAAGATGAACAAAGCTGGGGTCGAATTTGGGTTGGGTGTGCATTAAAAACTACCTTACCACCGCTGCTAGAGTCAACTTAGATAGTATTAATAGATATTTATAAAAATACCCAATCCTAGACATGTATTTATAAAAATACCCAAGCACTATTTAAACATAGAAACATACCCAAAATCAACCCCACAATCAACAATTGTATATATTTTGGGTGTGTTTATAAATGAGTTTTGAGTGTGTGTAATGATGGGTTTTGGATATGTTTATAAAGTGTTTTGGGTGTTGGGTATTTTTATAATTTCAGCCCCTATTTTGGGTATTTTAGTGAAACTCCCTAGTATTAATGTGTTTATCTATATAACTAATTACCAAAAATATGACCACATAATATATATATATATATATATATATATATATATATATATATATATATATTTGGGGCCCTCCCTTGAGATGAGGCTCAGGGCAGTGGCACTGACTACCCTGGCTAAGAGCATTTTCAGCAATGCAGCCAAGGGGAGGGCGCCGGGGGGGGGAAGCCCAAAATCATGTTTCCAGCAACAAAATCCAGCCCGGGCAAGCAGTGGGACCCAGCGAACTGGGCTGGCTTGAGCGCCAAAACTCGTTTTGGGGATGACATCAGCGTGCTGATGTCACGACGACGTCAGTCCTGGCATTCAAATTTTTTTAACGTTGGTGCATGTAGCACACGCGCCAACGTTAAAAAAAAATTGATGCGCCCGCTACAGTCCCCCAACGGCTCTCTTCCACGTGGCTTGCACTGGGCTCTCCGATCCAATTTTTTCCAGCAATCCAACGGCAACGAATTTTTGTGCAATAAAAAATTGAAAAAAAATCGAAACTTTTTTAAAAAAATACAAAAAAATACTGAATTGTTTTCTATAAATACCAACCAATACTCTTCACTTTTAACACCAAATCCTCATACATTTTCTTCTCCTTCTACTCAATATTTTTTTTCACTTTCAAGTTGTATTTTTTTCTATCATATTATGGGTTCTTCTAATGAAACCGAAGGGGCATGGAGCACGACGGAAGATGTTTTGTTGTGTGAGTGTTGGGTCCAAATTAGTCATTGTCCCGTAACGGGCAATGAGATGAAATTCTGTCATATGTGGAAAAAAAATTCATCTGGAATTTTGTGAAAGGGCAATTGGTTCGTCCCGTACGGAAATGACATTATCTAATAGGTGGATAATTCTTAATAAAGAGTTGGCGAAATGGAGAGATCCCTTGACAAAAGCGATGAACAACCATAGAAGTGGGGAAAACCTTAGCAATGAGGTAAATTATTGTAATTTTCATTTTATTAATTTCTATGTCATATTAATTTTTATTTAAATGTTTCTTGCAATTTATATATTTTATTAATATTTCTTGTATTTCCAATATTTATTTAAATGTTTCTTGCAATATTTATATTTTGTTAATATTTATTGCATTTCTAATAAATTGTTAAAATTTCTTGCATTTCCATTAAGTTTTTTTTATACATGTTGCATTGACAATATTTTTTAAAGTTTGTTGCATTTCCATTATTTTTTTTTTATAGATTATGCAAGAACAAATGTGGTTTGGTGCTACTGGGCAAGGCAAAAAAAGTTTCAATCATACCCAATGTTGGGAGGCAGTGAAGAATTGTAAGAGATTCCAAATTATTCTAACGGGTCCACAAGTAGTGTTGAACGAGACGCCACTCCATGAGACACTGGCATCGGATTCACCTATGGATTCCCCGATGAGTCAAGAATCACCTATCGAAAAGGATCCTAGGCCTATTGGGAGGAAAGCGGCGAAGGCGAAGAGAGGGAATAATTCTACCAAGAATGCATCTAAATTTTTGGAGGACATAGCAAAGCACCAAGCCATGAGAATTGAAATGGATTTTCGATGCTATTAGTAGTATAACCTTTCATTATATATTGCATTTTATTTGTCAAATTTTCGATGTGGGACTCTATATTGTTCAGCATGCCCCCTCATGTGAGATCACTACATAGACTTTGTAGGTAATATAAGTTAGGGAAAATATCGATGTTAGTAGTGGGCCACATCCTTATGAAATCTTAACATGGTATCAAAGTGGGTTTGCCCATGTGTGAAACCCAATGGCCACACGTGCTTCACGTTACCCAATATGTATTGTCCACATGATATATTTGAAATGTAGCCACACATACGGGGGCGTGTGAGAATGTGAAACTCAAAATGTCCCACATTAGAAAGTTAAGAAACTAGTAACGTACGACTTATAGTTGAGCTACTCCCCCTATTACCAATTGGTTTTGGGATTGAACCTCAACTTTCTTCAAGTTGGACCTTAGTTCAGACACGACAGCTTGCCAAACACCCACTTGGCCAAAAGGAAAAAAAATTACTTGTGAAAAGGATAGTACTGTTTTGCTACCCTCACCAATAACACCATAATACGTAAAAAAGTAGTATCATATTTAAGGGGGGGTAGAGATCCTATTGTGAGATATTTTGATTGTAGCTTACACATTATTTCACAAAAATATCTTATGGTGTTGAGTTTGAATATACTTTGGTTATATTCGTGAATATTTCTTTCAAATATTGGAGAAAAGAAAAATGACTAGTTCCAAGAAGGGAGCTAATGAGATAGAAGACCACCGATGCGTCTATCTTAATGAAGTTGATAAAAATTTGAGTTGTGCAACGAAAATATTGGTGCATAATCCTCAATCATATCTAAGAACTTCAACTGATTTTGTATGAATTTCCCTAATATATAATTTGTGTTTAAGCTTAAATTTATGATCCTTTGACATCGATATGACACCAGTCGAACCCGAGACCTGTTGAGCTTTGAATGTAATACAAAGCCAATAAGTCACAAGGGATACTAGTGTTTTTATTATAGAGAAAATGGTATTGCATTCAACCCAAAAGAGAATTACATGGAGAATAACATAGGTCAATATGAAGAGCAGTTGACAAGGCTGGCAAGGCTCAGCCTAGGAAGAAAATAATGCAGTTGTTTGCTGGTTTTGCCATGTAACCAAAGAAAACAGAAATCTCAGACTCACAACCCTCTTTGCCTTTTCCCATGCAATGTAAGCTTTGATGAATCTGTATACATCTATAATTAATCAAAAAATAACACACTAACTTATCTGTATATGTAGCTGTGATAAACCAAAAAAACAAACAAAACAAAAGATTTAACTGATCTGAGTAACAAAACTACCAAAAAAAAGATCAAAAATCTAAAAACAAGTATTCAATGTGAGACCACTTGACTCCCTGAATCATTAGAATTTCCTTCAATTTTAGCTGCCTTCCTCTTTTGATGATAAGCATCTGATGATGACAACCTGAGAAAACCAATTGACTGTTAGATCATTATGTCTTCTTCTGTTACTTATATATTTTTTTTTTTCGTCTACGTAGATTTAGCGAAGAATTAGGTTTAGTAAAAAGTTAATATTGCAATATTCAGAAACACGTTTTAGGAGAAAATGGATATTGGTGGCGAATTTGTAGCATACCCCAAGTGCAAATAAGTGTCTGGTTCATAACTCGCACTACTACATTTTAGCGTTTGCGCGACGAATACAAAATGGTCGCGCAAAGAACAAATCTGTCGCGCAAACAATAGAGCGACAGATATATCGTCGCGCAAAATCAGTCGCGCAAATACCGTCACGAAAGCCTTCGCGCGACAAAACTATAAAATATCGTCGCGCATAACCCTTCGTTGCGCCAATAGTTCAGGGACGACAAACATTCCGTCGCTCATTATTTTGCGCGACGAGGATACAGGCGTTGCAGGAACTATGCGCGACGACAATAATCAGTCGCACTACTGTTTGCGCGACAAAGTAACAGACGTTGCAAGAACATAATGCGACGACACAGTCTCGTCGCGCAAAAAATATTGCGCGACGAATAAGGATCGTGACTCAAACCCTTGCGCGACAAAGATTTATTTGTCGCATTTTCTTGAGGGGACAAATACTTCCGTCGCGCAAACCGAGAATTATTTTCGTTTACGATTTATTTTTATGGTTTTTTATTTTTTAAAACGTGATTTGCGCGACGGGTCCTTTATTCGTCGCGCAAATATTAGTAATTAATTTTTTTTTTAATTTATGTGAAAAAAAGAATTTTGATTTATTTTATTTTTATAATTAAATCAAATTGCAATTGAAAAATGTAATGAAGAGAAAATAGTTTTTTAAAACATAATATAAATGTATAATATACAAGAGAAATATTTAAAATGTAATTAAGAAAGTAAAAAACTAATTAAACAATGAAGCTAAATCTACTTCCTCGTCTGGCAAATGCGGCTCGGAGGTCTGGACATTGGGGACAGGGGCAGAGGTTTGGTGGCCATGCGCAGAGGTGGACGGGGGAACAAAAGATGGTACGGGAACGCCGGACTGGGCCATGGACTGTATAATCTGAGCCATCTGGGTTTCAAGCTGGGCCACCTTTGCTGTCAAAACACTATTTGACTGCGACGATGAACGGGATCTAGGTTCCCGCCGCCGGGCATTCCCCATCCCTCGACAGTATGTCCCTGGCCGCCTCCCCAGAGTCTGATCCAAGGTGTCCGTCAAGATCTGAAACCCCGCATCCTGTGGAGGAGCCACAGACTCGAGCGGCGTATCGGGAGGAAGCTGGGAGGCGGACTCCTGAAGAACCAACTGGCTCTTCTCAATCATGGTCGTCTGTTTAACATAACATAAAATATAAATAAAAACATTTATATAATAACTATGAAACTTGAACGCGTAAAATAATCATTAAAATTAAAGACTACTTACATGAAGGGACTCCGCCAACTCATTCCCAGGTCGAACATAAACGTCGCCGAAGACGTCAATCTCTGGGAATTTGGACCCCTCCTAAATTGAACAAGAGTATAAAAATGTTAGTACAAAAAAAAAAAGAAATTAACATTAATGACATATTAAAAATTAAATAAAAACGACTTATTATTACCCGACGTCGCGCATCCATCCTATAGGAGAAGGGCCTGGAACCTGAATGATGGAGAAGAGTCTTCTTCTCCCTATTGCCCTTATTTGCTTTAGCCATCTTCTGTTATACAAAAATTAAAACGTATTATTTGAAATTGAAATGAAATAAACATTAGTAAGAAATGTGTAATAATTTTGAACTTAATATAAAAAATACCACATAATCAGCCTCCTGAAAATGACCACAGAGCCACTGCCAACTATCCTCCCGCCCCTCAAGCTCCTTCGGGCAACCCTCCTGAAGAGCAGCCTGCGGATCATCAAATGCCTGAAAGTGGTGGTGCAGGTCGCTCTTCCACTGCTTGTACCTATCAGCGAAGAGTCTGTTGATGTACCCCAACAACTCATCGTTGACATTCTCTAAATTGTAGTTCATCTACAATAAAATAATTACATACATTAAATATTTAAAATATATAAAATTGGAAGGAAAAACAATTAAAATGTAAGATACATACCGACAGGTGTCCATGCATCTCGTTATGCACCGCATCAGGCATGGCCTTCCAAGACTTCCATTTCATCGGACAATAGGTCCGAACGACTGCACCAACATCGTGCGCCAATGAGCTATGTTGGTCTGCCGTTGGGGCAGCCCGATGACGATCGTCGTATCTGATGTTGATACGAGAGTTGTTCACCCGGGTGACCTTCGATGTAGCCAACTGGCGACACGGTCCCCGGGTGTTCTTCTTAGCTGCAAAGAAATATGAAATTAATGTTAGTTAACAAATTTGACTAAAATATTGGTACGAAACATCTGTAGTTGAAGGAAATCTTTACCTGGTCCGCTCGAAGTGGCGTCGGTGGTGCTGGAAAGGCGATGACGCCGCCTGGCGCTCATAGGTTGCGTCACTGATGACTCTGATGACGCCGGCACACGGGGGGCACTAGGACCCACTGGCAAGTCGGGCAGCTGTGGTGGGCAAGAGGGAGGTGACATCATAGTCGGGGGAGGCAAGCTACGTGAAGGTTGCACCGGCTTATGACTTCTGCTGATTAGGTTAGACATCTTGCAATAAAAACAAGCACCAAAGTTTAAAAACAATAGTTACTGGAATACAACAATCTAATAACAAATATAACATTTATTTCATTTATTTCATTTCATTTAAAATAGAGTCAACGTCTAATAACAAATATAACAAATATAACAAATAAAACAAATAAAATATAACAAAAATATAAAACATTCTTCATTAATTATAAAACATAAAAATTATTCCAATTTAGGGTCATTATATATACTAAGCTAACAAACATACAAATAAATCAAATTTACCAATATATAAAGTAAGCATATTTTAACAATATTACAAATTTAATTAACGCATATATGTTGGTGTACGGTTTGCGATTTCGGAGTATCCGGGACTCCAATCCACAATCCGTTGAATCCTATACGATCCTAGACATACAAGGCACATCATACGTGAGTTTGAGTTTCATCCAATGGTCCGAACAAATCAAACCGTTAAATCGTACAATAGGCGAAATCCATTCGAGGCTGAAACGGTATCCAAATTGGAAACCGAACACACCTACACGCTCATGACAACTAGGGGATCGCATTGGGACACAATGTGATTTTGCTACAGTTCCATAGCGCTGCCACACGCGGCAGCAGCGCTTGGATGTGAAAAAGCGATAACGATCGCCGGAAAAATCTCAAAATGAAGGGCCAATCTTCCTACCCTAGGTTCAGGACATCGAATAGAGGCAGTTTTGTTCTCGGACATAGGCCAAAAAATGGCCGGAAGTGGCCGGAATTTCATCCCGAAATCCGGCCAAAATCTTAGTTACAAAATTAGACAACGTACACAACAAATTTCACAAATCCTACCCAACCATCAGCTAGATAACAAAAAATAGGGGGAAAAGCATACCTCACTCGTCAGATTTGGAGGCCAGAGGAGGGAGAACGAAGCCGGAGATATTCGCCCAAAACCGGATAAATTCCCGCCGGTTTCTCGAACCCAATCAAGCTGCGGCGGCGCCTCGGAAAGGTCTGAGTTCGTTGGCGGTGATCGCCCGGTCGTTAATGTGGAGAGTTGAGGTGGTGGCCGGAGGAGAGAGAGAGAGAAGAGAGAGCGGCGGCGAGAATGAACCAGAAGGTCTGAAATTGTCGAATTATTATCAGATCTTTGCGTGACGAAACATACTAACTTCGTCGCTCAAATCAGTAAAGTGTCTAAACGGTGCGTTTTCGATTAAAATTTTCGCGCAAAATTGAAAATTTTAATTTTGCGCTACGGAACAACGTTTACATCGTCGCGCAAAGTCGTTGCAGTAGCGGCAATTAAACTGCCAAAATTTTCACCACCTTACGCGACGGGAACAAATTCTTACGTCGCGTAAACATCATACCCTAAACCCTAAACCCTAAACCCTAAACCCTGAACCCTGAACCCTGATCACGTAAAACCCTAAACGACATCATCACCTTGCGCGACGAATAAATTTTTATTCATCGCATATACTCGTTTTGCGCGACGTCAGTTACTCGTCGCGCAAGTTCTTGTATAAAATTTGAAACAAATTGTTTTGATAGCATACACATTCTACGAAACTAGTTTCAACGATCCAACCGTCAAACGTATTTGCTTATACTTAGAGATCGTATACACCAAAAATGGGGAAAAAAAAACGTATAGAGATCAAGTAACGGGACAAAAGTTTTCGACGGTTATAATGGAAAAATCACGATTTAACGGTCAATTTTACTCTGATTTCGATAATTTTTTACGGATACAATCCTTCACCCAACATGAATCCAATGACAGTATTTGATCTTCATTTGAAATTATTTACACTAGTGGATATCACAAAATCTTATGTTATACTTAACAAGTTTATATATAAACTTTTAATAGTTAGTGGCTATATTGTGTGAATCATATACGCATTATAGAAAACTTTTTTTATCGATCCAGCCGTCACACTTGTTTGTTTCTACTTAAAGATCGTATACGCCGAAAATCGAAAAAAAAAAAGGTATATAGATTGCGTAACGGGAGAAAAGTTTTCAACGGTTATAAAGGAAAAATCACGATTTAACGGTAAATTTTACCCCGATTTCGAAGATTTTTTACGGATACACTCCTTCACCCTATATGTATCCAATGACAGAGTTTGATCTTCATTTCAAATTATTTATACTAGTGCATACTGAGTTAAAATTCCTAAGTGTCATGTATACAAGTATTTTTAAAAAAATTAAATTTGTTTACGCGACGAAGGAAATGTTTCGCCTGTAAAAAGTTTGCACGACAGAAATTTTCCGTCGCGCAAAGATCAGTTTAAAAATTTTTCCCGACACTTGTTTTTTTTTGGGAAAATTAACCTTGCGAGACGAAAAATATCGTCGCGCAAAGGTTTAAATAACGACGCAGGTATTACTCCGTCGCGCAAGACACTTCGAAACTATTCCCGGACACTTGTAAATTTTTTTAGACCATTATTCTTGCGAGACGGATATAATCGTCGCGCAAAGGTGTTTGGGCGACGCCATTATATTTGTTCGTCGCGCAAATATCAGTTTTAAATTTTTTCCTGACACTTGTGTTTTTTTGGGAAAATTAACCTTGCGAGACGAAGAGTATCGTCGCGCAACGGTTAAAAATACGACGCAGGTATTACTCCGTCGCGCAAGACACTTCGAAACTATTCCCGGGCACTTGTAAATTTTTTTAGACCATTATTCGTGCGAGACGGATATAATCGTCGCGCAAAGGTGTTTGGGCAACGCCATTATATTTATTCGTCGCGCAAAATGTTGTTTTTATTTTTAAAAATTAAATTGATATTTAGTGAAAATATTTGTTGATACTATATTTGTATTTACTATATAAGCAAAGATGATCATAACTTGTTTTAGGGGACGTGATAAAGCATATATTTATAAGGGTCGTCATATAATTGTCATACTATATTTGTATTTTGTCGTACCTTTATTCATTCGTCTTGTTACAAAACTCTATGCAAATATATGACGTTAATTAGGAAAAGTTACTGACACAAAGAGAAAACATGTACATTTCATTAAATTACAAATAAATTACATTATTCATCAGATGAACTATAATAACCTTCGTTATCATCACTATCATGACTATCCGTCTCCCAATCCTCTTCCTCCTCCTCTTCCTCCTCCTCCTCCTCCTCCTCCTCCATAAGTACATCATCGTCGTTGTTGTCCCCCATGGTTGGATCGTATCGCGGAAGATCATCGAGGTCAATTGTAATTGACTGAATCGGTATTTCTCTTGAAGACACTCCGTCAATCTGAAATGGTTCTTGAACAACATTTGTATCGAGAAGTGTATGTGCATCATTTTCCATGGAAGAGTCTAAACGTTGGTCAACGACGTCGACGTCGTTGTCCGATGGGTCTAGTTCTGGTATAGCATACACGTTCCTCTGATCCATTTGCTGAACAACTTTCCAATCGTTCCCCGCTTTAGGGTCATTTAGATACACAACTTGTTTTGCCATGTTTGCCAAAATGTAAGGGTCGTCATCATACCAAGTTCTGCTCATGTTCACAGATAATAACCCATGATCGATTTTAATACTTCCCTGCCTATTTGGGTTCGTATCAAACCATCGACACTTAAACATGATCACTTGGTATCGGTCTTTGTAAAGCAATTGCACGACAGTTGTGAGTTTGCCATAGAAATCAATGTCTGTACTTTCGCCTCCACCTGGAACATGGACACCGCTGTTTTGCGTACACAACTTGTCATCTCGTGCATTACCTAAAAACTTGACGCCGTTAACATGGCAACCTGAGAACAATTCTGCTCGGAGTGGGCCGAATGCCAAGTTATATAACTCTTCACTGTAAGTGGGGGAATTCTCTGATTTCAACTTATTCACCTAATATTATAAAAAAAAAACATTCATAGGTTAGTTTGGAAAAATGTAATAACATAATATATATATGAATTAGAAAACACTTATAACTTACATATTCCAAAAACCATTGTGGAAACAATTCACGATGTTTCTTGGAATACAAATGTGATGGATGTTCTCGCTTCATCATCTCTTCATGTTCATCTAAGTATGCCAATATCTCATCACAATTGTTCAATACGAACCAATGAGCTACCTCCATGTCATTTCTGGAAAACGATTCTCCTCGTACATGATCTCCAAAGGGTCGTGCGCTTTGGGCAAAAACAGAAAGTTGCTCATTTCTCAGACCTCCGTCATTATTGCGCTGAGGTCGATTGAAAGCCGTGTCCACATCCTTTAAATACATTCCACAGAAAGTAAGCGCCTCATATTGAACCCAAGCCTCTACAATTGATCCTTCGGGCTTCGCTCTGTTGCGTACGCTTTTTTTCAGCTCTCCGAGTAGCCTGCCAAAATAAAACGAAATTAGCAAGTAGTAAGCATGAGATAATGATGCATACACAAATGATGATTATTATATACCTTTCTATTGGATACATCCAGCGATAGTTGACTGGACCAGCAAGCAATGCCTCTTCTGGCAAGTGAACCATCACGTGAATCATACTCGTGAAGAAAGCCGGAGGGAATATCATCTCAAACTTGCATAAGACTTGGACAATGTCTTGGCGCAACTGATCAATGTCTGTCTTTCGCAACGTTTTTGCCGTCAGTTGGGAAAAAAATCTGGACAACAATATGATTGGCTTGACTACATCTTCCGGCAATAGGTGTCGAATCCCCACAGGAAGTAAGCGTTGCATAAACACATGGCAGTCGTGACTCTTGAGTCCAGTAAATTTACCCCCGTCAACCCTCACGCAACGTGCGATATTAGAAGCATACCCGTCAGGAAACTTTACAGACGATACGAACTGTAGAAACTCTTTGTTGTCATTCGGTTTCATGGAAAAAAATGCAAGATCCCGTATAGCTTTATCACTGCCCCTTTTCAGCCATAAACCCTTTCGTATGCCCATTCTTTCCAAATCAAGACGCGCTTTCGGAGTGTCCTTTGTCTTGCCCTTGATATCTAGAATCGTTCCCATCAATGTGTCAAACACATTTTTCTCAACATGCATAACGTCGAGATTGTGCCTCAATTTTAGTTTCGACCAATATGGGAGCTCAAAAAACATAGACTTGTGCGTCCAGTTCATATGTGTAGCAGGTCTGGTCCGACTAACTGTTTTCCCGAACGGAGCAAAATCCAAATGGTTAAGCTGTTCCAAGATCTGATCACCGGACCATTCTCTAGGTTTTGCGCGACGCTCTTTGTTTCCGTCGAACTCTATATCCTTCTCCCGCCACTCGTGGTCCCATGGCAACCATCTTCGATGCCCAAGGTAACACACTTTTCCAGCGTGCCAACCGGAAGTTACATCTTCCTTGCATACAGGGCATGCCATATAACCCTTTGTGCTCCACCCCGAAACCATTGCATATGCGGGAAAAACATTCACAGTCCACATAACTGCCGCCCGCAAAGTGAACATCTTCCTAGTAGATTTATCGTACGTGCGCATCCCGTTTGTCCATAAATCTTTGAGCTCATCAACCAACGGCCTTAAGTACACATCGATTGACCTGCCAGGATCCTCAGTTATCAAAATAGTCATCATCATGTACTCTTTTCTCATGCATTTCCAAGGGGGCAAATTATATGGAAATACGAAAATTGGCCAAGTGCTGTGGTGTTGGTTTAGAACCCCGTACGGATTGAATCCGTCAGTCGCAAGTCCCAACCTCACATTTCGGGGATCAGCAGCAAACTCGGGGAACGTTCGATCGAAATCTTTCCATGCCTCCCCATCTGCAGGATGCCGCATCACATCGTCGTCTACCCGTTTTTCCTTATGCCATCTCATGTCTGTGGCAGTATGCGTCGACATATACAATCGCTGCAACCTTGGTTTCAGGGGCAGATAACGCATGACTTTTTGTGGTATCTTACTCATTCTATTCTGAGATGTCTGTTTGAACCTCGATTCATTGCATATAGGGCATGTATCCAACGTTTCATACTCTTTATAGAATAACATGCAATTATTTTTGCAAGCGTGGATCTTTTCATAACCCAATCCAAGACCACTCAACATCTTCTGTGCCTGTCTGTGATCTTTCGGCAAACAATTGTCTATTGGAAGCATTTTCTTGAAAACCCCCAAAAAGTAATCGAAACACAAGTTCGACATACGATACTTTATTTTCCCGTGCATTAGCTCCACAATCGCCGTCAGAACGGAAAAGCTCTCGCACCCCGGGTATAACTCCTGGTTGGCATTTCTTAACAGGTTTTCATACTGTTCGAACTCTGCACTGTCCATTGGTGTAGGCACATCATCTTCTCCTTCCTGAGTGCTGCTGGTCGATGCAAATGGAAAAGCATCATGTATAATATCCCTGACTTGTTCATTAGGATCCACAATAGGTTCAACATTGTCCATTCTTGTGGCCCCTGAAGACGAAGCGATGTCTACTTGTTCCCCGTGATGGTTCCAAGTGCTGTATGTCTCAATCATTCCATTTCTTACTAAATGAAATCGAACATGTTCAATTGTCTCCCACAACATGTTGTTACACCTCCTGCAAGGACACCGGATTCTAGTTGCACCTGGGTTGTGTGTCCGTGCAAAGTCAATAAAATCCTCGATTCCATCCAAGTATTCGCCTGCGCACCTATTCCGGTTCTGTATCCACCTCCTGCTCATCTTTCCTGGAACCACAATCACAATACAACAATCATGTTGTATTCGTACAAAATCTTTCCTTATGCCTCCGGTAAGGGCCCTATCCCATTCGGAAATGCATAGCCATGTCATGTAATTTACAGCTACATGAGATTAGATTTCGACGTGGATAAATTTCGGCAGCATCTCGGTACAGTTCTTGAGGTGTACCGTAGATATAAAATATCTACGTACCACCCGAAGAACGTACCGAGACGACACCGAAATCTCCACAATCGAAACCTAATCCTGTAGCTGTAAACTACGTGACATGACTATGCATTTCCAAACTGTCCAAAATATGGGACAATTCAAGAATTAATTGGACCGTAGTCGTGGTTTACACACCCATGCGCGGTCCAACTAACCTCGAACGGGAACTAAGCTTTACAAAAAAAAAAATGTACAAAGTTAATTTCAATTAACTTCGTACATTAACGTACATTCATAATTTAACAACATATTATAAACATAATTTCATAAATCAATATAAATATAATGTAATAAATTTTATATTATAAAACAACGAAAATACCTTCTAAATCGTTCTCCTCCAATCGCTAATCACATATAATATTCCTATATACAAAGAAATAAATGGTGTTAGAATGAATTTACAGTAAAATTTTTACACTAACGATAAAAAATGCATACCCAAAGACCGTATCGGAGGCAGAAGTAGCTCAACTCATAAACGAAATGAAAATAACGAGTTTTGTGGCCCGAAATCTCTTGAGAAAGACGCAGGAACAGCAGAGGCAAACTGCAATTTTTTTTGCAGTTTGCCTCTGCCATGGACGTGTTCAGCTTAGTATAGACGACGAGTTTGCGCGACGGAGTAGATTATCGTCGCGCAAGATTACGCCTTTTGCGCGACGAACAATTAATTCAAAGTCTGTCGCGCAAAAAACGTCACCGTCGCGCAAACGTTATTTCCCAGTCGCGCACGGCACTGTCGACATCATTTTTTTGCGCGACGATGTACTTCTATCCGTCGCTTAATAATTTGTCGCCCATACAATGTGCGACGAAAGTTCTGTCGCGCAATCTGCTGTCGCGCAATTTTTTGGCGCGAAATGCTATCGATAGTGCTCCATTCTTGGCGCCTTTTTTTTGCGCGACGAAAGGTTTAACTAGTCGCGCAAACTACCTTGACGCGACGATCAATACTGTCGCGCAAAGTTTACCGCCAAATAAATTTTTCCGCGCGTTTTCCCAGCTACTTTATGCGACGCTCTTTATTTCTGTCGCGCGAAATGTATTTTGCGCGACGATTACTTTTGTCGCACATTTTTGCGCTACGCTTTATGTGATCCGTCGCGCAAAACCTTCTTGTGGGACGAATTATCCTCCGTCGCGCAAGGGCTAAAATGTAGTAGTGTCGAAACGGCTTTTGAGCTCTCTAGTGGATGATCGGATGCAGGGACAATTTGCCAATTTGGCTTGTGGGTTTGCCGCATCTCCTCAAGCTATGTATATATCATAAATTTAATTAGAGAGAGGTTCAGATTTTGGTATAAATCTTATATATCTGGATGAAGTTTAATGCTCACCTGTTTGCGTAGATTCTCATTTTCCTCCACAGCCCTTTGCTCCTGGGAATGTCACCATTTATACATAAATTAAAAACATTACAAAAAGCTTATCTAGAAAGGGAAAAATCTGGATCATTAATTAATTTCTTCTTCGTCGGTGGCTCACGTTCATATAAGCCACGGGTGTTTCAGTGACTTAAATGGAGGTTTTCTAGTAGTGTATAACGAAGATGGTGAGTTTATTACCAGTAATCTGGAGCTCTTTAGCGTCTCCAAAAGTATTTCCTCCTGCAATAGTATAAAGACTCATGAGCAAAGGCCTAAGAAACCAAATACTTCAAAATGTCTTTAGAAAAAAATATATATATATATATGCATCACCTTCTTTTGCTTCACAAATAAGACCCCTTCACGTAGTTGTTCCTCCAGTTGGTGCAGCTCTTTATAACTCAAGCCGTGCAACTCCTTTCCCGTCATCCGCCTGCACGAGTAGAAAATGTTAAACACTTCCTTTTACTAATGGAACATACTTCTCTAAGAATAAATTTTAGATCTACTGTGATTAGGCCTAATCGATTCGTATAATTAATCGTATCAAATTACTCAAAATTCACTCAACAAGATATCCGTAACCAGCAGAATGACTTACATGCATGCCAAGCGTAGTGTTGCAATCTCATTCTGCAGTCCATTTACATCACGGTTCGGCTCCACTTTTCTTTTCTGGACAATGTTCGGCTCCTGTTTGTTGAACATGAGATTGTAAGAAACTCCTATTCATAAAGAAGCTGGGCAAACATGCAATTTCCTTATATAGCTCTTTTAGCTTCTATGTTAGGAAAATTGTTATGTTGTCATGAATATTGATTAGATCAATTCATAGGCTTCAAACCCGAGACTACTTGTTTACAAGTCAAGGTCCTTTTCCACTAAGCTATAACCTGTTAGCATAACATATTTGTATTTTTTTTTTTATTAAAGCGTATTTGTATTTAGAAATATATGTGCCGTACCTTGTTGCAGGTTCACTTGAGTGTTCTTGTGGGTAATCTATTACGCCACCCTTCTTGTATCTTGAAAGAGTGTGTGGCATGCTACATAAATAGAAGAGGTAAGTTTTAATTTAAAACAAAAAAGACTAAATTCCTTTTTTTTTTTTTTTTTAATGATTACAAATTATACTTGGTGAAGTTCATACTTTTTTAAGTCATGTTTTTATTTTGGGATCATGTGAATTTTTATTTCCTATGTTAAATATTTTGGGATACTTTAAATTTTTTTAAATTACTTTTAAAAGCACTTTTATTGTGTCAACCAAACACTCAACAAAATATCAAAAGCGCTTTTATGTAGTGTAAAAGCACTTTCAAATGTGACATCCAAACGACAAACTGCTTCTTTGTAGAAGCGCTTATGTCATAAGCGCTACTGGCATAAGCGCTTCGGGAAGAAGCACTCCCAAACGAGCCCTTTAGGGCCTGTTTGGGAGTGCTTCCGGAAGGGCCAAAAATGCTTTATGATAACTAAAAGCGTTTCTGATATCGTTTGGCAGAAAAGTTTAGAAGCGCTTCTGGATCATAGAAGCGCTTCCTGGAGAAGTACCTGCTATGTGCTTTTTCAAGAAGCACTCCTAAGTGCTTTTCCACGAAGCACTTTAATTTTTTTATGAAAATTCAAGATTTTTATAATAAAAGCGTTTTTGTTAGAAGTGCTTATGAGCAGAAGTACTTCCTAGAGAAGCAGTCCCAAACAAGCCCTTAAAAGTTCGAGGACTCAAACAATAACTTTTTAAAAATTCAGAGACCATTTATGATAAAAATATTGGGTCATTTGACACGAGTAATTAAATAGGTCGCGGTTTTTAGTCGATAAATTGGTACACCTGTCTCATCTTGGCCAAGCCCAACATTTGTACGAGTATGGGTCCAGCCTGGCCCAATCTTGAAGCCCGAGCTCTGAGATAATCCGAGTCAGATAATGAAATGGCAACACCGCAATTACGAGGTCCTCCAAGGGCGGTTTTCGCAGCACCACCGACTCAGTGGAGAGCGTTCGTTGGCAAAGAGGAAAGCTAAAGTTTTAAATACCAACGGAGAGACCCCACGAGCCTCCAAAACCAAAACCCAAAGACCAACCTCCCTTTATCTTCTTCTCTTTCCTTTTATTTTTTTTTGTATTTAAATTTTTTATTTTTTCTGTACAATTATCTCGCAATAATCTGCTCGATTAGGGTATCCAAATAATCCCCTCTCTGCGTATTTGATTTTTGTTGTTCCTGTATATTTATTTGATTTTGCTTTCTGCAGAGGTTATTAATTTATTGGTTTTTGAATTTTTGAATTTTTTTTTTCCACGAGAAACAGGAATCGCCTGGTTCGATTGTGTGACTCGAGATCGGCCAAACCAAGCAGGTGTGGAATTTATGTTCTGTATGAAATTTATTAATTATTTATTCGTTTTTCGGGGTTAATTTTTTGGACTTGAATATGAAGCTGGTGAGTTGCATAAATTTGTTTTCATTATGTGTTGGTTGATTACGTGTAGAGGGTTTCAATCATCGTGTTTGATAAAATTATGTAAGCGCTCCTCTGCAGTTGAAAACGTTTCCGGTTGAAAGTTCAGTTTTTCGTTGCATGACTGAGCTTGTTCAGATTTAGGGGATTTTTTTTCTTCAAGATTTCGGTATTTATAGAGCAAACTATGGAAGTTTTGTGTGTTTCCTGCATTTGATAGAACTGAGCTTGTTTAGATTTTGTCGGATTATTTTTCTGCATTTGTTAGAGTTATGTGGTTGAAGTCGTAATCTTTGGCCTGAATTATTCAACTGAGGGCATTCGATTTGCATAACAGAGCAAGTGAAATTGATGTTTTACCCAGGTTGAAATCTCAAACTTTTCAGGGAAGGAGATAAATATCTAGAATTGATGAGTTGAAGTGCATAAAAGTTGTTTTCTTCTCTTTTCTTTGGTTATTTAGTTGCTGTATTCTCTAGAATTGGTTATATGTGTTCACTATGCTGGGCACTTGGAGTTGCCCGAATTTTATAGTACGTGTGTATTTGTTGAAATTTGTCCTTAATTTGTATGTGTATAATGATTTGGTATTTTTGCAGCGGGTGAATGGAAACGATGAGGTGCTTTTTCTTGTTCTTTTTTCTTTTGCAGATAACTAATAAAGATGGAATCTCATGATGAAACTGGATGCCAAACTCCAGACCGCCCTATCCTTTGCGTTAACAACTGTGGATTCTTTGGAAGGGCCGCTACAATGAACATGTGTTCAAAATGTTACAAGGACACACTCCTAAAGCAGGAGCAAGCCAATTTTGCTGCTTCATCCATTGACAGCATCGTGAATGGCAGCAGTAGCAGCATTGTCATTGGCCCAGTAGTTGCAGGTGTTGTTGATGTGCAAGCTGGACAAGTGGAGACAAGAGTTGTTTCAACAGAACCATCCATTGACTCGTCTTCGAGCATGGTGTTTGAGGTGAAAGACAGAGAGGGGCCAAGCAGATGCACTACTTGCCGAAAGCGTGTTGGTTTAACTGGCTTCAATTGCAAATGTGGAAACACCTTCTGTGCAAGTCATCGTTATTCTGACAAACATGACTGTCCTTTTGATTATAGGACTGCTGGTCAAGATGCTATTGCAAAAGCCAATCCTGTCGTCAAGGCAGAGAAACTTGATAAGATCTAGTACTGATGGGCTGAACTGAAGATTTGTGTATTGAAAGATGATGGTTCTCTTTCTTGGTTTCGTGTCTTGTTAAGTCTCCTAATGGTAAAAATGCTTAAGTCATGATAATGAGGACATGACTTTATGGGAACTCTATTCCCAGTTGGTGAAGTATTCCTTTGCTGGCTCCAGTGTGTAAGTCTTTATTATTGTTGGTTTGATGGATGTCTTTGGAGCAATGTTTCAGTGTGGTCCTCTGCTCGGTATGCATTTCTTTATGGCAGTACATGGAAATATGAAAATTTCAGCTTTCAGTACAATTATGTTGTGCATTTCTGTATATGTGTGCCCGACTTGTTTTGAAATTTGAAATCATGTTGTTAAAACACTTTTTGTTATGCTTAAAACACCTTATGTGAGTATTCCTTGGCAATCAATTGTATGTGGAAATTTCCCTGTGACATGGTTAGGGGCTTATTGGGTGGGCAAATGAATTCTCGCTTAGGACTTGTTTGGTTGCTTTTATCTTCTCAATTTTGTTTATGGTAGTGTTTCTGTACATGAATGACGCGGTGCCTCTTATTGATGATGTATGTGATTGCTAGGTGCAAGGTCCAGGTCAGGTTATTCTAGTCCTAGATAAGAGAATTTTGGGCTGTGATCTTCTTGTGTGAGTATTAGATGCCACTGGGCTCGCCTTAAACATGACTAGTGGGGAGTGCTGGTTTGAAGTTATTTTCATTATATTTTACCATTATACTTTTATCTTGTGAGAGAGTCCCTCACATAAAAAGGGTGCATTCTTGAGATTTCAAACTTCTGGGATTGGAACTTGAGTGAATCAATGGAAGAGTATGAGACAGAAATATAGTCATTGCTTTATATATTAGTATAGATTTAGAAAAAGGGAAAAAGAAGAAAGGTGTGCATAGATAATATTGGCAGGTACTGAATTTGATTTTTTTCATTTTAGCTTTTTAATGATGGAATAAGGCTCCCACTTTTTCTTGTAGCTAAAGGGGGAAGGGAACACAACACCATCCGAAGTATCTGCGACTGCAATTCTTCCTCTGGTGTTGGATGCTAATTTTCTTTCTGATGGTGGAATAAACAGTCATTAGGTAAAGACCATGCTGAGCAAATAATACTCAGTGTTTTGGGTTGCATCGAGGGATGGTATGTGAATATATTATTCAGTAAGTAAAACAGTTGGTAATCCTATGAATCTAGTAAATTTGTTACTGGATTAGCTGTGTGGGAACTCTTTCAGGGTTTTTAAGCTTGGTGGGAAGTTGGGTGCACCTTTTGGCAAGAAGGTAAACTGATTGCACCTGGAAACAACTATTAGTAGCTGTTTTATAGGGAGGAGAACACATAAAATTTTGGCTTTTTGTTTCATATTTTTGTTGCTCTGCACTTGGTCTTTCAGGATACTGCTATGTAACCTGAGGACTGGTTATTTATCAATGCCAGGTTGAGGGAACTTTTCTCTTCTTTTCTTTTCTTCAGCAGTTGTAGCTTAAACAGGTGGAGGTCTTGCTCCTTTTTCTTGAAGCAACCTGTTTTGAGGTTCATAAGAGTGGATTAAATTTAGATTTGATCATTGGTATGCCTTCGAAAACCGGCTTGAAGCATTTTAGCAGTGAGTGAGATATGACATTTGTTCGGACAATCAATTTAAGATTAAGATGGTGTAATGGCATCAAAATTCAACAAAGTTCGGAAGGTGATTTAAGACCAATTAATTTATGGTATGAACTAAGCTTAAAATACAAAAAGAAACATTTATGTACGCATCTCAAACTGTTGTTTGTAGAAACTCACTCAGCTACGATGGAATGTATATTTCTTGACTTCTCGTGTTTACTAGCGTATTGGTATTAGAAATATTCCAATTTATGACTTCCAGTCTTCCAATTTATGACTTCCGGTCTTCCTTTACGCCTAATAACACACAAGGAATAAAGAAATTATGTGAATTCTACATTAAAATATGTAATCTAGTACTTGAAAATCCGGAATAAATTTGATCATGAGAATCAAAAGATATGTGGATTTTACATTAAAAATCGTAATCTAATACCTGAAAGACCAAAAGTTAAAGTGATTGAGGAAGTAGTTAATTTCATACTCATTCCTCTCCCCAACTTTTGATTTCTTCGAACTGTGACTTTCACCCATTCCAGATAAGTAAATCCAAGTATTTTCTAGCTCAGGTTATGTTCTTCCAAAACCAAGCCGATTTCTGTGGAAGTCATAAAAGGATCACCAATGGAGTGTCAAAACATGGCAAGCAACATGAACAACCAAGTGTCCCCACTCTCCACCGTCTTCTGAAAGCAATGTCATGTTGGTATAGGCTATGGAGTGTGGTGCATTATTGCTTACTGTGATTACCCATTACCAGCACCATGGCTCTTAGCTACCTTTCTTTATTGCCATAAGTGGGTATCTGATAACAGCATCTTTCGACTCCCCCACCACCCCCATGCTTGTTTTCTTCATCAAAGACAAAAAGGGGCTCCCTTCAAATCCTTTTTTGGGGACTTGGAGACAAGTTTTCTAGGGAACATTACATGCAAATACCCTCTCTCTCTCTCTCTCTCTCTCTCTCTGTGTGACATGTATGTGATTAAACAAACGAAAAATTGCATATGATGTGCATTATTTTTATGTCATTGGTCTTTGGATGCTCTAAAAGCTAGGACTCTTTTGAGCTAGACCTTATCTAGATGCTACATAGTCAATTCATACATTAGATTCTCATGTTTATTTTAGGGTTGAAGACAGACATCTTTCTATTGGTTGACATTCTCAGCTCTGAGTCACAAACCAATTTTTTTAAAAAATTAATATGGTACAATTTTGGTGAGTAAAATATGTTATAAAATAAGATTTAATTTCGAGGCATGCATAGCTCGATGAGTTTGAACGCCATGATCGATGTATAGATTACAAAAATGCATGGTTGACTGGTGGTACTCATGGTTTTGGGGAGGAAAGAAAGAGAGAATAAACAAAATGGAAACGAGCCAAGCAGTAGAGTTTACAGTTGTAGTTTGCTTTTAACTATTGTGGTTTTGGACTTGCAATTTCTAGGTATGATTGTGGGTGGGGGATTGTTTGGATTGGATCATTAGAAATAGCCACCACTTTTTGGGATCTCCTCGTGGCTTGTATCATGGCACATTGACCTTTTAAATGGTGAATTATTGATAACATCCACCGGATGCTACTGTTTGGTATGAGGTATGAACATTGTAGCTTTCTCCGTCCTTATTTTCATCATGTTTTACAAATAACACGACTCAAAACTGACATGAACGTAGCGAATCTAGATTTTACCGTTATTTTAGACAAATACAAATAGTGTCAAACTTAGTAACCTGATTTTGACACAATAAACAAATTTACTATCTCATTAATTCAATAGCTAAAATTGTAATGTTACGTTGAAAAACAATGCGTTCAAGTAACAAGTTGTCTTATTTAAACGAAATAGGAGAAAACTAGGTTTTTTGCCCTATTGGCCAAAATGTCTTGACTTGTGTTGATGTGATAAACAAGCTATCAAGGGGATTAACAATGCAAACATCACACTAATGGGAAACAAAAGGCCAATTGAACTTTAATGACTTTGCTCCACCAAATCATTGACATAATGCACAATTTATGAGTATTGCATGAGCATTTTCTTTTCCTAGTCAGTGTCAAAAGACAATATCATGGAAATGGGGAACTTTATGCACATCGAAAGGCATCTTGTGATGATAGCATCCTCCTCTGTATTCAAATCTTTCCTTGAAACTTATCTTGCAAGCCGGCTATGTTTGTTTGTGAAGCCATGATGACAAATGTGGCATTGCGTTACTATAGTTTTGGTCTTACAGCTGTATCTGCTCGGTTTAATTGATTGGACATTGTTACTCATTAGTGTTGTTTGATTAGAAGGCAATATAGGGTGCCTAAACAGAAAGAGCACCATAGAAAGGGATCGGGTAGGCCAGAGCCAGATGACGAATGATTATTGTACATTAATCTCTTAATCTTCTACATAAACTCTTGCCAGAAATCAACTCTCTTTCGGTCTAATGCTATTTCTCTCTTCATTATTGGAATAAGTCTCGGTTTGTTATGTAGAAAACCCTTCTATATTGATGACCAAAAATATGTATCTCTATCATGTAAGGAGGAATATAAGTTAATGCAATTTTAATTAATGAACCATTTCAAATAGTTGTCTGATACGTGTTCAATTATGATTAGCTTATAAAATTAAGCTTTGTTTTATGTGGTTCCGACTGTAAACCCCTTTCTTTTTCCTTCTGCCTGAGTATCATTCATAGGCCTCTTGTAGCCCTTAAAAGTGAAAGGGAGAGGATGCCTAAGCGGGAGTGAGTGAATGACCCAATGTGTATTGTCAAACAGGCTCGAATGCCTTTTCAACAGATGCACCTATCCGCCGTACAAATTTCATCTTCTGGTGAGAGGGGAGTATCGACCTTAAATCATACGAAATTTGAGAAATTTGAATGTGAGACATCTTTTAATTAATATTTAAAAAAACGTATTCTTATGAATGTGTAAGGACAAATGTACAAATGTACAAGGAGCCAAGATTTGACTTCACCATTCTTGTAAGCATGGGTGAAGTCATAGTGTCGAGGCTGAGGTTCCTCACATGTGAAAAATTGATAAGTAGAAAAGGTGTCATTTAAATCTGCAAAATGAGGCATCATTTTAACCATTGAATTGTTTTGAGCAGCCAGAAATAACTCCTTTTTTTTTTCGTGGGTCTTAAAGTTGACAGAGGAAACACTGTAAAAAATTTAATTCCTCGTGATGTTGTTATTCAAAACCTTCAAACATCAAATCAAATTAAGGAGCAGATATCATGTAACGTCACTTGTCTTCCTTTTGGTCTCTCCGAAACCAGAAAAGAAAAGAAAACAGTTGGCAATGTCAACTGGGCTGGCCTGGCTTCGGTAAAGCCTATGGCTTTAGGGTTTACTGCTACACACACAGAGAAGCCTTCCCTGACAAATTTCCACTAGATTTTTCCCCAGAGCACTGCAATTATAACACTTGTCCTTCAACCTTTCTTTTTTTCTTACTTTCACTCTGAAAAGTCAAAACCCTTTGATAAATTGTCAACTTAAGCATCACCCTTTTGCATAGCAGCCAATTGAAATTCACCCGGACAGGACCCCTTTTGCTGCTGCTGCTATGTTTTACACTTTTACCTAAACCTTCGTCTTTTCATCAACTTCTTTGAATTTCACGCTTTCCCCCTCACCTAATACGTTTATGTTTTTCCTCTACCTAAACCCTTGCGTACACAGTATATTCGAACTTGAGACATGTTTTAAGATTGAGAAAAGAAGCACTATTAGATAATAGTTAGTTGATGATAACTTTACAATGTTAATTAAAAAAAACTTCGGATGCAGCGCTAACTGCTCTTTATTATTTGAGTTACAAATCCTCTTTTTTTTTTTTTTTCCAGTAATTATATTTTGTTGATAGAGAGATCATAGAACTGTGTGCGTGTGCTGTGCGGCATCTATGATCTAAGGTCTCCGTTGTCACGTGAGAAGTGGACTTTTGTCTCATGTTCTCAGTCCCTATTTGTCGTCACTCCCATATTCCCTCTCTGCCTCTGACTCTCAGTGACAGTCTTCCTTCACGAGGACACCAATCTCTCTCCGCTGACCGCTTCCCTTTCTTTGTTCAGTTCGTTGTTTCGTTCTGACTTTGAACACCCTTTTACAGTTTACAGTTTACAGTTTCTATTTTAATGTATTTTTCTTTCACCCACTTTTTTCTTGTCTCATTTTACCTTTTTACCAACTAAAGTTTACAGCGACAGTGACCCAATGGACAGTGAGGGCTTGGAATTTTTTTGGCAGAAAAGCGTAAAATGCATGCGACAGTGAATGTAGATTTTCTTTCTGAACAAGGTTTTCTGTGTGGTTGGTAGAAGGTCAAATCCTGTCCTCATTCTGTAAATTTTTTATGGTTTTTATTTTATTTTTTTATTATACAGAAATATTATATGTTTCTTTGGATTCTTTTTATCTAATGATAATATTCAAAAGGGTAAAAAATGAAAGTGAAAAACACAAACAACAAAGAGGAAGTTTTGATGGGTTCATTTGAATTTTTGTTTTGGGTGGGTGTGTCTTTCATTTCCTTGCTAAATCTCAACTTTACACAAAATTAAAAGGTTCTCACTTTTTGTGGCCTTTTGTGTAGAATATTACAAAAACAATTTTTGCTCTGTTGTGAAACAGTAATCAATTTAAAATATCTGTCAGTCAGTTCATGACTAAGTTTGATGTGGTCATGATTAATCATGTTCTTCATGAGCCTAATTTGGTAGCTGACTAACCAAATTAGGATATTATTAATTTGCTCTGTAGACTCGTGATGTTAATTTTTAATTCAACGTTTTTCTACTGCTATGAAACACTTTCACTTATTTGAAATGAGAAAATTTAAGAATATATTCAGGTACTAGCTTGCAGATTGTTACGTTGAATATACATACTTTTTGATTCCGTTTATGTTAATAAACACACGAAAAGTCGAGATTATAATACATACTCTAGGTAAGTGATAATGTTGTACTAAAAGAGTATATACAAAAGACTTTTGAAATTCGGCTCTTCTCTTCACCAAACACAACTTGGCTTACTCCATATTTTTTCACTCAAACTTTTGCATTTGTGCAAAGCAGAATATGCAGTTCTCTTTTTTTATGATTTTTTAATTTCGTTTATGTATGCATAAAATTTTTCAGTCGTTTGCTTTACTTACGTATGGAGTAATTTTTCTTTTTTTTTTTTTGTTAAATAAAATCTTTATTTTTTCTATTAAATATTAGTTCGGTGAATTTACATCAATGCATGCACTGTTTGTACTTGTACCTTTTGCAATAAATTTTGACAATCCTCAAAAGTTATGATGACTTTTTTGCATCTTCTGCTGATCTTTTGCTGGTATGCCCTTGAACCCACCAAACATCCAGCAATTCTTTAACTCTTTTGTTCTGACTTATTCACTCACACTTTCCCACTTCACTGATATATAGAAAAAATTGGAAGGAACACAACCAAGCTCTCTCTCTCTCAGAGTCATCTCCTCCAATGGCTACCACCTGCACATTTCCTTTGTTTCTCTCTCTAGTCTCCACATTCCTCATTCTCAGTTCATCATCTTCTGAGGCAGACATTCTTCTCACCTTCAAGGCTTCCATTAAAGACTCAAAAAACTCTCTCTCAAGCTGGTCCAACTCCTCTCTCACTCATTTTTGTCAATGGACTGGAATTACTTGCACAACCACAGCTCCACTCTCTGTGACTTCTCTCAACCTCCAAAGCTTGAACCTTTCAGGTGAAATTCCATCTTCAATATGTGAGCTTCCCAATCTGTCTCAGCTCAACCTTGCTGAAAATCTCTTCAGCCAGCCCATCCCTCTCCATCTCTCTCAATGCACTTCTTTGGAGACTTTGAATCTCAGCAACAATCTTATCTGGGGTACAATCCTAAACCAGATTTCTCAGTTTGGTTCCTTGAAAGTGCTTGACTTGAGCAAGAACCGTCTTGAAGGAAACATCCCACAAGGCATAGGCTCACTCAGCAAACTCCAAGTTCTCAACTTGGGAAGCAACTCGCTTTCAGGTAGTGTGCCTTCTATCTTTGGGAATTTAACTGAGCTAGCTGTTCTTGATCTGTCTCAAAATTCAAACTTGGCGAGTCAGATTCCTACTGATATTGGTAAGCTTGTGAAGCTTGAGAAGTTATTCTTGCAAAGCTCTGGTTTTCATGGTGAGATTCCTGAATCTTTGGTGGGTTTGCAAAGTTTGACTGTTTTAGACCTTTCCCAGAATAACTTAACAGGTAGGGTTCCTCAGACACTAGGCTCTTCTCTCCAGAACTTGGTGTCTTTTGATGTATCTGAGAACAGGCTTTCTGGGCCATTCCCAAATGGCATCTGTACTGGAAAAGGCCTTATAAACCTCAGCCTTTATACCAATGTCTTCAATGGTTCAGTACCCAACTCCATTAGTGAATGCTTAAATCTAGAGAGGTTTGAAGTTCAGAACAATTTATTTTCTGGGGATTTCCCAGTGGGGTTATGGTCTTTACCCAAAATTAAGCTTTTGAGAGCTGAAAATAATAGATTTTCTGGAGAAATACCTGATTCAGTATCAATGGCTGCTCAATTGGAGCAGGTTCAAATAGATAACAACAGCTTCAGTAGCAAAATTCCTCAGGGTCTTGGGTTAGTCAAGAGCTTGTATAGATTCTCTGCTTCTCTGAATGGTTTATATGGTGAACTTCCTCCAAATTTCTGTGATTCCCCTGTTATGAGTATAGTAAATCTCTCCCAAAATTCACTTTCGGGTCGAATTCCGGAGGTTAAAAAATGCAGGAAGCTAGTATCATTGTCTTTGGCTGGCAACAGTCTTAATGGGAATATCCCATCATCTCTTGGTGAATTACCAGTGCTAACTTACCTTGATCTTTCTGATAATAAGCTTACCGGTCCAATCCCGCAGGCACTTCAGAACTTGAAGCTTGCACTCTTCAATGTTTCTTCTAATCAGCTATCTGGTAGAGTCCCCTACTCTCTTATTTCAGGCCTGCCAGCTTCATTTCTTCAAGGAAACCCTGACCTTTGTGGTCCAGGATTACTCAATCCTTGTTCTGATGACCAACCAAAACACCATTCTTTTGATCTCACAATCTTGGCATGTGCCCTGATCTCTATAGCTTTTGCTGTTGGAACTTTCATTGTTGCTGGTGGGTTTATCGCATATCATCGATATCGCAAGCAGAGATCCCAAGTTGGCATTTGGCGGTCGGTGTTCTTTTATCCTCTCAGAGTCACTGAGCATGATTTGGTGATGGGAATGGATGAGAAAAGTGCTGCAGGAATTGCTGGAGTATTTGGTAGAGTTTATATTGTAAGTTTACCAAGTGGTGAACTTGTTGCTGTAAAGAAGCTTGTGAATTTTGGGGTCCAGTCTTCCAAAGCTTTGAAGGCTGAGATCAAGACCTTGGCCAAGATCAGGCACAAAAATGTTGTGAAAGTTCTGGGGTTCTGCCATTCCGATGATTCGATATTTCTGATATATGAATTCTTACAGAAAGGGAGCTTGGGGGACTTGATCTCCAGACCTGATTTTAATTTGCAGTGGAATGTTAGATTGAGAATTGCCATTGGTGTTGCCCAAGGATTGGGATACCTCCACAAGGATTATGTTCCCCATTTACTGCATAGAAATGTCAAATCGAAAAACATCCTTTTGGATGCAGATTTGGAACCAAAGCTCACAGATTTTGCTCTTGACAGAATTGTGGGAGAAGCTGCCTTTCAGTCAACTATGGCTTCGGAATCTGCTTTATCCTGTTACAATGCGCCAGGTAAGAGAAGTGGAATTGCAATGAATTCTTAGAGTTTTTTTTTTGTTCCACTACTAATATTCTTATATGTTCCAAAGCAATCTCTCTTAGATAATTAAATTAACATCATATCTGTATCCTTAAAATGTTCTGTTGGTAATTGAAGTACAAATTTTTAATGACATTTATTTGTTGTTTGCAGAATACAGGTACAGTAAGAAAGCAACTGAGCAAATGGATGTTTACAGCTTTGGTGTTGTATTATTGGAGCTAGTTACAGGCAGGCAAGCTGAACCATCTGAGTCTCTCGACATTGTAAAGTGGGTGCGAAGAAAGGTCAACATTACAAATGGCGCGGTCCAAGTTATCGATCCAAAGATCACGAATTCTTCCCAGCAAGAGGTACTTGGAGCTCTAGAAATCGCTCTCCGTTGCACTTCTGTGATGCCGGAGAAAAGACCACCCATGTCTGAAGTTGTGAGATCACTTCAGTCCCTTGACTCAAGGACTGACTGTACTGTTATCGACTTCTCTACCTTTGAGGAACATTCTGCTTCAGTCTGAACATTGAATTACAAGTGACTGCATTTTTGGTTTCCTTGTATGTAAATTAAACTTGGTTTTACATATTTACTTCTGATGGCGGAAAACAGATAGGGTTGGGCATGGTTTTTTTTGTCTGTTGTTCAACAGAAAATGATTTGGGATTTGGTTAACAGTAATGAGAGTTTTACAGTATGATATGAATGCTATTAATTGTGTCCTTGTGAGAGGCTGAGCTTTGCTGCAAATGCTTACCAAATCCCAGCCCATTTAGAATAGTTTAGACTATCGCTTGTATTAAAAAATAAATAAAATAATTGTCTTTGGTTCCAATTGTGGAAGCACAATCAGTTGATCAACCTATTAATAGTGAAGAATCCGGATTGGTTGATGGGGGAGGGTGGGGCGTGATGGTGGCTGGTGCAAACCCAGGTTTGGAAGGCTCAAGTTAAATTGTGATGTAGCCTGAACCTCTCAAATTATGTTGGCTAGGGTTGAAGTTATTATCTTTCATATTCAGAGTAGGTCATATCTCTTAACCGTTGGATCAAACTTACAAATTTGATCCAACAATTAAGAGATAAGATCTCATCTAAGAATTCTTGATTACGATGCTGCGCCTTCTTGTAATGGAGCCGCGCACTCTGCCTAGCCTGTACACGTTATAGGCCGGGCCTGAATTTAGCAATTGGGCGAGCTACTTAGTGTTTTAGAGATTCGAATTGGGCCATCAACTCCCAAATCTCCACTTCGCTGCATAAAACAACTCACATGAACATACGCAAGAGACCAAATCCTTTGGTCAGACTATAATGAGTGGTAAGTTATAAGGGTTAAGTTATAAGGGGTTCACTTTATACCCATCAGATCAATCTCATGGTTGAACTGTTATGCTACAATCGGGTTGAAATTACCCATACCAAAAGATGCAATCCGAAAGTGCAAAGCACGCTCTCTCATCCTAGTTGACCCTCCTTCCTCCAAAGCCACCCACTCTGCAAAATGTTCTTCTTGTCTCTCTCTCTCTCGCCATCTCTGATTTGAGGTTATCAAAGAACCAAACTCCATTCGGCAAATATCTTGCAACCAACACAGACATAGAGGGTTTTGAGTCTTTTTTTATTATTGACACTTTATCACCCCCAAAAGTTTATTTTCTGATGCCGAACTCCAGCTCGCCAGCCATCTCCCTACTGTCCAATCCAATTCTCCACCCATCCATCGTCATAACCCAGCTCTACTCAAATTCGGAACCCTAGTTTGACCTAGCCAAGCCGCCGCAACTCAAGACCTTCGTTGTCGACCTCCACCGCGAAGCCACTATTGCGACTCCACAGCCAAGCCACAGTTGCGACCTCCGTCGTCGTTCTCCACAGCGGTGAGTTCTGATATTGGTTTTGTACTTTCTATCTGTTATAAATTCATTGATCCCCTTTTCTTATTACTGCAACAGTAGGGGCATTCATGGGCTCCATTTTTGGCTACGGTCCTCGCTCTCTCCCTCTCCTTCTCTGTAAGTCCTCTTCTTCTCCCTCTTCAAATTTCAGTAATCCTCCGTACCACTGACCTGAAACACCTACTTCTCTGGCTCTCTTCTTCTTCATGTCATTCAATTTCAATTTTTTTTTCCTTTCTAAATTCTACTTTAGGGATTTAGGAATTAGGGATTCAGTTGGGCATTTAGAACTTAGGGGTTAATTTTAGAAATTCAAATTTAGGGATTCATTCAATGCCTAATTTTTGAGCTGTGGCTTTATGAATTATCAAGTGGACTACTTGTTTTTAATTGATCATTGATAATGGTATTATTGTAGTTTTTAATTGATCTTTGCATATTTCAGATTTTAGCCTTACAATTTTAGTGCCTGGGTGTGTAAACAGGTTATTAAATTCTTCTAGAATTAATGGAAGTTGTGTTACTAAATTACCAGTACCTACGCTCTTGGTTGACATGGTTGTTCTGAATTGTAAGATTAGCTTACTATTCGATGGACCCACTTGCTGATATTAGGAAATAGAGTTATTAATTGAAATGAATGGGAATGTGCTTGTTTCTTATGCTATTAGATTTTGTGTGAGTGTGATGCTAATCAGCCATTGAAATACACATCTGTTGGTGTTAATATTTGAAGTATTGAAACATGGGAAAGTTGAAAACAGGCATCTTCATGAGATGCTTAAGCAAAATTTGAAGTATTGCAAGAGCATTAAGTAGACCCCCCTTCGTATGGCTTGCTATAAAATGTAACATATGGATTTGCATTCCTTGTTCTAAAGGTGCCCCTGTAGATTATTTGTTTCAATTCATGATTCTCTTACACCTATATAGAAACATAGGATTGGTTTGTTTTTATTTTATCAGGAATTGTTTGTTTTTTAGAAAATGGAGAATATTGGACTGCTTCAGAAAATTTTGGTTGTTCTGTTCACTATTGCCTTCTTTAGGAAGCTTATATAAAGTACATGTGGAACTTCTTGAGTTAGACAATTCCACATTGCCCCATTTTGGCCAAACCATCTGATGATTTTTTAACGGTTCTTTTTGTTCCTAATCATGTTCCCGTAATATCACTTTGTACAGGAATAGTTACTTTTCTTCAATCTTATCGGATTGGAATGCGGCTGTTTTTTAGTTTCATTGTTCTGTGTATTTCTATTATGGATGTTGTAGTTGTATCTGGTTCTGTATTGATGTTATGGATGTTGTTTGGATATATTGATTATTGGTTGGTTGATTAAGTTCACCCCTTGAGGTGTTTTGATGTTTGGTTATGTCCCTCTTATTTAGTTTAACAATTTCTTTGTGCTTCATGTGTTCCACATTTTCCGATTTTCTCTTCTTGTGTTCTAGGTTAGGAAGCTTTTTGCCAATTAGTATGAGTTTCTTAGGTCTTTTAGTGATTGCGTTTTTCTTGTCTCAGTTTCTATTTTGTTTTTTTGGTCTTTGTTTCTCCTTTTCGCTAATTTCTTGTTTTGCCATCTCTTTTGCAGGCTTCTTTATTTTTTTTTAATGATAGTTGGACCTAGATTTTTGAGTTATGGAAGATTGTTGTCATTGAGAACTAGCATCAATTTGGCGTGGGACAACATTCCATTATGCTGTAATTATATGGAAAAAAACATGTAACTGAGGAATTATATATTTTAGTCTTGTAATTTAGTCCTCATTCAATGAAATTGAGTTCAATTTACTTGAGAAATTTCAGTCTTGAATTTGTTCTTTTTATATTCGCAAGTGTGTGCAATAGAAAAATCCTTCTTTTTCACAGAACAATGGAAAAAAAACTTTTACTTATATTATACATTGAAGAGAGAACATTGTATACATTGTGTATTCTGCCCCTGTATTGCCGTTATATTGTCTTCTGAATGTTTTCTTATTGCTGCCATATTACTTTTTTCACCTATGTATTGGCAATTATAAAGTTGAAGTTGGACATCAGGTGTACGTATTGTCATCTAATTGTCGTTATATTGTCTTCCTATTGCTCCCTTATTGCTATCATATCAATTTTTTCATCTCTGTATTGGCAATTATAAAGTTGAAGATGAATATCAGGTTTACGTATTGCCATATGATTGCTGTTATATTGTCTTTGCTCTATTATTGTTGCCATATCAATATTTTCAACTCTTTCTTGGAAATTATAAAGTTGAAGTTAGACATTAGATTTACGTAGTGTATTTTTTTAGAGCGTAGAGAATGTCACAATGAGTTCCTACTAATTTTCGGTGTATTTTTTGGATTTTTATTTCATTTATTATGAATTTTGTAAGTTAAATTCTAGAAAATTATTATTAAATGGTATGGGGTGACACATGATGGATTTTTATTTAATTTATTATTATCAAAAAGTAATATAATAATATTTTAGGGTACATAAAAATATAATAACAATTTAGGATAAAAAGTAATAGAATAATAATTTAGGGTAAATAATAATATAATAATAATTTAAGATTAATAACAATATAATAACAATTTAGGGTAAAAGGTAATATAATAATCATTTAGGGTAAATAATAATATTATAATAATTCACAGTAAAACGTAATATAATAATATTTTAGGGTAAATAATAATATAATAACAATTTAGGATAAAAAGTAATATAATAATAATTTAGGGTAAATAATAATATAAGAATAATTTAGGCTTCCATAATTGTAAGGAGTTTGTAGTAATTTTCGGTATATTTTTCTGAATTTTAATTATTTTTTTATAATTTTTTAAGATAAATTTGGAAAAAGTAAACAAAATGACATGTGGCGCAATCATAAGATACCACCTGTCGAAAACAATGCCTGCTCTCCTTTCAGCTGCAGCCAGGTGTGATTCTCTATAATTCATTTATTTTTATTTTTTTTGGATTTCACTTCTAAAATTCATAACAAATAAATTAAAAAACCAAAAAATATACCGAAAAGTCCTACGAACTCCTTGTGATATTCTCTACACTATCAAGCTACAAAAATACAATTTCACTTAGAAAAATATAAATTGATGACAAAAACTCACATTTATTTCTCAACGATTTAAAACACTAGTTGATGCTCTATAATATAACACTCATGTTCTTTGATTCGAGGCTTACTGTGGACATAAATATGTGAAATCATGATTTTAGACCTCCATGGTCAAAGACAATGTCGTAAGGAGTTTGTAACAATTTTCGGTGTATTTTTCTGATTTTTAATTAATTTTTTATGATTTTTTAAAGATAAACTTGGAAAAAATAAACAAAATGACATGTGGCGCAATCGTACGACGCCACCTGTCGAAAACAATGACTGCTCTCCTTTCAGCTGCAGCCACGTGTGATTCTCTATAATTTAATATTATTTTTCATGGATTTCACTTCTAAAATTCATTAAAAAATAATTAAAAATTAGAAAAATACACCGAAAATTGATACAAACTCCTTACAACATTGTCTTTGACTATGGACTCTAAAATCATGATTCCACATATTTATGTTCACGGTAATTGTCGAATCAAAGCACATGTGTGTTATGTTATAAAACATACTTAAGTATTTTGGTTTGTTTTAAAACAAAGTTCAGTTTTTGTTATCATTTTTAAATTTTATAAGTCAAAATTATATTTTTGGAGTTTGAGGTCGTAGAGAATGTCACAAGAAGTTCGTATCAATTTTCGGTGTATTTTTTGGATTTATATTTAATTTATTATCAATTTTATAAGTTAAATCCTAGAAAAATAGTATTAAATCGTGTGGGGCGACACATGGCGGAAGCTGAATGGGGCGCAGTCAGTGTGTCTGATGGCTGTCCCCCTGTCAATGCGCCACGTGTCAGTTTTGATACTTTTATCAAATTTATGTTTAAAAATTCATAAAAAATTGATTAAATATCAGGAAAATACACCGAAAATTGATACAAACTCCTGATAACATTATCTTCGATTATAAATGTCGAAAATCATGATTCCACATATTTGAGTTCTTTGTAAGCGTTAAAATCAAAAAACATGAGTGTTATGTTATAGAACATAATTTAGTATTTTGGTTTGTTTTGAAATAAAATTGAGTTTTGGTTATCATTTTCAAATTTTATAATTCAAAATTATATTTTTGGAGTTTGAGGGCGTAGAGAATGTCATAAGAAGTTCGTACCAATTTTCGGTGTATTTTTTAGTTTTGTATTTAATTTATTATCAATTTTATAAGTTAAATCCTAGAAAAATAGTATTAAATCGTGTGAGGCGACACATGGCGGAAGTTGAATAGGGCACAGTCAGTGTGTCTGATGGCTGTCCCCCTGTCCATGCGCCACGTGTCAGTTTTGATACTTTTATCAAATTTATGTTTAAAAATTCATAAAAAAATTGATTAAATATCATAAAAATACGCCGAAAATTGATACAAACTCCTGATAACATTATCTTCGATTATAAAGGTCTAAACTCATGATTCTACATATTTGAGTTCTTGGTAAGCGTTAAAATCAAAGAACACGAGTGTTATGTTATAGAACATAATTTAGTGTTTTGGTTTGTTTTGAAACAAAGTTGAGTTTTTGTTATCATTTTCAAATTTTATAAGTCAAAATTATATTTTTGGAGGTTGAGGGCGTAGAGAATGTCACAAGAAGTTCGTATCAATTTTCAGTGTATTTTTTTTATTTGTATTTCATTTATTATCAATTTTATAAGTTAAATCCTAGAAAAATAGTATTAAATCATGTGGGGTGACACATGGCGGAAGCTGAATGGGGCGCAATCAGTGTGTCTCAACGAATTTATTACTTTTTCTTAGAAAATTCATAACTAAATACACAAAAATCACAATAATGTTCCGAAAATTGCTACTTACTCATTGAGACTTAGTCTTCCTACTGAATTCCCTGTTTCATGGTTATGCTATTAGTATTTTATTATTATTTATCCTAAATTATTATTATTATTATTATTATATTACTTTTTAGCATGTACATTTGTTAATTATATTTACTCCAAAATTTTATTTTTATTTTTATTTTGCGTGCGAATAGACCATTTCTGGTGCTAATCAGTTTATCTCTTCTTCAATTTATTTATTTATTTTCTTTTTTAGGGTTAAGGGATGTTTTGAAAAATGAAATGGAAATATACAAGCCATCCATTCTACAACATCAGGAAAAAATTATTAAAAGTCATTCACTGTTCAAGTTTTGCTTAAGAAACATGTAACCAAATCGTTTGGGATATGCTAAGTGGGAAAATGTCATTCCCAAGCACCGGTGAAAAGACACCTACTCACTCCATGCATGCCTTTTCGTTTACCAAATATCAAGATGGCAGTTGTGCAAAATATCTGTGTCAGGAAAATGTCATTCGTAGCCGTCTATGATGTCAGTAATCATTCCACTATATAATATATATTATACATTTATATATAAAACGGTTTATGACAGCACAAACACCAGACAAAATAGATTAAAACCCAACATTTAAACAACATTTGTACAATGTAGCCAGCCAACCTTTTTAAAGAAACTGAACCCAACACCCTAAAACTCAAGACAAGAGAAGGGAAAACGTCATCGAAATGCAAAGAGAGTCTGACAGTCAAAAAGTCAATTAATAACCTATTTGCATAGCCATTTTTAGGATTTTCCCGCCATCAAATTCATTGATACAAATGTGATGGATTACTGACTAGTCACAGAAGGTCCCATCAGATACTTTTTCATTTTCCCACACCAAACTACCCCTAGTAATGTTATTAAAATGGAACCAATGATGATGGATTCTTATGCAACTAGTTGCCTTAATGAAATATAAATAAAATAATATATTTAAAGCAGTGTCCCCTCAATTTTCAGATTAATATTTGGTAGTGAAATATTATATTGCTTTTCGGGATAAAAGGTGTCACAATTCTGACGGTACAGGTGTCCAGATCGTGACCAACCCACCCACACACAGAAAAGAAGGATATAATTCGATTTGGGCAGAGATGAGAGAGAGCGGAGTGAGAAGTTTAGGGTTATGAGTGAAGGGGTATGATTGAGAACTATGAGTGAGAAGGTATGAGTCGAAGAGGTTTCAGTGAGAAGATCTGAGTGAGAAGAGGTACAAGTGAGAAGATTCAACATGTCTTCGTCTTCATCTCCCGCTCAAACAAAGAGGTGTTAGTATTGTGAAGCTGTAATGGTGTTTCGGATTTCAAAATCAGATAAAAATCGAGGGAAGCCATTTTGGAAGTGTCTAACCTCCTATGTAAGTTTTCATTTCCAGAATATGTATGTGGGTGAAAAAAACCTAGGTCTAACTCTGACAGAATTATTTTGCATATATGATGCCTGCAATTAAGAAGCCACCAGTTGCAATGGATTCGAATGGGTTGATGTAACCTTCGCTGAAGCAGAACAACAAGATGACACGTATGATGCTACAATGCTGAATATGCTGAAGTCCATTAAGGACTTGGTATTAGTTTTATTACTTGTATCAATTGTCATATTATTTGTTCTTTTAATGACCAATTAAGTGCACGGTTTCAAGGATTGTAAAAGTTCTCCCCAAAAAGACATGTTGCACGCACCACCAATGAGTTTTCAAACCAATTTTGTAATTTTTGTTCTTGAAATAAGTGGATTGGCATTGAGTTTAAATTATTATTTGAAACAAAAGCATTTATTTGTCTGAAACCCAGCAAAAACTTTCCAAGACTGACTTTAAAAAAATAAAGTCATACGAAGACAATAAAATCACAATACAGGGCCAATACGATGCAATAATAAGACAATACATTTTTTTGAAAATTGCACAATTATTCAGTGTATATAGATTGTTTATTTGTGTATACTTAAAGTTTATTGATTGTTTACTGCATGTATATCGCATGATATTGGATGTTTATTGAAGGTTTATTGATTGTTTACTGCATGTATTTCGCATGTTATTGCTCCGATATTGAATGTTTATTGAAGATTTATTGATTGTTTACATGTTTATTGAAGGTTTATTGATTGTTTACTGCATGTATTTCGCATGTTATTGAATGTTTATTGATTGTTTACATGTTTATTGAAGGTTTATTGATTGTTTACTGCATGTATTTCGCATGTTATTGAATGTTTATTGATTGTTTACATGTTTATTGAAGGTTTATTGATTGTTTACTCCATGTATTTCGCATGTTATTGAATGTTTATTGAAGGTTTATTGATTGTTTACATGTTTATTGAAGGTTTATTGATTGTTAACTGCATGTATTTCGCATGTTATTGAACCGATATTGAATATTTATTGAAGGTTTATTGATTGTTTACTGCATGTATTTCGCATGTTATTGAATGTTTATTGAAGGTTTATTGATTGTTTACATGTTTATTGAAAGTTTATTAATTGTTAACTGCATGTATTTCGCATGTTATTGAACCGATATTGAATGATTATTGAAGATTTATTGATAGTTTACCTGTTTATTGAAGGTTTATTGATTGTTAACTGCATGAATTTCGCATGTTATTGAACCGATATTGAATATTTATTGAAGGTTTATTGATTGTTTACTGCATGTATATCGCATGTTATTGCTCCAATATTGCATGTTTATTGGGGGCAAAAGTACCACTCAAGTAAGATTTAAGGAGTTATATTTAAGGGGGAAAACAGTCCTTATTCTTTCTTTTAGTAGGAAGAACAACTGTTAAGTATAATTTCCTATTCAATATGACTTCCTTATGGTTGGTGTAATTATGGAGTGATGTATATTGCATGTCTATTGCGTGTATATTGCATATCTATTCCATGTATATTGCTTGTCTGTTGTGTGTATATTGCTTATCTGTTGCCTGTGTATTGTTGTTTATTTCCTTCGTAAGCAATAAACAATTAATACACACGTAATAAACAAGCAATATAAATGCAACAGACATGCAATATAGACGCACCAATATACATTACTTTTATGGAACATAATTTAGTGTTTTGGTTTGTTTTGAAACAAAGTTGAGTTTTTGTTATCATTTTCAAATTTTATAAGTCAAAATTATATTTTTGGAGTTTTGGGGCGTAAAGAATGTCACAAGGAGTTCCTACCAATTTTCGGTGAATTTTTTGGATTTGTATTTAATTTATTATGAATTTTGTAAGTTAAATCCTAGAAATTATTATTAAATGGTATGGAGTGACACACGGCGGAAGCTGAATGGGCGCGGTCAGTGTGGCTGACTGACTGTCCTCCAGTGATTGCACCACTGTCCATTTTGATCCTTGTTTTGTTTTGTTTTTTTATAAAAAAATTCGTAAATAAATAATTAAAAATCAGAAAAATACATTGAAAATTGTTACAAACTCCTTATGGCATTATCTTCAATTACAAAGGCAATTGGGGCAATACAAAGACAATTAAGGGCAATACAATGACAATACAAAGGTAATTAGGGCAATACAATGGCAATATGAAGGCAATTGGAGGCTATATAATGGGAAAACTAGGGCAATAGGAGGCTATACAATGGCAATACGAAAACTCCAATAGTCCATCTTAGAGAGAGAGAGAGAGAGAGAGAGAGAGAGAGGAGGAGGGGGGAATACAGGGACATAATACACAACGTATACAATGTTCTCTCTTTAATGTATAATATAAGTAAAAGTAATTTTCCATTGTTCTTTGAAAAAAAAAAGTATGTTTCTATTGCACACACTTGCGAATATAAAAAGAACAGATTCAAGACTGAGCTTTCTCAAGTAAATTGAACTCAATTTCATTGAATGAGGACTAAAGTACATGATTCAAATATAGTTCCTCAATTACATGTTTTTTTTTCCTTATAATTATAGCACACTTCCTGTGACAGAATGGAATGTTGTCCCATGCCAAATTGATGATGGTTCTCAATAACAACAATCTTCCATAAGTCAAAAATCTAGGTCCAACTGTCATTAAAAAAAAAAAAAAAAAAAAACCTGCAGAAGAGATGGCAAAACAAGAAATTAGCAAAAAGGAGAAACAAAGACCAAAAAAACAAAATAGAAACTGAGACAAGAAAACCGCAATCAGAAACTAAAAGACCTAAGAAACTCATACTAATAGGCAAAGAGCTTCCTAACCTAGAACACCAGCAAGAGAAAATCGGAAAAATTGGAACACATAAAGCACAAAGAAAATGTTAAACTAAATAAGAGGGACAGAACCAAACATCAAAACACCTCAAGGGGTGAACTTAATCAACCAACCAATAATCAATATAACCAAACAACATCCATAACATCAATACAGAACCAGATACAACTACAACATCCATAATAGAAATACACAGAACAATGAAACTAAAAAATAGCTGCATTCCAATCCGATAAGATTGAAGAAAAGTAACTATTCCTATACAAAGTGATATTACGGGAACATGATTAGGAACAAAAAGAACCATTAAAAAATCATCAGATGGTTTGGCAAAAAATGGGGCAATGTGGAATTGTCTGACTCAAGAAGCTCCACATGTACTTTATATAAGCTTCCTAAAGAAGGCAATAGTGAACAGAACAACCACAATTTTCTGAAGTTGTTCAATATTCTCCATTTTCTAAAAAACAAACAATTCCAGATAAAATAAAAACAAACCAATCCTATGTTTCTATATAGGTGTAAGAGAATCATGAATTGAAACAAATAATCTACAGGGGCAACTTTAGAACAAGGAATTCAGATCCATATGTTACATTTTATAGTAAGCCATATCAAGGGAGGTCTACTTAATACTCTTGAAATACTTCAAATTTTGCTCAAGCATCTCATGAAGATGCCTGTTTTCAACTTTCCCATGTTCCAATACTTCAAATATTAACACCAAAAGATGTGTATTTCAAAGGCTAATTAGCATCACACTCACACAAAATCTAATAGCATAAGAAACAAGCACATTCCCATTCATTTCAATTAATAACTCCATTTCCTAATATCAGCAAGTGGGTTCATCGAATAGTAAGCTAATCTTACAATTCAGAACAACCATGTCAACCAAGAGCGTAGCTACTGATAATTTAGTAACACAACTTCCATTAATACTAGAAGAATTTAATAACCTGTCTACACAAAATTGCAAGCTGCCCAGCCACTAAAATTGTAGGGCTAAAATATAAAATATGCAAAGATCAATTAAAAATTACAATAATACTATTATCAATGATCAATTAAAAACAAGTAGTCCACTTGATAATTCATAAAGCCACAGCTCATAAATTAGGCATTGAATGAATCGCTAAATTAGAATTTCGAAAATTAACCCAACTGAATCCCTAATTCCTAAATCCCTAAAATAGAATTTAGAAAGAAAAAAAATTGAAATTGAATGACATGAAGAAGAAGAGAACCAGAGAAGTAGGTGGTTCAGGTTAGTGGTAAAGAGGATTACTGAAATTTGAAGACGGAGAAGAAGAGGACTTACAGAGAAGGAGAGGGAGAGAGATAGAGGACCGTAGCCAAAAATGGAGCCCATGAATGCCCCTAATGTTGCAATAATAAGAAAAGGGGATCAACGAATTTATAACAGACAGAGAGTACAAAACTAATATAAGAACTCACCGCTGTCGAGAATGACGACGGAGGTCGCGACTGTGGCTAGGCTGTGGAGTCGCGATAGTGGCTTCGCGGTGGAGGTTGACAACGGAGGTCGTGAGTTGCGGCGGCTTGGCTAGGGTCAAGCTAGGGTTCCGAATTTGAGGAGAGCTGGATTATGACGATTGATGGGTGGAGAACTAGATTGGACAGTAGGGAGATGGCTGGCGAGCTGGAGCTAAGGCAAGATTTGAGAGAGTCCGAGAGAGGAGAGGAATTAGGAGAAGTTGGCACTACTACAAAAATTGAAATAGACGACGGTAATCCACCGTCGTGTATTTGGTTTTTCAACCGTCGTGAAATCGACCGACATCTTTTGATGCATAAAACCACGACGGTAAATCCCCGTCATCTATTATTTGTAAAGACGACGCTTTTAAAAAAAACCGTCGTCTATTATATGTTAATAGACGACGCTTTTACTCAAAACCGTCGCCTTTACATCAAATAGACGACGCTTTTACTCAAAACTGTCGTCTATTATATATAAATAGACGACGGTTTTTACTAAAAGCGTCGTCTATTTGATGTAAAGGCGACGGTTTTTTTTAAAAGAACTGTCGTCTATTTGATGTAAAGACGACGGTTTTTGTGAAAAAACTGTCGTCTATTTGATGTAAAGGTGACGGTTTTTTTTAAAGAACTATGTTTTATTATATCCAAAGACGTCCGTATTTGTTAAAAAGCGTCGTTGATTGTATATAAAAAAGACGTTATGGTGTTAAAAGAGATCATTGATAATATATACAGATGACGATTTTTCCAATAAAACCATCGTTTTATTATCTTTAATTGGAAATAACGGAGCTCAACATTACAAATATCAGTCACAATAAAATAATTCATTGCATTTTAAAAATATCAACATTCTTCCACCAAATTCACAAGCTATCCAAATTTGAACAAATTCAAATCCAAGTCTAGACATACATCTCTCTCAAAAACAAACCTAGATGACTCTACAACCCAACCTAGATAGGTCAATTGATCCAAAAACATAAAAATAAGATTCACCACAGTTGAATGACTGCAAGCTTCTGCTCTTCTGGTGGAACCTTCAAAAGCAGGCATATCATCCATGTGATTCATCTGACCTGCACCACGAAGTCATGAATTAAAAAATGAAAAGAAATGGCAGCAAAAATGTAAAGCACACATGTGGTGCAATTATTCATAAGATTTCCGCTGTTTCTCATATGAAGAGACATTTTCATCAGTGAGCTCTCTTTTAGCATTAAGGTATTTGGCATTTTCATGCTCCATTTGGCAAAGTGACTAAAAGTATCACGAAAATGCATTAATTACAATCAAAACCAGTATTCCACTATTGAAATAAAGAAACTCATATAATTAGCAAGAAAATAAATTAGAAGCTCTGTCCAACATAGATAAAGCACACATTTAAGGTGTAAAATCAACATCTATGAGATACTATGGAATAGAAGGTAGCAAGATATTGACGCAGATCAAACCAAAATAGTGAAATGTGAAATAATGAAACAAACCAAAGAGATTCATACCTCTCCATGAATTTCTGGCTTAGAGAGTGGAAGGTTAAGAAACATTCTTCCCTGCCAAGCCAAACTAGCAAGAAGAGTCAAATTTATCTTAGTATCCCGATCCTTTAAGTATTCCCCACTGGTAGATCCTTTAAATTAATACTCATCACTGCTTAAAATGAATATAAGACAAGATTTTAAGTTTAGTCAGGCCATGAGTAGAGAAACCAATGTTGTTACCACTAAACAGCAATGTACAAAGTCAGCAATCTTAAATTAATAACCAAAAATGAAATACAAGTCTCCTATAACAAGAGAAGTCATATGAAAGTTTATGTGAAAACGGTACAAGAGCACAATTGGATTTTTTGTTTTTTTACTCTACTCTGTTAATAGGATTAAAATTTACTTACATGAGGATAAATAGAGATTGACAAAGATATCATTTGGCCAGTAATCAGATGTACGTTTAAATGATTTCACCAAGCTGACAGGAAAAACATAATAAAAATAATAAGTCACCTGCAGCTAAATTATCACAAGTCCACTGCTAGATGAAAATACATCAAATATAAAAGTCCAGCTTCAATAAATTTTTACCCTTTCAATTCCACTTTGGAATTTGACTCAAAATAGTAAAGGGATAAATATAGGCATGCGAATTAAATGGCTTAATATATTAAACAAACAAAATATGGCTACAAATGCCACACAAAGCAGTAGATAAAAAAATTGCAATAATCAGTGCAAGAATCAAAAAGTCAGAAAGCATAAGCTCACCAATAAGACTAAAGAAAAAGGCAGCATGCTGACTTCCCTAAACCAGGGGCTTTGATTGCACAGACCTGTAGCAAATCACATTAGATTAGCAAAAGCTGACTTCCCTACACAAAGAACCAAACGATTACATAGGAAAGAAAAAAAAAACCTCAAACAGGAGCATAAAAACAACTGAAAGCAAACCTTGATTCTAGCACGAAGCTTATCTAGAATAAGGTCACTCTCCACATATGCGGCTACAATCAGCAAAGGCCTTTGCTTCTGAAAAGGAGGAGCAAAAGTTTGTCAATCAATTGAAAAAAGAAAAAAAAAACTAGTGAACCTAACCAGAGAAATGCTAACCTGCAAAGCCAACTCCAATACTTTAACCACAACATTAATACTTGAGATTTTCTTCTCATGGATTATGATTAGAGGATTTTCCAATTCCTATCAGCACATACAGGTGTTTGAAGATAATCAGCATCAAGCAAAAAGGGACTTGAGGTGCTGCTAACTTTAACAAGCAGCCCTCTAACAGTTTCAAGATATAGTTATCGCTGAGTCAAACTAAAACTTACACATTTCTGATTTTTCTGGTTGGTGATGAAATAAGGGGATATGTAGCCCTGTCTAGCTTCATTTGGGAATAAAAAAAACTAAAATAAAATTAGTTCGAGTAGTGCTACTTCCATTTCTCTATGCATATTTTACTATTATGACTCAAATCTCGACATGAATAACATAAGATGCAAGCACCACCCACACTTCTGCATACAACTCAAGCTAAGCATGACTTAGACCATATAAACAGCACCAACAAAAGTTAACTTACCATATTGAAACTGCCAATCGAGATAAGTTATGCTCCCCTTTTTTAAATCCCTTTGTCTCAGTTTTCACAGCATCCAAACAGAAACTCAAATCGACACAATCACAAGCAAAATATGTTCTCCATAGACGCTTTGTTTCCACGCTTCAATCAAATGGATTTCTCTTATTCAGAATCTCATAAACAATGGAGGAACAAACACATATTCACACATATATAAATCCCTAAAACAAAAAGAAAAAAAAAATCAGAAAAGTTGCCTTAATTTCTATACAAATCGAAAATATTTACAAAAAATATAACAATTTTCCCAGATAATTTACAATTAAACACCCAAATATTTTAACCCTAAATCATATTAGAGATATAGAAATTGATTCTTCAAAACTTATAGAAAATAATCCTAAGAGAAGGAGAGTTGTTACCTGTGGAATGGAGGAAGGGAGGCTCTCATGGAGCCAGCCAGCGAGAGAGATGGAGCGAGCCAGCGAAGAGATAGAGTGAGCTAGAGAGAGACAACAAGAAAGATAGCGCCAGCAAGAGAGAGCCATCGAGAGATAGACGACGAGAGAGAGCCGTCGAGAGGAAGATGGAGAGGGAGCCATCAAGAGAGAGACGGAGAGAGGAAGATGGAGAGACAGAGAGCCATCGAGACAGAGAGTCGTTGAGAGAGCCAGAGTGAAGCTAGCTAGAGAGTTATCGCGATATTGAAACCAAAATGGCGACCTCAGTGACCTGGACGGTGAGATCTGTGACCTGGATGGCGAGATTTGTGACCTAGACGGCGAGCTCGTAACCAAGATGGCTTTTCAGAGATGAGAAAGGGAATTGAGAGTGAGAGAGAGAGAGAGCGATTTCTGAAAACGTCGCGAGAGTGAGTGTGTGAGAGAGAGAGCTGTCCGTGAAAATTTAAAACTTAAATGAAATTTTGGTCCAGCGCGTTTTAAAGCACGACGGTTATATAAATGAATGGTCGTAATTTTTATCTCCGCCTTTTAAAGCACGACGGTTCCATTTAGAACTGTCGTGGTTTTTCATGGTTTTTAAAAACAAGACGCTTTTTAGTTTTACGGTCGTCTAATACGGGTCGTGGTTTCCCATAATTGTAGTAGTGTGGGCGTTAGAAAATGAATTTTTGAGACGATAAAGTGTCAATAATAAAAAAAAGACCCAAAACCCTCCGTTGTGTCTGTGTTGGTTGCAAGATATTTGCTGAATGGATTTTGGTTCTTTGATAACCACAAACCAGAGATGGCGAGAGAGAGAGAGAGAGAGAGAGAGAGAGAGAGAGAGAGAGAGAAGAAAAACATATTGCAGAGTGGGTGGCTTGGGAGGAAGGAGGGTTAACCAGGATGAGAGAGCGTGCTTTGCACTTTCGGATTGCATCTTTTTGGTATGGGTAATTTCAACCCGGTTTTACCAAAAAGCCAATATTGAAAACTCACCATTGGATGAAATCCAACGGCTCTTACATACCCCTCAAAAACACCCCTTATAACTTTCCCCTCACTATAGAAGCTCCCCAAATCCTTAGCTTCAGATTCAACAATGAACCTGTTAAAAACCCAACTAGTTTAAGACCACTAGTAGCCAAATTTTCAAATTGGAAGCATTGGAAAATTTCAAACTGAAATAATTAACCGCATAAAACAACTTACATGAACATACACAAGAGACCAAATCCTTAGCTTCGGATTCAACAATGAACCTGTTAAAAACCCAACTAGTTTAAGACCACTAGTAGCCAAATTTTCAAATTGGAAGCATTGGAAATTTTCAAACTGAAATAATTATGATGAGGATGCAACAAAAGGAAGGACATTTTCGTACTTCACTAGGTTACCAAGTTAGTTTTTCCTCTTCTTTTTCTTAATGGAGAAGAAGGACAAAAGCTTTAAAATGCAGGGTGGAAAATAGCTGCAGATCAAAAATGGCAAGCAGTTTTGTATTTATTACCACAACTGCTTACGCAATATAGAATATCGGTTCTTAAACGTCTCATTACATTTTTTCATGTCTAGAACACTCCGGAAGAATTATAATTTTCTTGAATATTAGGGAATAATACAAATCTTCTGGGGTTAAGGAGCTCATTACGGATGCTCTTAGAGGGTAAATTCTGAACTTTTTCAATCCAACGGTCACATTTCTTGAATGCATATTCTGACAATATAATCTCCTCGAAGCGAAACCAAGTGGCTGATGATTTGCATACACATGTAAGCATGCACCAAAAAGAATCATACATCTGTTGATATGAAAGAGGGCAGTTTCTAAATCACCTCAAGACCAAATTAATTTGCTATCAAACCAAAACCGCAAGAAAAACACCACCCAAAGTTCAAATTGGAAGCAGTGGATTGGTGAGAGCTTTTATATATATCTTGTTGAAATTTGACCAGAAACGTTTCAAATAGCACAACGTTGACATGCTAAAGCTATCCAACTGTTAATATTGCCAAAACGACATCAAATGAATAAAACTTGAGCAGGGATTGCAATTTACAGACCACCAAATGAATAAAACCTGTTGCGCATGCACATCAATTTGGCTTACACCTTGCACATACTGGGCTGGTAATGCCTTCAATTTTTCTTCACTTTCCTCTTTTCTCTTTCTTTTATTGGTTTCACTTTCCCTTTTCCTTTTCTTTGTTCAAGTACTCTACCGTTACCATGTAACACAATCGAAATTTCTTGACCAATTTCAAAATTTTCAGTCGGTTTTATTTATCTACTGTTTTGTGTTCTCATTTCTCAGTTTTATAGGATTATGAAGGTTTAGTTTGCTTTGAAGAGAGAGAGAGAGAAGAGAGAGAGAGCCGCAAAAGAAGAAAGGCAGGTAATGCTCTATCAAGAATCAAGTCACATACAAAATAGATTTATGTTCTTTTTTCTTTTTCCTTTTGATGATGAATTCTTCATTTCTCAATGCAAATCACTGCCGATCAGGCAGGGGCTTAAGAGTTGGCTCTTCAGCAGATAAACAAACTTGTTCAGCACTGAGGTGATTTAATAGATCTAAGAATTTCCAAATCAATATGACTTGAAAGTCATAATTTCCTCAAAGAACCAAGGTGATAGAATACTAGTGTTTTCATGATTTGGTCATGGTGCCCATTTCACCTGAATTAGAATTAGATCTTGAACTTTCCATGTATTTTCTACCACCTCTCTTTTACAGTGGCGTTTGAAGTTAAGAGTTAAGGATTTAGGAACTGAAAACACAGACTGAGAAGTGAAATATTGTTTTTAATTTAAAGATGTTTCGTGCCAATCGGGTTCAAATTTGTTTATCCATCTTATATAGGTAATTATAGAGTTTTGGCTCGCAATATGTCTTTATTTTTATATATCTACAATGTGAAAAAGAAACTCGTAATCGTTAGCTTAAAGCGGTAAAATGAGATTTTTTTATGGTTATTTCAGTTTATTGTTATCTTACTTTTTGAAGTTAGCGGTATGGTGATTAACCTAATTCCTCGTGCATATGCTATAATTTTCATTTGTTTAGGCACCAAATATTCAATACCCTTGCCTCATTGCGTTGAACTATAATAAATTAACAAGTGTGATGAACCGTTATTTAGTGGGCAGATCTCCACTTGAATTTTATTAAAATCTAACGTTGCGTGTTAGACATCTGTAGGAATTCCTCATGACCATAACACTTTTTTTATATTATTCATTTCGAATGAAAATTTGATTCAAAGGCTGCTTATATTGCTGTATGTTATTTTTAAATGTAATAAATGTTGCAATAAATATATCTAAAATGCTAGTCATATCACATTTATATATCACTTTGTGTACCACCTCTTTAATAGAGGTGGGTCCCATTGTATTGGTGGGTTCCATCTCTATTAGAGCGGTGGTACACAAAGTTGTACGCAGGTATGGTATGACTAGCATTGCTCATATATATACATGTTTATACATATATGCATATATAGAAATTTTTATATAGTAATACTTTTCAATTCAATGTTTTCCCTAATTTGTTGCATACCTTTGGATATATTTCTATTCTTGTCATTTCCTACCAACTGTTTGCTAAATTGGTTTTGTTGATTAATTATGTCACTTAATGACTATCCATTACTAGAGCTTTATGGCATTAGAGGTAGAAATGTGAAAAATATATATTATCAATTATATCACTTAAGTTAAGGTGCAGTAGAAAATACATGGGAAAACAAAAGGGAGAAGATTTCGCGTGTGTCACAGCCCTCGACCGCCCGCCGTTAGTGCCATTCAACTAACACTGCAGTGTGGTAACATTTTGGGTGTATCACTACAGTGCACAGATAATTGTTGTTGTGCTCTTTCTTTTTGTTTTTGAAATTTTTTAGGTTCATAAAATCTATTTATGTGTATTTGGTATGGTTTAGTATGGTTTAGGGGATTTTTGAGTTTAAGATATATATAAATATTATAAATTATGAGATTAAGGTGTATTACTTAATTATATTGCAATATCGCACTAACATTTAGGTGTTATTACAATGGAATAACACAATCGGGAAATAGATAGAGATCGTTGTGTCGACAGACACATCGTTTCAGGAACTCTTTTTCAATTTTTCAAAAATGGTGCCCTATTTGTTTTTTGATAGGAAAATAAGTTATAAATTATTTTTTATTACTCGAAAAACTAAAACTTGTGATCATTGGGTCTAAGAGGTGCAAATTGAGATGCCTTTGAGGGTGTGTTGTAGGTATAGCCTTTCCTTTAGTTTATTTTATTGTAATAGCCATTGTAATTAATTTTGATTTGTACTTTCATGTTCATGTGTTAACATTTGGATTTGTCTGCAGGATCCACTATTTTTTAATTGGCCTCATTCAAGGAAAAGGACATTAAAAGATAATTTATAATTAGTGGCATAATTTGTACTCTCTCTTGTGTATTTGTCATTCAATTCTTTGGATATAATAACCTTGTAGATCTTGTTATACTTATTCCGTTTGTGCATTATCATAATGCATTGTTTATTGTTCAATATTGTTTGGATATATGCTAAGCTAATTCCCTAATTAATTCTTAAGTTTTTCTTCTTTTTTGTCTGCAGGAAGTACTCTTAGCCCTTTCGACCATGAACTCGAGTGAAACCGCCTATTTTCCTTCTCCTTCTTCGACTCATTCAATTAACTCCGAGTCTAGAAATTACTCTCCCGTGTTCTTGAATGATTTTGTCATTCATCCAAACCAAAGACATGGTCTTTCACTTCCGATTCAATCGAAAAACTTTTATGCTTGTGAGCTGAATGATGGTTTTAATAATTTTCATAACAATACTTCAAAAGTAAGGCAAAGTCACCCTATGCAATTCTATCCTCCATCCACACTGGAAAGTCCCTTCTTTGAAGCACCCAATTACTACAATAATTTTCCAATTTCCAACCATCCATTTTCATCATCACTGCATGATAATGGTTTTACTGGTGGAAACAACCAAAACTGTAATTGTTTCAACATGTATGGGGAGCCACTTATAAGGTAATCAAAGCTTTCTTTTTTTTTAAAATTTCACTACTATATTTCAAAATTTTAATTAATTATGTTAACGTATTTAAGTATTGTTCCATAATGATTAGTGACAGTTGCAGCGATGAAGAAGACAATGGTGGGAAAAAGAAACGTAAACGTCACCGTAAAAGCAAGCACACATTTGGCCAGAGAAGCTCTAGTTTTCGTGGAGTTACAAAGTACGTTTATGTTTGTTTGTTTTGTATTGTTATAATCAATTACATATCCATAAGGTAATTTAAATCATCATTAGCTATTGCACACACACTTCCACATGCTTGTCAAGGCACTTTTGCTACTATGCTTTCATGAATAATTGACTTTCTATACACATTAGCCAAGGGGGTTTAGCCCAGTGAAAAAGAGCCTTAACTTACACACCAGTGGTCTCAAGTTTGAACCCCCATGTCACCCTGGTAGTATATGTGTGTGTGAAACCCCCCTCCCTTTATAGTTTAGACACATTAACTTGCTATATGTACAGGTACGTAGGGGGACGTTTTGAAGCATTTCTATGGGATAACACTAAACCAGGAAAGAAAGGAAAGACAGGTACCAAAATTACTTAACTATCTATCTCCCATCTTTTGTTTACAAATCATGCATCATCCAAAATTATCCGCTAACATTTTTGTTTTAATGTTTCTTCTTGATGCCTCCACTCACGATACGACAGTTTATATTGGTGAGTGAACTTCTTGCATAACTCTTTAATTTTAAACTTGAAAATCATATTTTTAATTAGACACAAACCATAACTTAGAACCTTTGCAAGTTAACTTAATGCAATGAAAAAACAGAAGTTGAGTTTTCTTAAGAGTTTCTGCTTAATTTGGCAGGTGGATATGATACAGAAGAGGAGGCTGCCAAAGCTTATGATATAGCTGCTCTAAAGTTATGGGGAAAGTCTGCTACATTAAATTTTCCTGTATGTTAATTATTACATTGACATTAATATATATTTGTGATTTGGTTATTGTTTATTTTGGATCATATTCCCCTTGTGACTCCTACATATATATATTGCTGTAGTTGAGGAAATACAGGAAAGATTTGAAGAAGATGAAGCGTATGAGCAAAGAAGACTATTTTAACCACATTAGAAGGTAATAGTGTTAATTACAAAGAAAAAGAAGAATACTTGTCAATTATTCCTCATTGCATTTCAATTAATTAGCTGTATCCTAAACTTGTCAAATTACAGAACAAGTGCTAGCTTTTCCAAGGGCTTATCTAGTTATCGTGGAGTTTCAAGGTATAACTACTAAATCCACCTCTCTCTCTCTCTCTCTCTCTCTCTCTCTCTCTCTCTCTCTCTCTCTCTCTCTAACATGCTTCAAACAGGAACTCGGACAACAAGAGATGGCAAGCTAAAGTGGGGAAAGGAAGAGGGTGCAAAGGCATTTATCTGGGCACATTTGGTAACTCCTATGCCTTATTTTATCCAATGGTTAATGATTTGATGTAATTGATGATCAAGAATAGTAGCCCACATCAAAATATATTAGAATTTAGCTAAAATTAAAGAATCATATCCACAGTTTATTTCAACTACTTGAACTTAATTAATTGTCTTACTTTGAATTAATGACAATTAGATACTGAAGAGGAAGCAGCCAGAGCCTATGATGTTGCTGTAATAAGGATGAAAGGCATAACATCGGTTACAAATTTTGACCAAAGTGAGTATGATGTCAAAGGCATTCTTGAGTGCGAAACGCTTCCAATCGGAAAGGGTGCTTCAAAGAGGGTACGGTGGTCTTCAGTTGATGATGTCCTTAAAAAGGGTAGAAACACTAAGAAGAAGAAACCCATGCTACAACTAAATAATGGTGATGGCTCAGGCATCTCTAAGCTAATCCCAAGAATTCCCCAATCTTGTTCATCATTTGAACCAACAACTCATCAAATCCTACCAACCCCCCATAATTCAAACTCCACTCAATATGTAGAGCACTTCCTCCGTTATGCTTTCCAAGATACTGATATCCAAAATAACCAATTCCTCCGGTACTCCAACGTTAACCCTAGCTCTCAAGTTCCTCTTCCTGGATACCGAAATCCTAACTTTCAAACAAACCCTAGTTTCAATAATTGGGCTGGTACTTTTGGTGGAGGTGATAATTCAGAGGCAAACTTTCAGACAAACCCTAGTGTCAACAACTGGGTTGGTGCCTTTGGTGGAGGTGAGAATTCAGAGGGAAATGGAATCAATGTTGGAGGGTCTCAAATTTATGGAACCTTGGATCCAACAATGGCACAAATTGGTGATGATAATTCAGGTTACAATTTGGGCAGGGGAATTGAGCACATGGAGACATTGAACCAGTTTGCACCCATCATACCACCACAAAACCAAGAGTTTGATCAGCTAGATCAGTATAGCGGTGATGCCTATGGCCAATGCAACAATGAAAGCTCTAGCTCCTCCTACCTTCTTCAAGACTCCCTGCAGGTTCCTAATTATCCTCAAACAATTGACCCTACTTTTCTTCCTGGGTTGACTAACCTTGATCCAGGCCCTAGCTATGTTGGAGAATCTTACGATAGTGTGGTTCCCGAGGCAATTTTGGAGGCGATGCTGGCGGAGACTAATGAGAGTTGCAGCCGGGACATCATGAAGGAACCTCTTACAGTTTTTGATTATGAAGTACCTGATAATGTGGAGGGAAACTCAACAGTGCTACCAAGAAATGCAGAAAATGGAAATCTTGTTGAAGACTTTGGGGTGGACGAATCAGCTGCATTGGACACTTACTTTCCTTCTAGCTGGCTGGAGATGTTCTTGATGACCATATAGACGGTTCTGATTGCAATGTCTGAAAGGTGTATTGCACTTCTGTGTTGCAGGAGAAATAAAAACCCATCAACTTCTGAAGTTGCCAAACTACTTTACTCCCTTCACAGAAGGACCCACAGTTTCAGTTATAGACTTTTCTTAGATTTGAGGAACATTTATTTTCGGTCTCAAGTTTGAATTACAAATGACTGCATTTTTTGTTTGTCTTTTAAGCAAATTGAACTTGATTTTGCATATTCTCTTTTGACTGGGAAGAAAAAGATAGGGTTGTTGAAATCCACAATTTGGGTTTTAGTCTAAAAAATCTCCCCCAACGCATGTATATTAAAGAGTGAAAATTTGGCTTGGTAGTTGTTTGAGACTATATTTTTCACTCTAATTTTTGCCCGAACCGGAAGAGAAGTAGAGCCCAAACTGACAAAAAGTAACCCACTAAGGCCATCTCTAGTAGTGGGCTAAACCCACAAATTTAGATATTTCAAACCCAAAAGCCATCTCTAGTAAATGGGCTAAATGTGCCATGTCATTGGATCAAAACCCAGTCAGCAGGCCAAAGTGGCTAAACGTAGGGCCAAATTTGGCCTAATCCTTAGGTCGACTATATCCTTTGTTTTTAAAAAAATTAACCCTCGTCAGCTAGTCATTATTTTTTTTCTTCCAAAAATACTAAAAATGGGTTTTTTTTATATACATTTGTTTTTTTATAAATATCAACCTCATTTCTACATAATTTCCCACATTCTTTTCATCCTTCTATCTAATTTCCCACAATCTTTTCATCATTCCTTTTACATATTATCCTTACTTTTTTTCATCCTTCTACGTAATTTCCCACAAATTTTACATCCTCTGCATATTATATATCCTTCTTCTTTTCCATACAAAAATTGCCCCCCTCATTGTTAGGAAAAAAATGGCTGGAACTTCGAAAAAAGGCGTAAATTGGACTCGAAGGGAAGATGAAGCTCTTTGCAAGGCTTTCTTGAAAGTCGCCGAAGATAATATACATGGTACTAGCCAAACCTCATACGGTTTTTGGACGCGTGATCTCACAAATATTACGAGCTTTACGAAGGCACCATTGAAGCGACCCCGAGAAATCACGAAAGTTGTGCAAGTGTAGGTGGTTGAAGCACATATATCTGAGCTTGAACAAATGGAATCAAGCATTGGAAAAGCCGAGAGGAGACATGCTAGCGGAGCCAATCTCTCAGACCAAGTGAGTGTTATCACTATTAGGTCCTGTAAGTATTATTTTTTAATTACATACTTTTTATTTATTTAATTTCATCTAATTATATTTTCTAGCAAAGCCAAGCAGAGGAGTTCTATATGGAATACGTAAAAAATCCTTTAAACTTCAAAATTGTTGGGAATTTGTAAAGGTTTGGGTTGCATTTCAAGATCCACCTGAAGAAACGTTTAGTCATACGTCGGTGCGAAGATATTTCGCCGTTCATTTAGATAAAGACGAAGAACCTTCTCCGATCACCGACGAAGATCCATCTATCACTCAAACATCCATTCATAGGCCTATAGGACGAAACGAGGCAAGAAGAATGAAGGAAAAGGGAAGGAAAAGGATGATAATGTCGTTCAGCAGGAAATTGCAGCCACTTTGCGAACAAAACGCCTAGGGGGCAGCGAAGAAAACGAGAGGAACATGGCTAGGGTCAACACAAACATGACTCCAATAAGGAGTATTTCAACGGGAAAAAGAGGGAAATTCAGAACCGTCGCTGCTTACATGAGTAGTTTCCGAATGCAGTTTCAACATCCAATTATCATCCTACAATGTCGGGAGATGATGATTTATCTTTTTAATTTTTTTGTTGTTGTTTCTAAATTAATGTATTCCTTTTTTTTAAATTCATGTTTTAGTTTTAATTTTTAAATTAATGTCAAAAATCCTATCAGAAAATATTTTTATATTCTAAAATGAATTTTAAATAGGGTCTAAGTGGGACTTTAATTAAATTAATCAATATATTTAAAGAATGTACTAAAAATTAATAAAATATTGAGGGGGCTATGATTTAGCCATGAACTACTGGAGATGGTAAAAATATAGCCCAACACTATTCCTTAGAAAACTGATGGGCTAAATTTTATGGGTGGGCTATGTTTAGCCCTCCACTGCTGGAGATGGCCTAAGCATGCATATCGATAAGATTATTTGTTCTAAGTGAAACAAAACCAAGTGACATGCCATATTCTGAACCCCCTAATAATTTGCATACATTTGTAAGATGGAATTTATAAATCTTAAATAGCAAAGATAAAGTCCTCATTATCTCTACTGACCAGATTAATTAACTTGCCATTTAACCAAAACCGTAATAATTAAGAAAACCCGACCAGTAACCAAAATTTCAAATTGGAAGCAGTGGATTGGTGAGCTTATGTCCTCTTATCATTTGGCCAAGGTAAAGTTGACAGGCTTTTGAATGCAGGTAGATTTCCACCTGTTAAAAATGCCAAAACGACATAATTGTAGAATTTAATTCCGAAGGGCTAAATAAGGTAGCAAATATCACCCTCTATTCAACATTTTCCATTTAGAGCACCTCCAAATGTGGCTCATTCTCACACATATCAGTAAAAATTGTTGAGCATGCAAAACAATTTGGCACAAATCGCTTACACTTGCTCCCTGGTTTGCTTTTCCTTTCCTCTTTTCTTTATTTCTTGCTTCACTTCCCCTTTTCCTTGTTGTTCCAGCCACTTCATTATCGTTCCCATATGTAACATAATCAGAATTCTACACCTTTTTTGGAATTGGGTTTACTTATCTACTGTTTTCTGCTCTCATTTCTCAATTTTGCAGGGTTGTGAAGGCTTAATTTTCTTTGAGGAGAGACAATCACAGCAGAAGAAAGGCAGGTACTATCCCATCAAATCTATATGCCCTACACTGTTTTCTGAATTGGTCACGGAGCTTATGGCACACCTTAATTATGACCACATCCAAGGACGGATCTAGGAATTTTAGTAGGGGTGGGCTAATTTTTTTTTTTCTTAAAGCAACTAGCATCTCTACCGCAAATGTGGGAGACTTTTTTCCCATCACACGCGTGCGGGAGAGTTTTCCCATCACACAAATTGCGCAACTTATAATTTTTCAAAAACAATTTTCAATCGCGGGTGTAGTGCAACTCAAAAGTTAACAACAAGCCCTAAATCATAAAAACTTAACAATAACAATTAAAATTGAAAATTAAATAAAAATAAAGAGAGTAACTTACTAAGAAACCCACCGAAGATATATTGACACAATTTTGGAGATGAAGTGAAGTACTTCTTTGGTTCTCTCGTGCTTTTAGGCATTTAGGCAATTTTTGTTTCGTTTGGTTGGAGGCTTGTTTTTTGTTTGGTCAGATGGTTGGAGGCTTTTGTTCTATTATTTTCGTTGGTTATTTTTGGGCTTAGTGGATTCCTTATCCACTCCTTGTGTGTGGGGTTAAAGATGGCTAAGTGGGCAGTCTTGTTTTTATATTAGAGTGATCGGCTGACTTATGTACAGAGGGGTAGGCAAGTTTCTAAAATTCCTAAGTTAGCCTGCACCTTTAAACCTATTTACTAAATCAGGACTGGGCTGGAGCCCACTCCAGCCCAACTGTAGATCCGTCCTTGACCACATCTTGAACTTCTTTTTTGCTTGTGTTGGAGATCACATCTTGAACTACCCTTCGAGATTTCAGTGTTCATTGACAAACCATTTGTGCACATATACATACTATTAGTTAAGAGTTTAGGATTTAGGGACTAAAAAAAAAATAGAGATTGAGAATTGAACGAGGTTTGTAATATAATGCATTCATATTTGTTTATTCCTACAGAGTTTTGGCGCGCAATATGTTTTTATTTTCAATTTTCTATATGTACAATTTTAATATCATCTTATTCTTTAAAGTTAACGGTAAGATTCTAGAGTGCTTAACCTACTTCCACGTGTATAAATTATCATTTTTATTTATTTTATCTATCATGTATTCAATGCACTTGACAACTCTGTCAAACTTATAAGAAAAAGTGTGATCAACTATTATTTTTGGTGCAACCCTACAATTTTATTAAAATCTAGCGTTGTATCTTATAGCCATACGTAATGATGTTCCACACTATAGCCAAAGAGTTAGGAGTTACATATATATTGTTTTTAAATGCATATTTAACAATAATTTATATATTATTCATGTTGAATAAATTTTTTCTAAGGATGTTTATATTAGTGGTAGTGCTATTTTTATTATTAAAATAATTGTTACTAATGCATATATAACACATATATATATATATATATATATATATATATATATATATATATACTTGTCAACTGTACTCTCTCTTATTTTTGGCGTTCAATTCATTCCCTAATTTGTGGCATTCCCTTGGATATATTTCTTATTTCGTTTAAATCCTACCTACCTACTTTGTATGCGCACATTATGTCACCCATAATCTTCAAAGAGCTGAGGTGTTCGAATGTTTGCTAAATTTGTTTTAGTGCTTAATTATTTCACCTAAATACTATCTATGTCTAGAGTTTCAACGTGCACTTGATCCGCAAATGTGAATATAAAAGTATAATCAATCATTCCCTACCCCTAACAACATCTCAAAATACTTAGAAAAACAGTAATGTATCAAAGAAAGAAAAGGGAAAGAATCTCGAGTGTTACATTGATGTTTTACTTAAGGAAGTTTGAGGTTTCACCCCAAAATTAATTGGCAATGGGTGGAGTAGCCAAACTCCTTATAAACCCAGGCTAGGTCCTTTAGGGCCCATTTCATAACCATTTCAATTTTAGTTTTTAGTTTTCATTTTTTGTGCTAGAGTATAGAGTAAAATAAGAGTGAGATATGGGAGTGAGGGTGAGATTGAGAGAGAGGATGAGAGGGGAGGAATGGGAGGGAGGAGTAACAAAAGTGAAAACAAAAACTTGAAAGTGAAAACAATTTCAAATAGATTTCAATTTTTAGTTTTTGTTTTCACTGTTGTTACTTCTTCCTCCCATCCTCCACTCTTATCTTCCCTCTCATTCTCATCTTCACTCTCATTCTCACTTCCATTTTCCCTCTTTTCCCTCTTTTCTTTCTATACTCTAGCACAAAAAATGAAAACTAATTGAAATGGTTATCCGGGCCCTTAACTTTTCAATGTGGGACAAACACTCTCAACACGCCCCCTCATGTGTGGCGAACTTTCAAGTCTAACATGTGGACAACTCATATTGGGTGACGTGAAAGCATGACCACACATGCCCCTGCATGTGTGGTGAACTTTTAAACCTTACACATGGACAACATATATTGAGTGACGTGAGAGCATGTGTGGCCTTTGGGCTTAACGTATGAAGCCTTGCTCTGATATCATGAAGGAAGTTGAGACTCCACCCCATAACCAATTGGCAATGGTGGGGAGTAGCTCAACTCCTAATAAACCTAGCCTAGATCCCTTAACTTTTCAATGTGGAACAAACACTCTTAACATTACAAACACACTTAACTTTTCTGTAACAATTTGCGGGTTGAACTGTGTAGTGACAATTATTGGTGTAGTACTTGTGCTTTTAAATTTTTTTTTTTTTTTTAAGGGGATTTATGGGTTTAGAATATAGGCCTTATAAAAATAGTACTGTAATAATAACGTGTCATTGGAGTGTAATAACAACAACTACATATATGAAGGAAAAGCACATTCGCATACTATTATAATTAGTGGAAAATGCTATTTCTACACTTCGTGTAGAAGAGCAAATAACTTTAGCATTATGGCAATGTTATTTAAACTCCTCAAGATTTGTCCTTTAAATGTTGCTTAGTTTATACTTTTACTATATGTAATTGTCAGACAACTTTTTTACCTATGATTTAGTATTGTTGGGATATGCTAAGCTAATTCCCTAATTAATTTTTAAGTTTTTTTTGTTTTTGTTTTTTGTGTGTGCAGGAGGAGAGGTAGTCTTGGCCCTTTTTCCCATCAAGTGTGTACTATGAAATCAAGTGAGATCTTCTGTTTTCCTTCTTCTTTGTCGGGTAATTCAATTAACTTTGAGCCTAGGAGCTCTTCTCTGGGGTTCTTGAATGATTTTTTCATTGATCCTAACCAAATTCATGTTCGGACACTTCCCATACAATCACATGTTTTATTCTAATGAGTTATAAAATGAGGGTTTTACTAATTTTTCACAATAATAATACTTCAGAAGCAAGGGAAAGTTACCATATGCAACACCATTCTCCATGGATACTTGAAAGTTCCTCAGTTGAAGCGCCTTACAATACTTTTCCTTCTGCGAACTACCCATTTTCATCATCAATGCATGTGGAAAGTGATCAGGATTTTATTGGTGAAAAGAACAGAAATGACAATGGTATCAACATTTTTGAAGATCCATTTATGAGGTAATAATCAAAACTTACTTTTTAATTTACAATCGATATTTCAAAAGTTCAATTTTGTTAATTAATCTATTTATGTTTTGTTCCACAATGGTTAGTTACAATTGCATCAATGAAGAAGACAATGGTAGAAGTGGAGAAAAACCGACGAAAAGGCAACGTAAACGTCACTGTAAAAATTCGAAGAACAAAATTGTCCCAAGGGGTTCTGCATTTTATGGAGTTTCAAGGTATGCTTATACTAGTTTGTTTTGTTTAGTTATAATCCATATGTAAATTTGAATAATTATATTCATTTTCTACCACATATTCATTAAGAACATCTCATAACTACATACATTTAATATTTTTCCAAAGAAAAATTGTTCATACGTACTATTTTTCTCAGTAATATTTATTGGCTCCGAAGATCTAGAGAGAGATTTTAATAATGATAAAGAGAACAATCATATCCCATTACTTAACTACACCACCCAATATGCTAAGGGAAAACTACACCAATACTACATGAATTATAGGCCTTGAGACAATTTGTCGTCTAAATGTGCCACCTCAACTAGAATTTTGTTGCAATGTGCTACCTAGCTAGTTATAATCTTACTCCATCTATTGAAGCATATTTGGACGTGGGAAAAATTGTTACTCACCGTTTCTAAACAGTCATATGCGAAGCCCATGAAATTTTACGGACGAAACAAAAGGACGGAATTAGTTGCAGGTGGCACATTGCAACAAATTCTAATTGTGATGACAAATTGACTCAGTTACAACATAAGTGATTTTGCTTTTAAAAACAGTGGGTAGAGGAGAGATCACTTTGTTGAGAAGAGTGTGTGCCTTTAGATAAGTGAGTAGATAGCCTTCTTCATGTTTTCAACGAATACCTACCTTAGTTGCTTAAATTTATATACATTATAGTGTGACGAAAAGCGCTCTCCAATGAATTTTGCAAACGTATATATATACATAACAATGAACTTGTTATATATACAGGTACACGGGAGGGCGTTATGAAGCATTTCTGTGGGATAACACTGAACCACAAAATAAAGGCAAGACAGGTATACCAACATTATTCCATTATCCATTTCCATCTTTTGCTTGCTCATCAAGCAACATCTAAATTATCAACTAACTTCTTCTTCTTCTTCTTCTTCTTCTTCTTCTTCTTCTTCTTGTGTCCTCCATCAACGACACGGCAGTTTATATTGGTGAGTGAATTTCTTGCATAACTCTTTAGTTTTAAACTTGAAAAGTTGCTGGCTTGTCAATAGTTTCTTCTTAATTTGCCCTTTAATTTGGCAGGTGGATTTGAAACAGAAGAGGAGGCAGCTAGAGCTCATGATCTAGCTGCTCTAAAGTTATGGGGCGACTTTGCTACATTAAACTTCACTGTATGTTAAATATTACATTTGACATTAATATGTTTTTGATTTGCTTATTGTTTATTTTGAATCATATTCCCCTTCTAATGATTTATCCTCCATATCTCTATATATGACTGTTGCAGCTGAATGAATACAAAAAAGAGTTGGAGGAGATGCAGGGGATGTCCAAACAAGACTATTTTCTCCATATTCGAAGGTAAACAGAATATGAGAGTAAGATCTATGTCTGAATTTCTACAACTTAGTGGGGTTCTTCACTCGTGCTCTACTTTCTCGCTCTAATTCGTCTTCATATGCCCGAAAATTGCATACTTTTATAGGCGAAAGACATCCACATCTTCCTTCTTGTTAGCAATGGCCCCAATTACTTGAAATTGAATTGGTCTTCATACACCATTTAATCTCAGTTGTACCTAGTATATGCTTTAAATGTTGCTTCTTCATCTTTCTCTACTAATTAGCTGTATCTTAAACTTGCCAAATTTCAGAACAAGTGCTACTTTTGCCAAGGGTTTATCTACATATCGTGGAGTGTCAAGGTATTATGACTAATCCTCTCTGTCTCTGTCTCTGTCTCTCTCTGTGACATAGTCAATCCTTGAAACAGGAACTCGTACCATAAGAAATGGCAAGCCAGATTAGGCAAAGGGGGAGGGCTCAAAGGAGTTTACCTGGGTACATTTGGTAAGATCCTATATGACCCTTTATGCCTCATTTTATCTAATGATTGATTTGATGATCAAGACCACAGCAAAAGATGTTACAACTTAGCTAGAAAAGAATATCCACAGTTGGCTTTAACTGCTTGAGCTGAATTAATTAATCATTTTGCCAACCAACCAGCAACTGAAGAGGAAGCAGCAAGAGCTTATGATGTTGCGGCGATAAGGATGAAGGGCACAAAAGCAGTCACAAACTTTGATCTAAGTCAATATGATCTCAACAGCATTTTTAACAGCGCAAAGCTTCCAATTGGAAAGGGTGCTTCAAAGAAGTTAAGGTGGTCTTCAGTTGATGATGTCCTAGAAAACAGAAGAAGTATTGGTGCTAATCAGAAAATTCCCATTTTGCAACTACATAAGGATTATAGCACAGGCATCTCTAGGCTGAGCTCAACAACTCAACCATCATTATTTGAGCCAACAGTTCATCAAATCCTACCAACCCCCAATAATTCAAACCTCGATCAATATGTAAGCCCTTTCTCCCTTCATGCCCTCCAAAACACTGATATCCAATATAACCAACTTCCCCCTATCTCTCAAGTTCATGATGGATACCAAAACCTTAACTTTCAGAGAAGCCCTAGTTTAAATCAGTGGATTGGTACTTATGGAGGAGGTGATAATTCAGAGGAGAGTGGTTCCAGTGTTGGAGGGTCTCACATTTATGGGAGTTTGGATGGTGATCCAACAATGAGACAGTTTGTTGATGGAAATTCATCAGGTTTCAGTTTTGGCAGGGATGTTGAGAATCATGAGTTTGATCAGTTAGATCAATATAACAGTGATTCCTACAGCCAGTACCTCAACCAAAACCCTAGCTTCTCCTCCCCTCTTCAAGACTCCATGCAGGTTCCTAATTATCCTCAAACATTTTACCCCAGTTTTCTTCCTGGGTTGACTAACCTTGATCCAGGCCCTAACTATGTCGGAGAATCTTCCCATAGCGTTAGTCAGGATCCGGAGGTGAGTTTGGCGGCCATGTTGGCGGAGACCAATCAGAGTTGTGGCAATGGCATCATCAATGAAGTGTTTTCTCTTGATCATGAAGTACCAGTTAATATTATGGAGGGAAACTCAATAGTACAGCCAGGATATGCTGAAAATGGAAATTTTGTTGAAGACTTTGGGGTGGAGAAATCGGCTGGATTGGACCTTGATGATGACCTTCCTGCTAGCTGGGTGGAGATGTTCTTGATGACCTTAGAAGGTTCTGATTGTTATGTGTGAAAGGTAGCTTGGTAGGCAAGAGTAGATGGTGTGACTTCAACAGGGAAGATAAGTGGAAAGAGGATAAGAATCCCATTGATGATTGAACAACCCGTTGATATTTTTAATTTGATCAAGACTAACTTTGTTTGAATTTATCTTTCATAGTGGACCCGCAATTTTGCAATGTTTGAACTTTGATGTTTTACTTTGGCTGCTCTTTTTTTTATCCTATTGCAAAGCTCCCATAATTGTTTGGGCTAACGAGAGTTCCTGAGAATGATAGTAAATTTGCATGGTGTTATAATATTGGTCTTCTGAAAAAAAAAAAAAAATATATATATATATATATATATATATATATATATATATAAGATGATTGCTTCCAAGTCCATATATATTCCAAGATGATTTCCTTTCAGAAGATGAAGTCCATAGCCGTCATGATAGCTATAGAAATATTGTACACGGTTATGGACTTCATCTTCTGAAAAGAAATCATCTTGGGAGAGGAAAGCAAGGGCTTTATATAGTGTTTCAAAGCATTTAGGATGACGTAAAAACTAAAAGAAAGAGTCCTAATGCAAATCAAATTCTCTGTTGGACCAAACATAGTTTGTTGCAACCTTCAACCAGGTTTTAGTGATCACATGTTACATCCCTTTTGTAATTGAAAACCTGATATTAGGAGAATTTTCTAGGAGTGGGTTGCAAAGGGTTTTTTAAAGGATTTTACAATATTATAATTTTTTTTTTATAGAAAACCAATATTATAACATTATGCAAATTCACTATCATTCTCAGGAACTCTCGTTAGCCCAAACAATTATGAGAGCTTAATATTGAATTTTGAATTTATCCTTGCAAGTTCTCTAGTTTTCTCCTTTTTTGGGCATGAATTCTTGTTTGTTCGGGGTTAGGCATTTCTTTTGGGCCTCTGCTTTCAAGTTCAACAATATCTGTTGGATGCAAGAATTCTATAGCGAGGGCCTATGAACCTCACTATAAAATGACTCATGTTAGAAGTTGAATTGCATTCTTCTTTTTCGGGAGGATTCTATAATGGAGGCCTTATATGTCGAGGGGGTGTGTGTTGAGAGGTTCAATCTAACCGGATAATAATAGCTCTGCAATTCATCTGATGGCTAATAAGAACCCCTCAACTTTCCCTTGGGGGAGCAAACTGGTTGCTGAGACTATTGTCCTGCAATTAGCTTCCCTGCTTCGTTACTAATAACATCAACCATCCCCCTCTTAGTTACCTTGTCACCACCGCAAGCTCCATCGAAATTCAACAGGAAGAAAGAAGCCAGTTTTGCAATGTGACAGTCTCCATAGAATGTGATGCCAATATCTGAACTTGAAGAAACAAGCTCCATCAAAATACAAAAAGAAAAGGTAGATATTCTTACTACTCTTGTTCATTTCATTTCATTTTACAAAATTCTTCCTTAAAAACCAAATCTGCACCGCCAATCACAGCTAAAAAAAAGATATCTGTAGCTGGAATGAAGCCTCCCAATTTCAATGCAATTGGGTTGAGAAAACTAAACACTTGTGGCATTTGACGAGTCTTGAGTGTCCTGCAAGCCCTGAAGCTGAAGATAGTTTTTAAAGAAAAACATAGGGTGTGCTTCCTATATGAGTCCACAAGAAGATTCTGAACAACAGCATATTGCAAGGAAAGAAAACAGGTGATCCTAGAGTTTGATCTCCAATCTTGGTACAGATAATAAACATGGAATCTATTTGCACAATCCACATTTGAAAAATCAGGGCCACTAACATGCATTATGACTATTATTAATCTTGAGATCAACTAAATTTACTGGCTCGTCAGTAACATGTACAACATGAAAAACTGTACTCATAAACTTGATAGCGGTTTCTTTATTACATACACTTATTGAATTAGATAATTACCAACACAATCTATATATGATTTAGGCATTTCTCTTGCTAGAGGCATACAAATTCGACGGTTGAAGGAACCTTTTCTATAAGCTGCTGCTTAGCAAGATTTCTTGCATTTTCTTCCCTCTCCACTTCTTCAATAGTCTTCTTTATTCTGTGCTTGGGAAAACAATAATGTGGTTCAATAGGATCAGCAGGATCAATAACAATTTTCTCCAGTTGAACAGCATTCTCTACCAAGTACTTGACAATTTCAAAATCACTTGCGCGACCATCATACCCTCCAATTTCCACTTCCCTAAGGTACTCATGGGAGCATTTGGATGCCTTCTTAAATCTCGTTTCTCTTCTCTCACATAACGGGTACAACTGCACCAAGGAAACAATACAACAAGAACCAAAAGTTCCAGGAAGTCTATAGCCGCCGAATAGAACTATCATTAAACTCAAAAGTCTTTTGAGTAAAAGTGAACAACTTGGGAACTGGAAGCTACATTACCATAATTAGCTAACAAATAGAATTACCATTAAGACAAGCTAGTAAGTCTTTAGAACCTCTAATTCAAAACTTATTCAGGGTTCTTTCATCTAGGGATCCCAATTTTAAGAAAGGAAATGGATTGCAAGTGCACCCACTCCTCAATACAATTACATAAAAGGGAACATAACACATAATAGTAAAACATGACTATGACCATAAGTAACTAATTCATAAATCTTCCAAAATTCAGTTTCATACTTGATACCACATAACAGCAAGGCCTATATCTTAAAAAATTTATACCCAGAAATCCCCAAAACTGGCTTTGTGGACTTGGATTCTTAACTGCCCTGACTACTTGACCAATACCTCATAAACAAAATCACCAAAGTGCAGATACTAATACTAAGTTTTACTGGTACAGGAAATAGAACTAAATAAAAATATGTACCTCCAACACAAGTCTGTGCAAGTACGGAGATGCCTTAATGAAAGAAGCCAACTGTAGAAGGATGAAGCAATCATTTGCTTGAAATTTTAGTTCCAATTGCTTGAGATTTGCTAGTACAGGAAATACATGATTCCTTTCTTGGAACTGAAAACCAAACAAACAAGGACTAAGGCACTAACAGGATCCAACAAGAAGAAAGTAAAACCAACATTTAAAACTTAGATATACTAACCAGAAGTCCGTTCAGTTTGAGAATCTCTAGCTGAGAAAGACAGCATGAAAGTTGAGTGAAGGCATCCCCTATGCTCTTATAGGAATAATCACATACCTCAACAAGATGTGGTAGATTCCTAAGAACCATGTTTATCTCACATCCAACATAAATAAACGAGACTAGGTTTGTGTCACATATCTCAATGCTTACGAAGCTGGAACATTGCTCTATCACTAAGTACTTCAATGAAATTGATGGACCAACAACTCTTAGATTGCGTAAATTTGGTGAATCATCAACTAATAATCGTTCAAGAACAGGACAGTTGGACAAGAAGTACTCAAGAACTTCTTCCTCCACATCAACACTTTTGAAATTAAGAACTGTGAGGGACTTAAAGCCAATGCATGCACAACGGTGGAGACTTGGAATATCAGAACACAAGTGCTTCGAAGTGGACTCTTTTTTTATACCTAAAAGTTCATGGGGAAAAATGTAGCACGGAAAGAACTTCCGAGGAAAAACACCATATGATAACAAGTCCAACTCAAGCATTTTAACTCCCTTTTCCATTGCAAATTGAATCCATTTATCAAGGGAACTTGAAAATTTAGGATCAAGATCGAAACAAATCCTGAATGTTTCAACCACTGGGCCTTGATGATGTTCCACCACATTATTCACCCAATCAACGTACCTACAGATTAACAAGTCTCGTGCTCCTGCTCGCAGGTTAGACAATCTGCATAAAGTTTTCTCAGCATCAAAGTCGAGAGTCCTAGTAGATGCTAACACATGCCGCCACAGATGCTGCCATCGCCTAGAAAGGACACTGGTAGCTTGTGCTTCCTTTAGTGACAAGTGAGACAGTATACTAACAAGTACTTCATTTGGCAAACTACTAATTCTGTCCAAGCCCAAAATGTTGTTGCATTCATGCTTATTTTTCTTTCTATCTCTCAAGTTGTAACCCCCCTATGAAATCAATGGAACCACACAAAAAAAAAAAAAAAAAAAGTCAATTAGGATTAAGGAGAGTAACGAGGTACTCTTCTCTCTTTCAAAATTCCCTTAAATTATGAAATCTATTTTACAGAAGAGACCCAAATAAAAATCAATACAATCAGAAAATCAAAAGCCAAACCAACCAGAGGAAATGATGCACTCTTTGATAGAAATTAAGGAGAGAATTTAAACAAAAAGCTTCTTTTTTGTACTAGTTAGAGATATATAGGAAGAAAAAAGATGCAAACTTGATAGTATTTTTACCTGTTCTTGGGCAAATTGAGAAGTTGGTCGACGCACCCTTTTCTTCATTGAATCTGACAGTGGTTTTTTCCTCTTTGAAAATCTTAACCCGAAAAGGGTCTTCTTCTAACTCACTGCTACAGCGGGCAAGCGAGTCAGCGAGTGGAAGACGATTTAGTGATTTTGGGAAGAGGTTGGTACTGGGTTTAGGTCTTACTGTTCTGTGTCGTCTTCATCTCTCTCTCTCTCTCTCTCTCAATAATAGCCAAGTCTTGTTGGACTTTCTCTGTGCTTTGTCTGGTTTGGACTTGGAGGGAGGCCCTGTTGGGCCCTTTTGGCATTCTTCTTTCCTTATATTAATTGTTGTTCAGCATAGTTTATTAAATTTAATTGGCAAGAAAATACAGTTTTTTCAATTTTACTAGAATTTTACAAGACGATTGCTGATTTGTGACATCAAACACCCAATTTGTGGCCATATAAACAGTGGATCCCACCAATTCTTCCATTAAATTGTTGTGAAATAGACCGAACATGGGAGTACAGGTATGCCACAAATATCATTTGCAATAATTGTAGGCATTCACATTTATATTGCAACAGAAATCATGTGTTTTTTTTTTCAAACTTTACACATATTTCCTAATTGGCTAAAATGCCAACTTAATAAATAAATAAATAAACCAAAACTATTTATTTATAGATAATAAAATTCCATAACATTCAACTGAAACCTACATCAATAAAAAAGAAAACAAATTAACAAAGACCAACACTAAAATCACTCCAAGAACAGGTGTATAAATTCCACATGTTGTGGACAACCCCTGTACAAGCCGAGGACTAGGAGCAAAATTTAATTAATTAAGCCCCTCATATTCCAACTCCAAGTCCTCAAAATACAAAAACCATGAATCTTGATCCGCTTACTTTCAAATCAACTAGTTAAACAACTTTCAATCTAGGTGATTTTTGGAGAGATGATCTTATCTAGATAAATGCTCACACCCTTCTTGAATAATTAGGTGTAATAATGACATCAAGAGCGTTCATGTTTTCCTTATTGAATGCCATCTTATCAACTCTAGCATCACCAATGAAACGAGCCCTGCCGAAGAAAGAAATATCAAGTAGGTGGAGGGGTGTGTTGCCGTCAACGTCCTTGGCAATTAGGAGGATGTTGCTAAGCCATGGATCCTTTCGAACAAAAGTCATGATTCGTAATTGATGTTTCTCCAAAGCATAATGAAGAGCATTTCGACGTCTTTGGTCGACCAGTTCACAACAATCAGGACAATGAGAAATAAGTTGTTTCACTACACCTACATGGCCTCTGTAGGCTGCGATGTGAAGAGCGGTCTTCTTATCAGCTTTGTCAACAATGTAGGCAGAGGATCTATGAGCTTGCAGTAGTTGTTTTACAACTGAAGTACAACCAGAGAGTGCAGCATAGTGAAGTGGGGTCCACCCTTGTTCGTCTGCTGCTATCGCCAAATCATTTTTCTTCTCTAGTATTTCTTCGGTCATTTCTAAATAAATAAAAAACGAAATAAAAATCATTCTAAATAAATAAAAAACGAAATAAAAATCAATACAAACTGGGTTAGGCAACCGAACCAAGATGAACCGAGAGAGAGACATTCTAACAACCGAACCAACGTCTTTTGGGAGTGACACGTCCATGGGTTTTACTAACCGTGGTCGGTTCACCATCGGCTTGATTCAACTAGCTTTAGAAATATCCAACCAAAAAGGAAAGTGAATCAAAAAGGAAAAGAGAAAATGTAAGTTTATATACTTTTATCACAGTAAATCGCTGCAGCATGCAAAGCCGTTCGTCCAATGGGGCCTTGTTAATTTGGATCCCTGCAAGTGCTAAGTATTTGAGAGAACAAAACACCATATTTCCTCTCGGCAGCCAAATAAAGTGGAGTCTCCCCAGCATCATTAGCAGAGTAGGAAAAGTCAGGGTCTTCTCTGGTCAGTATCTCCACCACACGAAAGTGATTAAATCGCACTGCAAAGTGCAAGGCTGTGTCTTTCTCCTCATTGGTTTCCCTTATGAGCATCTGCCAGGCTTCTACTGATGATGAAGGCCCATTCTCAAGGTCTTCATGACGGCCAGCTTTTGCAGTTTCGATAAGAAGTTCAACTATATCAGCACGCCCATGTCTGGCCGCATATTATCATTGAAAAACTAGTGTACACCATTTTTATTTAGAAAATGTAAATTAAATACTAATATGGAATTCGTTTCGTTTAACAAAACAGCAGTGGAAACCGCTAATATATAATATCACGAGCAACCTACTCTTAAATATATTCAGTTCCATTTCCTTGAACCATTAACAAAAAAGAAATACTTAGTTTCAACAATTATAACCTTGCCGCTTCTGTTTATCTTGTGTTTAGTGGTTTTCTTTTGATTGAATTATAAATGCAATATTAGTATTTCTTTATTATAAACCCTGTCAATCTAAATTATTGCTCGTGATATCTTTCAATTACATATCCACAATAATACGTGCAACCACCACCTCGAGGGGTAGGTAGAATTTTAAGATTTCTTTTTTGTCTTATGGAAATAATTTTTAGATTAGGGGTAAAGTTTAAAAAAAAAAGAAAAAAAAGAATAGTACTTGCTTTTGTTATTTACTTTAAAATGAGGTGCCAATACTAGCTCAATTGTGAAATTTTATGTATTATATTATATGTTTTTCCATGTCTTAGAACTTAGAAGGGGTTAGAAAAAGAGCAAATCAGTGAAGGCCACTTTGGACTTGGTGTGAGCTCCGTCTGTCAATCAAATAGTCTGTCATGGTGCACAGTTTTCGTTCGGTCTAAAAAAATTGATTATTGGCCACGATTACCGGCGATCACAATACAACCCCTCACTGATTATTGATTCCCTAAAATTGTTGTTGATCTCAATGAGCCTGCTTCATATCAAGACCTGGACCTTGTCGAGTTTCTTGAAGTATGTATCCAACCAACGACAAAGATAAACGAAAAAAATCTTCCAATGCCTCTTGCATGTCTCATCAAACAGAAACTTGGATGAAGTCCATGGGTGCCAGTGCGCCACCGATGGACTTCTTTCATATTCCAGAAATGATTTTAGCGAACAAGACCGCCACCGAAAGGTCGACTATGCCTGTGGCTAGTTTCCTAGTTGTGGTACCGCGATCCCAAAACCAACTATTACCCTTTATCTTAAACCACTTTTTCAAAGTTTATGGTTTGATGGGATGTGCAAGGAGCATTGGAAGATTTTTTCGTTAATCTGGGTCGTTGGATACGTACTTCAAAATAAACTCAACAATGTCCAGGTCTTCAGAGGAAGCAGGCTCATTCAGATCAGCAACAATTTTTTGAGAAGGAAAACAAGAAGGGGCCTTTCTCTTAGCCTTTCGCTAAAAGAAGAATACATACATGAGCATATTTGAAAATTTACCCTACTTTATCAAAGAGTTCATATTTCCCACTTAGGCCATGGTTGATTGTTGATTGTGTTTGGAACCAATCATTATAGGTAGAAAGTTCTCGGAAAAGTACCTGTCGAATTTTACAGATAAACCCTAATCAAGGAAATTGAATAAAATTCTAGTAAAAATACAAAAACAAAAACAAAAAATTATCAGAAAAAGTAATGGAAGAACCTTTCGTCTTGCAATTGTGCCTCCGTCAGTGCTCGTTGCATTGTTCATTTTGGACACAAAGCAATACGAAAACTTCTCTATGTTGATTAGAGTTGAATATGGCGAGTAGTGTGTACTTATTAAAATTATATATATTTTTTCACAATTCAATATAATTTTTTTAGTCATTTTATATTAGGATAAATTAGTAATTTAATAAATAGTTTAGTGCGTAGTAGGGTGTATTCAATTAATTTTAATGTTCAATTAACAACATTCTTAAACAAAAGATGTGGCCTATTAAACAAAGGAGAAAAAATGACAAGATTTCAGATTTCAATTTCATCATGCAATTAGTTGATTGAAATTTGCAAAGAAGAGATTGAGCAAACTATGGAGTTGATATCCAATATATATATAGCGTGAAAAAGGCGATTTGTTGTGGGGTAGAATCTGAATTGGGTTTTCATCTTTAAGTGGATTATGAGGATCTGCGTATGGGCTTGCTACAACTTATTGTTTTCTTTTTCTCCATGGCGGGCTACAAGTATTTCTGAGCAGTTTAGGGGCATCTTGTTCTTTTTGGCCCATTGGCAACTCAGATGAAATTGGGTTGAATTACGACCCAACTCAAAGTTTAAACGATATGTCGTTAATAAAAGATACTTCAATTCAAGCACAACTAAAACGCCATGGTTTTCATAAGATCCATGCTGAACCAGTTGCAAATTATAGTCTAGTGCTGTACAATGATGGGAAGGTTGCTATCGACGCAAACCAAGTGAGAAGTAGGTGGTGGTGTTAAAGCAAATACTGTTGCAGCAACTCTCATGGTTTTCAATAGCTGACATTGTTTTCAATGTATTTATAAACAAGAAAAACACACGAGAACAAGACGATTTGAAACATTATTTTCCCACCGCTAAACACATGTACCAAGTTATACGAAAACTCTGCAAGCATTCTATTATATGGAAGCTTCAATTTCATCTGAAGCCACTGCAGCTCCGTTTGGGGCATCGTCTGCATGCAGCTGAGCAGAAACATCGTCTAAGGCGGAGTTTAGCTGTGCAAAATTCTCAGCCAATATTTTGTGGGTTTTCTATCGTCATAATTAACAAAAGGCACTGATACATTGGCTTCGAAGAAGAACCTAGCATCAAACATTAGGCAATAATTAACAAAATTTTAAAAATTTTAAAAAGTGAAATGTAAACTTATGGGTAAACTTAGCACCAAACCTGCAATGATGTTAAATTTGAACATCAAGGGGGGAAAAGAAGGAAAAGCACAAGCTGCCAGTTGGGGGCATCCTAGAACTGTAAACTTATGGGTACAGATAATGAGGCTAGCCAACTTGATATGCAACAGACACGAGAAATTGCATAAGAAAAGGTTTAGGTTGTGATAGCAAAGCAAAGATTTGAAAGTGGAAGAAATAAAAGTTACCTTGATCCACGGTGCCACAGATTCATCACTTTCTAGCCACGTATGCTCTCAAAGATATGATATGACTCTCCTTCCCAAATGTTGTTTGGCAATTCACTTTCCCTGCTATCTACAATCAGATGACCATTGTCAGAGGTTTGGCAAGGTTCTGTGCAGTAATTCTGTTCATTATGTCTTCACCATCAAAATCATGCGAAACACTGGATAACTTTTGGCCCTCCACCGCTTGACAATCAAGACATGAAGCTCCATTTTGACATCCTTCTGAGGTATGCAATTCATCAACTGCCTCTTGAACTTGACCTTGTCTTACTAGTTGAGGCCTTTCCACATTTGGCAATAAGTCATCTACTCTGCCATCTGCCACTTGCTCCTGCTTTTCATGCTCAGGGCAGTTGGATTCTCCATCATAGACAGAAGTTGTTGCTGAACGCTGGAGTAAGGGAGCACTTCCATGATCCTACACTAAAACTAGCGGTGCCATCCGATGCATATCTTATCACTGACTATTTACCCATCCACCTCTCTGTTCAAACAAAGGTCCAGTTGATGAAGAGTCAAGCAAATTATATATATACTAAAGCCCAAGGTCTTAAATATCGGTTGTATCGGAAATATCGGTAGGCCAAAAACACGGAAATTTCGATGGAAATATTGGGATATTATCGATATCGATAAAAATTGAATAAAAACCACGGAAATTGTAAGAAAAACTTGGAAATTTTTATTGAAACTTTGTAGGATGTTTATTTAGACAATTATCTATTAGTTTATCATTAAAAAATTGGAAGGAAATGCATTACATGATGGATTTAACTGATTTAAGTTGATTATATAGCGAGCCGGCAAACACTGTGAGTGTAGAAAATATATAGTAATTAATGAAAAAAGATTAAACACACCATAATCATTTATATATAATGAATTACTACAATATTTTACACTTTATACATTGCATGGTAAAATACATGGTGATTTGTTTCTTGCAAAAGAAATTCACAACAAAACCATGTATATATATAAATATTTTAGCATATTTTCACAAAAACATAAGTGATATGGTGGTTGTTGAGGCCCAAAAAAGTCACGAGAAGCCCAAAGACATTTAAGGCCCGATAAAAAATATAATGTTGGTCATGCATTAATCCAAGCTGTATTTTGGGAATTAATTCATTAAATAAATAATAGTGTTCATGCCATGCGAAACCAATAATACATTTTTCAGATATCAGTCACTTATCAAGCTCACATGAACCCAAGTCATGTGGTTTACGGGGCTTGCATGAGGGATTGTGGTGTGGAAGGTTACGGAGGTCCACAAGGCCCACGGAAGCTTTTGGATAATGGAGACTTTGGGCTAGCTACTTGGGAGCACCAAAGTCCAAGCCCATTACCTAGAGTTCTCCAATGTGGGTAAGCAAATGAGATATTTTCCAAGCATTTCCTTTTATCCATAGAAAATAATCATTTTCCAAATATCTAGCTTTACCCATTGGAAACAAGCCTTTTCCAGCACTCCCTATTATCCGCTAGAAATAAACCAATTTCAACACTCCTTTTTACCCATAGGAAATAGTCATTTTCCAATGCCTAGTTTTACCTACTAGAAAATAGCATGCCCCAGTACTCCTTTTCAACCATTGGAAATAAGCTGGTTCTAGCACCTCCCTTTACCTATTGGAGATAAAGGAAAACCCTCACTCTCTATAAATTGGGAGGCATTTGCCCAGCCAGAATCAACCTCTCTTGGTTGTTGCGTGCTTCTCAACAACCATGAGAACTCATCTTCTTTTATCTTTTTGGCTGCTGCAAGCATTCCAGCAGCCATCCCAGCCATCAACTTCCATATTTTGACTGCTGCAAGCATCCCAGCAGCTGTCAATCAACATCTCTTGGTTGCTCAAGCCCTCCAGCAACCATCGAACCACTTTCCTTTCTCCCTTTGGCTGCTGCAAGCATTCCAACAGCCATCCCAACCATTCCTCAACCATTACAACCAAGATTTTCCTTCCTCCTCATACCCTTCCAAGCTATAAATACCATAGCCTTCAAGCCTCAAGCTTTTCCTCCCATCCTTCTCTTGAAACTCTTAAATCCCCATAGCCATAGCCATAGCCACAAATAACAAATCATCAACACCCCAAACTCAAGCATATCCAACACCAAGCCAAGCACATGCACTCTCATTTGCTAAACTTGTGAATCTTTAGCTCCCACACTCCAAGCTCTCATGCCAAGCTAATATAATCTCAGATCTACATCAGCAAGTCATCTTCAACTTTTCATCAAGCTGCCGGAAACGTCAACATCAAACACGCAGCCGCTGGAAGAAGAACAGAGTACTCCCCTGGGACATGCTTTTCCCTCGGGATGCTTTGGGCCTAGTCCTCGCTAACTCAGAAAAAGGGGCAACGAAGGCTTGATCCACTGCTCTATGGCGGTCCGAGAATCAACAAGCCCGAACGAGCCTTCCGACGGAAAAAGACCCCAACAGTGGTTAAGGTGTTGAATGAGTAAAATGGGAGGGGTTCGAATCCCCTTGGTGTCTTTTTTAATTTAGAAATTTATCCTATATAATAAATATTAGCTTACAGACATTTTAAAGACGTTATAAATATTACACGCCGAAAATATAATCATAAACATGTATTGAGTTGGATAATGTAACAACCCAAACCTCAATTATTATTTAATTATAAATTATTAGAGAAAAAAGACAAAAATGCCCTTGAGATATTCTATTTGGTTTTAAGTTGACGTTTTGACCGGGAAGGAATTTTGGAAATCCACCTATACTGTTGCGTAGAGCGCGACGAAACGAGTCCGTAGACATGTGGTGGACTCGAATCGGACGTGTAACGAAGGAATTACGAGCAAAATACACAAGAAGGGCAAAATTGTAAATTTTGAAAATCAGATTTTAAAATCTGATTCTCTCTCTCTCCTCACTTCCTCTTCTTCTTCGCGAAACTTCCCCCTCCCCTGTTTTTCTTTTTGCTCCAGCCAACACCCCAAACCCCCATAACCACCGGCACCGACCACCCCAGCCCACCAGACCAGACCCAACACGCCAGCCGGACCTCGCCGTCGCACCCCCGACCTACGCCGCCTCCGTCGACAGCTCCAGCCACTGGAAACAGCTCGATTTTGGGCTGGTTTTTCTCCGGATATTATCACCGTTTTGTGTTGACGTTGCTCGATAATATCTGGATCGATATATCGACGATATTTTCGGCGACAATATCGATATTTGCACGAAATAAGCTTGGTTTGTTCCTAGATTATCGCCATCCCAAAAAAAACGAAATTATCGCCGATATTTCGGCGATAATTTCGATTTTTAAGACATTGCTAAAGCCCAATGCAAATAGATACTATTCATAAGCACTGTTCCTTAAACAGTAAACTGACAGAAAAACCCTCGTTAAAGAGTCTTATTTTTCCCAACAATACAGTAAATTGTCAATTTTGCCCTTTTAAAATTTTTTCCTTATGTTCCCTTTTTGCCTCTCTCTCTTTGGATGCTAACTCTCCCCACTGTTTCGTTTCCACAGAGGGATCGTCCGCTTCCAACCAGCTTGGTTAGGCTGGTTGGGGGGCAGCCATGGGATGCACGGCTTCGGTCTTCGGAATTCCTTTGGGGCGTCAATTTCCAATTGGGTTGGTGCCTTACGAATCACTCTGCTTCTTCCTTTCTCTTTTTGCCTTCTTCTGTGAGACCCACTCCGACGCCAACGCCATAGCCTCCACCACAGTCAAACCTACCACAGCCTCCATCCACCATCCACCATCCCTCCACCTAATAACTCAGCATTTTCACACAATATGAATTCAACATCTCCAAAGATAGAGCACAAGTATCACTGTCAAACAGAACACAATTAAACCCAATCACTCAACCAACCAACCGAACCCAAACAAGAATAAGGAGAGAGGAGGAAGAAGAAGAGATAGAGGAGCCATGGAAGAGAGAGAGGGAAGAAATAAAAAGGGTGCGGCGGCTGCAAATGGAAAAAAAAAATGTTATTTAGGGTTAAGAACGTGAGTATTGGAAGAGAGAGAGGGGGAAAATAAACAAATGAAATGAGGGTAAGTGGGAAATTGAGAAATTAAATAAAGAAAAGGAGGGATGGATAAGTGGGAGATGGAACATTTTTCTATTTTTTACTTTTAATTTTATTTATTTAGTTCTTTACTTTTGTTTTTTAATTTCTGATAAAAAAAGGTTTTTAATTTTAATATATCATATATATAAAAGACAGAGAATGTGTGCAAGGAAGCTTAAGTCGGACTTTTGAATTCTTTTTATTTTTATTTTTCATTATTGTGCTAATTTTGACGTACATGTATTTAGAATCTCTTCATCCAAATGAAGCCTCACAGGAGGGTGTACATATAACGCGTATCTAAAGTGGTGGAAATATGAATGGGAGGTTGAGTTGTGTACATGATGGAAATTTTAAAAATAACATAATGGATTAAAAGTTTACAAAAGGAACTAATACTACTATTTGTTCATTCAATATCTTAATATGTTAGTCTTGCTGTATACAATTGGAATACTATAATTGTCAAGCTCCAATGAATATATTTATATTATATGTGGTGTGTCATGTAATTAAGTTTAAATGAAGATAGTTTAAAATTTTAAAATATATACATACATAAAATAAAAAATGGAATAGTATGATAATTCCCTACATTTACCAGATATATAGTACGTTTTGATATAATAATCACACATATGCATTTTTTGTTATATTCAAACAAGCACATTTGCCAAAAATATATACTCTTAAAGTTATAAACTATTATGTTTAATATATTTTTTTGGCAAGGCCTATTTTAGTATATATGAATATTTGTATGTGACCTAAGAAATGAAACATATATAACACATATACACTAAAAATAATGCAATTATCATAAGAAATTCGAAATTGTCTAGAAAACTTTGGAAAAATTGGATCGGAATTGCGGAATTTTCAGCATTTATCGGAAATATCGGATTCGGCATTTTCAGATATCAGATTTATCAAATTTTTTCAAGGTCAAAATCCTTCTACATATAAAACATGTTGTTAGTATTTATTTTATAACTTAAACTTGCTACATATTTTCATAACTTCATACAAATTTCAGACGGTTTTAAACCCGTAGCATCGCGCGGGCACTTTTGCTAGTGTATTCTATAACATACCAACACTCAAAACACAAAACCTCAAATATACTTCTTATGATCTGATGAAAAATACATCAGCCACAATGAGCATGTGTGCATGCATGTGTATATACATGCTTAACTCTACAAATAACACCAGAGGAAAAACATTTAAGAAATAACACCAGAGGAAAAACATCTAAGACAATGCTGAGAAACTACAATGGCCTCACTTGAACTGACCATATATAGCATAATGAACAGTTTCATATCATGATAGAGTTCAAACAACGACGGCAATCATGTACCTGGGATCCACCAAAAAAATTAAGCAGAGGCATGAGGTAGAGGGAGCAGAAGAACATTTAGATGACAAATGCCATAATATGTATTTCACCTTCTTCGAGGAGTTACCTATGCAATAAATTTCAATTTATTCATTAACAAAAGATTGTGCTAAAACTGCGAAAAAACACAGAGCACAATCAATTTGAACCACATATTAGACAACTTTCAGATATATCAATTCGTGTATAGAAGGCAACTTCATTCAACTAGCAACCAATTTCCAGAAAGTAGCAAACTTTTTTTTTTGTTTTGCATTTGTTTCTATCTTATCCCATGTGCTTAATTTTAAAAAAAACCAAGAAAAAAAGGTAGTTAATTGTTATATCTGGCAAAATGGCATATTATTATATTCTTCTTCTTTAATATTAAAAGAAAAACAAAGGAAATTTTCCCAGTACCAACTCACTCCTCCAAAAAACAAATTAGAAAAAATAATTTTGCTACTTCTTGTATTAGTTCAAGTAAATACTGACTCTACAAAAGTAGTAGAATTACCCATCCAAAAAGCTCCAGTTAGCTCAAAAATATATTTTCCAGCAGAAGTATACAAAAAGAAAACTGCTTTTAAATATCCATTTGTTATAATTAAAATGAAGTTTGCAAGAAGAGATTGAATCTTTTGCATTAAATTTGCATAAAACCTTTTACTTCTAGAAATATACACATCAAAACAGAGCATGGCATAAATAAAGGGAAGAAGAAGAAAAAATGTGACATACATAGATGGGCATGGCATGCCTCACCAAAATTACAAAGAGACTAGGGAAGATAAGAGATTAGATACATGCAAGGAGTGGCAGCAATGTACCTTACCTTTAAAGAAGGGGGATTTTTTGCTCGAAGATCACCTTTTTCCAACTCTGTGCCTTGGTCAAATTACACTAAACTTAGCCACCACATAACAAGGAGGCCTTTGGTCACCAAGAAGGCTTATGGCAGCCCATTCGAGTCAAAGCTGCATAAACTTGAGAGGGGAAAATGCAGCAGCCTGAACAAAATTTGGAAGGATTCAGTAAATGCCAGAAGCAAGGTTAGGAAGGAAATCACATAGAAAAGAAAGCTGGACCAAGAAGCTCAGAAATACCAGCTGGTGCACATTAAAGTTCCAATGCAATTCAAATTCAAAGTTAACAGCTTGAAATACTCTTTAAATTAATGTTCAACTGCTTAACTGAAGTAAAGTCGCATGTATAGACAATTGGATTATGGATAGGGCATAAATTGGGATTGAACCATACAACTCTTCCAATGAAAAAGGAAACTAACAAAAATCAGAGAATTGTAAAATGGCCATCTCTTACATTTCAATTTCTAATCCTTAAAAAATGTAGCCTTAGCCTGCATTAAATAAACAATCCCATAAACGAGCTCTTACAATAATTTGCTAGATCAACAAAAAGGCTGAGAAATCTACAGTTTCAGCAACACTTGAGACGAGAGAGTCATCTGATTAACCATATAAACCAACACATACAGCAACTAAATTACAATCTTTGAATGGATAAAAAAGAGAAAGAGGGTGATATGATTACCAGCTAAGAAGTGGGTTTTGAGATTTTGAACTGAAACAAACATACTCGTTAGAGCACTCATCTCTTCAACTTCACAATACACAAATTTAGAAACAGAGAGAGAGAGAGAGAGTATGAGGATCCAACTCTAAACAAGCTTGGAGCAACCTGTGAGTGTCTATGACTCTCTGTTCATGAATATCCGAGTTTAAAGAGAGAATAAAATTTGGTTGCAGAATAAGTGAAGTCACAATTGGACCACTTGGATAAAAAAAAAACTAGGATACACGAGAGAATTAAAAACAATTTCCAAAAGTATAATCCTCCATTGTAACACAATACTAAAATTTCCAAAGTAAAATCCTCCACTGTACCACAATACTAAAATTTCCAAAAGTAAAATCCTCCATTGTACCACAATACTAAAATTCAGAGTAAATAAGTATCTTAATCCGATCCCATTAGTTATACTAGATACAAAAACAAATCCCACTATGTCAATCCAAGTGACAGTAGATACAAACAAATTCCAAAAGTGGTCAAACCTAAAAATGCATCTAATGTTCAGGTAGTTTAAACAAAATGTCATCCATTCTAATAGAATTGGTAATTCGTATATTGATTGATATTTCAGAAATGGGGTACAACACCTTTATACAAATACAATAGCCAGTTAAGATGCTGAAAACTAGCCTAAATGAGCTATTCCTTAATGTACACGCCTATATAAAAGGAAGGAAATAAACTAAATATCTGTACAAGTCAATGATCAATATTCATAATCAATCACGTTGATTTAGTTGGGATTTTACGCTCCTCAACACTCCCCTTCAAGTTGGAATATATGTTGATGATTCCTAACTTGCCGAGTAAAATCGCAAATTGTGGAAGACTCACGGCCTTTGTGAATATGTCTGCTGGTTGTTGTAAGGTGGAAATATGGGCCGTTTTGATCGTTCCACTTTGAACCTTTTCTCTCACTAGATGGCAATCAATCTCAATGTGTTTAGTCCGTTCATGAAATACTGGATTCGAAGCAATGTGGAGCGCTGCTTGGTTGTCACAATATAACTTGACTGCATGTGAATGCTTAATGCCTAAATCTTGCAAAACATATCGTAACCAAGTAATTCCACAACAAGCGGCAGCCATGGAACGATATTCAGCTTCAGCACTAGATCGAGATACTGTGGTTTGCTTCTTGGTTTTCCAAGAAACCAAAGAATCACCAAGAAATACACAATACCCGGTAGTAGAACGTCGAGTATCACGACATCGAGCCCAATCCGCATCACAAAAAGCATTTAATTGGATTGGACTGTTGGCAGAAAGAAAAATACCTTGCCCTGGTGCACGTTTGACATAGCGCAAAACCCGATGAGCTACCTCTAGGTGTGGTGTTCGTGGCTTATCCATGAACTGACTCAGAGTGTGAACGGCATACACCAAGTCAGGCCGCGTAATTGTCAAATAGATCAGCCTCCCTACAAGTCTTCGATACGAAGATGGATCATCAATGTAATCACCCTCATGTTTGCTAAGGGACAAATTTGGCTCCATGGGTGAATTGGCTGGTTTTGCACCAAGTTGTCCTGCATCCTCTAGTATTTCAAGTGCATACTTGCGTTGTGAAAGGGCTATGCCTTTGCTAGAACGAGCAATCTCGATGCCAAGAAAATATTTCAATTGACCAAGGTCTTTCAATTTGAATTGTTGCAGCAAGTATGACTTGGTTGCGTCAATGTCTTGTAAATTATTCCCTGTCAAAATGATATCATCCACATAGACAAGTAAGGCAGTGAATGTGCTACCTCGGGTTCGGACGAACAATGAATAATCTGCCTTCGATTGATGGTAGCCTGCTTGCTTAAGGGCTGTGGAAAGTTTAATGAACCATTGACGTGAAGCTTGCTTGAGTCCATACAAGGATTTATGAAGCTTGCATACACGAGTCTCCCCTTTTCGTCCGAATCCAGGAGGTAGATTCATATAAACATCTTCATCAAGATCACCATTGAGGAAAGCATTATTGACATCAAGCTGATGAAGATGCCAACGATGCGTGGAAGCAACGGCGAGAAGGAGGCGGACAGTGACAAGCTTTGCGACAGGGGCAAAAGTTTCCCCGTAGTCCAATCCCTCAACCTGACTATAGCCCTTTGCAACCAAACGTGCTTTATACCGATCAAGGGAACCATCAGAATGAAGTTTGACCTTGTACACCCACTTACAACCAATGGGTTTCTTGCCAGGGGGCAAAGGTTGAAGAGTCCATGTACCATTAGCTTCAAGAGCAGCCAATTCTTGTGCCATGGCATGATGCCATTGAGGGTCGTGAGATGCTTGAACAAAAGAGGTGGGTTCTTTGACTGCTGAAAGAGAAGCACTAAAAACACGATGGTGTTGTGACAAGCGATCATATGTAAGGACATGAGAGAGAGGATGTTTGGTACCTTGGGGTTCAATCGACGCCGAGTTAGATGATGGGAGAGACCGAGAAGGTAATTTTATGTTGACATGATACTGCTGAAGATAACTAGGGCGAGCCGTGGTACGCCGTAGAGGTGGTGGAGACGCTGGTGCAAGAATAGGTGGAGGAGCCGGATGTGGAAACTCAAGTCCAGGTGCTGGATACTCAAGGTCAGGCGCAAGAAGCACAAGGTCAGGCGCTGGAAGAGCAAGGTCAGGTGCTGGAAGCGCAAGATCAGGCGCTGGAAGAGTAAGGGCAGGTGCTGGAAGTGCAAGGTCAGGTGCTGGAAACTGCGAAGTAGGAGAATTAAGTCCAGGCGTGGGAGACTCTGCAAGTGGAGAGGAGTGGGAGGTTGGGGCATCATCAAAATTGGTGGGATGAGAGGTTGGGAAGACAAGAGAAGAGTCAGTAGCGGAAGATGGAAAAGGGAAAGTAGTTTCATGAAAGATAACATCCCGAGAAATAAAAATTTTACCCGTGTTAAGATCATAAACCCGATAACCCTTCGTACCATATGGGTAACCAAGAAAAATGCAAGATGTGGCCCTAGCATCAAATTTGGTTGGGCGATGATGATGAGTAGAGGCAAAGCACAAACAACCAAAAACCCTTAAGTGATCATAGACTGGTGGTTTGCGAAAAAGGATTTCGTAGGGAGTTTTTCCTTTAAGAACCTGTGTAGGAGTGCGGTTGATAAGATATGTGGCAGTGAGTATGGCATCCCCCCAAAATTTCTTAGGAAGTTTGGCTTGGAAGAGTAAAGCTCGTGCAACATTGAGAAGGTGTCGGTGTTTTCTTTCGGCTACTCCATTTTGCTGTGGAGTGGAGACACAACTAGTGTGATGTAAAATCCCTTTATCAGAAAAAAATTGTGTCATCATAAACTCAGGACCATTGTCACTGCGAACAATTTTAACCTGGGAAGAAAATTGTGTTTCAACAAGGTTGATGAAAGTGGTGAGCTTTTGGCGTGCATCTGATTTGTGGTGCATTAAATAAACCCATGTGCATCTGGAGTAATCATCTACAATGGTCAAGAAGTATTGTGCCTTAGTGATGGAAGGAACGTGATAACCACCCCAAATATCAACATGAATTAATTCAAATGGCGCAAGTGAATTTATAGAACTCAAGGGAAACGGACGACGAGTTTGTTTAGCTAAAGGACAAACCAAACAATCATCAATGTCACAAAATTTCATGTTCTTAACAGGAAGGGAAAGAGCACGTAGGCTTTTATTTGAAAGATGACCAAGGCGTTGATGCCAAAGTCGAGAAGAAGAAGGAACCATGGCTGAAACGGAATTGCACCCGGCTGTCTTCGCAGTATCAAGATAGTAGAGACCTTCCCTCTCAGTTCCCGTCCCAATCATCTTTCCCGAACGGCGGTCCTGAACAATACAAAATTCATTAGTAAACATCGCAAGACAAGAGGAGCTTTTGGTGAGCTTGCTCACAGAGATTAAATTTAATCTAAATGAGGGAACACAAAGCACATTATGAAGAATAAAATCATCCGAGAAACGGATAGTGCCGATGTGGGTGACATTGGCAAGGGCATGATCAGGAAGGTACACTTGACGATTAGAGACTGGAGTGCATGTGGTCATCAACTTAGGCGAACAAACCATGTGATCGGTGGCGCCAGTATCAAAAATCCAGTTGAGTCCACCAATGAAAGCAGAGGCACAGAAGGTGTGACCTGAGAGATCACTGGTGCTGGAAACAGTGCTAACATGATTAGCCAAAACTGTGGGCTTGTTTTGATTGAGGAGAGCAAGGGGGCTCTGGCATTGTGCTGCTGTGAGGTTGTATGATGGGGAAGCTGCGGTGGCCATCTGAGTGGCGTCAACACGATGGACCGAAGGAGATAAAAAACCCCGACGACGTTGAGAGTCACTGTTGCCGCTAGGATCATCATACTTGGGTTGCCCAGGCTGGGCTGAGGCTTGAAAATCATATTTTGGTTGCTCAGGCTTGGCTGAGACTTGAGGTGATTCGCTGTCGTTGATTGCCATGGAGATTAGCAAGAGGACAGGCTAGGGTTCGAGTTTGTGTAGGATTATTGGTAACCTTAGAGCTCTGATACCATAATAGAATTGGTAATTCGTATATTGATTGATATTTCAGAAATGGGGTACAACACCTTTATACAAATACAATAGCCAGTTAAGATGCTGAAAACTAGCCTAAATGAGCTATTCCTTAATGTACACGCCTATATAAAAGGAAGGAAATAAACTAAATATCTGTACAAGTCAATGATCAATATTCATAATCAATCACGTTGATTTAGTTGGGATTTTACGCTCCTCAACACATTCTGTCTGTCTGCTTCAATCTTGTCCTCTATCATGCTTGAATTCCCGACTTTGTCTGTCTTATAGTATGCTTGAATCCCTAACTGACATACAGCAACTAAATTACAATATTTGAATGGATAAAAAAGAGAAAGAGGGTAATATGATTACCAGCTAAGAAGTGGGTTTTGGGATTTTGAACTGAAACAAACACACTCGTTAGAGCACTCATCTCTTCAACTTCACAATACACAAATTTAGAAAGAGAGAGAGAGAGAGAGAGAGAGAGAGAGAGAGAGAGATGAATATCCGAGTTTAAAGAGAGAATAAAATTTGGTTGCAGTGAATAAGTTCCAAGTGAAATCACAATTGGACCACTTGGATAAAAAAAACTAGGATACATGAGAGAATTACAAACAAATTCCAAAAGTAAAATCCTCCATTATACGACAATACTAAAATTTCCAAAAGTATGATCCTCCATTGTACCACAATACTAAAATTTCCAAGGTAAAATCGTCCACTCAGTGGCGGATCCACGAATTTCCTCTTCGGGGGTCAATGTATAAAAGCTCACACATTTTTTTAGACAAATCTAGAATACACCATATTATTATTAACCAATCTACAAAAATTTAAGACCATATTATTATTAACTAACTTTACAAAGATTCAACGCCTAGAGTAAGTAACTTTAAATTTATGATGATACTAAGAAAATTTATAAATGTTGCATCTGTAGGAAAAAATATGTGGTACCCTACGAGCCTTTAAAATCATTAAATTCATCAATATAACTATAATCTACGAGTCTTTACACGTGTTTCTAAAACTTGCACCAGTTCAACAAAGTCTTGATTTTTTCGGTTTGATTGTTTGAGAAGCTTCTGCAATTCTACAACTTCAGCCTTCAAGGATGCGACTTCAGCCTTCAACGAAGCACATTCTTGGTTCCTTGCTAGCAGATGCAATCCTAAATTTGTCACCGAAGCAGCACTGCGAACATTGAGAAATTGGGTCTCTTCCACTGCAATTTTGTTAGACCTCCTTGCCATTTTCATTATGCAAGTGCATACTTGATAGAATTTCATTATGCATGTTTACTGCTTGCATAGAGATAGAACCGGTATGGAAATTGGAGTATGGAAACACAACATTTTCATGTGAAGTTTCCTGGTTTAAAAGAGGAGCAAGAGATAAATTCAAATATGATGAGCTTTAAGGAATCGAAAGGAATTCCATTTTGATTTTGTTTTCATATTTGAGGGATTTGTGAGTGTTAATTATAAAATAAGGAAAAGAAAGAAAATATTATAGATATTATTTATAAAAAAAAAAGGTTTTTCATCAAAGAGAGAGAGAGAGAGAGAGAGAGAGAGAGAGAAGAGAGAAAGAAAAGGGAAAAATAAAATAAAAGGAGAGAGAAGGAAAAGCAAGAAAAAAGAAAGGGAGGGAGGAGAAAGGAGAGAGGTATTGTCGGGTACTGCCACTTTTTTCATTTAACTTGTTCCAAAACGAAGTTGTTTTGGCTAGGTTTTTTTAAAAAAAATATTAATTGAAACGACGTTGTTTTGACGTTGAGCGAAACAAAAAATAAATAAAGGCACGCGCATTGCGCACAAGCATCTGCACAAGCAGCGCTAGAGCACACAGACAGACAAGTTGCTCGTTTGGGGAATTTCATCGAACACCTTGTGAGGGTCAATTTTTGCTTCTCTAATGGCAGATTTTAGAGGTTGCAGGAGTCAATTGACCACCCTTGCTCCCCTATGGATCCACACCTGCCTCCACTGCACCACAATACTACAATTTCCAAAAGTAAAATCCTCCATTGTACCACAGTACTAAAATTCGAGTAAATGAGTATCTTAATCCGATCCCATTAGTTATACTAGATACAAAAACAAATTCCAATATGTCAATCCAAGTGATAGTAGATACAAACAAATTCCAAAAGTGGTCAACCCTAAAAATTCATCAATGTTCAGGTAGTTTAAAAAAAATGTCATCCATTGTGATTACATCCTAATGCATGTTTGGCCAATAGTAGCACTGCCGAAAAGCCTTGTGGGCCAGTGATCGAGAGGCTGAATATTCACCACATACTCCGCCGTGGATCTCCTTAAGGACGTAGTCCCCATGTTCGCCAATAACATACTTGAGGTAAGGGGTTGTGTAACCAAGTTTGTAAAGGACGTCATTCATGATGGTATATATTTCTGATCAATAGCTTAGCTTTCTTGCTTGGGCCTTATTCTCTGGCAGGGTACCGTTTGTTAAGTCGAGTAGATGGATGACATCCAAGTTTTCTCATACCGTACGGCACACATCTCGGGGGTTGTGGTGCTCGGTTGGGTTAAAATTTCTATAGGGACTTTTCGGCCAATTTTGTCATTGAAGGCCGAGGCCAGCCTTGCTAGAGCATTGGCATTACTGTTTTCTGTTCTGGGTAATTGCTGACAGCGGAGAACTTGTACATGTGTTGTCGATAGGTATGCTGACATGGACACATCTTTGGCTGCAAAATCGGCAGTTACATGGTTCATTATAAGTTGAGAGTCACTATGGATGCTGATCTGTCTGGCGCCCATGCTTTTGGCCAGCCGAAGGCCGGCTAGAAGGACTTCGTATTCGGCCTCGTTATTGGAAGTTTTGAAGTTGAAGCGGAGGGCGTATTTGATTTTGACTTCATCAGGTGTGGTTAAGACTAAACCAACCCTGCAACCTTGCTGATTTGCCGAGCCGTCAACGTGCAAGACCCAAATTGGGATCGAATGGTCAAAGCATTTGGCGTTCGGTATGTTGACTTGTTTTATATTCATATCGGGACTCTCTACTGCTACCGAAGGTGTTAACTCAGATATGAAATCGGCGACTGCCTGGCCTTTTTCTGCTGGTCTGGGCTTGAATTGAACATCAAACTCCCCTAGCTCAATCACCCATTTGACCAATCGGCCGGATATTTTCTGGAAAACTTACCGAAGCAGTTGGTTAGTTAAAACGGTGATTCTATGAGCTTGAAAATAAAAAGAATACTACATATAGGAATTATGAAAAAAAGAACCAACCTGCATCGCCAAACGATTCTTGTATGAATTGCTCCAAACCCGCTTTAGCAATTTTTCCAGTTGAGAAACAGTAGCATTAAGGTTATTACAAATATAATGTTTAAAAAATTAAACAGATTCATATCAATTACCCAAGTCTAGGTCTTCATTCTTTTTGCCTTTGTCTTTGGGCTCTGTATTGGCAGTGTCTTTGTCTTTTCCTAGCGACCAGTTTCAAGCCTGAGACAGAAAATTGGCATCTAGGACCACTGCTAAAAGCTTAAGTATACCAATAGCAAATTTTTCTTTGGTGCTACCTCAAGTAGATATCCAAGTGGCTCCCTTTTGCATGAACCATTCCATCCGAGTGGGTGGGATGAGACGGGCGAGCGGCATTGGAAGGCTGCGAGGTTGGTCTGGGGTGGTGTACATATACCTCAGTAGAAACTCAAGCACGTTAAAATCTTGATAAGATTTTGGCTCATCTAGTCATTGCGGCATAGAAATATTGGTGTTTTCCATTAATGGCATCAACTTAGGTAGCAGTTTATTCCATATTTCAGTTTTGATGGACATGCTATATTGAACAATGGCATGTGCATTAGAGCGCTTCTGGTCATCTTGGGTGTTGTCTGGGTCGTTTTCTACATCATGCTGAAATTCAAAGTAGGGCTTCATGGATCGAAAGAGTTTGAATTTTGGTGTGTCTTCGATGTTAGGCTGTACTTCTTCTTTGAATTCTGGTGTGCCTTTGATGTTAGGCTGTACTTCTTCTCTAAATTCTAGTGTGTCTTTGATATTAGGCTATACTTCTCCGAATTTCGGTGTCTCTTCAATGTTAAAATGGGAAAAGAAAATAGAAAAAGGCGGAGGGAGCAAAATTCGGGAACCGAAAATAGGAAAAGGCAAAAAGACTGAGCAAATGCAGAGGGAATTTGGGAATTAGTTAGAACTTGTTATATATATAAATAGAGATGTGGCTTGTTGGATATGATTGCGTAGGGTTAGATAAGTAAATGGCATATGGGGTATATGAGTAAATTTGGCGGAGGGAATTTGTGAATTAGAATTGGTTTTATATATAAATGGGGGTGTGGCTTGTTGCATACGATTGTGTAGGATTAGATAAGTTAATGGCATAGGGGTATATGAGTAAATTTTCTATAGGTTATATTAGTCCTTTCAAAAATAGAAAGTAATTATTTTCCATATGCTGCCACTCATTTCATATGCTTGTAAGAACCCTTTGCAACAAGGAATAGTGCCGTGATTACTTCGTGTCCATTTGGTTATATTAAAGAATATCTTGTCGTTTGTTCAGGGCATTTTCAAAGGAAAGCTTTATATATCCAACTTTGTTGATGCTAAAAAATGGTTAGACACTTTTAGGCCCAACTTAGTGATGTATTTGCCTTCGGAATGTCCTGGGCCTCAGTAGAGCGACTAATCTGCACAAATGAGAATGCTCGGTAAGACCTAAGGCACTGGTGTGGTACCAGCCGAAGGCTCTCTGATACTTAAGTAAGTACGGAGTGAATAGTAATCTAGACATAATAATGACTAAGTATGCTGAAAGTTTCAGTTACCTCCATTTTAGGACTTGTGCCCCTTTTATAAGTCCTGGGAGGTGTGTATGTTGTGTAGAATTTCGATGTAGGACGGTAGACATTCATTGTGGGTGTTCCATGTGTCCAAAGGGTGCTTTGGGATCTGCCCTTGCGCTCGACAGTCAAGGGTGCCGAATGATTCCTTACTGATTCCTTCTTTTGCCTCCGTGTCGTTCCCTTATTGGTCCGTTAGTTGTGGTATAAACAGGAGTCCCCCAAGTTCCCATATGAGAAAGCCTCTTAGTTGAGGACTTGCTTTTCCCTTTGGTGCCTCTGGTTCGCCGAAGGCCTAACTTAGTGCTCCGTTCGTTCGCACGGTGCCGTTCGATGACCTTGTTTGGGGCAAAGAGCCTCGGCATTTCTAGGGAAATGTTTGGTCTTTTTGTTTGAGGCGTCCTCCAGGTTTCCCAAAGGTCACACACCTTGGGGGTTGCAGTGCTCGATTGGGTCAAAATTTCTATATGGACTTTTCGGCCAATTTTGTCATTAATGGCCGAGGACAGCCTTGCTAGAGCATCAGCGTGATTGTTTTCTGTTTTTGGTATTTGCCAAATTTTGTAAGGGGAGAACTTTTGAGCTGTAAATGCGCTGCCGATAGGTATGCTGACATGGACACATCTTTGGTTGCAAAATCGGCAGTTACTTGATTCACTATAAGTTGAGAGTCACTGTGGATGTTGATTTGTTTGACGCCCATGCTTTTGGCCAGCCGAAGGTCGGCCAAAAGGGCTTCGTATTCGGCCTCGTTATTGGAAGTTCTGAAGTTGAAGCAGAGGGCATATTCAATTTTGACTTCATCCGATGTGGTTAAGACTAAACAGCCCTGCATCTTTGCTGTTTTGCCGAGCCGTCAACGTGTAAGACCCAAATTGGGATCGAAGGGTTAAAGCATTCGGTGTTCGGTATGCTGGCTTGTTTTATATTCATATCGGAACTCTCTGCTGCTACCGAAGGTGTCAATTCAGATTTGAAATCGGCGACTGACTAGCTGTTTTACGCAGGCTTAGGCTTGAATTGAACATCAAACTCCCCTATCTCAATCGCCATTTGACCAATCGGCCGGATGTTTCCGGCTTATGGAAAACTTTCCGAAAAGGTTGGTGAGTTAAAACGGTGATTCTATGAGTTTGAAAATAAAAAGAACAACTAGATATAGGTAGTATGAGACAAAGAACCAACCTGCACCGCCAAACGATTCTTGTAGGAATAACTCCAAAGTCGCTTTAGCAATTTTTCCAAATATAATGTTTACCGAAGCAGTTGGTTAGTTAAAACGGTGATTCTATGAGCTTGAAAATAAAAGGAATAACTACATATAGGAATTATGGAAAAAAGAACCAACCTGCATCGCCAAACGATTTTTGTAGGAATTGCTCCGAAGCCGCTTTAGCAATTTTTCCAGCTGAGAAACAATAGCATTAAGGTTATTACAAATATAATGTTTAAAAAATTAAACAGATTCATATCAATTACCCAAGTCTAGGTCTTCATTCTTTTTACCTTTCTCTTTGGACTCTGTATTGGTAGTGTCTTTGTTTTTTCCCAACAACTAGTTCCAAGCAAGAGACATTAAATTGGCATCTAAGACCGCTGCTAAAAGCTCAAGTATACCGGTAGTGAATTTTCCTCTAGTGCTACCTCGAGCAGATATCCAAGAGGCTCCCATTTGCACGAACCATTTCGTCCAAGTGAGTGGGATGGGACGGGCGAGCGGCGTTAGAAGGTTGCGGTGCTAGTTTGGGGAGGTGTACACATACCTCAGTAGAAACTCAAGCACGTTAAAACCTTGATAAAATTTTGGCTCATCCAATTCTTACGGCATAGAAATCTTGTTACTTTCCATTAATGACATCAACTTAGGTAGTAGTTGATTCCACATTTCAGTTTTGATGGACGAGCTATATTGAACAATGGCATGTGCATTGGAGCGCTTCTAGTCATTTTGGGCATTGTCTCGGTCGTTTTCTACAACCTGATGAAATTCAAAGTAGCGTTTCATGGATCGAAAGAGTTTGAATTCTGATGTGTCTTCGATGTTAGGCTATACTTCTTCTTCATCTGCCATGGCCACAAAAATGGGAAAAGAAAATAGGAAAAAGTGGAGGGAGCAAAATTCGGGAACTGAAAATAGGAAAAGGCAGAAAAGACAAAATAAAGGCGAAAAAGACGGAGAGAATTTGGGAATTAGTTAGATGACCTTGGTTATATTAAAGCATATCTTCCGTTTTTCGTGTATTAGCAACTTGAATTGTAAATGCGGGAAAATAGCATTAACTCAACAGTAAATGCATGGGTAAGTCTTTCAAACCAGATGGTCAATTCTGTAAATAATAATGTGCAATATTACAAAAAGCCAAACTTACGATAATAACATATCGAAAAACTCTCCTAAAGTTAGAAACTCCCTTAAAACATCACAATTACAAATAATAATAATAAAATTAGGAGATCAGAAACCATCGCCATGCATCAGGATATGTAGTTCCGGAAGATGGAGCCTCAGCAACTTTGTTATTCATTTCCTGCCTCGTTCTAGCAAAGCTTTCCACCTGCTGACAAAAGAACAAAAACCAATACAAGAGAGTGTTGTCTGAATATTTAAAATTACACACCGAAATAAGATACTAGTGGGGAGGACTCCGACTCCAACAACAACGCCGGAACAAGCAATTGTGACTAGTAATTTAGTTATTAGTGGTTATATAATTTGAAATCTTCATACATAATATTATTTGTTTTATTTTGGTGTGTAATTTTAAGTCTTCGGACATAATACTCTTTATTTTATTTGGGTGTGTAGTTTTAAGTCTTCGGACATAATACTCTTTGTTTTATTTTTCCGAAGACTTAAAACTACACACCCAAATAAAATAAGAGTATTATGTCCGAAGACTTACACACCAAAATAAAACAAATAATATTATGTCTGAAGATTTCAAATTACATAACAACCACTAATAATTAAATTACCAGTCACAATTGCTTGTTCCGGTGTTGTTGTTGTTGGAGTCGGAGTCCTCCCTACTAATGTCTCCTCCCCGGAGTCCTCCCCATTGTTTGGTCGTCACAACAATGTGAGTGCCCTGCCACTTTTCATCACCATTGAAAAGTACACTTGGTAAACTCGCCCTTGCTCTATTCTTTTGATTTTTGTTTCTCCTACCGTTGGATTGTTTAAGGGTGCTCCAAGTTTTACGTAAGAGGCGGATCAATTTCAAAGAACGAGGAATAGCAATGTAAAATATGTGTAGAGGGTGATGCAAATGACATATGTAGTTAATTTAGGATGTGAGTAAAATGTGAAGGAAGATGATGTCAATATATAGGAGGAGGATGAGGTAGAGGTTGAGTGTTGAGTTTAATTCTGGAGTTAGAAGGAGAGTGAAAGAGGAAGGGACATTGGAGAACCCTTAAACAACCCAATGCTAGGAGAAACAAAAATCAAAAGAAATTTGAAATATCAGCAGAAGTACTCTTATTTATAGTTGGATACATCTTTACGTTAGCCATCCATGGAAAAAACAAATTAATATCAGCCATCATGGGGCCAGTTGGGGGACTGTAGCTAGCTGGTGAAAATACAAGGCAGGAACGTGGTGAGCTTTAACGAAAATATCGCAATAGCAGCAGCACGTGAAACTTGACCCTTTTATGGGGAAATGTGGTGTCTTTTGCTCAGGTAAATGGTTGTCTTTTGCTCGGGTAAAGCTAGTGTTTGATGGGAAGCAACACTGGGTCAGTAACAACCAACATTGGAAAGCAGCTAGTGTTTCAATCTTGCGCAACGTGAGAATCTTAGAAGCCGGTTTCCTGGTCATGGTTGATAGAAACAGCCTTTGCTGACCTATCCCACTATTATTTTGTTTGTTTATTTTTTTTTATCCAAAAGCATTATACATGTACATTGGGAGTGGAGGACTGTAAAACGCAACAGTAACAGTACGTGAAACTTGACCCTTTGATGGGAAATTGCATTGGGGAAATGGTTCTCTTCTTTATCAATAAAACAAGCTAGTGTTGGATGGGAAGCCACATGTGAAACTTGTCCCTTTGATGGGATGGGAAGCAGCTACGGGATTTTTTTATTTTTTTATTTTTTCATTTTCCCCTCAAAATGACAAAATTATGTTTACCCTTGAAGGACAAAAGAAAAAATAAAGGAAAAAATAAAACAAAAAACCAAAAAACAAATTTACACATGAAAGTTAGAAATAAATTTACATGCAATTGATTCTCCTACTAGCGTGACACATCTTGTGGGGCCAATATGAAAGGTCATTTTAGTCTTTGCCATGTAGAAGCCATCTTGGTCCTTTTTTCCAGGGACATTGAGTATGTTGCAGATGAGCCTTAAGGGTCGTTGAGGGATTATGGGACCAGGCCACCGGTAGCAGTTGCTTAAGATATTTGTGGGAATCGGTACCAGCATTGGCGGCGTCTGGTACTACTTGGTAGAACAGATCTAGGCAGCGGTTACCGTAGGAGGGGAAGGCCTTCTTATGAACTGATGATAAATATACTCAAAACACAAAACCTCAAATATACTTCTTCTGGTGTGTCTTCGATATTAGGCTATACTTCTTCTTTGAATTCCGGTGTTTCTTCGATGTTAGGCTGTACTTCTTCTTCATCTGCCATGGCCACGAAAATGGGAAAAGAAAATAGGAAAAAGTGGAGGGAGCAAAATTCGGGAATTGAAAATAGGAAAAGGCAAAAAAGACGGAATAAAGGCGAAAAAGACGGAGAGAATTTGGGAAGTAGTTAGATGACCTTGGTTATATTAAAACATATCTTGTCGTATGTTCAAGGCATTGTCAAAGGAAAACTTTATATATCCAATTTTGTTGATGCTAAAAAATGGTTCAGCACTTTTGGGCCCAACATGCTGATGTATTTGCCTTCGGAATGTCCTGGGCCTCGGTAGAGTGGCTGATCTACACAAATGAGAATGCTCGGTAAGACTTAGGGCACCGATGTGGTACAAGTCGAAGACTCTCTGATGCTTAAGTAAGTACGTAATGAATAGTAATCTGGACAGAATAATGGCTGAGTATGCCGAAAGTTCCAGTTACCTCCTTTTTGGGACTTGTGCTCCTTTTATAAGTCTTGGGAGGTGTGCATGTTGTGTAGAATTTTGATGGAGGATTGTAGACATTCATTGTGGGTGTTCCACGTGTCCAAAGGGTGCTTTGGGATCTCTCCTTGCGCTCGTCAGTTAGGGGTGCCGAATGATTCCTTCTTTTGTCCACGTGTAGTTCCTTTATTGGTCCGTTAGTTATGGTATAAACAGGAGTCCCCCAAGATCCCATCTGAGAAAGCCTCTTAGTTTGGGGACATGCTTTTCTCTTCGATGCCTCTGGTTCACCGAAAGCCTAGCATAATGCTCCGTTCGTTCGCACGGTGCCGTTAGATGACCTTGTTTGGGGCGTGGAGCCTGGGCCTTTCTTAGGAAGTGTTTGGTTTTTTTGTTTGGGGCGTCCTCCAGGTTTCCCAAAGGTCACACACTTTGGGGGTTGCGGTGCTCGGTTGGGTCAAAATTTCTATAGGGATTTTTCGGCCAATTTTGTCATTGATGGCCGAGGCCAGCCTTGCTAGAGCATCGGCATGACTGTTTTCTATTCTGGGTATTTGCCGAATTTTGTAAGCGAAGAACTTTTGAAGCTGTAAATGCGCTGCCGATTGGTATGCTGACATGGACACATCTTTGGTTGCAAAATCGGCAATTACTTGGTTCATTATAAGTTGAGAGTCACTGTGGATGCTGATCTGTCTGACGCCCATGCTTTTGGCCAGCCGATGGTTGGCCATAAGGGCTTCGTATTCGGCCTCGTTATTGGAAGTTCTGAAGTTGAAGCGCAGGGCGTATTCGATTTTGACTTCATCCGGTGTGGTTAAGACAAAACCAGCCCCGCATCCTTGCTGATTTGCTGAGCCGTCAACGTGCAAAACCCAAACTAGGATCGAAGGGTCAAAGCATTTGGCGTTCAGTATGCTGGCTTGTTTCATATTCTTATCGGCACTCTCTAATGCTACTGAAGGTGTCAATTCGGATATGAAATCGGTGACTACTTGGCTTTTTTCTACTGGCCTAGGCTTGAATTGAACATCAAACTCTCCTATCTCAATCGCCCATTTGACCAATCGGCCGGATGTTTTTGGCTTATGGAAAAATTGCTGAAAAGGTTGGTTAGTTAAAACGGTGATTCTATGTGCTTCAAAATAAAAAGAACAAACAAAGAACCAACTTGCTTCGCCAAACGATTCTTGTAGGAATAGCTCCAAAGCCGCTTTAGCAATATTTCCACCTGAGAAATAGTAACATTAATGTTTAAGAAAATGAAACAGATTCAGATCAATTACCCAAGTATAGGTCTTCATTCTTTTTGCCTTTGTCTTTGGGCTTTGTATTGGCAATGTCTTTGTTGGTAGTGTCTTTGTCTTTTCCCAGCGACTAGTTCCAAGCCTGAGACAGAAAATTGGCAGCTAGGATCGCTGCTAAATGCTCAAGTATACCAGTAGCGAATTTTCCCCTGGTGCTACCTCGAGTAGATATCCAAGAGGCTCCCTTTTGCAAGAACCATTCCGTCTAAGTGGGTGGGATGGGACGGGCAAGCGGCGTCGAAGGCTGCAACCCTTGTCTGGGGCGATGTACACATACCTCAATAGAAACTCAAGCACGTCAAAACCTTAATAAGATTTTGGCTCATCCAGTTCTTGTGGGATAGAAATCTTGTTGCTTTCCATTAAGGGCATTAACTTAGGTAGCAGTTCGTTCCACATTTCAATTTTGATGGACATGCTATATTGAACAATGGCATGTGCATTGGAGCGCTTCTGGTCATCTTGGGCATTGTCTGGGTCGTTTTCTATAGCATGTTGAAATTCAAAGTAGCGCTCCATGGATCGAAAGAATTTGAATTCCGGTGTCTTTGATGTTAGGTTGTACTTCTTCTCTGAATTCCGGTGTGTCTTATGTTAGGCTGTACTTTTTCTTTGAATTCCGGTGTGTCTTTGATGTTAGGCTGTGCTTCTTCTCTAAATTCTGGTGTCTCTTTGATGTTATGCTGTATTTCTTCTTCATCTGCCATGGCTATGAAAATGGGAAAAGGAAATAGGAAAAAGTGGAGGGAGCAAAATTTGGGAACCGAAAATAGGAAAAGGCAGAAAAGGCAATGAAAAGGCGGAAAAGGCGGAGGGAATTTGGGAATTAGCTAGAACTGGTTATATATATAAATGGGGATGTGGCTTGTTGCATACGATTGTATAGGGTTAGATAAGTAAATGACATGGGGGTATATGAGTAAATTTGGCAGAGGGAATTTGGGAATTATAATTGGTTATATATATAAATGAGGGTGTGGCTTGTTGCATACGATTGTGTAGGGTTAGATAAGTAAATGGCATTGGGGGTATATGAGTAAATTTTCTATCGGTTATATTAGTCCTTTCAAATATATAAAGTAATTATTTTCCATACAATGTCACTCACTTCATATGCTTGTTAGACCCATATGCAATAAGGAATAGTGTCATGTTTACTTCGTATCCATTTGGTTATATTAAAGCATATCTTGCCGTTTGTTCAGGGCATTTCAAAGGAAAGCTTTATATATCCAACTTTGTTGATGCTAAAAAACGGTTCGACATTTTTGGGCCCAACTTAGTGATGTTGCCTTCGGAATGTCCTGGGCCTTGGTAGAGCGGCTGATCTGCACAAATGAGAACAATCGGTACGGCCTAGGGCACCGGTGTGGTACCGGCCGAAGGTTCTCCGGTGCCTAAGTAAGTTTGGAGTGAATAGTAATCTGGGCAGAGTAATGGCTGAGTATGCCGAAAGTTCTAGTTACCTTCCTTTTGGGACTTATGCCCCTTTTATAAGTCTTGAGAGGTGTGCGTGTTGTATAGAATTTCGAGGTGGGACTGTACTTCTTCTCAAGAGAAGCATACCTAGATGACATAATAGTCAAACACCCTCTCACGTTAAGCAAATAATTCAAACCATGACCAAAACCCTGTGATGAATTAGGATAAGGAATCCAAACAATTTCATCCTTCTCGAAATCGAAAGAAATAATACGATTTGGTAATCTTCCATCTACACGATAAATCAATCAATGCATGTCTCCGTATGCAGATACATTCTTAATACTAAATTCACATTGGGGAACTGAGTGTATTTCTCTCCACGATGATGATCTTATATCCAGTGTATAAATGTAAGCCAAAAAAAAAAAAAAAAACCCATCTCTCGAGAACATATTCACTTTTAACAATACAAACAATCTTATGACTCCTAGTTATACCATCAAATCCCATACTGTACCACTTTTTATCATAAGCTTTAACAAGGTCATCAATTGGCAACTCTAGATCTAGAACTTCTCCTCTGAGAGGATTGACCAATACGCATTTACCCATTCCTTTAAAGCAAAACAAGTTGCAACAAACAAAATCTACTTCGTAATAATGGAGACTGCACAAAATCTGTGTATATTTATACTTGCTTTTTGTGAAGTCGTGCTCGCCTTTGTAGTTCAATGATTGCAAGGCAAAGCGGCTACGGTGGCTAGGAATAAAAGATGAGGTTTGAGTAAGAAGCATAAGTTGAGGTCCTTCAACAACAGGATTAAGTGAACGTAGCGTAGCAAAAAACGGGTTATCAACTACGCTTAGAGAGGTCTTAGATACGCTACGGATGTGACAAAGTGATTTTATCGGCAATCTTGTAAGGACGTCAAGGAGGATATCGTTGGGTAGGTCCATTAAGGTTGGCTTCTCGTTTCCCTTAGCCCTCGACTTCTCCAACCCTAGTAACAAATTTGAATATAAGTATTGAACTCATCACGTAGATGGTTCATAAGAATTGTATCAAAGAAGTCAAGATATTATTAACACAAAATTGTATTATTTACCAAAAACAGAAACACAAACAAGTATCATAGTTGATGTCAAACAGTTACATATTCAAGTAAATTAAATTGTAACAACAAATCAACAATACTTACAAATTAAGACATGAAAATTGCATAGTTACATTATTGAAATATATTGCGTAGTAAGACCTACAAGGGTGCCCCTCAAATTATTTAAGGAATTCCTCAATTGAATCCCCCTACGTGTGTGTATATATATATATATATATATATGCAGAGAGCTTCCATTGAGGGATCCCTTAAATAAGCTTATTTGAGGGACACCCCTTGTAGGCCCCACTCCGGATTGTATTTCACTAATCCAAACCGTCTATTTTGTAGATACTCATTCAAAGATCATCTCTACAAAAAATCACTTGAATCCGATATCATTCGACCACTCAATTGTGTTATTGAAATTTGAGTACTTTCTTGATGCACCGTTGTTCGTTGATTTTGTAGGACACAATTGGATATCGAAACGGTTTCCGATTTGTCTAATTTTTTGTAAGGATGATCTATGAATGAAGACCTAAAAAATAGATGGTTTGGATCATTGAGAAAAAAATTGTATGGTACCCTAAAGGGCGTCCCTCAAATAATTTTATTTGAGGGATCCCTCAATAGAAGGGGACTGTATATATATATATTCTTATAGAAAAAGAAAAGATGTCAAACCAAAAAGGAGTAGTATAGACAGAAGAGAAACAATGAGAGATGTTTTAGCACCCAGCCACTATATTATGTGTACAAGATATACAACTAGAATGAAACAATTGTAAAGAATAACCATCCAAACATATTAGCCCAACAGTTTATCAAAACAACTCCTAATATATTCACATGAGTTAAATGGGTACCTTGGCATGCATGTTCTTGGTTAGAAGCTCTCGAGAATGAACACCCATATTCTAACAACTCCAGCTCAAACATATAGCATTTGAACTCTTCTTTCTATCATTGAAAATTGAATCCATTTATTAATGGAACTTGAAACTTATCATCTAGGTATAAAAAAACCCTAAATTGTTGCATGACTGGGCCTCTATGCTGTTAGCATTCACCCAATCGACGTAACAAGGCACTTCAAGCTCTTCTGCTTTTGGTTCTAGGTCAAGCAAACTGCACAAAGCTTTCTCAGCCTCAAAGTTGAGAATCATAGTAGACGCCCAAACATACCGCCATCGCCTTGAAAGGACACTAGTCGCTTGTGCTTCCTTCAGCGGCAAGAGAGACAGTATACTAACTAAAATTGCATCTGGCAACTCACTTATTCTGTCCAACAACTCGTTGTGGCCATGCTTACTTCTCTTTCTCTTTCTCAAGTTATTGTAACCACCCTATGAATATGAATTGAGCCACAAAAGAAAAGAAGAAAAAAAGTTATGTAATCTTTGCTTCTTTCATGATAAATAAAGAGAGAGAAAAAAAATACAGTTTAATTTTTTGTTACATGGTATTGGAGAAACTGAGAAGTTGGTCGAGGCCTCTTTTTTAAAATTAAATCTGAGAGTGGTACTTTTTCAAGGTCTCACGGATATAGCGATGGTGGCGAGTAACAAGCATATAGTTAGAGATTTTGGAACTTGTTTATTTTATTTCCTTTTCTTTTTGGTTTTTCTCAAAATTATTAGCACAACTGATTGAGGAAACTATAAATTGATTTGAGTCTGATCATTAATTTGATTCGATATTGATAATTGAAGTCCCAAATGGGACACCATTAAGCACTTGTAGGGAAGGAAGTCTTGCAGCTTAAAAAAAATCAGAATGTTAATTAGTAGGCAAAAAGTCAATTTTGGTTCCTGTAATTTGCCACTTTTACCATTTTGGTCCATGTCGTTTCAATTTTGTCAATTTTGTCCTTATACTTTTAATTTCGAGCAATTCAAGGATAATCGCGATTTTCTATCAAATTCTTTTAACGCTCATCATGTTTTGGTCATGTGCCCCTCACGTGGAGGGGCAATTTCGTCAAATCGTGCCCACCTAAAAGCTGCCCTCTCTCCTTTCATCTTCATATGCGACTTTGGGATTGTGGGAGACGATTCTAGAAGATGCCCATTTTGCAATGGTGAAATGAGAATAGAAATTTCAAAGACTGATAGGAGTGGTGGAAGACGATTTTGGAAGTGCAATACATTATATGTAATGTCAAAAAAAAAATCTATGATTTTTTTTGGATATAAATGGGGTATGTGTGTTTCAGTGTGTTCTTTTTGCATGTTTGAACAGGGAACACTTTACTGTGCTGGATTTCTATGGGATGATGAGATCAACAATCACCATTTAATGAAAGAGAATGAACCAATTAGAGGAGCTGAAGAAGATGAAGTGAAAAAGCCCAAATCACAATCCGACAAACCCACCACAACTCCAGCAATAACTCACCAAAACAATTGAATAAAGAATGCATTGAAAGCCCATACAACTTGGAATATTGAAAGCCCCCAAACAATAGAATAAAGATCCAAAACCAACTTGAACCTAATTTAAAAAAATCGAGCTCTCACCTTGTTTATCCCTGTATCCACTGCATTCACTTGTCTCCATCATTATTGATGTTGTGAATGCCTGAATCCAATATAAGAGAAGTGTTTCGGAGTTGACCGAATTGTATTCAAACCCTAACCATAGTTTTCCCAAAGTTGTGACTCACGTATAATGGAGAGAGGTGCATCTTTTCTTTTTTCGTTTTTCTTTTCTAAAGAGAGAGGGCAGCTTTTAGGTGGGCACGATTTGATGAAATTGCCCTTCCACGAGAGGGAACATAACGGGCGTCCAAAAATTTTGACAGAAAATCACGATTGTTCTTGAATTGCTCGAAATTAAATGTACAGGGACAAATTTGACCAAATTGAAATGACAAGGACCAAAGTGATAAAAGTGCAAACTATAGGGACCAAAAATGACTTTTTGCCTAATTAATATGTACTGATGAGCTGGCCAGGGGCGGAGCCATAGCCAGGCCTGCCATGGCCCTGGCCCCCCCATTTAATTTTTAATCTATTATAATATATTATAAAATATATGTTATAGCAATACAATTACTGTAATTAGATTAGTGATGGCCCTCCCAATTGAAGATAAAAAATCTATGTGGAAGTGATTTTGAAATTTTGGCCCCTCCATACTAAGAATCCTAGCTCCGCCACTGGAGCTGGCTATTGGCTAATGGGAGAGTAAGACGTGTCTTGTGAAATTATCTTACTCTAATTCTTATCTGGATGTAGTCTATAAATTTATCTCGTTTGTAACTTAATGAATCAATATGTGTTTTTTTTTGTTTTTTTGTTTATGTGTTTATCCACAACTTAATGCTTGATGTTTGCCTTGGCATTAGTGGCTGTTTTAGTTGTAATCTTATTGTGTTTCTAATGTTTAATTATGTGATTTTGGAAGATGCCCATTTTGCAATGGCAAAAATTCACAAATGAGATTTCTAAGCAAAGCTTGTAAGGAGATATCAAGTCAAAATTGAAGAGTAACAATGAGAACCCACAACATCAAGCATTTTTAAATATCTCTATTGGTTCACTTTCACACCAAGGACCCCTGTGAATTTTTGCTAACCTTGATTATATGGTGTTGCCTAACATGCAGAGATATTTTAAAACACTTGATGCTGTGGGTTCTCATTGTTACTCTTCAATTTTGACTTGATATCTCCTTATAAGCTTTGCTTAGAAATCTCTTTTGTGACACTGATTTGAAAATTTCATATCTTGTGTGCCTAATTGTTCATTCATTATTATTTGTGTCTTTGCATACATTCATGGGAGAATTCATAATGTAGAATTTTTGCCTTCATAGTTCTTTTGGGATTGCACTCATTTGTTTTTCTTCTATTTTGTAAACACAAATTTAACATAAAAAAAAAAAATTACGCTTTAAACTACGTCAGTGTCGTTCTATTTTTTTTCTTTTTCTTTATTTTCTCTCTTGTTGTGTGTCTCTCTCAACCTTCACTTGTTCCCTCAAAATTGCTTTCTTTTTCTCACATTTCTCTTCTTTCTCTGTGACATCAAAACACCACTTCGCCATTCCTACTGCTTGGTTTCTCTTCCTCGTGTGGCACTTGGTCCGCTATCCACCAAGGAGACACCCATGAAAGTTTCAGTGGCTTCCGTTTTGTAGCCACGATTCAGTACTCTTCTGATGTGCAAATGGCTATTTACTTGAGGGGGAGTTTGCCATTGCCTATCCAAAAAGGGGGGAGTAAACATTCCGAGTTTTTTTTTTACTTACATATTGTATTTTCGGTCATACATGCTTTTCATTGGTTATTTTTTGTTTAGTGGTGCAGAATTCAGGTTACCTTCTCTATTGCAAGTGGTCATGTTTGAGGAATTCTTTTCACTCACTTGTAATTGGTTTAGGTGGAGATTGTTATGACCAATTTTTGTATAATTAGAGTTTTTGTATAGGAAATGCCAAAGGGGGAGATTGTTAGGACCAATTTTTGGTATATTGGCAATTTCTTGTTACAAAAACATAGAGTAGGTCTTTGAGTGTAACCTACAGTTTTTAAGTGACGTTCTGCTATCCTAGATCAGTGTGGTCAGAGACAATGCCAAGGTATGTTTTGCATCCACGCATTCTATTTGCATATTTGCAAGTTCATCAAAAGTGACTATCAGATGTATAAGACTAATATATGGTTTCAGTCTTACATAATCCAGTGCCAGACATCAGTGAGTTTTTAATAATGGTTTTATACTCTTTAGTTTGGTGTTTATTTAAGCAAAAAAATTCTTTTGTCTTTTTAGCTGGGTTTTTAGTTAAGTGGCTTTATTTGTTTTAAAGAAATACTTTATTTGTTAAAAAGCCTATTTTTGCTAAAAGCATTTTTGGTCTTTGACCTAGTTTTAAGCGTGCAAAATAAGAAAGGAACTTTAGTTGTTTTGTTCTCTGCAAGTTGAAAGGAAAAGGACGAGAGAATATTTTTTGAGCGTTCATATTGAAAACTCATGTGGCTGTTCCTTTTTAGCCTTCATGAGTAATTAAATCATCTTTAAAAAAATATATATTATAATGTGTGAGTTCATGAGCATTATGCATGTTGGTGATCAACAATCGTGTCTTGAGGTGTGAGCAACCGAGACCAACGTTATGCCATCTCTTGTTGAAGAAAGAAGACAAGATTGCTGATTGGGTTGAGTAGCAAAGGCAAGTAGGCAAGTATGTATTGTGAGCATTAGTCTTGTGAGTTGATACTTGTAAGACCTTTTTGCATTCTTTCTCATAGTGATTTGGTTTCCGGCATAGTGTGCGCAGTTGTTTTCCTTATCTTGAGGTTTTTTATTGCGTCAACATATCTTATGTCCCTTGTGCGATTGTTTGTGTTTTTGTTTGAGTTTATTGTAGCTGCATATTCTAGAATTCTGCTTACAGGATTGTTACAGTATTTCAATCATGCTCTGATGTTTGAGTATTAAGAAACAGATCGGTTGACCATTTTAGGGAATTTCATAATAGCAATTTCAGACTGATAGGAATTGAGGCTGTGCTTTGAATATTGATTGTTGTTAGACTTTAAGGCTACAAGAAGATGACGGTGCTAAGAGAAGCTGGAGGTGTTCAACTAGTGTGTAAGTGGATCCATCCTTCACTTGTTTTTCTATATTTGGGCATATGGTTTTGGAGTGTTGCTAGTTTTTAGTCTTTCTTCACTTCTATTTTTGGATTTGGGCATGTGCTTTTGATGTTGCTAGTTTTTTAGTCTTTGTTTATGTCTGTTTTTGGTCTAAAAGGTCTTTGTTTATGTCTTTATCATTTTTAATTATTTTTCTGTTGTTTGTAGACCTGGTGTGTTTATTTCTTTATGTCTTTAATATGCGACTTTCTTTCTTTTTGTGGCTTTCGACATGTGAGGTCCTTTTATTGTCTTTGTGTTTTGTGTGGTCTTTTTCTTGTTTTTTTGTTGCTTGTGGACCTAGCTTTGTGGTCCCTTTTTTGTATGTATTCCATGGACTATTTGTCAGTTTGGTATATGGTAATTGCCAGATGAAGATTATGATGATCTTGTAACATTTAAGTTTTGTCATGGAGGCAAACCAATGGAGAAAGGCTCGGATGCATGTGCTGCAATTAGTAGGTTTTATGGGAACCCTGAGGATTATGTTGATGATTGGTATAAGAAAGATGCTTATTTGAGAACCTATGAGCCCATGATTATGCCAATGACTAGTGAGGATCAATGGATGAAGACTAATTTACCTCCATTGATGCCTCCCAAATACCATAAGCAACCTAGCAGACCAAAAAAGTCAAGGAACAAAGTAGCAGATGAACCTAAGAAATCCACTCATCTTTACAAGCTTCCAAGATATGGAATCCCATTAAAATGTTGGGAATTGTGGTGAAGAATGACATAATTGGCTTGGTTGTAAGGTATAAACTAACCTTTTAAAGCTCATTTATTTAGTTGATTTTGATTTTGAAATATTAACTTAATCATATGTTATTCTCAAGAGCCAAAGAACCCAAACTCTAAGCCTCCCAAGAAGAGGACTACTAGACCAAAGCTTGCAGTACTGGCAATTTTGAACTGTCTTTTTGGGTTAAAACTTCAATTATTTTATTTCTGAATCAAACAATGGCATTATTTGTAGGTAAGAAGGAGAGATGCTACAGAAAACACGATGGAACTCAGGCCAAGAATCCAAAGTAGCAGTTCCCATCAAGACGTTAATGGAGAGGCATCACATCCTAAGAAATTGTGGCCAAGAAAAGAAGCACATGCAGATCCCAGCCTCCAATTGAAGCACATGCAAGTCAAGCAAGGCCAAGAACAGAAGCATGCAGCTCTCAACTTCCAATTCAAGTAGGGCCAAGTTCACACAATGCAAGTCAAGAGGGTCAAACTAGGAAGAGGAAGAATCAGCAACAAAATGCACAAAGGAAGTACTTTGTGCTTTAGGACCAAAACCAAGCTACACCTACCCTTCGGATTATATTTTTACCAACTCTTAGGCAAGCTAGGTAAGCCCAATAGGTGGAGTACCGGGCCTAAAAAGCCCCAAAAAAATACATGTACGTAATTGAAGAACAAAACCAGAAACTGAAGAGCAAAGCAGGCAAACAGTTGCCAACGTTGGACTGGACGAGGTTATCATCACTCGGCAAAATCCCAATGAGGATGGGCACCTGTGAGCCGCTGTTTTTGTTGGCTCCTCGAAATTGATCATAACTGGGCAGAACCTTCGAACCATCATCCATTCCTCCTCAAAGCCTCGTTCTTTGGCCGGGAGATATCTCTTGTTCAGCAAATTAACCACAACTTTTGAATCAAGTTCACGCATCAATTTTCTTCAAAGCCTCAATCTTTAGCCAGATACCAACAAGGGTAGCTTTAGCTTCCGCCTGAAGAGCTCAATGAGCCATAAAGCTGAGATTTTTCCCTGCTGATAAGGCTCGCTGATGAGTTCTGGTCATAACCCTGAAGAAAAGGAAAAAAAGAAAGCAATGCAGGTAAGCAATTCTTGCCCTTGAATGAATTACTTGTTGAAGATTCATTCTTTTTTACAAGACACAATTGAACTAAGTGTTCCTCAGATTGAGGATGGGTCTGGCATATAGGAAACAGAGGATTTTTAACATTTATTCTTTTAAAAATATGAACTTTATTTTTTAAAGAACATAATTTCCTCATTTTTGGCAGTGACTTCCACTCCCCGTATAATCAAATCTTCCATGACCCTTTGTCAATCTGGGGGGAAGATGGATGGTTCTCCATGGAAGGAGACTTGTCCATGCCCAAGAAGCTTTTGTTAACCTGCCACATTGCCCCATCAGTAAAAAAATTTCTGTCTGCAAGGCCTGTCCATGCCCAAGAAGCTCTAGAACCCTGTGTTTAGAGTTTGGGTCTCTTTATCAGCCCTCATATTCTTTAAAATTCTATCTCTGACATAGCAGAAAAGCCTTTTTCTTAGAGCTATCCCACATAGTGCGAAGCCCTACATATTTTCCTGGATTCACTGTCACATTGATCTTGAGTACTTCACAGACATTTGTTGGAAGTTAGGAGGAGTACTAGGCTGAAAAATGGACTTGACTTATTATAGTTCACCAAACAAGCTTGTACATTACAAGATAGATCCAGGATCCTGGCCATTGCCTTGCTATTTCAACAGCCGTGTTCACAAAATTAGAGAATCATCTACAAGTAGCAGATGACCCAACATTGGGCCATTCTTATGAAGTGTCACCCTTTGTGACCTGTTAGCTTGAAAGGACTTTTGTACCATTTGAGATAAAGTTTCACCAACAAAAAGAAATAGATAGGAGGTAAGGGATGCCCATGTCTTATGCCTCTATTTGATTTAAATTTCCTGCTTGGATTCCCATTTCCCAACACTGAGCTGATGCATTTCAGTTTCACAATCAAACCAACCCAAGATCAATTAAACCCTGTTTTGTGCATTTTTTTTATATTCTATACTTCATAATTTAAGAGAATCAAGAAAAAGAGAAGATCACTTGTGACACTCATACATTTTTTATTTTTGTTTTTGGCTCGCTTCATAGGGTGATTACATCTTGAGAAAGAGTAACAAAAGTAAGTATGATTACAACCTGGCAGACCGAATCAGTGAGTTGGCGGATGAAGTTCTTGTTAGTATACTGACTCTCCTGCCGCTAAATGAAGCAACAACTACTAGTATCCTTTCTAAGCGATGGCGGTATCTGTGTCGGTATGTGTTGGCATCTACTATGACTCTCAACTTTAATGCTGAGAAAACTTTATGCAGTTTGATTGACCTCAATCGAGAAGAACGAGACCAGAAAATCAGTAGGTATGTTGATTGGGTGAATAGTGTGGTGGAGCAGCATACATGGCCAAACATTGAACAATTCAGGATTTCTTTTGATTTGGATAATAGCTTTTCAAGTTCCATTAATAAATGGATTCAATTTGCATTGAAAAAAAGAGTTCAAATTCTTGAGTTGGACTTCTCAGAAGATGGTATTCATCATCGACAGAAATCCTGCTATAATTTTCCCCATGAACTTTTAGGTATCAACAGAGGGTCTACTTCTACAGCTGTGTGTTGTGATATTCCAAGTCTAAACCCTTGTGTATACCTTGGCTTAAAGTCAATCAGAGTTCTTCATTTCAATTTTGTTGATGTGGCTGAAGAAGTTATTGAGTGCTTCTTGTCTAATTGCCCAGTTCTTGAACGGTTATCAGTGTTTCACTCCCCAAATTTGGTAAATTTAAGGGTTGTTGGTCCATCGATTGCATTGAAGTACCTAGTAATTCGACGATGTAACAGCCTTGAAAGCATTGAGATTTGTGATGCAAACCTGGTTTCACTCAGTTATGTTGGAAATGAGATAAGCTTGCTTCTTAGGAATGTACCGCTGCTTGTCGAGGTATCCATTTCTGAGGACTGTATCTGCAATAATTTCATAGAGGTTGCCTTCACTCAACTTTCGTGCTGTCTTTCTCAGCTGGAGATTCTCAAACTGACTGATCAAATAGTGGTTAGTACTTAGTATATGTAATTATCATGTATTGGTTTTCCTTCTCTTTGTTGGATTATATTAGTCCCTTACTCCTTGTTTCTTTTTCAGCCCTACAAGAGGGATCGTATATTTCCTATATTAGCAAATCTAAAGCATTTGGAAATAATATTTGAAGAAGAAAATGTTTGTGGCCTTCTTCAATTAACTTCCTTCTTTAGGGCATCTCCGTGCCTGCACAGACTTGTGTTGTACTTGCAGGTATGCATATTCTCACTTGGTAGATTATTTTCTCAGTAAAACTTGGTAGTTGTATGTGTACTTTGGGTGATTTTGTTTCTGAGATTCACTGGATGGTTTTGAAGTTTTACCATCCTGTTATGTGATGCATCTTTTACTTTCATTGTGAAACGTGCATTTTATTCATATAGAATTGCAAAATCATGTTAACCACTGTAATAAATGAGGTAAAGGGTTATATGTTCCTAGAACCTAATTGAAATTTCATAAATTGAGATCTGTTATATTGTTCACTTGATATTGGACGCAAGCGCGCACACATCCCAATTGTTTCTTTCTATTGCCAAGATTTTTTATTCAATACATGTTTCATGGCTTACACATATAATGTCCTTTATGTAAGTTGAGTGTCCCTTTGATATGTTAGGCTCTTTAGTTTAAACTTCTGTGTTAACATTATTTCTTCAACCTATTCTATATATATCTTCGCAGTTGATGAATTTAATTTTACGTTTGTTCAAATGAATTTTATTTCAGAGAGGCTGTGTTTTTATAATGAACGTTTGGATTAGTGTGGTAGATTCTGGTTTAGTTAATTTATTTGAATCTGCCCCATTAACGAGGTATATGTGCTTCCCTTTTGGTCAAAAAATCAGTCTCAATTAAGTAGATATTTGTGTCAGGAATGGATATTCCATTTATTGGATGAATATTCAGAGGTAAATGGATGTCAAATATAAATATTTAAAATCCATAGGTAGACTGTTCTGCCACTGTTTCATATTCTGGGATATATTTTCACTTCTACTTCTGAAGACTTGTGAACTTAATGGTAATACTATTTGGTAGCTATTGACTCAATGGAAAAGTTGTTTCCTGCTCACTAAGTTGTCTTCTTGCTGCAGATGGACTACACAGAATCCATGAGAGGGAATATAAAATATAAGAAGGCCAAATGCTCCCATAATTACCTGAAGATAGTGGAATTGGTAGGGTATGATGGTCACACAACTGATTTTGAACTTGTCAAGTACTTGGCAAAGACTGCTGTGAAACTGGAGAAAATTGTGATAAAAGGAGAAGAGGAGGAGGGCCCATGGAGAAAAATGGCAAGAGATGTTGCTATGCATAAGCTTAAAGAAAAATTTCCTTCAACTGTAGAATTTGTACAACGGTAGGCAGTAGAGTGCAGTGCTTAAATTATCTAGAGAATTTGTTGGTAATTGGTGGTTAAATTAACAAATATTTTTAAGGTTTGTTTTATTGATTTTAGGAAATAAGTTAAGAATGAGGTTCAACGAATATAGAATGGACTGAGAGGTTGAGGACTTATTGATCAAATCCAAAATAAGTTGATTTTCCTTTCAATATATGTTATCAAACAATCCCTAAAAACTACCAAGGCTAAGAGGACTTGCTCGTTTCTTTAATGAAAAAAGCTTGGATTCTTAAAACTGAGGAGGTGAAGCTTGAGACACTTGATGGTGAGCCTTTTGGGAATGCCTGCAAGTAACAAAATCAAACAAATAATGTGTTGGTGTGTGTGTCAATATCTAACTTGTAAGGAATTTTACCCATTTATGCATATTAAATTAAACTTAGCACAACATATGACATTAAAAATTTCAAATTAAATTTCTAAGCAAGTTATAACCGTGATAAATGGTTATAGCTTCAAAACTCAAACAAAACTCAGGTTGAGCCTTGTTGCTGAAGTTACAACTCTAGTACCAAACTTCGAACATGATTCCAATAATGAGACTGTTAAGTTAGGAGATGGTAAAAAATCCACCAGTTTAAGTAGAACCGACAATTTGAAGTCCATGCATCCTTGCATTTCGTAAGCATGCAAGTGCAGGTATGGACTCAACATATGCACAAATCATAAGGCCAATTTGTTTCAAAAATGACCAATGCAAGTTGCATTTCCTGCTTCAGATACCACTCAAGAACCAACAGCAACACAACGAATCAGAACAGAAACGCCAGATTGCTTCCTATTGTTTGAAAGCAACCATCACTTTCCTCTTGCAACGAAAATATGCTCTCAAGATATTCAAAGTGATCAAGACTGGGAAAAAAAGCTCTGCAAGTATTTCTTGCATACATTTTGCAAGCAGAAAAGGGTGAAGAAGAAAAGATAATTGAGTTTGTATCATACTCCTGAACTAAAAATCATTTTGTTCAATCCATGTGTTTCCTCTTGCCTATGCTACACCAAAAATTATAGACAATAGCTGAAAAAACTTCAATTCATCTTTTAGCATCTTCAGAAGCTGGGGTCTTGCCCTCCTGATCCTGCAAGTGAGCATTAGGAACTGGATGCTGACCTACTACCCACTCTTTGCTGAGGGCTGGTCCTGGTTCTACAGAATCCTGTTTACTGAGGGCATCTTTCTCAACCGGCTTGCTAGATTCTGAACTACTACGGCTACTTGCTTCTGTTACAATATCTTTCTTCTCATTTCCTCCTTCATGCTCTTTTGTTTGGCCACTATTCATTTGCTTCTTTGATTCAACCATAATTTCCTTCAGAGTTTCTTCAAGTTTATCTAGTCTCACTCTTACCTCCAAAAGTTCTGGATTAGAGGCTTCTTTTTCTTCAGCAGCCTTTAGTTCTATTTCTTTTTCTTTTGCTTTCGCTTCTTCTTCTTTCTTCTTTTTCTGCTCCAGTTCCTGAGATGGTGATTTTGGTGAGGAGAGGAAAGATAAATAAAAGGAAACCCAGTGTGCGCATGTGTGTGTGTGTGCGTGTCTGCAAATAAACAGCCAGATAAGTGAATCAGTAAAAAAAATTCATTGCAGCCTGTTTCTGAAAAGGTTGTTTAGAAAACTAGACAGATTCTTAAGGAGTATCCTTGGATTGTAAATGGTGAATCCAAACAATGGAAGAAGTATCATAGATTTAGAACAAAGAGGGAGAAAAAAGGAAAAAGAGAGATGATGGTCTATGATGGAAGAAACACAAAATGGCATACAATCCAATAAAGAGCAATTAATATTTATGCACTATTTAGGCTAAAGATATCAGCACAAAAGCATAAAAGTACAGTTACCGCTTCCATTCTTCTGATTTCATAGCGAGCATATTGAGCCACCATATACACAGCTGTTACACAAAATAAGTTCTTACATAGTAGTGTGAAACCATGAGAAAACCAAATATGAAACATGATACGTACCCAAGGAAGGCATGCAAACAAAGAACAGTTGTACCAAATGGAAATCAAGCCTGGCCATGAAAAGAAGAAAGGTAAGAACATGTCTCAGCAACAGAGATGAAGATACCAACAGGATATTCAAAGTACAGATAATCTCATTCAGTAATTATTTCTTTGGTAAATAATCTGGAGCATGCAGTTACAAATTAGGCCATTCTAGGCTAGATGGGGTGAAAATTAAGTGGCTTGCTGCAAAACTGATGACAGTGCATTAAGTTCCTTTCCCTGTACTTATGTATTACCAAAGACCTAATCATTAAATTTGTTTCCTTTTAACTCCAAATAGGAAATTCTAACAATTAAAGACTCAAAAAATGAGAATGATAATGCATTCCATCTTAAGTTTTACACATACACCAACATTTGCTTGAACATTTTCCTATCCTTAAACAACTTCTAATAAATCCAGACCACCCTAAACAGGTGCTTTAGTAACTCGCTTCAAATTCAAAATTTTCCACACAACCTTCGTTAGCACTCATTCATTTGAACCTTAAAACACCCACCATGCTGCTTCTAATTTCAATAATTTTTTCATTTTAACATTCTCCCGGCTCCAAAGTGTCTAGTGTCTACATACATGTGCAAATTTGTTTAATACAATGCCAAGGTGAACCAAAAACAACCCACAAGATTTAAGAAGAACAAAAGCAAAACCAACACAGAGAACAAATGAAAGAAGCAGAAAATGCAAAGCAAAGCAATACCCAAACTTCTTTTTGGAAGGTGGACCAGTGAAGAGGATTTTTGCAGCTTTCATGAAGTCGAGTTTGTCCAGTTGCTTAAGCGAGTCCTGGTATCTACTCAGACTTGTCTCCTCAGCATTGCCACTGCTCTGGTTGTAGTTTGTGTTGGTGTTTGTATTCGGAGCCTTGGAGCAAAATGGTCTCCTTGGTTGTAATATCGTGGGTTTGAAGCGTTTCGGGAGTCTGGCCAAGGTGTCTCTGGCCAAAAAGTTAAGTCAAACTCATGTTTTAGCTTGTTTCTGGCTTGGTCTAAATTAATGAAAAATTTCTTATTACATTGCGTAAGCTTTTATCAGAACACCAATCGAATGGACTCGATGCAACTTTCAGTATCTATCTCGTAAACCTATTCGAAAGAAAATCATATAGACTTTCTAGTAATACTTCATTTGTTTTCTTTCTTTTTTCTTTTTTTTCTTTTTATTTTTGGAGTTTATGATTTTATTCCACAAGTAACGAATCACCCCCAAAACAAAGAACTGATTTTAAACTTTCCAGGTTGAATCCCCATCAAATGATACCAAAAAAAAGTTTCCCACTACCCAATTCTCGAAACAAACGTTAAGCTTCATACACACTTACAAATTCATTTCTTTTCCCTCAGATTCTCAGCAACCAAACAGAGACTAGTGACTAACGTCCAACTTTCTAAATCATAAGTTAAAAATAAATAAAAATTTAAAAACGAAAAATAAGCAAAAGACAGAGGAGGAGGGAGAGGATTAAGTGGACACCTGATTAGGAGAAGAGCGATCGAATTCGTAATGTATCTCATTGCGTAACAGTCTGAGAATGTTTGCTTGGAAGGCCGATTGAAGAAGCATTTCAGAGATGTAAGTTCTTAGGCATTGTGTTGCTAGGAGACTGGGGTTTAAGAGGGAGACTTGTTTTTCAGGGGCAAAATGCAAAGTGGGTTTTTGCTGAATTAAGATTTTGGAGGAAGAAGAAGGAAAAACCACGGATTTTCGTAAGGGTCGGATTAGGAGTGCCATGGAGTTGAGAATACTTTCCGTGTCTCATGTTTTAGGGTTTTAGGGCTGAAGACCATTTTTGGTAGAACCTTGGAAGAACGGTGAAAAATGGTGATTGTGAATGGTAAAAAGCCTAGGCCCCTTTTGGAAAAGTCCAGCCCAATTATCAGTCATATCGCTTGCTTGGCAATTTGGGCAAAGGGTTTTTAAGAGCATTAATCTTGAATTTGTACCCGATTTGTATTTCGGTCTTTCAATGGACAAATTAGTTTTTGTAGTCCCTCAACTCCACTCACGTTAGCAACATTGTTTACGGCGTTACATTTTCTGTCATAGGGGTAAAACATCACCCACCCCTCCCACTTCTCAGCAACCCCAACCCCAACCCCAACCCCTACCCTCCCCACCCAACGAGTCGTCGATCACCCCTTTCTTCGGCACATGTAGCACCATTGAAACCACCCACAATTTCCCCATCCAACACCCCAACCCACCGCACACACACACGCACAGCACTACGCGACATCAACTCTCATTCCCGCACCAACTTACCTGCCTAACCTCACCCACTCTCCCGACGCACCTCCCCCCACCCCTAATTTGAAGGGATGGAAGCTAAACGGAGAGTGAAAAACACTACCTTCATTCTTCTATTACTATATATGGGGTATTGTAATCATTCAAATTCATGCTTCTCATGTGTTTACTAACACATTGGTATTTGAATGATTCCAATTTTTCACTTCTCATGCATTACTAACCTGTAAGAAATCAAATATCGTGTTAATTTCACGTTAAAATCATAATAAAATATCATCAAAATCATGAATAACATCAACTAGAAGGAGTAGTTGATCCAATTTCAATTCCTTAATTTTCTTATTATTAAGTTTCCCGATTCACGACTTCCTAATAAGTAAACATGCGTTTGCAATGCTTTAAGACTATTCCGACATCTTGAAGACGATGACAGAAGCGTCATTTCTGCTGCACTTGGATAGATTATTCTTTTTCTTTTTGGTCGAAACTTGGATTAGATTATTCAAGACTGAGTTCACTGAGCACGAAGTAATCTCTATGATTTGATATAAGATAGCGAAACTCACTATAAATATACAAAAAACAAAGATAACACAAAACTAATGGCTTTAGCCATATTTTGAGAATAGCCTAAAGACTTCAAATCCTCTTGATATTTGCCTTTCATTATTCACAGTTCTGTTTAAGTTTCTCCATAACTTTGTTGATACAGCAACAACAGGTATACATAGAGAGTCCGGAGTCTGCACTTTCAACATTTACTCAGACCACACCTCACGAAGCAATTCGTACCTCGCATTCATGCAGGCATGACCTGTGTGCTCATGTTTTCCATTTCCATTTGCTACAATAGTTGGAGATGACGGTAATTTGTCAATGATGGATGTTAGAGGAGAATCCAGCTCCTCCAGCTCCTCATCACTGGTATATCCCTTTCTCTGTACAGCTGAGACGTTCCTTTCCAGTTGAGATCTTCCTCCTGCTTCTGAAACTTTTTCTGCCACATCAGCCGAGGAAGGTGGACTGTACATAACTGGTGCCGCTGTATAAGGGAAGCTTCTAGCAGATTCTCCCGACAATCGGCGTTCCACAATGCTCTGAACAAATGAAGAAACAGTACATCAAACTTTTTTCTATGCAATAACAGAAGCACTTTTTAACATTAACGTTTAACGGCAGTTCATTCAAACTTTTTCAACTGCTTCAGAACCATCGAGCCGTAATTGCAGAGATGGGTGGTCATGGAACTTGAAAACTGAATAAAAGCTTTATATGGTAATATATAGATGTAGGGAAAGGTAAATCATACCTCAGCGTTCAGTGCCTCCAATACAGCTCCTGGGACAGCATCTGGGCAAAACTCATCTGGAGTGAAGTTACAAAGTATCCGCTTAACTAATGGGAGACTAATTGAAGGGCACACCTAGTACACATGAAAGCAAAAGGTTTAATCAGTCCAATAAGAGACAGGAAAATAATGGGAACATAAATTATGAACACCAACCTCCTTTCTGATTGATCGGTCGATAAGCATGTCTTTGGGAAGCATTAAAAGATCACTCAAGGCATTGAGAAGAAGGAAGGATTTAGATTCCCCATCCCCACTCTGCCTGTCATCATCCTGACTGCCGGGCTGATCTTCTTGCAGGGAATCATCAGCATCCATGTCAAACATATCACTTAGCCATCTAGACCAATTTCCAACCTGCATGATTGCAGCTTCCACATGTTTTAAATCTAGCAATCACAATTTTGAGGCCTACCCTTCCAAGAGATGAACTGCCAATTTCCTTACCACAGTGGCTTTATAGTTTATGACAGCCATGTAAAGGTGAATATTTCTGGTTTAAAAAGATGATAAAGGGATGAAAAACATGAGTATGATACGTACAGAATTTTTGAGTTGTGCACCAGACCCAAAACTCAAATTGCCAGCGGGAATAGGTAGAACCCTGGGATCAACAATGGGATCTGACACTGGATCAGTAGGGATCTCATGGGCTGACTCACGCAGAATAGCATTGAACATTGCCACATCTAGCCTTGCAACACAATGTTCCATAACCTAAAAGGCAAATCATGTCTAATTAATTAGAACTCTGAAGAAAAAATAATTAATGAAGATGAGAAAGTTCGGTAGTTTGAGGTTAAAATCCAATGCCTGTTACGAAGAAAATTTAAACTGCAGAGGAAGCTTAGATAGCTATTTGAGGATTCCATACCATTCTCGCCAACACAGGCAAGCAGCCACACTTGTGCCCTCCTGCCCGAACAGGACAGAGTCGTTGAGAAGCATCCTGGAAAGCATTTTTCCAAAGGTTCACAGAAAAGCTGCCTTGCTTCTGATCACCCAGTGCAGGTCCCAACAACCTTACAATTGTGTTATTATTAGACGAATACTCAGCTGGAGATTGCATATTTGGAGTCAAGGCCTGAAAAAATAAGATTCTGGTCAGTAAAACATAAAAGCCCATCAAACCCACTGTCAAGAATATATATTAAATGATGGAAAAATGGCCTTGGGCATGCAACTTAGCCATCAAAACAACATGATTGTTGTGAAGTAGAGACTCAAGCCACCTTTAATGTGTTAAAAGCAAGAATGCAAGATTATTTGGTTGTTTCATCGAACGATCACAATGGTTCAATTGTAGAATCAGATACACACATCTATACACACTCTGTTTGAGTAGATGTACCTGCCACCATACGGACTCAACTATCCGAGAGAAAATCCAAGATTCAACTTTTTCTAATGCAGCTGTGAAGGTTCCTGTCTCTTGCCAGTCATCTGCAAACTGCATAAAACCGTTCATTTGTTTACCACCAGAACCACCCCTCCATTTCAGTGTTGGAGACTTCACTTCATTTCTTTTGCTAGTCCCATTTATATCAGCAAACTTTGTTAAAGAACTTGACTGGTGTGAAATGCCAAATGCTTGAGATATGATCTCCCTTAGCACAACAGTGTTTGATAACCAGAAGGTTAACCTTAAAATACAAAAGGAAAAGAGAAAATATTAGTTTCAGAAAGTGACAATGTTTTAACACTACGTTTTATGACATGATAATTTTTACCTTGGAACATCATTGCCACAGGACTTTGCGATCAAAACAAGCCCTGATACAGTGTTCTTAGCAATTGTGGCTCGCTTGTCCTGAGTCCAAAGCTTGCAAGCATGAATATAAAGTCTAGAAATGCGCCGAGCCGGTGTGTGCACTTTATGTGCTGAGCTCCCATGCTCTGGTACTACAGAATAGAGGGAAATTTCAAGAGCAGCAACTTCTCGGAGCTCTTCTTCAAGTTTCTCAATTCTCATTTCCATTTCTTCAACCTTTCGTTCCAAAGCTGTTACATCCTCTTGCTCACCATTTTCTTCAGCATGTACTGTTTCATTGTCACTTTCAACACTCTTGGCACCATTTGAAGCCCCATCTAGGATATGACTTCCTTTTACCTCTATAATAAGATTATCATCAACTTCTTCAGATGATTCTGACGAAGGTTTAGAGGGAACTTCTGTATTGCTAGAACTGTTCCTAGAAGAAGTTCTGGTGTTACCCAAAGCACCTTCATTAGAATTAGTGGATTTTTTCTCTGTAGGATGTAGTGCCTTGGATTTTGACTTAGATTCACTATGAGAGCTCTCTGAGAGATTCTTCTTTGCAATGATTTTGGGAACCCTTGAAGCTCGTTCTACATTCTCATCCTCAAGTGAATCCCCTTGAGATGATACGGAATCCTTTATTGTCTCACAATCTGACACCTCTTCCTTCCCATGCTTTGTTTCTCTTTCAAAATCACTGGAATGATCATCTAAAGCGTCATCAATGTTCCCTTTGGAAATCATTGGATTGGCTTTCAGATCTTGAGGCACCTCCTCAAACCTGTTCACTTCATCCACATAATGTATAACCAAGTTTTCATTAACTTCAGAGAGCTCGGTGCCCGTGTTTGAATCACTTACTAAAGTACTGGGGTCTGGTATAGCATAAGAGTCTTTAGATTCAGTTTCTTTTCCATTCAATCTCTTGCCAGGATTCCCTTGATTCAGTTTGTTGTCTCTCCTTTCAGTTCTTCCTGAGCGCTTGGTGTTTTTAGTATTTGGGGTTTTCCTTTTCTCAACCTCCTTCATGCCTTGCTTGGTTCAGTTCCTCCAACTATAACAATCAACTAAAAAGGCTGACATAGAAGAAAACAAAACAATCAACAACCAGCAAAGCTCTTCTTCTTATTACTTTCAGAGTGAAGACTAGAGAGGGGAAAAACAAAGGAAAGAAATAGATAGAGCCAAGCCAACACTAAATGCACAAAAGGAAGGGATTTCAACTACCTCTTATGCAGTGACTTCCCCAAATTAAAAATGCATAAACCAGAAAACTTCTGCTGGGCCTTTCCTTAGTTATTCCAAACTTATTTCCGGTAAGCCTGTAAATAAGACATCATTCTGGGTCATCAACTTAGAGAGTTTTACGAGACCTTTGACATAAAACAAAATCAAACTAGCACTCCATTAGCAAACTGAGTACACCAAAAAAAACACAAGAGCTTGATTTTTCATAACAGTAGAACCCAATGAACGCAAGCTCATGACAACTCTATTTAAAGCTTGCCTCCGTCATGGAGCCATGCATTCATATCTCAATTCAAAGGATAGATAGAAAATCAAGCACCAAAGACCAAACAACGTTTGTTCACTCATTCACCTCGGAAGGGTCAGTTCCCTTCTACCCAATATTGCAAAAAATGGTGCTATAACACTAATTCCATCATCTAATTGCACTGCAGCTGTTATTTTCCACTGTCGTTTAAGACACGGGTATCTTCCATTAATTTCAACCAGACGGGTCAAAATCATATACAGCACGGGAGCGCTACATTTCTTTTCTTTTTCTTTTTTTGATAAAGGGAGGGCTACGTTTCAAAACAATGATATTGAAACAGCTCAAACTTGCCCAAAAGGCTCTGGGATCAAAACGTAAAATGGCTCGGAGGGTCCAGCCCAACGGATCTATCATATTCTACGACCCCATCAACGTGGAAAAAATTTGCAACATAAATTTGACACAATGAACATACATCTCAATTTGGCAACTGGCAACAGCTAAACCACGTACGGTCCAACAAAGAGGATCCGCTAATACTTACAGATTAATTCACTTTTTTCTCTTTTTAGCATGGCCAACCAATAGAACGAAGTCAAATCCATGAAATTATAGGAGAAAAGAAAAAAAGTGAAAAAGTTAGCTGAATTTAATCACAATTAACAAAATCGGTAATTATTCTTTTTGGAAATTTTTTCAACAGCAAACTGAGATCGAATCAGAATTCACAAATGATGGGCATCATCACAACAGTGTTTCGTTCATTCCTAAAGAGTGCAATCTACAGCGTCGGTAATGCTGACGTGGCAAGATCAACACCGTAATATTAAATAACGTCAAGTTTAACAGGAGAAGGGAAGAGAAAGAAAGAAAACGTTCAGCAACTTACCGCGTCGAAATAACTGAACCAGAACGCGACCGAAGATCCAATCGCAATGTCGAAATCCAAGCCAAAACGACGCCGAATTGGAGGCAAAATCGACACGAAAGAGTGAGGAAATGGCAGAATTGAAGAGCTCGAACCTGAAAATGGCACTCAAACAAGTGAGTTTACAGAGCCAAAACCACGTCGAAAGCCAAGCGCAGGAGAAAATTACAAGATCTAGCTACGCCATGAAAAAGCTTCCAGAATCCAGACCAGAGCAGACCAAAACGACGACGCTTTCCTGCTCGTGTTATCTCTTTCCGCCGGAAAAAAAACAACTTCGAGCAGTCAAAAAAGCTGTGAAACTGACAGTAAAAAGTTGAGCACTTACCGAAGCTTTTTTTTTGGCTCTGCGTGTCTTGGGATTATCAATAATTCACGTCAATTGTCGCATGGAGAAATATGTGCTCTTTAATTTTTGTGGGGAATTTGGGGAGTGGCTGTAGTGTTTGTTGAATAATGAGGAAGGAGGGAAGGTGGCATTTAAAAAGGAGATCTTCTTCAGTGGGAGAGATGTACGGATATGGGGAGGGGTAGTGGGGTGACCGGGAGTGAAGTTGTCGGTGGGCGATGGGAGACCGGGTATTGCCGGTTACGGAGTTACGTTACGCGTCGTGTGGCATAAGTTTTTTACTGCTGGTACCTAAACCGCCATCATTGGCTTTGTTGAATTACAGTTACCCCACTGTCATGGGAGTCAATGTGTTTGGAATTTAAAACAAATATTAATTACCGTTAGAGTTTGGATGGGCCAAGGGTGATTGGATTGGATGTGATCTGCTTCTTTATGGTATCGATGGAAGATGTTGATGTACCATCTAGTATATTTTCAATTTTTTCTAGGTTCAATTCTATTTGTATAAGTGATATTTGAGAAAGAGGAATCAAAGAAAAAAACATCTAGTGCATACATTGGTGGATTTAGAAAAAATTTGCCGAATGATCGATTGGTAAGAGCACTTCCATCCATCCCCTTTTGTCATGGATTGACTCGTAAGAGCACTTCCACCCATCCTTTTTTTTTCATGGCAAAAGGGGGCTTAGGCCCAAAAACAACCTCCACCAAGGAAAAATAAGGACAGATCACAGTCGTTGGATAAAATTGGACGGCTGGATTAAAAGAGCAACTGAAGTTGCAGCTAGGTTGTTTTCAACCCAAAACAAAGACCCAAAGCTTGACAAATCCCAATGAAATACAACTCATTTAACTCAGAATACACCATTAATTTGACTAAGAAGACACTCAGTTGACTCTTCATTGAGCTTGGACGAGATTTGAGGGCAAACTCATCCAAAGGTGTGTCTTATACTTCAGTGTAGATAGTTGTAGTTTTGTTCATATGTTAAACAAATATTACTCAATTATCAATATGTTGGTGATGAAATATAATTAAATACTGAATAGGTATGAGAAACTACTATAATGAATATATGTCTTATTGGTATGATTAAGAAATGGGTAATTATTGTATTAAGAATAATTATTCTGTATAACAACTATTAATTGCACCATAATTTATATGAAAGATTGCATTAAAATTGCACCATCTATACTAAGAGCTTTTGGAAATAATTAATGTGATTTTAACTGTGTTGTTACAACTTTTAGAAAAATGGACGTGAACACAGTGGTGGAAAACCAAGTTGATGAGGCAGAAGTGCAGAACCAAGTTGAGGGGGCAGAGGAAGAAAGTAGTCAAATAAATGATGAAGTGGGAGTGATACCTGTAGTAAGTATGAATTTGAAACCACAAGTAGGGAAATAATTTAACTCACTTGATGATGTGTATGAGTTCTACAAGACTTACGCAAGAAACTCCGGGTTTGGTATTCAAGAACATTTAAGTAGAAGGACAAAATTTACAAATGAGATAATAATAAAAGAGTTCGTATGTTGTAGATAAGGGTGTTATGAGCCACTCGAGGATCCTAAACCCAAAAGAATGATAGGCAAATGTAGAGAAGGCTGCAAGGCAAGAGTTGTGGCCTTAAAGGCAGTTGAGTCTAACAAGTACATAAGTTCTTGGTTCACTGAGAAACATAACCATATAATGTCAACCCTAGATAAAGTGCATTTGTTCATTTAAGCATTAGATGCAAAAGGTAATATCCTACTTACATGGAACAATTTGGAATATTGCCAATGCAGAACTGGCGGAGCTTTCAGATTTTGATGTTTACCAAAAAGAAAAGGACCGCAAGAGGAATAACCATAAGGAGGCAGTAGCTTTGAAGTTGAAAACAAGACATCACGGTCAATATTGTAGTTGTTGACTACTAAGCTCCTCATTTGAAAGTTCCCAACCCCAAACATGTTTGCTACTGTTATTTCTTTGTTGTGACAACATTGAATGATGATCAAATGAGAGTCAAGAGAGTTTTGAACAAAATCATGGTAAAATAGGAAGCATGAAAACACTAAAATAACCTCAAGGTCTTAGAGAGATCACCATTTGTTCGGATTACAATGGCTAATTTGTGTTAATATGAGACTTACTTTTGTAGAGTTGAATAGTTAGTCTCCAACTTTCGAACCACAAACCGCATAGCTGTTGCCATATGCATCTACTCTTCTCCAACTCTATTATGCAATGCTAGAAGAATCCCAGAACCCTAACCCCCAAACACAAAATCAAATAAAATCAAATTATAATGATATGAATGTAATTAAATAATAATAATAATAATAATAATAATAATAATAATAATAATAAGCTTATGTCGCTAAATCATGAGCGAAAATCATTCATGTAAATATCATTACCAGACCGACAGAGAACAGTGGTTGATAGTGGAGGCGTGCTCGTGATTTCTCTCATCTTTTGATTTCTCTCATCTTTAGATCAAATCAGCTTTCCTACAACTGAGCTTCTCCTCTTGCTTTTATTGGGATTGGGCTTGAATGAGCCTTCTTGAGGTACAAGTAGGAGGAATGAAAAACATTGGGTGCACTAGTAAAGATTTGTATAATTGGCAGAGAGACCTTCATGCGAAGCTTATTGGGCATGATGCAGAGCTTTTTCAAAAGAACATTTTTTGACTGAGAGAAAAAAGAATGATGGCTTTTACGTCAAGATGAAGGCAAATTCATATGTAAGACTAACTTTTTTTTTTTTTTTTGGGCAGATGCAACATCAAGGCATTTATATGGATATTATGGAGATGTAGTTATTTTTTATACCACGTACAACACCAACCGATATGGTATGGTGTTCACACAACTGATGGAAAACCAAGTTGATGAGGCAGAGGTGCAGAACCACGTTGAGGGGGCAGAGTAAGAAAGTAGTCAAATAAATGATGAAGTGGGAGTGATATTGGTAGTAAGTATAAATTTGAAACCACAAGTGGGGAAATAATTTAACTCACTTGATGATGTGTATGAGTTCTACAAGACTTACGCAAGAAACTCAGGGTTTGGTATTCGAAAACATTTAACTAGAAGGACAAAATTTACAAATGAGATAATAAGAAAAGAGTTCGTATGTTGTAGATAGGGGTGTTATGAGCCACCTGAGGATCCTAAACCCAAAAGAATGATAGGCAAATGTAGAGAAGGCTGCAGGCAAGAGTTGTGGCCCCAAAAGCAGGTGAGTCTAACAAGTACATAATTTCTTAGTTCACTGAGAAACATAACCATATAATGTCAACCCCAGATAAAATACATTTGTTCATTTAAGCATTAGATGCAAAAGGTAATATCCTACTTACATGGAACAATTTAGAATATTGCAGATGCAGAACTGGCGGAGCTTTCAGATTATGATGGTTACCAAAAAGAAAAGGACCGCGAGAGGAATAACCATAAGGAGGCAGCAACTTTGAAGTTGAAAACAAGACATCACGATCAATATTGTAGTTGTTGACTACTGAGCTCCTCATTTGAAAGTTCCCAACCCCAAACATGTTTGCTACTGTTATTCCTTTGCTGTGACAACATTGAATGATGATCAAATGAGAGTCAAGAGAGTTTCAAACAAAATCATGGTTAAATAGGAAGCATGAAAACACTAAAATAACCTCAAGGTCTTAGAGAGATCACCATTTGTTCGGATTACAATGGCTAATTTGTGTTGATATGGGACTTACTTTTGTAGAGTTGAATACTTAGTCCCCAACTTTTGAACCACATACCGTATAGCTGCTGCCATATGCATCTACTCTTCTCCAACTCTATTATGCAATGCTAGAAGAACCCCAGAACCCTAACCCCCAAACTCAAAATCAAATAAAATTAAATTATAATGATATGAATGCAATTGAATAATAATAATAATAATAAGCTTGTGTCGCTAAATCAGAGGCGAAAATTATTCGTGGAAATATCATTACCTGACCGACAGAGGTACCCAAAATGTTGCCTTCGAATAATTTGTTGACTTCGGTTATAATGATGTCCACGGACATCTTAGTTGCCTTCGGTTGAGTCAGCGTGCTTTTGATAGTTGTCTCACATGGAACAATTTGGAATATTGCCGATGCAGAACTGTCAGAGTTTTCAGATTTTGATGGTTACCAAAGAGAAAGGGACCGCGAGATGAATAACCATAAGGAGGTAGCAGCTTTGAAGTTGAAAACAAGACATCACGGTCAATATTGTAGTTGTTGACTACTGACCTCCTCATTTGAAAGTTCCCAACCCCAAACATGTTTGCTACTGTTATTCTTTTGCTGTGACAACATTGAATGATGATCAAATGAGAGTCGAGAGAGTTTCGAACAAAATCATGATAAAATAGGAAGCATGAAAACACTAAAATAACCTTAAGGCCTTAGAGAGATCACCATTTGTTCGGATTACAATGGCTAATTTGTGTTGATATGGGACTTACTTTTGTAGAGTTGAATACTTAGTCCCCAACTTTCGAACCACAGACTACATAGCTGTTGCCATATGCCTCTATTCATCTCAAAATCTATTATGCAATGCTAGAAGAATCCCAGAACCCTAATCCCCAAACCCAAAATCAAATAAAATAAAATTATAATGATATGAATGCAATTGAATAATAATAATAAGCGTATGTCGCTAAAGCAGGAGCGAAAATCATTCGTGGAAATATCGTTACCTGACCGACAGAGGTACCCAAAATGTTACATTCGGTTATAATGATGTCCACGGACATCCTAGTTGCCTTCGGTTGAGTTAGCGTTCGTTTGACATTTGCCTCACAAGTCTTAGGGATATCCAGACCATGAGGAGCGAGGAATGTGGCTCGGGTTGACTTTGTGTTATCAAGGCCTACGAGGATGTGTCGTATTATGTGACACAAGGAATTGACGGTATAATGTGGGAAATAGACATAAAATCATAGAATTGACGGATATATGATAGGTGTACCTAGGTGGAAAGTGTTTATTTCTTTACAATGCTTTCAAAAGGTTTTGATGATTCGATTGAATGTGTGATTAGTTATATATATATAAATATGCATGTCGTAATTCTTGTACGAATATAGAACCATGGGCAGCCCTGGGGTGGTGCAAGTGGTGCCACCGCACAGGGCCCCTGAAATATTTTTTCTTTATATTATATATATATTATTGTAGGAATCGTATATATAGTATAGCGTCTGAATATTTGTACAACAGCATGTTTAGGGGAGTTGGCTGGAGCACATATCTTTTTAACAACAGTACCAGAGTTCGATTCTCCCTGAGGTTGATCATATTGGTCTTTTTTTATATTATTTTTGCATTCAAACTTTACATAATTAAAAAATTTTAAAAAAAAACAGAAAGCCTTTTAAAAACAGGAAACATCGGAGCTTAACCACACCACAGAAGGAGTATATATATCCCCCTAACTATCGTTCTTAAAAATAAAATAAAAAAGGTTTTCTCCTCCAGGAAAAGTACTTTCTTCATTCAAAACAAAACGAAAAAAAACTTCATGGCTTCTTCTTTCTCTTGAACTTTGATTTTCTGGTAAGTAATCATCATTATTCATCAATCTCTCTTTTGTTCTTTTTTCAATCCTTGACAATTTTTGTTAGTCTTTCAATTTCAGGAATTTCAAGGGTTCAATTTCAAGAAATTTCAACACCAAAGAGAGAAAACCCTAATTCCTAAATTCATAAAGACCACTCAAAATCAAATAGTCAGATTCAAATCTCAATTCAAATTCAGGTATTTATCTAAATTTCAATCTATTCTATATATTACATGACTTATTTTATTAAATTATTATCATGTTGATGATTGGTTATATGAGAATATAGTTTGTAGAAATATTTATCCATTTCTTGCTGGGGTTTTCTTCCAGATTATAGGGTTTTGAAATTTTTCTGGATATACAAAACGGCTTAGAAAATGAAAAATCGAGAATAGACTCAATCTCAAAGATCAGCTCTTGATAGATTCATTGTTAAAGAATCACATGCTACAATTGATGAAAATATTTTTAATGAACAACAGGAAGAAGATGTTGAGGAATTGCAAGATATTTAAAACAATATGAACGAATGTGTGGGTAATGCTGAGCAGAATGAGAATGATGGCAAATTTTTATAGTATTTTCGTATTAGATTATGTAAGGCCTCAATTTAAGTTTCGCACAGGGCCCTCAAAATCTCAGGGACGGCCATGTATAGAACATGGATATAATTGAATTTTCAAATGGTTTCAATAATGGGGTTAGTATGTTGATATTATATTTTTTGAAACTTTATTTTGTCAACTCACACTTTTAAATGTTTTGTGTCCCTAGGCAGTAGTCGTGTACCAGAACACAATCACAGGGCGGTCGTCACTCATCACTCCTCTTTTTTCCTCTATGCAGGATGTTCTCTTGTAACTATTCTATTTTGTAATTTACTGAATTAGCTTGCTCTTAAATTGCCCTAGGATTTCTATAAGGCCTGAGGCCATAAACATTTTATGTTTGGTTGCATGAATTCTATTATTGTGCATGCTTAACGGTTGTGGATATTTAAATTGCATGTGTACATGTGGAAAAGTTTGGGAAATAAGCAATTTTTAGAGGAGACTCTGCCGAATTTTCGGCAGAAGTCAAACCCTAAAGAAATTTTGGATTTTGTTAGAAGGGCAATTTGGTCAAGTATGTTCGGCACCTGCCAAGTGTCGGACATGCATAGGATTCGGCGCAGATTCCAAAGTGGAATTTGGGTCGGATCTTGTCATGTTACGCGAGGTGCAACTAGTTAAAGTAATCCCAGCGCTTAGAAACTCAATGTATTTTGACACGAACATACCATAATCACCTCTGAAGCAAAAGAAGAACCCAATCGATTGAAGTAATATATTCTAGCATAATTTATAGTTTAAAGTAAAAAAATCAGTTTGGTAGGTTGTGCTCACTCATTAGACTATTGTAGAACATCCACACATTCTATTGGTCATAGACACTACCAGTCTCGGTCAAAATCTTTTGCGTAAACACTGAATTCATAAAACTCTAGCGTTCAAAATATTTGATAGAGAAGTTGAAAGTGAGACAAGTTCTTCCTTTAAGATCTCATCCAGAATAAGTGAAACCATTGAATCGTACACTTTAATTTCACATTTAAGGAGATCAATCATTAGAGTCACCCAATGTTTATGCTTCGTCAACAAACAAGGGGCATATAAACCTTATACACACTCCACCAACTCATCACACACACCAGAATCTAGCCATTCACAACTTTGAGTAAACTATTTCTAATTTTCCACCCGATCTTCTCTCTTTTTCTTGTATTATCTACAAAACAAGTATAGATGTGATTATGTGAAATACAAAACAGAAGTTGTAAACATCTCCACAAATCAAGTATGGTATAATGTGTTGTTATTAAATGCACTCGGTCAAGGCCTATGACATACCATGAAAAATACATCTATGGTTGTCCAATCCGATACTTCTACATCCTCAAATTCTTGTTGTCGCTTCAAGATGAGATACAACCCTAAATCAATGTGTTGCACATGTTTTTGTTGCCAATGTCAAAAACTCTGTACATTAAAAGAAATGCATAATCAAGAAAACTTACATCTCCTTGCAGCCAACAGTCATCTTTGAGTAAGTAACCAAAAAATTCAATCTCATCTTCCACATAGCTAAATTCCATCACTAAATTGTGAATGTAAAAAAGTTTTACATGAGAATATTTCAAAAATATATACACTCATGCCATCTCTCTCAAAAAATAAGGGACTTATTTTGGTCCCTGACGCCATTCCTAAACAAATTTCATCAACGTCACCATATCAACATGTGGAATCGCCTTCATTAGGTCTAGCCTATAAAGTCGGGTTTTAACTACCACAGTTTTATTCTTCAATTCACTAGATTCGATCATGTTCTACATACAAATATTCCTCTTCCTTTTCCGTAATTGGACCTCTTATTCCACAAGTTTAACTTCATCATTCAACCAAACATTCAACCAAACACTAAACTCAACCTTTGTCAAAGACATCGCATTCACCCGCTCTGAAGATGCCACCATTGTTATCATTAGCCTAAATAACTCCATCCGCCATGGTGCGGATAATAGACTGTCTTGGACTTTGTCAAAGGACACCGAACCTCACGGATACCTGTTGAACGCATCCAAATCCTTTACAAGAGTCAGGTAATTGGCATTAATGTTCAAATGCTTGTCCCTTCCTAAAACCACAAGCTCAGCAAAGCAAACAAGAGCTAGCTTGTAGATGTCATCGCCCTCTTTGCACTTCACAAATGCTTGTTCTAAATCAGAACGTGTAATTCCTTCATCTCGAAAATATCTTTCCTTAAGTTTGATTTCATCACTATCTCCATTGGAAATTTCAGGCACTTTCCCAAAACGGAGCCCTGTGATCAAATAGAAATCATGGCGAGTGAATTGAGCATGTCACACCCTATTAAGAAACTCAGTCAATCCAAGTCTTTCACACCTCACTCGACAACTCAACACAAGACAATCCCATGCACAATTTGCCCACTAAACTAAGTCTTATCAATATTTTCAAGATGACCAAAGCATGATTTGTTGAATTACTCTAATTGTTCTTCCGTCAACTTTGCTCGAATTTTAGCTAGGCATGAATTCGAATGTGTGAGCAGTTATTCACCCTTGAGACATATGCCTTTGATTCTAGCCATACTAGCTGCACATTGGATCCATTTTCTAAAATGATTCTTACACAATTACAAGATGAAACAACATGAACATATATATATATATATATATATATATATATATATATAAATTGATATTTTTAGTAAGGGTTTGATTGATGATAGTGCATGAAGGTTTTCCTTCAATTAACAAGATAAATGTATCTAAATTTTCAGAACACATGTCAAACAATACAATACACTTGATAAACTTGAATGAGCTTTGTATTCCCAGGACTATTGAAGCAAACCAACAATTTATGGTCCACTAATAATGTAGCAATTAGCTAGTAGAAAACGTATACTGCAACTCAAATACAAATTTGTTTTTGGGTATTCTAATGGTGTGTGTATATATATACCTATAATTACCTCAAAACTTTATATAATACCATGAAAATCCTATTAGTATGGGCTAAGGTAAGTGCAGAAAACATATATAAAAAATCTCCAATGCACAATGTCTAAATACCATGCTAATTTGAGACTGTTATTAACAAAACTTGATTTGTACTTATTACCAAGTACCTTATGCAACCAGATTTTAACCAAAATAAAAAATAAAAACATGATTAATCAAGTGTAATGGATCCTTAATCAAACAATGGAATAGATAAATTTATTATCATTGTTTCTTTTCTTATGAAGCCAGTTTATGATGTCAATTTATCCCCATATTTTCTAATTAATTAAATGTCTACCCTCTACTACATGGTCAGGCCTGTGGTTTGGGGTTCGATTCCTCATGGTACTTATCTAGCTATTTTCTTGGGTTTCTTGCCTAACAGTGATTGCCCCAGTTACATTATGAAGCGATTGCATTACATTACACAACTAATCAATCAGCCACATTACAAAATTGATGAAATAAATGCGCATAGGTATTACTAATAAATCTCATCGGCTTTAACATCATCAAAGATTAACTTGTTCATTTCTTTGTTGACATGATGTTCATTGGATTATTTTACATATACCCAAGCAAAAACTACAATGCAAGTGAACCACAAACACGAAATGCCAAATCCAACCCCATTGATAGCAAAAATTGGGGAAAACCATAACTTTAACCCTAAATTGAAATTCCACTAAATTATTTACAGATTACCAAATGATGGTTCCACTTCAAACTTAGGTTTGTCTCAGCTCTCCTTCGTTGGAATATTCACACATGTCACTTCCGAAATGAAAGAATTGTAGCTTTGCTCCAAGGAATACGGCTTCGCTCCTTCCACGGCTTCACCCCTCCCACTTAAACAAACTAATTTTTTAGGTAGCGTGCTGAGTTGCCTTTGACTGTTGTTAAGTTGGATTCCAAACCAGTTTAGCTATGTTTCTTAGCTCTATGGGTTCTTGTGTTCAAAGTTTAACCTCGTGGGTGTTGATTGTATTCAACCTTTACTGGGTATTAATTTCGAGTTTGGGTTTTACCTTGGGTTTCACCTACCCAGTTGTAAGTTAAGGGGGAAATTTGAACTTAACCATCCATATGGATCTAATGGCTGGATTTTGTGCCCTCATTTATTGCACTCAAATAAGGTTCCTCAAGAGTATTTGTCGCTCTCTCCCAACGTGAGGAGAGACGTGCGTCAAATATTAGGGTTTAGGTTTTCACCTTCATTTGTCATCCCCTCCTCGGCCTAACAAAGCTCGTTTTCAGCCGTCGTCACCCTCCTCAACTTGACAGCGTCGAGTCACTTTTCTTCCACATCGAGTCGCTGCTGTTACTCATCTCTTCGACTCTGGGGTGCTAGCCTCGTTGTTGTCTCTCTCATATCATGGGTGTTGGTTTCGTCATTCACTTTCTCCTCGGTGTGTCATCGTTTCTAGTGGTTGCCTTGGTATGGTGGTTTCAGTGGGTCTTCTATTGCTATTGTGCCGACTCCAAGTCAACGGAGACTATGTTGCAAGTTCCTTCATTAGGGTCGGCGGTCACGGTGGAGGTGACTTTCCTCACGCCCCCCCCCCCCCCCCCCGGTCGTCCAATCTGCGATCTCAAGCCTTACCTTCATGAGAAGATGACCGTTGTCTAGAGATTTGGCGTGGGTGGCTCTTCACCTAGGGTGTTTAGCTTTGGTCCTCCTTTTCATAGTGTTTGGCTAGGTTTTTGGCAACTAGGGTTGTTGGGTACCATCCGTTTACCCATCTTTACGAGTTTGGTTGGTTACTCGGTGATAGGGACTGCGAATTCGGGTGATGTTGGTGTCCCTCTTGACAAACCTATGGAGACTAGCCGAGTGGAGTCTCCTGGGTGCCTTCCTTAATGTGTTCTTGAAGCATTCGTGGTCTTGGCATCCGGTGAATGCTCTTATGCATGATCCCTGTGTTCAGGTTAAGTGGCTAGGCCAATTTTGTTATTATTATGTGGTGTTCTTTTCATTCTCCCCTTAGCTAATCTTTGATTCTCTGCCTGTCTCCAGGACTATGTTTTCATAGGAGGTTTCTTTGTCAGTGTTGAGATGATACGGTGTGCTTGTGAGCTTTTTTATTTTATTTTCTTTCCTGGCCTATTTGCGGGGTTAGTCTCTTCTTTGTGTTGTTCGTTGCAGATTTCTCTTCTTTCATCACCAATTGCTATTAGAGGTGGTTGGAGTTGGTGTGCTTAGTGGATGTTTTCTTTCTTCTTGGCGTATTGTGTTCTATGTCGGATGATCTCAATGTCTTGTGGCTGTGCAAAGGACTATGATTTCATAGCAGGACTCTTTTGACAGTTGAATTGTGTGGTAGTGTTCTCGTCGGAGGTCTATGTGTCAGTTTGTTGTTTTATTTTATCTTGCTCTAGGATTGGTCCTGCGTGATTGTTTCAGACTCTCTTGTTAACATATGACAAAATCAAATGTGTGGGAGGAAATATTTTCATCTTCAATCACAGCACGCCACATGGAAAAGAAGATTATCCCTTAAATTAATTAATTGAACTAATTTATTTGGCCAATTAATTAATAAGGATAATATCTTAATTATAGGATATTATCTTTATTTAATAAGATAATATCATTAATTTAGATATTATCCTAATAAGGAGATATAGTCATCACCAAATTAGGAGATTTGGATCCCAATCAAATCCATAATGGGCTCAACCTCTACAATTTGGGTAAAGAATAAACTCTCTCCCTCTCTCTCTCTCTCTCTCTTGTCGCCAACTTCTCCACTCTCCACACGGCTCCGGCCACCCGATTCTCACCCTAGAGAAATCTTTGTACCCTTTTTAGCTATTATTTCATCTAGATTCAGTCGAACTTAGGCATCGGAGGGCCTTTGGCCAACACCCACCGAGTTTGGTCTATTTACTACGGTCTTTTTTACAGGAATCGAGAAAAATAGAGAAGGAAGATCAAAGGTTGAAGAATCACAAAGCAAATATTCTCCCGCAAGGATTTTTACACAAACAAAATGTAAGAATTCAAATATAACGATGAAATCTTTTAACCACTTAACTCCAAGTAACATGTTCTATTTGTAGCTATATGTGTAAGAATTCAGCTGGAACTACTTGGGTGGGACTTTCCTTTAAGTGAATATGTGGAACATACAATAATTTATATGAAACACGAAAAAAACCTCATTTGGTACCTTTATTTATTGATATTTTCGATATGGAATGTAGGTGATATTAATTAACATATTCTTTTTTCTTTCCTTTCATTTTGCTTGCCTTTGAGACCTTCTTAGGTTAGTTCCCATGCACGTGACCATGTGATTAAGTAATGTGATCACTATAATGAGCTACTTCTATCCATGGTTCCTTTTTTTCTCTCTAATTTTTGAGCCAAGGAGTGCACCGTCACAACAAGTTGGTCGATTTGGTCCACTCTCCCACTGACAATGACGTTCTTCTAAATCACTTTCCCAGAAAAGACCTATGAAATCCTCACCTTATTTTTTGTCTGACAATTTGACAAAAAACATTAAAATACAGAACCCACCACCATTTCCTTGTCACTTTATCATCTTGTGCGCAAAAAGAGAACTGTTCCTTTCCCAGCTTATTATAATTTATAGCATTGGATGGTAGGTTTGGACTCGGAGAGCATTTTCCAGTCCATGGAGCGCACAAAAGAAAAGAAAAGAAAAGAAAAAAATAGAGGAAATTTTTATTTTTATTATTATTATTTTTTGCAAGCAAAAAGAGGAAAAATTAGGGTTTCATTGAAAAATGAATTAACATTATAATATGTATTGTGAGCTATGAATTAACATAAGGCCTCATTTGGTTCACGGAACATATTTGAGGGGAAATGACTTTCCATGTTATTTTTCAAGGGATGGAAAATGAAAATTCATTTCCTATGTTTGGTAATCGTGGGAAAGTAACCAAGAAATACCAGTTTATTTCCTTTCACGTGTTTAGTTTGTGTAGAAATATAAAACAAAGTTTGTTTAAATTTTCAATTATACCCATATGAAATCAACTATAAAAAAAATACATTTAATGCTATATTGTAATTCTAAGTAGTTGTTGGGTTGAGGTCTAGTCAATTTGGGTGCATTATAAGCTACTTCAAAATGGAGCAATGTGAATTAAGTAAGTTGACTATAGCAGTATGGGATCCTTTATCTTTACCCAAATCTGAATACTATTTCCGTATCTTATAATTATTTTGAAAATTAGATTTTTTTTTTTTTAAAGAAAATTTCTAAAGAGGTATTTTGTGTTCCCTAAATAATCAGTGTGGGGTTGAGATAGTAATTTATATTTATGTTTATTTACCTAACCTCAATTATTGGATAGAAGTGCTCGGAAACCCCAACTAATCCTTAATCCCCTCACAAGTCATGCTTAGATCATATGACTAAAATTTGTCTTTGTTGTAGTTTGTTATATATGCTTGGTTCATAAATCATCGTCACTAAACTTGGATGTGGTGACTAGAACCTTTCACAAGATAATTTTCCTAACTTACCCCTGTAAAAGTGTAAAAGAGCAACAAATCTAATATCAATAGAGCACGGGCGTGTAGGGGCAGAGCTATGCATAGGCCTATAATAATTGTGACCTCTTGAAGCCTCATACAAAAGCATTTGGCTCGAAAGTATATCAGTTGAAATATGACTATATAACCTTGAAACTATGGTACCCCCAAATAAAAGCTATTAGCTCCGCCACTGTCGGTGTGGTGCTTAACACACTTATGTTATGATCCACACACAGGAGGTCTTAGCTTTTTTTTGGGTTTTTACTGATTACCCATAAAGAAGAATTGTCAGTAGTGGGACTCGAACTTAGACCTTTCTAGCAAAGAGAACGATCCTTACCAACTCAACCAACCCTCGTTGGCATTTATCATTATTTGTCTTTCTTAACAAAGTATGAATATAAAACCATTCCTTAATTTAAAATATGGTTAAATGTCTTTTTTGTTACTCTCTTTTTGGCCTAAAATAAACACTATTTACAAGTCAATATAGTAGACGGCTATGGTCCATCGATAATTGTTTTTTTCTCCTTTTTTTTTCATTATAGTATCTTGAACAAAATAAGCATCAAGCTTTCATTATGATGCATCATGATCTGCTGGCAATGACATTAATTTACTTTCCAAAGACAATATGCATATGCTTTTGTCTTTTGGGGGTCACAAATGCTTGGAGTTACAGATCAGAAAGTGCTACAACAACTGGCATTTATATTTGAATATATTCTAATACAAGAATTAATTCTTAGATAGTAAATAAATAAATAAAAAATTACAAGGAATTGGTTTAATACATGCGTAATACGAAATCATTCTTCATCTCTTGCTGAATAAATCTCTGCATAAAATTAAACATGTGTTTGAGTACCCTAAAACTTCTTATACAAGGTCATTTTGGAGCATCTAGGCTTTTTTTTGATACAAAAATTCAGCAGTTGGTGATTGCTTGTGATTCGAGATGAGGAACCAACTCAGAGTTTGGTTGCTAAATGACTTAAAAAGTACACATTGTTCTTTACATGTCTTGGATTTTCGCACATCAACTGTTCCTATTTCTTTTTCTTTTTTTTGCCGAAGTTACAAAGGGGAAGGGAAAATTCACACACACACAAGTACTATGGGGGCTTTGAACCCAAAACAGCCACTTGGGAGCACATCGAAGGCCTGAACTAATCCAACTAACACCCCATCGGTCCAAACTAATTGTATTTCGACAGACAATATTGTTTAGGGATCCAACAAACTTCATTATTAGCATAGCCTCAACTCTCCCTAGTGTCAAATAATGGTATTTGAGAATTTTCCTTATTGTCCTTGTGGAGGCAAATATGTAAAATTACGTTGTGTAGGGTCTTAACAGCTGCATCAATAAAATTGTACAGGTTAATAACTGTTAGCTTCTCAGCTAAACAACCCCAGGAAAAGTGAAATTAGAAAGAAAAAGGGACCGTACTTTGAGGGACTAAAGGGGAAAAGAAAAGGAACCAACAGCCAACATCACTCTTTTGTAAATTTAGCAAGATCGTAATGTTTAGTAACGAAAACAAACAGAAGATTAAAAAAAAAAAGGTTGACAGTGAGTTTGCGAGACCATAATCTCTCACTCCATCATGTACAGGCCATGCTTCTTGTCCCCCAATCACTTGTGCTTTAAACTCCCTGTCATTCCATAACTACAGTATATTTAACCATGTACTTCTCTTGCACGACAGAAAATCTTACCTGAATTGTTGCCATTTTTTGAGAAAGCAAAAACTGAAATCCCCGGTCAATAATACAATGACATGTGGGATAACTTTTCCACTTATCATTGTGTTATTAGTCAAGAATAGCACTATTTTACTATCCCCGTTACAAGAAAGTTTTTTTTTCATAGATAAGACAAAACTTATTAATAAAGTAAAAATAAAAAATAAATAGCAACCTACATGTCAAGATTAGAATTCGGAAACAAAAATACTAGTCATACATACCACATTTATATACCACATTATATACCACCTCTCTAATATAGATATGATAAACAAGTGACCTATCATCACAAACAAGTGGTGGGGAAAAGTTAATAATTCCGTTGAGTTGTACAACTATCCTATGAACAAGTGGGGTCTTAACTATTGAAGCATAATTTCTCATAAAGAGGAAATTAATCCACAGGTTAATTTGCTACAGGTTAAAGAGCTCCCCAAAGGAATTCTGTACCTAGGGACTTCATTGGGCTTATTAGTGAATCCGCAAAGAAAGGCCCAAGTGCTTCACATTAAAAACCAAGGAAGCTTTATCCCACATCGGAGGATTTTCTGTTCTACAAGTTCTTTATATACTTGCGCTTGAGAACTAATCTCGTCCCTTCGGGGACATCCGATAAAATTGGAACGATACAGAGAAGATTAGCATGGCCCCTGCGCAAGGATGACACGCATAAATCGAGAAATGGTCCAAATTTTTTTGCTCTCTTTTCTGCCAACTTTTTTTCGCCCTTTGAAGTCTTCGATGGTTCGGAGGCTTCGTCTTTGATCTTCCAGTATTTGATGCTTCAGTGACTGAATTTTTAGTATGGAATCTTTTGTGTTGCAATTTAATCCATGTAAAAAGCTCGCCTACTAGCTGTTTGATAAAATGACTCTGTTACTATGACCCTTACCTTATATCATAATGCGTCAGTGTTGGTTTGGAAGCTTCAATCTTGGTTGTTTGAGAAATTCTAATATCATACTGCTAGCAATTTAGGTTTAGGATTATAGACTGCGAGGATAGAAACACACGGCAGTGCTGCTACTTTTAAGCACTGCGAGAAATGTAGTTTCTAATGCCTTGCAGAAGAGTTGTGGTTTTCTACATTCGTGGTGGCGCGTCTCGTTAGGGTTTGTTCTGTCATCTAAATAGGTGCAACTGCATTTGAGTATTTTTGTTACTTGGTTCATTGATAGCAAATCAACATATATTTGATTGTTAGCTTGCTGTAACTTCCTAGCTGTTTGTTCACAATTAGTAATTAGGGAAGACTATTAGAGGGATGAACAAGAATATATTGTGTGTTGCTAGCAAGTACGTGAATTGACTGTGAATAATTTCTAAAGACCTGCCTAGATCAGTTTTAGAACATTCGTGGTGGCGTGTCTCGTGTTATGGCAGTCGTTTTCCATTGTACTTCTGTAAAAGACATTGCAGGTCCCAATGGTTTCCTTTGAATTTTGAGGCGAGACAAGCCTTTGGTTCTAAGGAAGACATAGGCATAGGACGAGGCAAGCAATTAAAGCAGTAAGATTGAATTCCAAGCAAAAACTTAAATGAAATATCAGTAAGATTGAAGACATAGGCATAAGAGGTGGCAGTTGTTTTTCACTTTCGTCGCAGAACAGATAGCAGAGGATGTTGCTAGCTAGCCTAGCCATATAGGAAATAATTCAAAGTAAGTTAAAACAGATGATGCTCATGAGGAAACTAAATTAAAAGGTTATTCCAATCCAACTTCAACAGATTTATTTGATATTCTTCATCTCCGCCACATCCACACCACCAGTTCAAGTTGAATCTCAATCAGTTGACTACCTCGAGAGTTTGATACTCTTTGTAAGTGATGGCTGCTTCCATGAGATGGTGCGGGCCAAATTCCCCACCATTTTTCAAGGACTTGAACATATTATGGGAGAAGCCACTCAATATTGTGAAGCCTGGATGTTGTGTACAAATCCAGGGATCTTCATCCTCGTTGAAATACTGCTTTATTCATCTCAATCATCATCTCTATATTTGCTGTAATTTCAATTTGAAAATTGAACAGAGGTTGGTTGGTTGGTTGGTTGGTTGGTGCTCTCTCTCTGCTGGGAGGACTGATTGATTTTCTTGGCTAGAGTTGTTGGAGAAGATGATTCTAGAATTAATACAAAAACGTACGTCCTAGAATGATTATGGATTCTGCTAGTGACTTGGGCAGCAAGGAGTTTCCCTTCCCCCTTTATTAGTTACCACAAGTAATAATTTGACTAATGTTAGTGTTTTTTTAGCAGTTCTAGCCCACATGCCAGCAGTCCCAAGAGTCCTGGCTTAGAGTTCTTTCTCTCTGTATTCATCTTTGTATGTTTCCTTGTATATCTTGTAGGATATATCTTGTATATCTCTTGTATATCTCAGGTGGAGGGTTTCAGTAAACTCAAAAATTGGTTGGTGGTGTGCCATTGTCAAGAACCCAAACATGTGGAGCTGGGTTTGGGACTTTTGGTGTCTGAACTGGGTGAAGAGCCAAGGAAAGGAAAGCTCATTGGTGGAGAAGAAGATGAGCCAGACAGGATACAAGGCGATCATGATCTTAAGTCCAAGTGCGAGTTGATCATGTGGAAGTGTAGTGTTTTGGGGGCTTTTGATTTAATTTTGGAGGTGGGTGTGAATGCGAATTTGAAGGCAGAGCAGATGATCAAGAAGGTGATTGTGTTCACCGAACTACATCCACCTGATAGCCGCACCCGCACCTGATATCTTGTTCAGCACGAGTTACTAGAAGATATAGAAGGAAATATACAAAGATATCATTCGGAAGCAAAGATATATCTTGTATATCTCTTGTATCTATCTCCTACATCCACCTGCTTTTGCTGCTGCTTTAGGTACAAGTCCTCCACCATTGCCTTCCACTGAAGCTCAGCCACTTCCCCGACATCCTCATCTTGTACATATTTTATGATCTCATTCGGAAGCAAAGCATCCGGCTTTATTAGACTTCAAACGCTCCACGAAAATATCAATAACTCGATCATGTAACAACCTATATAATCCAGGTCACGGTGGTACCTCTCAGGATGAAGACGCAGATGCGCAGCAGCGTCGCGATCTTGGTCGCTGTCTCATTTCGGAACTAGAACCTTGTAGAGAATTTGGACAAGGTTGTACCACCAACCCCCATGGTGGGGATAGCGGACAAGAGGCAAGTTGGCAATAAAGTGGAGGTTGCGTCACAGAGTCTTGGGGTGGTTGTGGTGGAGCCAAAGCACGGCGGTGTCGAACTTTGTGTCAGAAAAATCGATTGAATCGAAGGTGAAGATGAGCTTGAGGGTGGTGAGGGGACTGTGCGACCAGGCCAAGGGGAGCAGTTGCTCCAGATATGTAAGGCAGGGGTTAGCATCTCTCCATTCTCGTCTGAGGGCGTTGGAGAAGAGATCAAGGCAAGGGTGACCGTAGGAGGAGGAGGGAATACAAGGCCAGAGGCTGTTGTTGTTGGCAATGTCAGCGTTGGCGTTGGAAGTAGCCATTAATCTCCTTCTTCTTTCTATTGGTGTGGTTGGAGCTACTACTAGTTGTGAAGGTGAAGAAATGAAAATATTGCCGCCTAATCTGCGTTTGCCAACGACATTGACAAGGTTTCGGTTTCGGAGGCATCCTCCTGCTGCTGCTGCTCTGTACCGATTCACACTTGTCAAAAACACTTGCCCCGGCTCCACTGCTTTATTAATCTGAATCATCATCTCTCAGTGGTTGGTTGTTTGGTTGGTTGGTTGCTGGTTGAGGCTTGAGCCAGGTTTAATTATAGATTTGATGCCTGCTTGCTTGGACACCAAGGATGTTTCAGTGAGTCAGTTGTATTGTATTGATGTTTATAAAACATGTAAAAGAGTCCCATGAGAATAGGAGATAAGAGTGAGTGATATTTAAGCGATAAAATATAAGCAGATACTCTCTCTCTCTCTCTCTCTCTCTCTCTCTCTGTGTTTGGTTGGAGGGCTGATTGAAAATTAATTTCAAGTTTCAACAAAGTAGATGTAATTACAAGCTTCACCTTCTAATATTCACTCCGTTACCTATTGTGAAGAAGAAGAAAAGGTATAAAAAGGAGAGAGAGAGGGAGAGAGAGAGAGAGAGAGAGAGAGAGAGGGCTACAATGAAAAATCAAATAGGAAGGATTATGATTGAAAGATTGGTAGCCCAACAGGAAAATTGGACTCCCCTATCGATCGAGCTGAGTGTAGGACTAAAAGAGCAATCTTAAAATGACTACTCCAATGTATTAAATATTAAATATGGTATTCAAATTAATTAATGGTAGTTCTATTTGACAGCTAGCTATGATTTTAATGAATATTTTGGGTTTCATTGCATGTACAAAATAAGTTGTTTCCATGGCCTGTTGGAATGTTTGTCAAGTGGAAATGGGAGGGTTTGATGGTCGCATAAGTAAATTTGAAATTGACAATTACTTGACAGAGACTGCAGTTTGAAGACAGACGGTTAGGCAATAAATCATGGCAGGAAGGGGATTTCCGGGGAACCGTAGGAAGGTACTGCCAGAGGCCGGCAGCACTGGGTGGAGGTGTCGGGTATGTGCTGGTTTGTCCAAGACCATTGTGGTAAAACAAACTTACCTGGTTCTGTACAAGTATATCCAATAAATCTAACACAATACAAGGCGGTAAAAATCCCCTGAACTGAGTATTTCTATCACAAAGAGGTATTGCTGTAGACTGGAAAATGTGCTTTATTTTTTTTCATCAGGAACAAAGACAAAATTTAGACTTCAATTTCTTACCACTAAACAAGTCAGCGGAAATAACCGCTAAGCATGTTATATCAAGAATAATTTAAAACTCGTCAAAATCTGAAAAGTTCCCATAAAACACACAATAATCACAATCGGGCAAACTCTGCTTTTCTGAAAAATACAGATGCGAAGATCAGTCATCTCTCCGGGAACCATTTCCATGAAAACAAGTAGAGGCAAGTTTTAATGACAAAGGCAATGCCTGAAAAATAAGGAAAGATAATATAACTCTGACCCATTAAAGCCTGGTAGATAATCATATCATATCCCTGATCTCTATGCCTGGACAGAACAAAGAGTTTATTAAAATCTTATAATGGAGAATACAATGACCCTACAGAATTTCAAAGGATATGCAAAATCGATTTCCTGACATGGAGAAGAAACAGAAGTCTTAATCAGGTTTCAGATGCTATACGGACAAGTAACGCATTTCTGAATATAAGCAGCATCCCACCAGAAAGGTTTCTAATAACACAATTTCCAGTACAACGCTTGCGTTGAGCCTGAAAGCCCGCACGCACCCTACTTCCTGACGAAAATAGAGACTTACTACCTATAAATTGAGCACCACAGGATACATAAGAGTGACTACTATAAACTCAAACTCATAAGTTTGAGATGATCTCACAAAGGATTAAGGCCAATAAAACTCACAAGGTTAGGCAAAAAGCTTCCTCAATGACATCTCATAGTGAAGAAAAAAAAATGCCTAGTATATAAAGAATGAACAAATAGCATCTTGGTACTCAGTTCCTTCCACATGAGGTCCATGGCTCTCCTAAGTATTTTCGAAAACGTACTTGAACCCTCATTGGTCCAAGGTAAAGTAGAAAACCATCCAACATTAAAGGTTCAACACATACTTGAACCATGCAGAACAACTTAAATTCCTTTTCAAGATGATAGATTTGATTAAAATAAATCCAACAAGAAACCCAAGCCAAAACCAAGTATATGAATTCAATTGAAAGAGGATGAAATATGAATAGCTACTGCATCCCTTTTTAAAATCCAATCTACGTAATAAAACTTATTCATCACACCATGACCTTTGTCAGGGTTACAACATTGGCTTTATGGCTGAAAAGCTCAAAAATAAAAACACAGAGGCAAGAAAGTGTAAATTCTAACAATTCATCAACTCCACATCTCAACCCTTGATTTTCTAATACAAAACATAGGCGCTAAAATTGAGCAAAGTATGGAGTGACAATACAACGAAAACTTCACTTTCATGATACCAATGAAATTTATGCATGTAAAAACATCTATCACATGTCACTGATAGGTAGCAAAAAAAAATGCTTGATTATATCAAATTGGCATTAACATTCTTTTGCATCTCTCAAGGGTATTCAATTGAAGTATAACTAACTCTTAATGGAAAACATGCCAAACATGTTAAAGAGCCGGTGCTGAGATACAAAAAGACATGTGGTGAAACCTAAAGATCCCCAAGTATCAACCAAGTTTTAGAATCTGAGACTACAACATAATCCAAGAAAGTAAACCAAATGAATATTCATTTAAAAGGGTCAACCAACCTCCTTAATTTTATTATGTCACTGAGACTGTGTTCATAATACAGTATTAATAAAAACCTTTGAATACAGTGTTATTTAGCAACCCAAATACTTCAGTCGTTGTCCTCCACACATTTGTATTCTTAAGGTGATTTGTAGAAACTCATGGCAATCACAACTCCTGGCTCCAATGCCATGATTAAGCACTTTAACCATCCCCGCTTATGCTCTATACGACACAATTATATGAAAAAGAAAAATACTAATGCACTCAATAGTTCGAGAATGTTTAGTTTAGGAACTGACACTAGAGCTTATACGCCATAACAAGCACATTACACAACCCCACCCTAAAGCATACCACCAGTAGCCATCCATGTAAATCGTCACATCATTTAATAAAACTTTTTTTACACATCGAGCATCATTCTAAGCAAAAACTATAACAAATTTGTACTATTTATGGTCTTCAACACATCTCAATAGTCAACACTGGAAGTCGGTAAGCATAACAAAATGGTTCAAGCCCAGGTGCCCATTTATGGGCATAGATAACATCCAAGTCATAGAATTTCCACAAATGTATCTATCCTATTCCTACCATTTAGCTACTGATACCACTAGATAATTGAAATTATATACATAAAAACTGTAATTAGAGGCAAGAAAAAGATGAACTCTTTGAAAACATTAATCAGTTAAACATCCAAACAATTAAAACAGCTAAATTATAAAGTGATCAAGCTTCACATGAAAAGCCCAATAAAAGATCCCCAAACCCTTATTTCAACTACATATCATATCAACAACCGAAAACCCATTTCAACTCAAAAAAGAAGGATCGATCTGAGAACGAACGAACCGGCATACCCAGATCGAATTTCAGTCAGATTCAGACGACCCAGCAACAGAAAGGCCGGCCTGCTCGATCTCGAGCCGTTCGAGGGCTTTCTGGTGTGCCCAGGTCTCGATGGTGAGATCGGGCTTGGCGTTGAGGCCGACGCCAAGGATAACGATGGTGAGGAAGCTGGTGACGTAGCAAGGGAGCTCCCAGTCCTCCCATTTTCGAGTCTGGCCTGGGGGCAGCGGGGTCCGGTTGAAGAGGTAACCTTTGGGTTGCTCCTCGTGGCCCGGGCTGGTCCACCGGCTCGGACCGCTGGCTGAACCGCCGCGAGTTCGGAGGGTCTGGATGAGGCGCTGGCGGAGCATTGTGGAGGCGGGTATGGTAAGACTTTCCTCCCAGCTAGAGAGAGAGAGAGAGAGAGGAGTGGAGTGAGCTTGGTTTGCTGTCGTATTGCCCTGCCTTATTGGATGGGCCTTGCAAGTATCTAAAAATAAGGGCCAGGACCAACCCAGCTCCACCCACCTGGCTTGATCTCTTGGTTCTTTAGAAATAAAAATAAAAATAAATAAAAAATCTCGTGATTTTTCAAATAAATTTTTTGTTGTTGATTTTTTGTAAGCTTAACGCCGGTTTGATAATTATTTCGTCTTCAATTTTCTATTTTTCTTTTTCATTTTTTTAAAACTGATAACATGTTTAATAATAGTTTTTTCGTATTTTGTTTGAGGAAAAATTTAAATCAGTTTTCAAAATGTTTTCTTTTTTCTTTTTTTTTTCTCCTCCTTTCTCATTCATCAATTATTCATCACTAGAAATGCGTCGCACTTAAATTCCAAAATTCGGTATATGGGACTTCCAAACTTGGACTTGGCAGCTCGACTCTTGCACTCGACCACCACCCAATCATAGCCTATAAGGATCCTCGAACCGGCCCTAAGACCTTTAAACCAAAAACTCACAGAAATCATTCTAACTTTGAATAATTCATAACAAAGTATTACTACTTTCATTCTATGGCCTCAAATTCATAATTTGACTCAAAGAAAAATTTCATTTTCAAGTTCAATCTTAACTTAACTAAGTCAAAATTGAAATTATAATCTCAAACTAGCCACCCAACTAGTACCGGATTGGCACTGCCCGTTGTACACCTCTACTTTCTTGTTCCTTCTTCTCACTTTTGTTTTTGCCTCTTCTCTCTCTGAATTCAAAGCTGGGCGCCCAAGCTTTGTTGATCAATAGTAACTTCAATCACTCATCAAATTATCCAAGAGCAGTAAATTACTATTTGGACAGACAGGGAGTGAGAAGAAAAAAAGACAAATGATGTGAAAATGCATCAAAGAAGCTATATTCATGATGTAATACATAATTAGAACAAACAAAACAAGTTGAATCATAATATAGAAAATCATTGAGATTCTTTTCTGACAAGAAAAATAACTTATGCCTCTTTAAACAAAGAGGAATTCAAGCCTTGAGAAGGCCTCCATCATTATATCTCATATATTCACAAGCTTCAGAACAAGTTCTAGCAGGAAAAACTTGTACCCTTGAGAATTCTCTCTTTCAAAACAAAGCGTTAATGATGCCTCGGTGAAATCATGTATAGGCATGAAGTGTGTATCGGCTAGACAGCTATTTGCCTTTCTGTTTTAGTGCTGAACAAAAATATGAACTCCTCGAATGCCCCCGGTTCAATAATAGGTAGTCTTCAAAGGAACTCAGAGAGTATGAAAGAGGGAATCGTCTACTTCAAATGATCTTCAACCGTTCAACCCACATGGCCAAGACACTCCATTTTCTTTTCATGCCAGAAACCAAAACATTCGCCTTTATGCCAATACTGAAGTATGG